>OX336389.2:447510635-448710635 GCA_946902985.2 Meconema thalassinum
ACATTATGAGTAAGTTTGTTCAACATAAGGTGTACATTAAGTTAACGCTAAGGTAATTTTAAGTTACTTTTAGACATTAAGGTGCTCAAAAATATATATGGAATAGGACGTTGCTCAGATGTTGTTATTTTGCTCTGTTGTTGTTTATGTCTCTACAGCATTATATAAAGTGTTATTGCAATGGCAAGTGAGGATGTAAAGAGAATGTTGGAGGAGTTGCAGCAGAATTTGAAGGAGCAAGTGCAGAGCAGTTTGAATGTTGTCAAAGGTGAGATAAAGGAGAATTTATGTGCGAATATGGTAGATATGGAAAGTAAATTTCAGGAAGCCAAGCAGGACCTAGAACAACTGAAGCGGGAACGAAAGGAGGACTTTAACACCGTGATTGTTAAAGTAGTTGATTCTCTTACAGATAAAGTCGCTGAAAGTGTCAAAGAGTGTTTCAAAACTGAAATTCAGGAAGTTCAGACTTCTTTGGAGGGTTTACATACTAGTGCCTCTAAAATGGTTGCAAATGTCACGCGCTTACAGGCCAGCTCAAAGCAGATACAGGATGATGTAAGTGGTATACGAACAAAAGTAGATACAGTCCAAGTAGATGTATCCTCAGTTCAAAGTAAAGTCGATACAGTCCAATCCAAAGTAGACATAGTGCAGTCCGATATTGGTAATGTGAGGTTAGAGGTATCCAATGTCCTATCTAAAGTAGATACAGTCCAAGCCGATGTCACCAATTTTCAGGTTGACATAAATAATATGCAGTCAGATGTCACTGATGTACAGTCTGACATAGGTGAAATACACACAGAAGTTTATACGGTATTTGTAGATGTAACAAAAGTCCAAGTGGACATTAATAAGATTAGACAAGAGGTAGAGGCGTCTAAAGAATTGTGTACACAGAATATAACCGCTTTGACGACACGTTTTGTTAACGATGCGTTAAAAACTACAGCTCCTCTGGTCGAATTAAAAGGTAACGTGGAAACTTTACGAACGCAGGTTATTGAACCTAATAAAATTCTTAAGGCAGATATTGAGGAGGACATAGCTGCAATGGTAAAAGCTAACGTAATTGTATGGAAAGACGAGTGGAACAAATCTAGTGGGGAACATGTTAAGCAAATCCAAGATAACATAGAAAATAAATTAGCCAGTACCCAAGTAGAACTTAATAGAGAGGTTATTGAAGTAAGAACTGATTTAGGTAAAAGGATTGATACGCTCACTGAAAAACAAGTAGAAGATGGAACTCAATCTAGTCAGGATGTGCAAGCTTTGAAAGAATCGTTAGATAATAAAACTAAAACGAAAGAGGAACGATTAATCAAGGTTGTCACTAACGTTAATGCCATGTGTGAGGAGAAAACTAATGAACTAGAAGAATACGTATCCAAGAAATTACAAAATCTTAATCTTAGAGATGATGCCAAGCTTTAGACGTATAAGGAAGATTTAAAGACCGAAGTAGGCAAACAGCTGACGAAGATTATCGCTGATACAGAAGAAAAGGAAAGGGAGAAGATAGATTTTGAAGATTTGAGGAATCAGACTAGAAGAAATAGGCGAGAAGTGGAAGAAAGGGAAATCAGGCCGGAAGAAAGATTATTCAGGTTTACGGAAGGTTTAGACGAGAGGAGTAAAGAGCCCGAAAGTTACAATAGAGATTTTCGATCAAACCTTCAGGATTCATATCCGAGAAACGTGACGGTCATAAGGAACTTTGAAGACAAACCGCGCAAGTTCAGCAACCTAGATAGTTTCACACCGATAGAGTACATCAGAAATCTCAAAGATTACTTTATCGAAGCGCATATTCCAAGAGAGAGGGAAATGAAGATCGTAGAACGCTATTTGTCAGATGGGTCCCTTGAATGGTTTGGCGCCTTCAGATATACATTCATGAGCTTCGATGAATTCGCAGATGCACTAATAAAGCATTTCTGGTCTATTGAAGCACAAAATTCCCTACGCGCAGAAGTATACTCACGAAAATATTCAGGAACTCTTCCCACACGCTACGCAGACTTCTTCACGAGTCAGTTAGCCAGACTCATATTCCTTCAACCCCCGTTATCTACAGCTCAGTTGATAGACGCGATAGCCAGGATGCTCCCTGTTGAAGTCAGACGTCTAATTATCTCGTCATGGATCAACGATCTAGCAAGAATGGACTAATTGCTCAGAAAACTCGATTACACGAGCCCTATGCCAAACGTTGTTGCGAAGAACCAAAGGCAAGAGTACAAAGACATTAACACAGTATATCTTGACCAAACACAACAGACAGACAATCCGAAAGAACCAGAAAAGGGAAATATTGGTACTGAAAGGAATAATTATTTCCGGTATCGTAGACCAGAACCCATATACAGGAGATTCCGTGGAGGTCGTCCATATCAGCAACAGCAAGGACGTAGTAATGATAATAGCAATGGCAACCATAGAAGTGGTTATTATCACAATAATAATAACTACCGATACAATAATAATGGTTATTATAACAGGAATAATAACAGGAAGAACCAGAACGATAATCGTAATAGAAACTCCCAAGATGAAATTATGACGAAGGAGAAGTTTGATAAACGTCATAAGGAAGGACAAGAATATCTTAAAGATTTAAGAGACAAGGAAAATGGGAATGGTGATAAAAAGAATTTGAGTGTTGATTCCAAACCAAGCACCAGTAAAGGGGAAGGTAATGGAAATGTTTCTCATAGACGATATGGAGGGACCATTTACGTTGACCAAAAGAAGTAGAAGAGAGAAGAGGATATACTGCTACACAGAACCAAAAAGAAGAAGAAGAAGAAGAAGACGTTGAAAAAACAAGAATAGGAGAAGAAGAAGACGTTGAAGAAGAGAAGAAAAAAAGGAGGAACGGGTCATATGAAGATAACTGCAGTAAAACCAAGAAGAGAGAGCGTTCCGCATAACTAATGCTTATGGGAATAACTGTTATGAGTTGTTTGACGATGATAACAAGGTTATTCTAGGAAAATTCAGCGCTAAAAATTTCAAAAAGTATCATAAGAAAATAGGCTAAAATAATTCAATATACGAGTTCAAGTGACATATCAAAAGTCTTGAATTAGAATGATTAAAAACAATTTGCAACTGTTTTCAACTTGAGATGACGGAGGAATGCCCCCGTAAATTGAATTATTTAGGGACAAAATGAGAGTATTATCCGTCCCCATGATAAAATTTAACCAGCAAATATAATTTCTGGAAGTGTGACACAGGAGTGTAGTGTTACAGGCTCGAGACTGTGGGAGAGACCGAACACGTGATATGTTGCACAATGGAAGCTTCTAGAAGGCTATATTTAACATAGCAACAGCGGGTTTGGAGATTAATATTATAAATATTGTTATAAATTATGCTAATGGTTCCCAGCCCAGAGCCAATGAGAACAGGTATTATTGAAGACGGGATCAACTTTAATTACACAATATGATGAAATTATGCATTTAGGCCCTTAGAAGAAGATTTTCTTATTTGGTAATGAAGAGAATATTAAAAGAAATTATGTCTGATACTTTAAAAATCGCAGACCGGTTAATCTACGCAGTAATAAGCATTAGTAATCTACGCGCTAAAATTATGGTGGGAGATTGATATGGCCGCCAAATATTCGACTTGGAGGGGGAGATCCAAGGATCGAGGTTCTTATTCCAGCATACTTTGAAGAGTGAGGAAGTTTTTTTACTGGGTTAACGGAGATCCCAAGGCTTAGTCCGAGTGCGACGACTGTCGACTTGTGGAGACGCGAGGATAGCTAGGTGGAACGTAGGAGGTCACCGCACTTCCATTCTACGTGAAGTTGCGAGGAACATTGCATTGATTATATCTCTTATATAATTGAGATCTGAAGTTAAATAAGCGGATATATGTAAAGAGCAGGTCGCATACTATATATTGTGAAAAGTCGAGCGGTTTAATTTTCACCGTTTCGACAATATAAGCCTGTCAAGTTAGATTTCCAAATGTGTTGGAAATAAAGCTGAATATCATTATAAATTGCAATGTGAAGTTGACGAACGCACTTCAAGTGAACAGTGGCGGAGAACTTTTAATATTGGCGCAACACATCAACATTAATAGAATGACTATAATTATTCGTCAAACGTTATCATTCAGCATAATTAATATTGTTGATATGATGAACTAAATAGTCATGCGCCAGAGACATATTCGATAACAGGAGTTAAGATACAACGATGGAGCTTCGTTAGACAACGTATTCTTGAATACAGACGTAGTGTACGGTCCTTCTTTTGCATTTTCGTCAATCTACGAACACTAATATAACATCAATTAGCAATGGAAATATTTCATTCACCATTTGTATGAATATTTCCATAATTATATTCCAATGATGAAGCTGATACATATTTACGATGGAGAATGAAGACTTTACAGAAGAGATTTGTCAAGATGCTAGGGAAAGGTAGCCCTGCAACACAGAAGAATTTGCCAGAAGGATGTCGTTCGAGCCCAGGCGAATGTTGGTGAATTCCAGAGAGGGACGTTTCTTATCTCTGAGGTCGCAGATCCGAGGTTCGAATGCAGATCCATCTCAGTGTCTTGTATTGAGGAAACATCTTAAGTATTGTGGCAATACTTAAATTGATCTTCAAGTTTTCGTCCAAATAAGGTATTAGTGTATCTCAATTGTTATATAGAGCTTGATTAGTAACATTCTGAGCCGGCGACTTATTCCATATTTTCAGCGATCGTATTCCATATTTTCAGCGATCTTATTCCTTATTTTCGGCGACCTAATTCCTTATTTCCAGCGAACTTATTCCATATTTCTATATTTTCACTTTTCATGTATTTCAGTGCTTTTATGTATTTTACACTTCAGATGTGTGTTGAGATGTTTATACTTCAAGATTATTTAGAAGATGATTGCATTTCATCTCTTTTTCAATTTTATTCTACGAATCAGTTGTGGAACTGACATTAAAAATTTTTGTTTGAGGAATCATATTGACTCATAGGAGACTAGTCGTTTCGACTCTCGAATTTTAATAATTTCATTTAAACCATGTATTCTGACATTGTGTCATAGCTTCAAATTAAATTCTTATAAAATTTAATTTGAGCACTTTAATGTAACGACATCTAACTTCAAGAAAAGAAACATCGAATTATATTGTTACATCATTATTGTATATAAAATATCGACGATCTAAGAAATACTAGTCGTTTGACAAGACCGAAGTCTTAATCCCTATGAACATTCTTTGTGTAAAGTGGAAAAACATTACAACATTGAAAAACCTTTCTTATTATTTGTAAAGCTAAGAGCTTTGTTCATTTAATATGTTAGAGGAAATACCTTTTGACAGAAGATTATTCAAATCTTTGGCTAGGAATTCAAAGCTAGTTTATTCCGGTCAGGATTGAATTCTATCTGACACTATAAATAACATGTGTGTTATTTTATGCTATTTGTGTAACATCACGTCATTTTGTCGACATGATATTACAACGATAAACAATTTAAAGCTTGACAAGTGAGATGAGACAGGAGTATTAATTTTATTACATGTATTTGCGACAGACGAGTTAACAGTTAATTATCTTGTTGTGGACTAAACTTTAGGAGGTTAATCCCAATTGCCTAATATCTTTCATTACAATTGGAGGTTTCGTTTGAAGAACTTACGCATGAATAATTGTAGTCCAGTAGTCATGAGCAATGATACTGAGGGTCATGCCAGTATTTGAGAGAAGTTCCTACATAAGATATGTTAATAACAATTAATCCCTTTTGGTTATTGTTTAACATAGTAGATGATAATTGTTTATGCCATATATACTGTTATATGAGGATTTGTAGAGCTATAGAGTGATCATGCGAGGGAATTCCGCATTTTAAGGAAGTCAAAGTATTGTTATTCTTTGATAAAAAGGCATGTATCATGATAAGAGCCGTAGTATACAAGTAGTCCAGTTTTTGTGAATTAACGATTTAGCTGTGTTAAAAGGAGGATTTCAGCGGAAATGCAACTTGAGAAAGATTGTCTATAATACGATTATTAAATTTTATTACACCCGAAGTTATGTAATTACGTACAGTTTACCTTAATTAGTCGACTATATTATACCGACAGTGTAATGAAACCTATATATGACGATGTGTAAGCAGTATATCAAAACTACAGAACGTAAGAGAAGGATGGTTATGTGAAAAACCAGTGTATATATTTAGTTAAGAATTATATTGTAACCGAAAAGTTAGAATCTCGAAAGTGTCGCGTTAGCAACACTTGATAATGGATATTATTATAAACATGAATGAAAATCCACAGCCTGCTACCAGTCTCCGACCGGGTCAGGAATGGAATGAATGAAGCCCCCATCTAGCGGCGAGGATATGAACTGTGCCGGCTGCCGAGGCCTGACGCACTCCTCTGGGGGCAATGATTAAATGAATGACAGATGAAATGAAATGCTAGTGGAGAGTATTGCTGGAATGAAATGATGACAGGGAAAACCGGAGTACCCGGAGAAAAACCTGTCTGCCTCCGTTTGTCCAGCACAGATCTCACATGTATTATATACATATTACATGTAAATAATTTTTTCGGAAATGATTCAATTAGTTAAATAATTTAGTAGGATTTATTAATCAATTGTTTTGGAATAGCGTGTTTTATGAGCGGATGTTTTGGTGTGTATGATTGTTCATTGTTAAGAGAAATTGTGGAACCGAATTGGTCTAGAACAATTGCGGGTGCGAATGAAAGAGTGTATACATTTTTTTAGAATGATTGTTTATGAAACAGAGTAGTTATGTGAAATTTGTAAGATCTAAATGTGAATTTTTTCGTGGTTTTTATAAATGCACACACAAGCAGTCTCTCTGTGGGCTAGCGAGAATGATCCACCGTTATGTTGGAGAGCGATGACATAATATAAGCAGGTGTAAACTCACCGCCTTGTATTAATTGTATAAACCAGTTTCGAGTACGGCGAGGTGCCGGTATTTCATTGATGAAACCAAGTTACTGCACGTGTGTTCTACAACGCAGGCTTGTGAATGAAACCATGTGTCTGGAATGCCATTAGGAGACTTCATTAAACGTTTTTATTTTTACGCAGTGTAGGCCTAAAACCAAGCCAAGATTTTATACTCATAATTTTTAATACAGCATTGTAGTAAGATGTAGAGTTGAAAGGAGGTGTGAATATTTGCGTGTTTTTAATTATAATGTCTATTGTTAAATTCGATTATTGTTATTTTGTTTATACTAGATTAGTTTACCCTATTGTTAATACATTTTATTCAGATTGTTTTCCATTGTTGTTGGAGTGTGATTCATGTTAAATGTAAGGTGAAGTATATTGTGGATGTAGTGTAGGCGAAGCTGAATTCCCAGTCCCCGAGGTAAGTAAAGGTGAGTGCCCCGTGTAGTTGGTTGTTGATCCACAATATTCTGGTAACTGCTGTCTGTAAATCCCTAAAGGCCATGTTGGAAGCGATTTCTAATGTAGTATATGCCGGTGCTGTTAGAAATAGGTGATCCAACGGGGGCAATGGATATTCCAAGAGGATCTTTTCCGGATTATCGGGTACAGTAGGAATGGCGCCCTATGAACTTTGAGGCTACGAAATTAGCTTCATAGTGTCTCTAAAGTAAGTTGGTTTGAACATTTCTAGTGAAAGAAATAATTACCTGACTTGTGGGATGTCTTATCCAAGTTCGGATGGATGTGAGTGTAAATATATAGGCTTAATTTAAATTGGTATTAGGAAGGTTACACTCAGATAAAGATCAGATCTTAGAAACCTGAGAGAGGTGTAGTAGGTAGACAGTTTCGATAAACGACCTACGATCTGAATATCTATTTTATTTCACCGTTACATGACGATTGCTAAGGTCATGTTAAAACTAAAGCTAACTTGTTTTGATTATTGTAATGGTAGAATTTCTTTGTGGTAGTATATTTAAGGTGAATCACAGGAGAACGAACATTATGAGTAAGTTTGTTCAACATAAGGTGTACATTAAGTTAACGCTAAGGTAATTTTAAGTTACTTTTAGACATTAAGGTGCTCAAAAATATATATGGAATAGGACGTTGCTCAGATGTTGTTATTTTGCTCTGTAGTTGTTTATGTCTCTACAGCATTATATAAAGTGTTATTGCAATGGCAAGTGAGGATGTAAAGAGAATGTTGGTGGAGTTGCAGCAGAATTTGAAGGAGCAAGTGCAGAGCAGTTTAAATGTTGCCAAAGGTGAGATAAAGGAGAATTTATCTGCGAATATGGTAGATAGGGAAGGTAAATTTCAGGAAGCCAAGCAGGACCTAGAACAACTGAAGCGGGAACGAAAGGAGGACTTTAACACCGTGATTGTTAAAGTTGTTGATTCTCTTACAGATAAAGTCGCTGAAAGTGTCAAAGAGTGTTTCAAAACTGAAATTCAGAAAGTTCAGACTTCTTTGGAGGGTTTACATACTAGTGCCTCTAAAATGGTTGCAAATGTCACGCGCTTACAGGCCAGCTCAAAGCAGATACAGGATGATGTAAGTGGTGTACGAACAAAAGTAGATACAGTCCAAGTAGATGTATCCTCAGTTCAAAGTAAAGTCGATACAGTCCAATCCAAAGTATACATAGTACAGTCCGATATTGGTAATGTGAGGTTAGAGGTATCCAATGTCCTATCTAAAGTAGATACAGTCCAAGCCGATGTCACCAATTTTCAGGTTGACATAAATAATATGCAGTCTGATGTCACTGATGTACAGTCTGACATAGGTAAAATACACACAGAAGTTTATACGGTATTTGTAGATGTAACAAAAGTCCAAGTGGACATTAATAAGATTAGACAAGAGGTAGAGGCGTCTAAAGAATTGTGTACACTGAATATAACCGCTTTGACGACACGTTTTGTTAACGATGCGTTAAAAACTACAGCTCCTCTGGTCGAATTAAAAGGTAACGTGGAAACTTTACGAACGCAGGTTATTGAACCTAATAAAATTCTTAAGGCAGATATTGAGGAGGACATAGTTGCAATGGTAAAAGCTAATGTAATTGTATGGAAATACGAGTGAACAAATCTAGTGGGGAACATGTTAAGCAAATCCAAGATAACATAGAAAATAAATTAGCCAGTACCCAAGTAGAACTTAATAGAGAGGTTATTGAAGTAAGAACTGATTTAGGTAAGAGGATTGATACGCTCACTGAAAAGCAAGTTGAAGATGGAACTCAATCTAGTCAGGATGTGCAAGCTTTGAAAGAATCGTTAGAGAATAAAACTAATACGATAGAGGAACGATTAAACAAGGTTGTCACTAACGTTAATGCCATGAGTGAGGAGAAAACTAATGAACTAGAAGAATACGTATCCAAGAAATTACAAAATCTTAATCTAAGAGATGTTGCCAAGCATTAGACGTATAAGGAAGATTTAAAGACCGAAGTAGGCCAACAGCTGAAGAAGATTATCGCTGAGATAGAAGGAAAGGAAGGGGAGAAGATAGATTTAGAAGATTCGAGGAATCAGACTAGAAGAAATAGCCGAGAAGTGGAAGAAAGGGAAATCAGGCCGGAAGAAAGATTATTCAGGTTTACGGAAGGTTTAGAGGAGAGGAGTAAAGAGCCCGAAAGTTACAATAGAGATTTTCAATCAAATCTTCAGGATTCATATCCGTGAAACGTGACGGTCATAAGGAACTTTGAAGACAAACCGCGCAAGTTCAGCAACCTAGATAGTTTCACACCGATAGAGTACATCAGAAATCTCAAAGATTACATTATCGAAGCGTATATTCCAAGAGAGAGGGAAATGATGATCGTAGAACGCTATTTGTCAGACGGGCCCCTTGAATGGTTTTTCGCCTTCAGATATACCTTCATGAGCTTCGACGAATTCGCAGAAGCACTAATAAAGCGTTTCTGGTCTATTGAAGCAAAAAATTCCCTACGCGCAGAAGTATACTCACGAAAATATTCAGGAACTCTTCCCACACGCTACGCAGACTTTTTCACGAGTCAGTTAGCCAGACTCAGATTCCTTCAACCCCCGTTATCTGCAGCTCAGTTGATAGACGCGATAGCCAGGATGCTCCCTGTTGAAGTCAGACGTCTAATTATCTCGTCAGGGATCAACGATCTAGCAAGCATGGACTAATTGCTCAGAAAACTCGATTACATGAGCCCTATGCCAAACGTTGTTGCGAAGAACCAAAGGCAAGAGTACAAAGATATTAACACAGTATATCTTGACCAAACACAACAGACAGACAATCCGAAAGAACCAGAAAAGGGAAATATTGGTCCTGAAAGAAGTAATTATTTCCGGGATCGTAGACCAGATCCCATATACAGGAGATTCCGTGGAGGTCGTCCATATCAGGAACAGCAAGGACGTAGTAATGATAATAGCAATGGCATCCATAAAAGTGGTTATTATCACAATAATAATAACTGTTGTGTTGTTTGAGTCTTCAGTCTTTTGACTGGTGTGATGCAGCTCTCCATGCCTCGCTGTCCTGAGCTAATCGTTTCATCTCTACATAGCTACAAACCCTACATCCGAGGCAATCTGTTTAACATATTCTAACCTTTGTCTACCCCTACAGTTCTTGTCCTCGACCCTTCCTTCCATAACTAAGCTTGCTATTCCTGGGTGTCCTAGTAAGTGTCCTACCAACCTATCTCTTCTCTTCATTAACAGTCGCCAGAAACATCTCTCCTCTCCCACTCGTCTTAATACCTCTTTGTTTGTAACCCTATCTACCCATTTGATCTTCATCATTCTCCTGTAACACCACATTTCAAATGCTTCAATTCTCCTATCCGGGAAGTTTGTTTTATTGAGATTTTAATTAATATGGTTCAAAAAACACTAAGATTAAGAATAACATTTTAACAGCCATTTCCTTGTTAAATTCAAGTATATTTTAATGAGAGTAGGTAATTGTGTAGTGAATAAAACAGGATTCCTTCTATGAATCCTCTGTAAAACTGTCGCCATAATTCAGTTTGATGGAATATTTTTTATAAGTCATTTTCATTCATTTTAGTAGGTTTTTTTAGATGACATTTCATTGAGCATTATATGTCCGCCTCGTTACGTAGTGGCTATCACCGCGGAGGCCCGGGTTCGATTACCGGCTCTGCCAAGAAATTTAATTCTGATTTGAGGGCTGGAACGGGTTACACTCAGCCTCGTGAGGTAAAACTGAGAGGAGGAGGAGGAGGGATCGTCCCACCTCCGCCATCCTGGAAGTAGGTTTTCCGTGGTTTTGCACTTCTACTCCAGGCAAATGCCGGATTGAGTCCTGACTGAAGGCCACGGCTGCCTCCTTCCCAATCCTCATCTTAATTACAACTACACGCAATAATACAGCCATCACAATAAGACAAGTTATTAGACAAATTCCACACACACAACCAAGTGCACGGGGTTACATGACGACGATGTCGCAAAGCCCCTCAATGAATCAACAATAATGGTCTAACATACCCGTGGTTGGGAGCACCCAAACATCAAGCCGACTGCAACCCAGTTCATAGCCTACAAATTGTGGGGGACGAATAACCTGCACGACGACACCCTTAGCCACATCACTCTGATTTTAGATCATGGACCACTACTTCTCATATCAAGCAGGTACTTAATTGTCCTCACGAGGCTTTCCGTCTCCTGATGCAGAATTGAGAATAGGCGGGTTTGATTCCTACCTCAGCCATGCTGGAAGTGGTTTTTCATGGTTTCTCATTTGTATTCCAGGCAGATGCCTAGATTGTACCTAAATTAAGGTCATGGCGCCCTTCTAACCATATCCTAGCCAAATTACAAGTACACAATAGTACGCTACAGCAGTTACAATAACACAGATTATCAGACAGATTCCACACACACCAAAGTACACAGCACTACATGATCGCCAAGCCTTCAAAATGAATAAACGACAATTGTTTTCCAGCCCTCAAATCAGATGTTAAGTATGACTGGCTGCGTTGCTCAGCGGTAACGTTCTTGCCTACTGAACCCAAGGCTGCAGGATTGAATCCTGGCACAGTCACTTGGCATTTGTGGGTGCGTAATTGCGATGGAGCCGTGTCAGTAGGTTTACTGGCACGTTAAAGATCTTCGGGACAAAATTCCGGCACCCCGGCCATAGTAGTTAAAAGGGACGTAAAACCAATAACATTACATAGATCTTAAGTTTCTGGCTGGAATCTAATCCAGAGCCTCCTCGGTAAGAGAGAAGCGTGCTATCCATACACCACGGGGGACAATAATAATTAAAATAGTAATAATAATGTAACGGGTTTAAGGAAACTTTTAACTGATGTGGCCTTTTAAAAGAATTAAGGCATAGGCTAATGTTTGTTTGAGTGAATTGTGCAATTTGTACAGCCCTGTATGGCAGAGTGTTTACAGGAAATCCCACAGCCAACGGGTCATTCTGCAAGAACAAATAATTTACCTTAGATTTTGGGTTTTTACAGTGGTAGTGGTGGGGGACGGAAGGGAGGATAATTTCAGCGGAAGAACCAGAACTTGGCCTGGGGCAACTGGCGAAAAAGGACTGTGGGATGGAATGACAAGATAAGAAAGATATACTCGGAAGATTAGCTGGCTCAATTCGCCAACACCCGTAATTTTACCCTGTCATTGTGGTAATATGTGAAAGTCGCGATTAAGAATGAGACTCAGTAATATCCATAATTTCATGGAAATCCACTAATCCAAACATATTCATAGGTCCGACCTACCTCCAACTCGGTAGACTAGTAGAACAATTTCGGTGCTTGATATATGTGGGTATTTGTGTGTGATAAACCATATTCCTGAAACAAATGTAAAATTTGCATTGTTGAAACAAGTGAGGAAGTATTAAAGAAAGTAGAAGAAAGAAGGGGCTCACATCTAGTGGGAAGTGGGTTGGCGACCACGGGGCCCCAGCTGAGTCCGGCATTGCTTCCACTTACTTGTGCCGGGCTCCTCTCTGTCTTCTTTCCTGTCGACCTCACTTGGTCAACTCTTGTTATCTTCCGACCCCGACGGTATTAGGGTATCCGAGGCCTAGGGAGTCTCTTCCTTTCCCGCCTTAATTGGCCCTTGTCTCATCTTTTCTGATTCCCTCCTTCTGTGAGGGGTCAGCCTTCTTTTTCTTTTCCTTTTACCTCCTGCCTTGTGCTCAAGGCCCTTAAGGAGGCAGGGTGTATGTAGCCCCACCACTTCTTATTTTTCGCCAATAATGACCAAAAAAAGATGATAAATTCGCGAGTCGTGCACCCTAGATAATGCTACACCCTCAGGGGCTCACGGCTGGTGAGTTCGGGAGTTGGCAACCCCGAGGGATTCCTGAGCTGGGTCCGTTTTCCCCTTTTGTCCCTTACCTTTGGGGCGGACCCTCTCATCTTTCACTTTCCTATATGCCTTTCATGGCACTCCTTCCTTCCAAGTCCCTCAATCCGCCTTCTCCGAGGGTTGAGGGCATTTCTTTTCCTTCTGTCCTTTTATTTGCCTTATTACGGTGCTAATAATGTTCGTCTCACTTCCCATAAATTTGCTGCTCGCCTCGCCAGTATACGAAATGTTATGGACTGAACGATCTAGTATCAGACGCAGATTCTCTTATGAATACACTCGTATAAAACACTGTTACAAACGTCAAAAACCAATTCCCGACTACACAATCCTCCTTATTTACCTTAATACAGCCAAAATGAAACCATTTCTCACTTAGTACAATTTTGCATACGTCCCCCTTAAATTGCATTTTGTGACAATTTTGAATCTAAATTACATTTTGTAAGTATTTTCTATCTAAATTGCATTTTGTAAATATTGTCAATTCAAATAAATGTACAGTAAGTATGTAGTTAGTTTTAGTTGTAAGTAGGTAGTTAGTTTGTCTATTAGATATGTCATTGTTCTATTAGACTGTGGTGTGTGAGTGTGTCTGGTAGCAGTTGCATTGTTTATTAGTTATAGTTCATTGTTTCAGTAGACTGTGATGTGTGAGGGTGCATGTGAGTGTGCCTGTTGACAGACTGTTTTAGAGGTAGTATTTGTTGTTGGTGGAACTTAAGTTTTTTGTTAGTAGAGTTTTGGTATTTAATTGTTAGTACGGTAGAAGGTTAGTATTTTTGTTAGTAGAATTGCTCTTTACTTATTCTGAAAGGGAGTAGCAGCCTTTCAGAATAAATCAATTCTTTACTAGTCTTATAGACGGTTAAGATATTGATAATATAAGCCAATAATGGCTACACTGCGTCCTGCTGCATGGCTGAAAGCAACGGGAAACTACAGCCGTATGCTATTCCCGAGGATATGCACCTCTCTATGCATAATTACATGTGATGATGGCCTCCTCCCTTGTAAAATTTCAATCCGGAGGTAAACTAGTCCCCCGTTCGGATCTCCGGGTGGGGACTACTCGAGAGGGGGTTAACATCACAGAAGTGACAAAGAGGAAATCTGACATTCTAAGGATCGGAGCGTGGAATGTTAGAAGTCTGCTAGGAAGTGGAAGGTTAGAAAACTTAGAAAGGGAAATGGATAGGTTGAGGTTGGATTTGGTTGGGATTAGTGAAATGCGCTGGCAGGAAGAACAGGACTTTTGGTCAGGAGACTATAGGGTCATTAGCACTAAATCAAACAATGGCCAAGCAGGGGTTGGCCTCCTATTGAGTAGGAAACTTGGACTGCGGGTGGAATATTATGAGCAATATAGTGAACGGATTATTGTAGCTAAAATCAATACAAAACCTACCTGCACTACAGTGGTACAAGTCTATATGCCTACCAGTCAAGCTGATGATGAGGATGTTGAAAAGGTCTACGAAGAAATAGACGAAATTCTGAGGTATATCAAGGGTGATGAAAATGTTATAGTAATGGGAGATTGGAATGCTGTGGTAGGAAAAGGGAGAGAAGGGAAGATAGTAGGAGATTTCGGATTAGGTGAAAGGAATGATCGAGGAAGCAGGCTGGTAGAATTCTGCACCGAGCATGAATTGGTCATAGCTAACACCTTATTCAATAACCACAATAGAAGAATATACACATGGATGAGACCAGGAGATACAGGGCGTTACCAAATCGACTTCATTATGGTCAAGCAGAGGTTTCGAAACCAGATTTTGGATTGTAAATCATATCCTGGTGCTGACATAAACTCTGATCACAATCTGGTTGTAATGAAATGCAGATTAAAGTTGAAGAAACTGAAGAAAAGTCAAAAGCCAAAAAGGTGGGCAATAGACAGACTGAAAGAGAAGGATGTAAACGAAAGATTCAAGAAGAGTATAAAGGAAGGACTAATGAAAAACCCTAAACAAACTTCAATTGCAGACGAATGGGCCCTTTTGAAGAATGAAATAACAAAATCCGCAGAAGAAAACATTGGTAGGAAAGAAAGAATAGGTAGAAAACCCTGGATCACTCAGGATATACTAGAATTGATGGATGAAAGGCGGAAACACAAGAATCTAAGAGATGAAAAGGGGAAAGCAGAATACAGACGTCTGAGAAATGAGGTTAACAAGAAGTGCAAGGAAGCGAAAGAAGAATGGTTGAAAGAGAAATGTGCAGGTATAGAAAATTGTCTGAAATTAGGAAAAGTAGACACAGCTTATCGAAGGATTAAGAATACTTTTGGGGAAAAGAAGACTAAGTGCTGTAATATTAAGGACACAAATGGAAAGCCTCTAACAGATAGGGAAGAAAAGGTTGAGAGATGGAAAGCTTACATAGAGAGTTTGTATAAGGGAAAGGAGATTGAGAATCATGTAATGGAAAGGGAGGAGGAAATTGTTGAGGATGCGAAAGGAGATTTAATATTGAGATCAGAATTTGATAGAGCTTTGGATGACTTAAGCAGGAACAAAGCACCAGGCATAGATGATATACCGATTGAGTTGCTACGCTGCATAGGAGATGAAGGTCTGATCAGGTTATTTCACTTGGTGTGTAGGATTTATGGGACAGGTGAGGTACCCCCTGACTTCAAGAAGAATGTAATCATCCCTATACCAAAGAAAGTTGGAGCTGACAGATGTGAAGATTACCGTACAATCAGCTTGATTACTTATGCTTCAAAGATCCTGTCTAGAATAATTTACAAGAGAATTGAAAGCCAGATAGAAACGGAGTTGGGTGAAGACCAGTTTGGTTTCAGGAGAAATGTAGGAACAAGGGAAGCTGTACTAAGTCTTAGGCTGATTTTAGAAGGTAGAATAAGGAAAGATAAGAGAACGTTCATGGCTTTTGTAGACTTAGAAAAGGCTTTTGATAACGTTGATTGGACTAAATTGTTTGACATTTTGAAATCAATTGGAATAAAGTACAGGGATAGGAGGGTGATATACAATCTGTACAGAAACCAGACAGCAGTCATTCGAGTTGAAGGACATGAGAGAGAAGCTGGTATTCAGAAAGGTGTAAGGCAAGGCTGCAACTTATCACCCATACTTTTCAATCTTTACATTGAACAAGCAATGAAGGAAATTAGAGAAAAATTTAAAGTGGGAGTGAAGATTCAAGGAGAAATAATTTCAACTCTGAGATTTGCTGATGACATCGTCATCTTGGCCGACAAGCCTGAGGATTTGAATGAGTTTTTGAATGGTATGGACTCCGTCTTACGGAAAGAATTCATGATGAAAATAAATAAAGTAAAACAAAAATACTGGAATGCAGCCGAAATAAATCAGAAACCTCTATGGAGATCAAATTGGCAGGTGAAAAGCTGAAGGAAGTAGGAGACTTCTGTTACTTAGGAAGCAGAATAACCAGTGATGGACGAAGCAAAGAGGATATTAAAAGTAGGTTGGCTCAGGCAAAGAAAGCATTTCTACAAAAAAGGAATCTGCTGACATCGAATATAGATTTAGGTATTAGGAAGTCATTTTTGAAAGCCTTTGTCTGGAGCGTGGCGCTCTATGGAAGTGAAACTTGGACTATTGGTGCAGCAGAAAAGAGGAGAATTGAAGCATTTGAAATGTGGTGTTACAGGAGAATGATGAAGATCAGATGGGTAGATAGGGTTACAAACAAAGAGGTATTAAGACGAGTGGGAGAGGAGAGATATTTATGGCGACTGCTAATGAAGAGAAGAGATAGGTTGGTAGGACACAAACTAAGACACCCAGGAATAGCAAGCTTAGTTATGGAAGGAAGGGTGGAGGACAAAAACTGTAGGGGAAGACCAAGGTTAGAATATGTTAAACAGATTGCCTCCGATGTAGGGTGTCGGAGCTATGTAGAGATGAAACGATTAGCTCAGGACAGGGAGGCATGGAGAACTGCATCAAACCAGTCAAAAGACTGAAGACTCAAACAACAACAATTCTCCTCATTTCTGCTGCACCAATAGTCCAAGTTTCACTTCCATAGAGCGCCACGCTCCAGACAAAGGCCTTCAAAAATGACTTCCTAATACCTAAATCTATATTCGATGTCAGCAGATTCCTTTTTTGTAGAAATGCTTTCTTTGCCTGAGCCAACCTACTTTTTATATCCTCTTTGCTTCATCCATCACTGGTTATTCTGCTTCCTAAGTAACAGAAGTCTCCTACTTCCTTCAGCTTTTCACCTGCCAATTTGATCTCCTTAGAGGTTTCTGATTTATTTCGGCTGCATTCCAGTATTTTTGTTTTACATTTATTAATTTTCATCATGAATTCTTTCCGTAAGACGGAGTCCATTCCATTCAAAAACTCATTCAAATCCTCAGGCTTGTCGGCCAAGATGACAATGTCATCAGCAAATCTCAGAGTTGAAATTATTTCTCCTTGAATCTTCACTCCCACTTTAAATTTTTCTCTAATTTCCTTCATTGCTTGCTCAATGTCAAGATTGAAAAGTATGGGTGATAAGTTGCAGCCTTGCCTTACACCTTTCTGAATACCAGCTTCTCTCTCATGTCCTTCAACTCGAATGACTGCTGTCTGGTTTCTGTACAGATTGTATATCACCCTCCTATCCCTGTACTTTATTCCAATCGATTTCAAAATGTCAAACAATTTAGTCCAATCAACATTATCAAAATCCTTTTCTAAGTCTACAAAAGCCATGAACGTTCTCTTATCTTTCCTTATTCGACCTTCCAAAATCAGCCTAAGACGTAGTACAGCTTCCCTTGTACCTACATTTCTCCTGAAACCAAACTGGTCTTCACCCAACTCCCTTTCTATCTGGCTCTCAATCCTCTTGTAAATTATTCTAGACAGGATCTTTGAAGCATGAGTAATCAAGCTGATTGTACGGTAATCTTCACATCTGTCAGCACCCACTTTCTTTGGTATAGGGATGAATACATTCTTCTTGAAATCAGGGGGTACCTCACCTCTCTCATAAATCCTACACACCAAGTGAAATAACCTGATCAGACCTTCATCTCCTATGCAGCGTAGCAACTCAATCGGTATATCATCTATGCCTGGTGCTTTGTTCCTGCTTAAGTCTTCCAAAGCTCTATCAAATTCTGATCTCAATATTAAATCTCCTTTCGCATCCTCAACAATTTCCTCCTCCCTTTCCATTACATGATTCTCAATCTCCTTTCCCTTATACAAACTCTCGATGTAATCTTTCCATCCCTCAACCTTTTCTTCCCTATCTGTTAGAGGCTTTCCATTTGTGTCCTTAATATTACAGCACTTAGTCTTCTTTTCCCCAAAAGTATTCTTAATCCTTCGATAAGCTGTGTCTACTTTTCCTAATTTCAGACAATTTTCTATACCTGCACATTTCTCTTTCAACCATTCTTCTTTCGCTTCCTTGCACTTCTTGTTAACCTCATTTCTCAGACGTCTGTATTCTGCTTTCCCCTTTTCATCTCTTTCATTCTTGTGTTTCCGCATTTCATCCATCAATTCTAGTATATCCTGAGTGATCCACGGTTTTCTCCCTATTCTTTCTTTCCTACCAATGTTTTCTTCTGCGGATTTTGTTATTTCATTCTTCAAAAGTGCCCATTCGTCTGCAATTGAAGTTTGTTTAGGGTTTTTCATTAGTCCTTCCTTATACTCTTCTTGAATCTTTCGTTTACATCCTTCTCTTTCAGTCTGTCTAGTGCCCACCTTTTTGGCTTTTGACTTTTCTTCATTTTCTTCAACTTTAATCTGCAATTCATTACAACCAGATTGTGGTCAGAGTTTATGTCAGCACCAGGATATGATTTACAATCCAAAATCTGGTTTCGAAACCTCTGCTTGACCATAATGAAGTCGATTTGGTAACGCCCTGTATCTCCTGGTCTCATCCATGTGTATATTTTCTATTGTGGTTATTGAATAAGGTGTTAGCTATGACCAATTCATGCTCGGTGCAGAATTCTACCAGCCTGCTTCCTCGATTATTTCTTTCACCTAATCCGAAATCTCCTACTATCTTCCCTTCTCTCCCTTTTCCTACCACAGCATTCCAATCTCCCATTACTATACCATTTTCATCACCCTTGATATACCTCCGAATTTCGTCTATTTCTTCGTAGACCTTTTCAACATCCTCATCATCAGCTTGACTGGTAGGCATATAGACTTGTACCACTGTGGTGCAGGTAGGTTTAGTATTGATTTTTGCTACAATAACTACCGATACAATAATAATGGTTATTATAACAGGAATAATAACAGGAAGAACCAGAACGATAATCGTAATAGAAACTCCCAAGATGAAATTATGACGAAGGAGAAGTTTGATAAACATCATAAGGAAGGACAAGAATATCTTAAAGATTTAAGAGACAAGGAAAATGGGAATGGTGATAAAAAGGATTTGAGTGTTGATTCCAAACCAAGCACCAGTAAAGGAGAAGGTAATGGAAATGGTTCTCATAGACGATATGGAGGGACCATTTACGTTGACCAAAAGAAGTAGAAGAGAGAAGAGGATATACTGCTACACAGAACCAAGAAAAGAAGAAGAAGACGTTGAAAAAACAAGAAAAGGAGAAGGAGAAGATGAAGACGTTGAAGAAGAGAAGAAAAAAAAAGAGGAACGGGTCATATGAAGATAACTGCAGTAAAACCAAGAAGAGGGAGCGTTCCGCATAACTAATGCTTATGGGAATAACTGTTATGAGTTGTTTGACGATGAAAACAAGGTTATTCTAGGAAAATTCAACGCTAAAAATTTAAAAAAGTATCATAAGAAAATAGGCTAAAATAATTCAATATATGAGTTCAAGTGACATATCAAAAGTCTTGAATTAGAATGATTAAAAACAATTTGCAACTGTTTTCAACTTGAGATGACGGAGGAATGCCCCCGTAAATTGAATTATTTAGGGACAAAATGAGAGTATTATCCGTCCCCATGATAAAATTTAACCAGCAAATATAATTCCTGGAAGTGTGACACAGGAGTGTAGTGTTACAAGCTCAAGACTGTGGGAGAGCCCGAACACGTGATATGTTGCACAATGGACGCTTCTAGAAGGCTATATTTAGCATAGCAACAGCGAGTTTGGTGATTAATATTATAAATATTGTTATAAATTATGCTATTGGATCCCAGCCCAGAGCCAATGAGAACAGGTATTATTGAAGACGGGATCAAATTTAATTACACAATATGATGATTTATGCATTTAGGCCCTTAGAAGAAGATTTTCTTATTTGGTAATGAAGAGAATATTAAAAGAAATTATGTCTGATCCTTTATAAACCGCAGATCGGTTAATCTACGCAGTAATAAGCATTAGTAATCTACGCGCTAAAATTATGGTGGGAGATTGATATGGCCGCCAAAAATTCGACTTGGAGGGGGAGATCCAAGGATTGAGGTTCTTATTCCAGCAGACTTTGAAGGGTGAGGAAGTGTTTTTACTGGGTTAACGGAGATCCCAAGGCTTAGTCCGAGTGCGACGACTGTCGACTTGTGGAGACGCGAGGATAGCTAGGTGGAACGTAGGAGGTCACCGCACTTCCATTCATTCTACGTGAAGTTGCGAGGAACATTGCATTGATTATATCTCTCATATAATTGAGATCTGAAGTTAAATAAGCGGATATATGTAAAGAACAGGTCGCATACTATATATTGTGAAAAGTCGAGCGTTTTAATTATCACCGTTTCGACAATATAAGCCTGTCAAGTTAGATTTCCAAATGTGTTGGAAATAAAGCTGAATATCATTATAAATTGCAACGTGAAGTTGACGAACGCACTTCAAGTGAACAGTGGCGGAGAACTCTTAATATTGGCGCAACACATAAACATTAATAGAATGACTATAATTATTCGTCAAACGTTATCATTCAGCATAATTAATATTGTTGATATGGTGAACTAAATAGTCATGCGCCAGAGACATATTCGATAACAGGAGTTAATATACAACGATGGAGCTTCGTTAGACAACCTATTCTTGAATACAGACGTAGTGTACGGTCCTTCTTTTGCATTTTCGTCAGTCTACGAACACTAATATAACATCAATTAGCAATGGAAATATTTCATTCACCATTTATATGAATATTTCCATAATTATATTCCAATGATGAAGCTGATACATATTTACGATGGAGAATGAAGACTTTACAGAAGAGATTTGTCAAGATGCTAGGGAAAGGTAGCCCAGCAACACAGAAGAATTTGCCAGAAGGATGTCGTTCGAGCCCAGGCGAATGTTGGTGAATTCCAGAGAGGGACGTTTCTTATCTCTGAGGTCGCAGATCCGAGGTTCGAATGCAGATCCATCTCAGTGTCTTGTACTGAGGAAACATCTAAAGTATTGTGGCAATACTTACATAGATCTTCAAGTTTTCGTCCAAATAAGGTATTAGTGTATCTCAATTGTTATATAGAGCTTGATTAGTAACATTCTGAGCCGGCGACCTTATTCCATATTTTCAGCGATCTTATTCCATATTTTCAGCGATCTTATTCCATATTTTCGGCGATCTTATTCCATATTTCCAGCGATCTTTTTCCATATTTCTATATTTTCACATTTCATGTATTTCAGTGCTTTTATGTATTTTACACTTCAGATGTGTGTTGAGATTTTTAAACTTCAAGATTATTTAGAAGATGATTGGTTTTCATCTCTTCTTCAATTTTATTCTACGGAACAGTTGTGGAAGATACATTAAAATTTTTTGTTTGAGGAATCATATTGCCTCATAGGAGATTAATCGTTTCGACTCTCGAATTTTAATAATTTCATTTAAACCAAATATTCTGACATTGTGTCATTGCTTCAAATTTAATTCTGATTAAATTACATTTGAGCACTTTAATGTAACGACATCTAACTTCAAGAAAAGAAGAAACATCGAATGATATTGTTATATCATTATTGTACATAAACTATCGACTATCTAAGAAATACTAGTCGTTTGATAAGACCGAAGTCTTAATCCCTATGATCATTCTTTGTGTAGATTGGAAAAACATTACGACATTGACAAACCTTTCTTATTATTTGTAAAGCTAAGAGCTTTGTTCATTTAATATGTTAGAGGAAATACCTTTTGATAGAAGATTATTCAAATCTTTGGCTAGGAATTCAAAGATAGTTTATCTCGGTCAGGATTGAATTCTATCTGACACTATAAATAACATGTGTGTTATTTTATGCTATTTATGTAACATCACGTCATTTTGTCGACATGATATTACAACGATAAATAATTTAAAGCTTGACAAGTGAGATGAGTCAAGAGTATTATTTTTATTACATGTATTTGCGACAGACGAGTTAACATTTAATTATCTTGTTGTGGAGTAAACTTTAGGAGGTTAATCCCGACTGTCTAATATCGTTCATTACAATTGGAGGTTTCGTTTGAAGAATTTACGCATGTATAATTGTAGTCCAGTAGTCATGTGCAATGATACTGAGGGTCATGCAATTATTTGAGAGAAGATCCTACATAAGATAGGTTAATAACAATTAATCCCTTTTGGTTATTGTTTAACATAGTGGATGATGATTGTTTATGCCATATATACTGTTATATGAGGATTTGTAGAACTATAGAGTGGTCATGCGAGGGAATTCCGCATTTTAAGGAAGTCAAAGTATTGTTGTTCTTTGATAAAAAGGCATGTATCATGATAAGAGCCGTTGTATACAAGTAGTCCAGTTTTTGTGAATTAACGATTTAGCTGTGTTAACAGGAGGGTTTCAGCGGAAATGCAACTTGAGAAAGATTGTCTATAATACGATTATTAAATTTTATTAAACCCGAAGTTATGTAATTACGTACAGTTTACCTTAATTAGTCGACTGTATTATACCGACAGTGTAATGAAACCTATATAAGACGATTTGTAAGCAGAATATCGAAACTACAGAACGTTAGAGAAGGATGGTTATGTGAAAAACCAGTGTATATATTTAGTTAAGAATTATATTGTAACCGAGAATTTAGAATCTCGAAAGTGTCGCGTTAGCAACACTAGATAATGGATATTATTATAAATATATTACATGTAAATAATTTTTGTGGAAATGATTTAATTAGTTAAATAATTTAGTAGGATTTATTCATCAATTGTTTTGGAATAGCGTGTGTTTTATGAGCGGATGTTTTGGTGTGTATGATTGTTCATTGTTAAGAGAAATTGTGGAACCGAATTGGTCTAGAACAATTGCGGGGTGCGAATGAAAGAGTGTATAAAATTTTTAGAATGATTGTTTAAGAAACAGAGTAGTTACGTGAACTTTTGTAAGATCTAAATGTTAATTTTTACGTGTTTTTATAAATGCACACACAAGCAGTCTCTCTGTGGGCTAGCGAGAATGATCCACCTTTATGTTGGAGAGCGATGACGTAATATAAGCTGGCGTAAACTCACCGCCTTGTATTAATTGTATAAACCAGTTTCGAGTACGGCGTGGTGCCGGTATTTCATTGATTAAACCAAGTTACTGGACGTGCGTTCTACAACGCAGGCTTGTGAATGAAACCATGTGTCTGGAATGCCATTAGGTATTTGTTATTTTGTTTATACTAGATTAATTTGCCCAATTGTTAATAAATTTTATTCAGATTGTTTTCCATTGTTGTTGGAGTGTGATTCATTTTAAATATAAGGTGAAGAATATTGTGGATGTAGTGTAGGCGAAGCTGAATTCCCAGTCCCCGAGGTAAGTAAAGGTGAGTGCCCCGTGTAGGTGGTTGTTGATCCACAATATTCTGATAACTGCTGTCTGTAAATCCCTAAAGGCCATGTTGGAAGCGATTTCTAATGTAGTATATGCCGGTGCTGTTAGAAATAGGCAATCCAGCGGGGGCAATGGATATTCCAACAGGATCCCTTCCGGATTATCGTGTACAGTACCTTCTCTCTTGGTATCTTCCTTGGTTTCCTCTTGGTCTTCCCTAACGATTTCTATAATTGTTCGTACCATCAGGTCTCTTATATGGTTTGTTCTCATATGACCTATAGTTGTTTTGGTTCCATCTTCTTCCTTCTGGATCCCCCTCGGAGTTTTCTCTTCTCGATGATCTCGTGGTGACTGAGAATATGTGTTAGCCATAACTGCAAATACCGCGTTGTCATTCTTACCACCCTTCTGATGGAAGAATTTTGCGTTCGTGTGATCCAGCTTTTGTAGAACATCATCAAATTGTTCCATGTTTTAGATGTCTGCAGCTATAAGCGTTCTTTGGATATCCGCAGGAAATAGTCTGATCAATGCAGTAATTTATTCGTTATTCTTTATCTGGCATAGGAGGATCTAAATGTTGCAGTTTAGAGAATTGCCCGGCAAAATATGGCGAATAACGTGTAGGTTGAGAAGTGGAGTATCTTTTGGAGTAAAGCTCCGCTCTCACCTGTTGTTGAGTTTCTGGTGGCCTGAATTTCTTCAACAGTCCTCTAGCAAAGTCCTCATAGTTTTTCAGAGTGGATCTAAAGGCTCTAAACAACGTAAGTGCGGGACCCTCCAAAAATTGCACTATTACTCTCATTTCCCTTTCTTTGAAAATTTTAGAATCCTTGAGGTAATCTCCTACTTCCCTCAGGAATTCTATTGGTGTGACAATCCATGTTCCTGAGAATTTTGAAGGTTTATCTTCAAAGTTCTTGTAAAAGGTTATAGGAGTGGATTGCATCAACGTTCTAACCTCTTCCTTTTTATGGGGAGTATCTACTTTGCTTACTCCCTCAAGCAAAGGAGTAATTGTACACTAGTAATTGTAGATTTGCTTGGAGTTTTGGCAAAAATCTTTGCTTACTGCTGGTAATCAAAAAAATGTTACTAAGCTTCTTGATGGTTTCTTTGAGTTCAGCATTTTCTTCACCTACTAATTTCTTTAACTCTTCGGTATTATTTTTATTGTGTGAATAATCACCCTGTTTCTGATCTTTGACCTGATTTTTAATATCCTCGATTTCTTTTTGGTTCTCCTCAAGCCTTTTCCTGATTTCTTCAGTATCTCTCTTAATTCCTTCTGTCTTTGTAAAGTTCTCTTTCACATCTGTAGATATCTTGTTCATAAACTCTTCATGATCCTTTAACGAACTTGTCATATCCACAATGTCTTTCTGAGCTGTCTGGATATCCTTGGTAATAACTTGAACATGTGACGTCAAAGTTTCTCTGATCTCTTTGATTCCGTCTTGAGTCTCCAGTTTAAGTGCATCTTTGACTTCACTGATGACTGTCGTATTTATCTCAGTTGTCAACTCTTTGACTACTCCTTCCTGATTTTCTCCAACAACAAGTTCCTGGAATTGCTCGGTGAAACGTTGTATGACGTTATTTGCCATATCACTATTTTCTTTGTGGACACGAATTTCTAGATTTATCATAACCTCTCCTACTTTTCTGACACCTCGTTCGATCCTATCAGCTAATGGCTGAGATTTTTCGACGGCATCGCGAAATTTATCCTCCATTTTACTCGTGTTCAAAGCTAATGAAGTTTCGAGTTCATGAGTTTTCTCAAAGAGTTTAGACATTTTATTTTCTAAAGAAGTGGAATGTTCTTTGATTTTATTTTCTAACGAAGTAGAATTTTCTATGAATTTATTTTCTAAATGTTCCTTGAGTTTATTTTCCAAAGAGGCTCCTAACGAATCTGAATTCTCTCTCATCTTAGCTTTTAAGTTTACTGAATTTTCCTCCAATTCAGTTTCAATAGATTCGGTTAATCTAACCTCCATAGAATCAGAATTTTCATTTAACTCGTTTTCTAATGAACCGGAGTTTTCTTTTAATTTATTCTCTAAAGAATTTTCAAGATTTACTTTTAAAGAAGTGGTCAATCTATTTTCTAGAGCATCTGAGTTTTCTCTTAATTTTTCCCTTAAATATTCAGAATTTTCTTTAAGTTAAGCATCCATTCTATTAGTTTTCCCTATAATTTCTGCAATTTGTAGTTCTGTACTTTTGGAGCTATCCTCCATACGAGATAAGATCATCATGACCTCCTCCATACTTTTCTCATTATATTAAAGTTAGGGGTATAAATGTAGGCAGACACAAAGACTTAGAACTAGAACATGAATTATGCCTAGCTACTTGGAATTCTCGGAATAAAATGAGATATGCCCTAATGTCGACGTGATGGAAAAAATTCTCTAATATTTAAATAAATTTAAACAACAATATCAAAAAATCTGCAAGTTCACAATATCCTCCACTTGGATTCTAATAAATTGTGTATTTCCAGACTAGCGAACGTATACAACAGATTTTTCATGACACCCTAATGGATAAGCCAATATACAAAAATCAAAAACCACATTAACTATTACAATATTTACTTGAGTTAAGTTTCCCACTAATTGGGTTTCCTATGAATTTATTTATCCATACCAGACATCTTCAATTTCCCAAAATATCTATTGAATAATCACAACTAAATCGGTAAACTATCGACCGAATCAACTCTAAATCGGGCCCCCCGTTCACAGCCATTTCTCTCTTCTCTCTTATTTTATGTGCCCGTTCAGACCGAAGTCCGGATGACCACATAAGCATTTTCACCATAAATCAGACAGCACGAGAATCCAAACATCCCAGGGCGCCATATGCGTTAAAGTGTGTACCATAACACAAAAATTGCTTTACTGATTTTCGGCTCGATGCAACAATAAGGATAGAAAGAGATTTTCTGAAAATAACACAATCCGTAAAATTATCTCATTTTATTTAAAACGTTAAAATGTTAATGAAGAAATGCTATAAATATCATAATGGATGCATGACGAATCATACATTATATACACAAATTTACAGTTTCACCAACACATGAACACTAGGCTTTTGAAACGAAAGTCATATTAATAGTCCTGTTGACTTCGTTCAAAAGAAATATTTACAATCGTAAGGTTTGTCAGTGCAAATTTAACTGTCCATCCTGATTCCTAACTTTAAGTATTCACACGTTGATCTTAAATATTATCATTCGATGAAAAAAAAACCACTGTTTTTGTTTGTCTTTCAAATAGTAGCAGAAAATTAACTAACACTTTTTTTGGAATCAGTATCTCAAAATTGGTTCAGATATAAAGTTACAACAATGAATATAACACAATATTAATTACATGAACATTCGAGCATGGATTCGAAGAACGTCGATAAAGAGAAAAAAATTATTGTATCATCTATTCCCGATCCAACATTAATATTCTGAGTTCATGACTCAATTAGCAATATTATGATCAAATATGTATTATTAACAAAATATCAACTCTTTTAAATCTGTATTTAACCATTCAAATATTTAAATATCAATTTGAAATAATATTAGAAAAATTATCACAAAAATAATATTAGTTGTGGCTATTATCAAAATTACAATTCTTTTGACAGAATGTCAAAATGTTAATCATCATATTAATTTTCAGAATGTTTATATTCTTAACAGGATCACAAATATCCTCTAAATTGTAGTGGTTGTTTAGGAAATAACAGTTTTAATTTATTTACAGCATCGGCCCATTCGATTTAAATGTGTCAAAAATCACATTATCATAATTAGCATCTAGACAACGGAAAGTTTTCTCATGACGAAATAACAAATTTCCGGGCTAACAATTACTAGGAAATATTCATTGAACACGTGGGCAAACTGTGGATTGACATGATGGTTCCATAATATAACCCTCGGTTGTGAATGCCACGAAAATGTTGCTTACAAAAATATTTCAACTCCCAACATTATTTCAAAATCATCCAACCTAAAATATGGTTGATGCTCCATTATAACAACCTCATTCCTGCGACTTAAAATGCACAATCAGAGTGGCATATTCAACTATTTCCACACAAAAAAATCTTCCCAAATTATACATAATTATCAAGCCTTTGCTTGTTACCCAAACTGGAAGATTCGTAAGCTAGTAAGCTCCTAAATGATTTTACAGTAATTTTACCATTAGTTTAAACATTAATTATTCCACAACGTGTCTATTTCAAGACAAACGTTCTATCACAAGACGTTGATCAAAATGATATTATATTTATACAAACTCTAGTAAAACCCTAATTTATACATGCTATTTGCTTCCCGTCATTACCTTCTGTGTCTTTCAAAAGATTTAACTGCATAATGCAAGTGAAAAATGTTCCCATAAGATTATTCTGTTAGTTGAATGTGGGCATGCGTTAACCACTAGCCTTCGAAAAAACAAGTCTCCGATCTAGCAAACTGTTTTAAATATCAACTTTATAAATCACTCTACAGGATATGATTATTAGAAATATAAATCATAATTATTATTACTATTGAACCCTTATCATTGTGTCCAATAATAATGTTTCATATTATTAAAAATTGCTGGAAATACTAAATACATGATATGCTGGATATTTGAGTAAATTTGATGTAGCAATCAAACTGGACTTGGCAAGATTGACTACGTGCGGGGTGGAAGCTACCGACAGTTTCACAACCAATGCTATTCTTATTCTTCTGAGAAAATCAGGTATGACGCTGAGGCGTACGTGACTCTCGATGCTTGGTCCAAGGCAAGGAGTGAGAGAGAGTAGAAGTGTCGTGACGTCAAAATAAGGGCGGGATTTGTAAGGTCAGAACTCCGTCGCTAACTTAACTGACAAATGAGAGGAGAGGACGCCAGACCATAGCATCAGTGTGTTTTTGCGCGCCAATCGGTTATAAAAAGATCTAGCGATCGGTTTGCGTGTTCGGCGGCAGATTCGCGACCTGTGAGAAATTACAAGATCTTTGAGAGGTCACACATAATTATAGGCCCATTATTTAAAATATTGAGGAGCTGTTTCTCCCTCCATGGGAACTTTTAGGCTTTCTGTATATAAACAAATGTCTGAGATGAACCGGGGCACTCCTAATTATTCTTCGACAGTCAATTTAAGACGTCCTTATGACGGGCTATGTTTTAAAATTCTAGTTGTGTGTCGATAACTAAGTTATAATTTCATAATTTGTGAGATGGCAATTAGCCATAAGATAGGGAAAGTCTACGATTCTGCATAGGACTATATGAGGAAATAAAATACTCATAAAGCAGATAGAACAGTTTTAAAACTTTAATATAATTGTGTTTTTAACAGCGGCAAGATGTCGGCCACGGAAAGAAGGCAACAAGTTTCATCCTCCATCACCATGAGTGTAATGGGCTAAAGGCCAAATGGTGGGAGATGACCAGGCGGGAGGCCTCTGGAAAGCGGTTTAAGTGATGAGTATTAAAAAATTGATTTATTGATTTTGGACGAGGGGAATCACGACAGATGTGCGGAACTTTGTACAGACTTTATTTTTGTGGTTTAATTTAAATTTAGGGTTTGATTTCTTAACTGATATGCGTGTAGTAATTTTTGGCATTGCGTGACAATTATGTTGTACTAAAAGTTTGTAACTTAAATGTTGTCTCTTTATGTATACGTAATGCTTATAGCGAAATGGCCGCATATGATTAACGTATCAATAAAAAGTGTAGCCATGAATGAGAACCTAGGAACGACAATGATAAATGGACTGAATTAATGATAATGTAAATTAAAACTAGACGTGGGGGAAAATTTAATGTTCTATTTGCTTTTATAACTCGGGCTAATTCTGATTCCAGTTATTAAATCTTTTATTGTCATTTGGACAAGTCATGTGTCATTTATCTGAAGGGTGTGCTGGTTCATATGCTGCGACGAGATCTTCGAGAGAGTGCCACGAATTTTTGGGTGTAAGTGTGATGATGAGGAAAGGTAAAGCCTGTCCTTGACTGCGACATCATTCCGGCAAATTAGTTACCCTTGGGGCTAATTTTGACCTGGAGATGTGTTCTTGAAAATCCCTGAGAGGATGTTTTGAGATAATGTGATATTTTGTATTTACGCGTTTAACAGATGACGATTAGAAGGTCGCTGGACGCTGGCTATGGGCCAGAATCTATATTTAGCGTGGCACACATTACTACGTTGGGGGAGGGAATCAGCCACTTACTCAGATATGCGATAACAGAACCGACTGTCTCCAGCTCTGATATGACACGTAAATGTTTGCTTTAAAGCCTAATGAGTTAAGGTTATTTTGTTTGATTTAATTTGGGGAGTTGCCATGTTGTCGATCCGAGGGTTTTTATCATGACTACGACTTATTTGTTCATTGTGTTAAATGCCAAATTTTTCCGGCGTGAAATTAGAAATTTGTATTTGTTGTTGTTGGCTCTTATTTTCGAGGCCATTGTATTCATTATAAATATAATTTGGCAATCGGCCAAACTTGTTCATGTCATGTTATGCTTTCCTAGTGTTTGAGGTATAAGACTGTTATTCCGCAGCCCTTATTTTAAGTAATACACAATGTATTTGGTTGTGGTAATCTAAGGTTAGAGCATGTCAGTAGTGTATTTAAATATGTAATTGTTGTTCCCACATTTCCGTAATTCGTCTTCGCAGTACGGAGTTCGTTCCCGAACCGACTGTTTTGGTCGGAAACGAGCGCCCGTCAAAGTGCTCATTACTTGAACTAGTCTTAAAACGCGTGTCGCTCATAAATATTAAATTCTTGTACTATTTGTATTTGTTGTTATTTTTGGATCCTGTGATCCGTTTTCCTTTGTTACTTTGAATTAAGTGACATTGCAGTCACAACGCTTGTTTGACAGCTGTTATGCCGTGTTATCATGGTACGTCAGACTAGTCAGTGTCAGATCTGTTCACGTGCGAGTGAACTAATTTAAGGGTGGTTTATTGTTAAGTGTTTTATGTTTGATTCAGTTATTAAATTTCATTTGTTAGTACATCCTGTTGTTTTCTTGGCTTTGTAATAATTAGTTAACCTTGTGAATCCTGGAAGTTATTTTGATAGCATAAAATCTCTAAATCACATTCAAGAGAATCCATTACGACCCCGAAACCTCGAATCTTGTCTACATGCTATTTTCCAAGGGTATATAAGAGTTACTTATTATTGGACACAATAATAAGGGTTCATCTGACCCCTAGTTGATAACATTCGAACTCAGGTAAGTCGAATTTCACACCCTTAACTTTTCTGGCTCAAATTTGAAGTTGCTGGTCACCCTCAAATATAATGACTGTCCGCCTCTGTCTGTTTCAGTAGCCGTCTTGCTCCAAACTCATTAGGAAATTCCTGTACGCTTGTGCCCTCCGGCCTCTTTCCTCGCTACTCGTCTCCCCTCTCACTCTTTCAAAACATCAACATTGCTCATTTACAACTTCCGCCTGAATTTGTAAACACGTCAGGGCTGTCTTTCGAGCGCATTCACTACTAGTGTACCCCCGTATCTTTTGTTGTATGTTACCTCGCGAATGTTTAATTTGCTGCAGTAACATTATTTCTTGGTTCGTATGGCTCTCTCTGATGATACAATTTTAAGTTTGAAATATTATACACTGCCATGTTTCCTGTGCTCACCTCCCGGACTCTGTAGGCGTTGTTACCTAAATTCCTCACGATGCTGAACGGTCCCACATATCTTTCACAAAATTTGTTTTGTATCTTGTTCGCCGGATCAGATATCGGTGGCTTCTTAACCAAGACCAATTCCCCTTCGATCAACTCCCGATGAAACTTCTTTCCACGTACTCTTCTTAATGTACGGTCCGCCTGCCTTCTCATATGCACAATAGTGTTCTGGATCCGTAGATCGTGTGTTGGTACTGGGTCGTTAGGACACGTTACAATAGTGTTCCAAGATCTCACTTGAAGCTGGTTGTGGTGTAAAACCATGGGAATTTGCCCTGTAGATTCATGTCGAGTGGAATTCATACATATCTCAATGTCCCTCACTCGGTCTACCCATTTGTAATGTTCCTTGGGAATAAATACCCGGAAGAACTTAGAAATATCCCGGATTACGCGTTCGCTAGAATTTCGTTGAGGATGTCTTATTGATGAGAGAACGTGTTTTATATCCAAATCTGCCATTCTTTTCTTAAACTGGGCACTAGTGAAATACGCGCCATGATCTGATAAAATAAACTCAGGCTTACCAAGAGTCGGTATCACCTTGTTTATTATTCTACTTAGAATTTGTTTAGTGGTGGTTTTGTGAATAGGGCATAGAACCACGAATTTGGAAAACACGTCCAAACACACAAGTATATACCTGCACCCCCTCCTTCCCTTCGGAATTGGACCAAACGTGTCGATCGCCACTATTTTCAATGGTTTCTGGGGTAATATCGGTTTTGGGTATTGCTTCATTAAATAGTTGTTAGGCTTAGTGCGTTGGCAAGCGTCACAAGTCTTAACCACTTCGCATATGGTAGTTCGCTTGCGTGGCCATGTGAAAGTTACGGCTATGGTCGATTCTGCCTTGTCTATTCCGATATGGCCGAGGCTTTCATGGACATGCCAGGTCAAACCACGTTGTAATGAAGCAGGTAACATGATGCGCATTTTGGTATGCTCCTCATTAATGAATTTGTGTAATAGGTTGTTCACATATTGATATTTTCCTTCTTTGCTCCGGGCCTCACGATGAGCTGCAGATCCAGGCTGAAGTTCTCCTTTAAAATACATGATCATTTGCCACATCCAGGGCTCACTTTCTTGCTCTTTCTTTAATTCCTTTAATTCATTCAAGAACTCGTGATCCTTAGGTGTCAGTTCTATGTGTTGTACCAATGCCTCTTCTTCCACGTCTTCTTCCGGGTTTCTGCTGAGAGCGTCTGGGTTGATGTTTAGTTTTCCTGGGCAGTGTTCAATTTCTATATCGAACTGTTGAATGTAGATCGACCATCTGGTGATACGTTCACTAACCATGTTAGTTTTAAAAAGAAATGTGAGGGCCTTATGATCTGTCCTGTAATAATTTGATATCCAAACACTAGTTTTCTCCATTTTTGGAGGACATGGAGAATAGCTAGGAGCTCCAACTCTGTAACAGTGTAATTCCGTTCGTGTTTCCGTAACTTACGACTTACAAAGGCAAGGTAAGATCGTTTCTGTAGGTTGCTTGGATCGTCCTGATATAACATTGCTCCGACCCCAATAATCGAAGCGTCTGCCTGAATTACAAACATTTGGCCGAAATCTGGGTATCCCAGTTTGATACAATTTTGTAACAATAATTTAGTAGCTTGGAAAGATTGGTTGCATTCGTCATTCCAAGACCATTTATTATTTTTCTTTAGCAATTCTTGCAGAGGGGCTACAGTTTCCGTGTATCCGGGACAGTTTTCTTTGAAAAACCCCGTTACACCAAGGAAGGCACGGATATGTTTTATTCTTGTAGGAGTGGGGAAATTTTTGATTGCATCAATTTTGGCGGGGTTTGGTCTGACACCCTCCTGATCGATAATATGGCCTAGATATAAAATGTCATCCCTAAAGAAGTGGGATTTCTTTAGGTTTATCTTCAAATTTGTGGTGCGTAAATTTTCTAACAGTTTATCTAAGTTTTCCATGTGTTCATTGATGTTGTCGGAAGCCAATAAAATATCATCTATGTACCTAGTCGTCATCTCCTTATCCTCCTCAGTAAGGTTTCGGTCTAATGCTCGAATTAGGGCACAGCCAGCTATTTTCACGCCGAACGGCATTCTTCCAAATGTGTACGTCTGATTGTCGAACAAGAAGCCTGTTATTATTTTTCTTTAGCAATTCCTGCAGAGGGGCTACAGTTTCCGTGTATGTTTAGTACGGGGTATAATTCCTGAACGATCCGTTACTTGTAAACAGCAGGCATATCTCGAATTAGAAATTCTGGAACACACTTTCGCTCAAACTTAGATGCTCTTTCCTTTAAATCCCTTGAGGACGTCTCTAATTATGGGCGCCTTATCGTATTCCGGCAACAATCGAAGGTTGAGCATTCTTGCGTCGAGACATAGCCGCATAGACCCATTTGGTTTGATAACGGCCAAAATTGCATTTAAAAAGGGTGTGGGCATCTTTTTTTATTACGTCTGCATGTAACATTCCGTCAATTATTTCTTTAACCTGTGAATGATGTTTTTTCCGGAATCAGGTACAACCTACTTCTGAATGGTGACCAATCATCCACCTGCATGGAATATTTAATGTTGAGAATCTTGCCCGGTACTGTATCAAAAACCTGTTGGGGTTTTCTTAAAATATCTTCAAGTTGCTTCCTTTCCGTAACCCCTAGTCTGCCTTCCTTAAGCCGCTCCTGTAGTAGCTCTTCAAATTCATTATTGCTGTCGTCCTCTTCAGCCAATAATGCCCAGATATCATGCGTTTCTTCCTCTTCATTAAGTTCAATTACATCTGTAGTGGCGTCACTGCTATATGCCTCAATTACTTCCTTGTCCGTCTTGTTTAAAATAGCCTGCTGGGTGATATCGGCCCTCTCTTCACTAATTGCTTGTAACATCCAGGTATGCGCCTCCTTGCCAGATGTTATCTCGTCCATATGCAGTCCTATGTTCGTCATCCCCTCAATGTTTTTGAAGCTTATGGTGTTTTTGTGTAGATCTATGACGGCCTGGTATTTGCAAATGAAGTTTGCCCCTAGAATGATATTGAAGTTCATTTTCGTCATAACTATGAAAGTTTGAGCGAAGGTGTGTTCCAGAATTTCTAATTCGAGATATGCCTGCTGTTTACAAGTAACGGATCGTTCATGAATTATACCCCGTACTTTAATTTGCTGGACCGGTATAATTGGAACATTATGATTCCGCCCTATTTCTTTGATCAAGGCCTCGGATACCAGGCTGACCTGACTTCCTGTATCGACAAAGCATTTGACTTTCAATCCATCAATCCTAGCATATATTATTGGTAATTGCTTTAATTGTTCGTTTTGTGGCCTCACGATTTCTTCCAAGCAATCTTCAGGCATCGCAATCCACTCTGTAATGTGCGCTGTCACCCAAGCATCATGATCATCACACGATTCGTTTCTGAGGCTGTCTCCTTCTCCCTCAATTAAACTTCTTTTTTCGCGCCTTGACCCTCACCTGGTCTTGGTGCCATCCGTCCTGTCTTTCCTGCTGCATTAGCATACATTCCGCCCCGTTACTGTGGGTGTCCGGATTTGCTCTGTGTTCCATCGCTCGTTCCCATTTATTCTTATTGTTTCCCTGTATGTTATGTAGTTCTTCTAGGTACTGTTGTGACTCAGCGTGTCTCTCGTTCCAATTTCTTCGGTTCTCCCTTGGATCCGATTTCTCGTTAAACCGATGGTTATCTTGTGCATTATGTTGTTGGTTGTAACGCCTATTGTCCCTGGGCCTGTATTGTTGATTATAGTGTCCTCCACGCCATCCCTCATTATAAGGTGCGTTATTATTATTATTCCTATTGTATGATGTTTGGTATCTCCTATTATCTCGCCACTGCTGATTGTTTGTGTTCCGGTAGCGGTTAGTTTCTTCCTGATTGTAAAGGTTTTGTCCCTATTTTCATACCTCGGTTGAGATCTCGGCTCATATTCTTCTGTGTTCTGCCGTCTTTGATTATCCCCAGTGTTTGTAGCTTGCGACCTCGTGTTTTGGTTCGGTGTCTTGACCACTTCGACTGCATTAACTAACTCTATCTGTCTCTTCTCTCTCGGGTTGATGTAATTAGTGGTTTCATCTATCCTCCTCAATACTTCTTCTGCCTGGACCGCGGTCGTAATATTTGCCGCCACCAAGAATTGCTGAACGCTAATAGGCATCTGTTTTCCTATAGTAGTTCTTAGCTCCATTTCGCTTGTGGGATTATCAAGATCCTGCAATTTGACAAGTTGCATGGCGAAAAAATCTGCATATTTCGTCAGATGCGTGGAATGGTATTTGAGCGAGTATAAGTCCATTCGCAAGCTTTGTTGATATGACCCACTCCAGTATTTGTTTAGGAAGGCCTTGTGGAACCCTTCCATTGATTTAAATGTGCTCTTAAATCCAAGATACCACGTAAGTGCTGAGCCCGCCAAAAATTTTTCAACCATTCTTAATTGTCGCGTTGAGCTAACATTTTGGTAAGAAAAATATTCTGTCAGTTCTCTTAAGAAAGCTTTAGGTGTCCCTCCGCTCTCTGGTAAAACGTATTCGGTTTAAATTCGTTTCCACGGATGACTTGTATAACTTGCGTGGGAAGTTGTGTGTTTTGAGGTGTCTAGCTACGACCCTCATAATTCTGGAATGCTTGCGTGTCTATCGTTCTGGGACTTTGCCCAAGCTCGTGGCTGTCTACTGTGTGCTCTCTTTCCGCATTCTCCCCTTTCCCCTTTTCCATTAGTGTCGTATTATGTCCAAGTGACTGCAATTCCGATTTTATCATGCGGTCGTCTTGAATTTGAAATCTTAACTTCATAATTTCTTCTAACGCCTGTATTTTCGCGTTATTTTCCCCTAGCTTCTTGCTTACTGCGAGCCGTTCATCTTTCGAATCAGCGCTCATCTTGGTCCAATCTTTTCTAATAGTATCCTTCAATTTATCAATATGCTTTTCGACTTCCTGTTGACTAGCCTCCTGATTATCTTCGAGTTTATCTATCCTTTCTCCCAGAGAAATGTTGTTCTGCTCTAATGTTTGTTTAATTTCTTCCTGGTCAATTTCTAACTTTTTCCATTTCTCAATTGATTGTATTTCTAATTTGTTGAGTTCCGTCACTAAGCCCGTGATATTGTTATCTACTGTAAATATCTGATCTTGCATTCCCTGTGTCCCTCGTTCGATCTTCTCAAACCTATTTTCTAAGTTTGTGTGTGCTTCTTTAATCTAGGATGAGTTGGTCAAACACGCTTGCTCGATTTGTGCTAGTTTTGCCATAACAGTCTCATCCATTCCTTTTATTTCTTTTTTAAACGAATCTTCGATACCTTTTATTATTCCTAATTGTTTGGTATTGTTAGTGCTAACTTCCTTTGCTAATTGGATTAGCTGTTCTTTTGTGTGCTCTTTGATTTCTACCGTTAGCGCAGCTAAATTTTGAGTGTTCCTTTCGTCTTGTGCGTTTAACATTTCATTGTTTTTCTCGGACTGCCTATATAGTTGTTCACTAACCAGAATGTTTTGTGTAGCGATTTTCTGATTTATATTCTCGTTAACTTCAGATAGTTTTGTGTTTAACTGTGTCTGTATTTCTACACTATTAGCCGCTAACTGTGTCTGCATTTCTACCGATTGTTTATTATTACTAGCAGCTAACTGTGTCTGCATTTCTACCGATTGTTTATTATTACTAGCAGCTAACTGTGTCTGCATTTCTACACTATTTGCCGCTAACTGTGTCTGCATCTCTGCCGATTGTTTATCATTGCTAGCAGCTAATTGTGTCTGTATTTCCTTGGTTATGTCCTTTTCTCATCTCACTAAGTTGTTCTCGCGTACGTGCGGATGCTAATTCAATCACTTCGCGGATTTTTCCAAGAGTTGCCATCACAACAATAATATATTTGAGACATAGGGAAATGACATAAGGGCGGAGCCCTGGATACGCGCGCTCACATATACTAAATATACACACATTAACCCTTTACATACTCAGTTCATTTACATTAAATTACTCCCACAAACTATAGCATCACTGAGTATAATTTACTCATTATTCCATTTAATTTTTTTAACCCTTTGATTCAGTTATAATCTTCCTGGCCTTACTTCAATTACAAATTTTAACCAATTAATAGAGTATTAATTAGTTTTTAAGGTATAACCTTCCTGTCAAATAATTCTTTGAGTTTGGCTTTTATACACAAAGCTAATTTAAATTTATTGGGCGCCTGGAACAGTTTGTTCTAATTTTAATCAAAGTTCAAACACTTAACTTGTTCCACATTTACTTTATTGCAAACTCCATGACTTTATATTTTCAAACATTTGGCGGTACTATCTTCGCCAAACTTACGTTAATAAACTTATCACATGCCGGTGACCTATTTTTTACTCTAAACACAAAATGCCACAAGTTCGGAAGCCAAAGTAACTCTTATATGCCCTTGGAAAATAGCATGTAGACAAGAATCGAGGTTTCGGGGTCGTAATGGATTCATGTGAATGTGATTTTAGAGATTTTATGCTATCAAAATAACTTCCAGGGTTCATAAGGTTAACTTATATCTACAAAGCCAAGAAAACAAGAGGATCTTCAAACAAATAAAATTTTATAACTGAATCAAACATAAAACATTTAAAAATAAACCACCCTTAAATTAGTTCACTCGCACGTGAACAGATCTGACACTGACTAGTCTGACGTACCATGATAACACGGCATGACAGCTGTCAAACAAGCGTTGTGACTGCAATGTCACTTAAATCAAAGTAACAAAGGAAAACGGATCACAGGATCCAAAAATAACAACAAATAAAAATAGTACAAGAATTTAATATTTATGAGCGACACGCGTTTTAAGACTAGTTCAAGTAATGAGCACATTGACGGGCGCTCGTTTCCGACCAAAACAGTCGGTTCGGGAACGTACTTCGTACTGCGAAGAAGAATTACGGAAATGTCGGAACAACAATTACATATTTAAATACACTACTGACATGCTCTAAACATAGATTACCACAACCAAATACACGTGTGAATTATTTAAAATAAGGGCTGCGGAATTACAGTCTTATACCTCAAACACTAGGAAAGCATAACATGACATGAACAAGTTTGGCCGATTGCCAAATTATATTTATAATGAATACAATGGCCTCGAAAATAAGAGCCAACAACAACAAATACAAATTTCTAATTTCACGCCGGAAAATTTGGCGTTTAAGCAATGAACAAATAAGTCGTAGTCATGATAAAAACCCTCGGATCGACAACATGGCAACTCCCCAAATTAAACCAAATAAAAATAACCTTAACTCATTAGGCTTTAAAGCAAACATTTACGTGTCATAACAGAGCTGGAGACAGCCGGGTCTGTTATCGCATATCTGAGTAAGTGGCTGATCCCTTCCCCAAACGTAGTAATGTGTGCCACGCTAAATACAGATTCTGGCCCATAGCCAGGGTCCAGCGACCTTCTAATCGTCACCTGTTAAACGCGTAAATACAAAATATCACATTATCTCAAAACATCCTCTCAGGGATTTTCAAGAACACATCTCAGGTCAAACTTAGCCCCAAGGGTAACTAATTTGCCGGAATGATGTCGCAGTCGAGGACAGGCTTACCTTTCCACATCATCAAACTTACACCCAAAAATACGTGGCACTCTCTCGAAGATCTCGTCGCAGCATATGAACCAGCACACCCTTCAGATAAATGACACATAACTTGTCCAAATGACAAGAAAGAATTAATAACTGGAATCAGAATTAGCCCGAGTTATAAAAGCAAATAAAATACTAATTTTCCCCCACGTCTAGTTTTAGTTTTACATTATCATTAATTCAGACCATTTATCATTGTCGTTCTTAGGTTCTCATTCATGGCTACACATTTTATTGATACGTTAATCATATGCGGCCATTTCGCTATATGAATTACGTATACATAAGGACAACATTTAAGTTACAAAATTTATTGTACAACATAATTGTCACGCAATGCCAAAAATTACTACACGCATGTCAGTTACGAAATCAAACCCTAAATTTAAGTTTAACCACAAAAATAAAATCTGTACAAAGTTCCACACATCTCTCGCGATTCCCCTCGTCCAAAATCAATAAATCAATTTTATAATACTCATCACTTAAACCGCTTTCCAGAGGCCTCCCGCCTCGTCATCTCCCACCATTAGGCCTTTAGCCCATTACACTCATGGTGATGGAGGATGAAACTTGTTGCCTTCTTTCCATGGTCGACATCTTGCCGCTGTTGAAAACATAATTATATTAAAGTTTTAAAACTGTTCTATCTGCTTTATGAGTATTTTATTTCCTCATATAGTCCTATGCAGAATCGTAGACTTTCCCTATCTTATGGCTAATTGCCATCTCACAAATTATGAAATTATACCTTAGTTATCGACACACAACTAGAATTTTAAAACATAGTCCGTCATAAGGACGTCTTAAATTGACTGTCGAAGAATAATTAGGAGTGCCCCGGTTCATCTCAGATATTTGTTTATATACAGAAAGCCTAAAAGTTCCCATGGAAGGAGAAACAGCTCCTCAATTTTTTAAATAATGGGCCTATAATTATGTGTGACCTCTCAAAATTCTTGTAATTTCTCACTGGTCGCGAATCTGCCGCCGAACACGCAAACCGATCGCTAGATCTTTTTATAACCGATTGGCGCGCAAAAACACACTGATGCTATGTTCGGGCGTCATATCCTCTCATTGGTCAGTTAAGTTAGCGACGGAGTTCTGACCTTACAAATCCCGCCCTTATTTTGACGTCACGACACTTCTCCTCTCTCTCTCACTCCTTGCCTTGGACCAAGCATCGAGAGTCACGTACGCCTCAGCGTCATACCTGATTTTCTCAGAAGAATAAGAATAGCATTGGTTGTGAAACTGTCGGTACCTTCCACCCAGCACGTAGCCCAACTTGCCAAGTCCAGTTTGCTTGCTTCACCAATTTTTACTCAAATATCCAGCAAATCATGTATTTAGTATTTCCAGCAATTTTAATAATATGAAACATTATTATTCGACACAATGATAAGGGTTCATCTGACCCCTAGTTGATAAAATTCGAACTCAGGGAAGTCGAATTTCACACCCTTAACTTTTCTGGCTCAAATTTGAAGTTGCTGGTCACCCTCAAATATAATGACTGTCCGCCTCTGTCTGTTTCAGTAGCCGTCTCGCTCCAAACTCATTAGGAAATTCCTGTACGCCTGTGCCCTCCGGCCTCTTTCCTCGCTATTCGTCTCCCCTCTTACTCTTTCAAAACATCAACATTGCTCATTTACAACTTCCGCCTGAATTTGTAAACACGTCAGGGCTGTCTTTCGAGCGCATTCACTACTAGTGTACCCCCGTATCTTTTGTTGTATGTTACCACGCGAATGTTTAATTTGCTGCAGTAACATTATTTCTCGGTTCTCTGATGATACAATTTTAAGTTTGAAATATGCACTGCCATGTTTCCTGTGCTCACCTCCCGGACTCTGTAGGCGTTGTTACCTAATTCGTGACCCCAAGTTGAAGTTCCTTAAGCCGCTCCTGTCTTTTCTCCATTCTACCGTGATGTCATCTCCTTCTTCTCCCCGCGTTGTCATCTTCTTCGTTCTCCCTTCTTCTTCGATTCCCGTACAATAACGTTCTTCACCATATTTCGAGACCCTTGCCTGACACGGCCTGCGAATCTCTCCTGCTATTCTTCTATGTTTCCTATTGTCGGCTGCTCTATTTTCTTCTTCTCCATGCAGCTCCAACAAATATCTCTGGGTTTCTACATGCATGGCCTCCAACATTTGATGTGTTCCGTTTTCCTCCTCGTGGGTGTCGGGATTCTTCCGCCGATCTATTGCTCTTTCCCATTTATCCTTATTGTTTCCCTCTATGGTACGTGGATTCTCCAGGTACTGTTGCGGGTCAGGGTGTCTCTCGTTCCAATTTCTTCGGTCCTCCCTTGGATCCGATTGCTCCTTAAACCGCTGGTTATCTTGTGCGTTATGTTGTTGGTTGTAACGCCTATTGCCCCTGGGCCTGTATTGTTGATTATAGTGTCCTCCACGCCATCCCCGATTATAAGGTGCCTTATTATTATTATTCCTATTGTATGACGTTTGGTATCTCCTATTATCTCGCCACTGCTGATTGTTTGTGTTCCGGTAGCGGTTAGTTTCTTCCTATTGTAATGGTTTTTGTCCCTATTTACATACCTCGGTTGAGATCTCGGCTCATATTCTTCTGTGTTCTGCCGTCTTTGATTATCCCCAGTGTTTGTAGCTTGCGACCTCGTGTTTTGGTTCGGTGTCTTGACTACTTAGACTTCATTAACTAACTCTAGCTGTCTCTTCTCTCTCGGGTTGATGTAATTAGTGGTTTCATCTATCCTCCTCAATACTTCTTCTGCATGGACCACTGTCGTAATATTTGCCGCCACCAAGAATTGCTGAACGCTAATAGGCATCTGTTTTCCTATAGTAGTTCTTAGCTCCATTTCGCTTGGGGAATTATAAAGATCCTGCAATTTGACAAGTTGCATGGCGAAAAATCTGCATAATTCGTCAGATGCGTGGAATGGTATTTGCGCGATTATAAGTCCATTCGCAAGCTTTGTTGATATGACCCACTCCAGTATTTGCTTAGAATGTCCTTGTGGAACCCTTCCATTGATTTAAATGTGTTCCTAAATCCAAGATACCACGTAAGTGCTGAACCCGCCAAAATTTATTCAACCATTTTTAATTGTCGCGTTGAGCTAACATTTTGGTCCGGAAAATATTCTGTCAGTTCTCTTAAGAAAGCTTTAGGTGTCTTTCCGCTCTCTGGTAAAAACTTAGTCGGTTTAAATTCGTTTCCACGGATGACTTGTATAACTTGCGTGGGAAGTTGTGTGTTTTGAGGTGTCGAGCTACGACCCTCACAATTCTGGAATGCTTGCGTGTCTATCGTTCTTGGACTTTGCCCAAGCTCGTGGCTGTCTACTGTGTGCTCTCTTTCCGCATTCTCCCCTTTCCCCTTTTCCATTAGTGTATTATGTCCAAGTGACTGCAATTCCGATTTTATCATGCGGTCCTCTTGAATTTGAAATCTTAACCATATTTTCTTCTAACGCCTGTATTTTCGCGTTATTTCCCCCTAGCTTCTTGCTTACTGCGAGCCGTTCATCTTTCGAATCAGCGCTCATCATGGTCCAATCTTTTCTAATAGTATCCTTCAATTGATCAATATGCTTTTCGACTTCCTGTTGACTAGCCTCCTGATTATCTTCGAGTTTATCTATCCTTTCTCCCAGAGAAATGTTGTTCTGCTCTAATGTTTGTTTAATTTCTTCCTGGTCAATTTCTAACTTTTTCCATTTCTCAATTGATTGTATTTCTAATTTGTTGAGTTCCGTCACTAAGCCCGTGATATTGTTACCTATTGTAATTATCTGATCTTGCATTCCCTGTGTCCCTCGTTCGATCTTCTCAAACCTATTTTCTAAGTTTGTGTGTGCTTCTTTAATCTAGGATGAGTTGGTCAAACACGCTTGCTCGATTTGTGCTAGTTTTGCCATAACAGTCTCATCCATTCCTTTTATTTCTTTTTTAAACGAATCTTCGATACCTTTTATTATTCCTAATTGTTTGGTATTGTTAGTGCTAACTTCCTTTGCTAATTGGATTAGCTGTTCTTTTGTGTGCTCTTTGATTTCTACCGTTAGCGCAGCTAAATTTTGAGTGTTCCTTTCGTCTTGTGCGTTTAACATTTCATTGTTTTTCTCGGACTGCCTATATAGTTGTTCACTAACCAGAATGTTTTGTGTAGCGATTTTCTGATTTATATTCTCGTTAACTTCAGATAGTTTTGTGTTTAACTGTGTCTGTATTTCTACACTATTTGCCGCTAACTGTGTCTGCATTTCTACCGATTGTTTATTATTACTAGCAGCTAACTGTGTCTGCATTTCTACCGATTGTTTATTATTACTAGCAGCTAACTGTGTCTGCATTTCTACACTATTTGCCGCCAACTGTGTCTGCATCTCTGCCGATTGTTTATCATTGCTAGCAGCTAATTGTGTCTGTATTTCCTTGGTTATGTCCTTTTCTCATCTCACTAAGTTGTTCTCGCGTACGTGCGGATGCTAGTTCAATCACTTCGCGGATTTCTCCAAGAGTTGCCATCACAACAATAATATATTTGAGACATAGGGAAATGACATAAGGGCGGAGCCCTGGATAAGCGCGCTCACATATACTAAATATACACACATTAACCCTTTACATACTCAGTTCATTTACTTTAAATTACTCCCACAAACTATAGCATCACTGAGTATAATTTACTCATTATTCCATTTAAATTTTTTAACCCTTTGATTCAGTTATAATCTTCCTGGCCTTACTTCAATTACAAATTTTAACCAATTAATAGAGTATTAATTAGTTTTTAAGGTATAACCTTCCTGTCAAATAATTCTTTGAGTTTGGCTTTTATACACAAAGCTAATTTAAATTTATTGGGCGCCTGGAACAGTTTGTTCTAATTTTAATCAAAGTTCAAACACTTAACTTGTTCCACATTTACTTTATTGCAAACTCCATGACTTTATATTTTCAAACATTTGGCGGTACTATCTTCGCCTAACTTACGTTAATAAACTTATCACATGCCGGTGACCTATTTTTTACTCTAAACACAAAATGCCACAAGTTCGGAAGCCAAAGTAACTCTTATATACCCTTGCAAAATAGCATGTAGACAAGATTCGAGGTTTCGGGGTCGTAATGGATTCATGTGAATGTGATTTTAGAGATTTTATGCTATCAAAATAACTTCCAGGGTTCATAAGGTTAACTAATATCTACAAAGCCAAGAAAACAACAGGATCTTCTAACAAATAAAATTTTATAACTGAATCAAACATAAAACACTTAAATATAAACCACCCTTAAATTAGTTCACTCGCACGTGAACAGATCTGACACTGACTAGTCTGACGTACCATGATAACACGGCATGACAGCTGTCAAACAAGCGTTGTGACTGCAATGTCAATTAAATCAAAGTAACAAAGGAAAACGGATCACAGGATCCAAAAATAACAACAAATAAAAATAGTACAAGAATTTAATATTTATGAGCGACACGCGTTTTAAGACTAGTTCAAGTAATGAGCACTTTGACGGGCGCTCGTTTCCGACCAAAACAGTCGGTTCGGGAACGAACTCCGTACTGCGAAGAAGAATTACGGAAATGTGGGAACAACAATAACATATTTAAATACACTACTGACATGCTCTAAACATAGATTACCACAACCAAATACACGTGTGAATTATTTAAAATAAGGGCTGCGGAATTACAGTCTTATACCTCAAACACTAGGAAAGCATAACATGACATGAACAAGTTTGGCCGGTTGCCAAATTATATTTATAATGAATACAATGGCCTCGAAAATAAGAGCCAACAACAACAAATACAAATTTCTAATTTCACGCCGGAAAATTTGGCGTTTAAGCAATGAACAAATAAATCGTAGTCATGATAAAAACCCTCGGATCGACAACATGGCAACTCCCCAAATTAAACCAAATAAAATAACCTTAACTCATTAGGCTTTAAAGCAAACATTTACGTGTCATAACAGAGCTGGAGACAGCCGGGTCTGTTATCGCATATCTGAGTAAGTGGCTGATCCCTTCCCCAAACATAGTAATGTGTGCCACGCTAAATATAGATTCTGGCCCATAGCCAGGGTCCAGCGACCTTCTAATCGTCACCTGTTAAACGCGTAAATACAAAATATCACATTATCTCAAAACATCCTCTCAGGGATTTTGAAGAACACATCTCAGGTCAAACTTAGCCCCAAGGGTAACTAATTTGCCGGAATGATGTCGCAGTCAAGGACAGGCTTACCTTTCCTCATCATCAAACTTACACCCAAAAATACGTGGCACTCTCTCGAAGATCTCGTCGCAGCATATGAACCAGCACACCCTTCAGATAAATGACACATAATTTGTCCAAATGATAAGAAAGAATTAATAACTGGAATCAGAATTAGCCCGAGTTATAAAAGCAAATAAAATACTAATTTTCCCCCACTTCTAGTTTTAGTTTTACATTATCATTAATTCAGACCATTTATCATTGTCGTTCCTAGGTTCTCATTCATGGCTACACATTTTTATTGATACGTTAATCATATGCGGCCATTTCGCTATATGAATTACGTATACATAAGGACAACATTTAAGTTACAAAATTTATTGTACAACATAATTGTCACGCAATGCCAAAAATTACTACACGCATGACAGTTAAGAAATCAAACCCTAAATTTAAATTAAACCACAAAAATAAAATCTGTACAAAGTTCCACACATCTCTCGCGATTCCCCTCGTCCAAAATCAATAAATCAATTTTATAATACTCATCACTTAAACCGCTTTCCAGAGGCCTCCCGCCTCGTCATCTCCCACCATTACGCCTTTAGCCCATTACACTCATGGTGATGGAGGATGAAACTTGTTGCCTTCTTTCCATGGTCGACATCTTGCCGCTGTTAAAAACACAATTATATTAAAGTTTTAAAACTGTTCTATCTGCTTTATGAGTATTTTATTTCCTCATATAGTCCTATGCAGAATCGTAGACTTTCCCTATCTTATGGCTAATTGCCATCTCACAAATTATGAAATTATAACTTAGTTATCGACACACAACTAGAATTTTAAAACATAGTCCGTCATAAGGACGTCTTAAATTGACTGTCGAAGAATAATTAGGAGTGCCCCGGTTCATCTCAGATATTTGTTTATATACAGAAAGTCTAAAAGTTCCCATGGAAGGAGAAACAGCTCCTCAATTTTTTAAATAATGGGCCTATAATTATGTGTGACCTCTCAAAATTCTTGTAATTTCTCACTGGTCGCGAATCTGCCGCCGAACACGCAAACCGATCGCTAGATCTTTTTATAACCGATTGGCGCGCAAAAACACACTGATGCGATGTTCGGGCGTCATATCCTCTCATTGGTCAGTTAAGTTAGCGACGGAGTTCTGACCTTACAAATCCCGCCCTTATTTTGACGTCACGACACTTCTCCTCTCTCTCTCACTCCTTGCCTTGGACCAAGCATCGAGAGTCACGTACGCCTCAGCGTCATACCTGATTTTCTCAGAAGAATAAGAATAGCATTGGTTGTGAAACTGTCGGTACCTTCCACCCAGCACGTAGCCCAACTTGTCAATTCCAGTTTGCTTGCTACACCAATTTTTACTCAAATATCCAGCATATCATGTATTTAGTATTTCCAGCAATTTTAATAATATGAAACATTATTATTCGACACAATGATAAGGGTTCATCTGACCCCTAGTTGATAAAATTCGAACTCAGGGAAGTCGAATTTCACACCCTTAACTTTTCTGGCTCAAATTTGAAGTTGCTGGTCACCCTCAAATATAATGACTGTCCGCCTCTGTCTGTTTCAGTAGCCGTCTCGCTCCAAACTCATTAGGAAATTCCTGTACGCTTGTGCCCTCCGGCCTCTTTCCTCGCTATTCGTCTCCCCTCTTACTCTTTCAAAACATCAACATTGCTCATTTACAACTTCCGCCGGAATTTGTAAACACGTCAGGGCTGTCTTTCGAGCGCATTCACTACTAGTGTACCCCCGTATCTTTTGTTGTATGTTACCACGCGAATGTTTAATTTGCTGCAGTAACATTATTTCTCGGTTCTCTGATGATACAATTTTAAGTTTGAAATGTGCACTGCCATGTTTCCTGTGCTCACCTCCCGGACTCTGTAGGCGTTGTTACCTAATTCGTGACCCCAAGTTGAAGTTCCTTAAGCCGATCCTGTCTTTTCTCCATTCTACCGTGATGTAATCTCCTTCTTCTCCCCGCGTTGTCATCTTCTTCCTTCTCCCTTTTTCTTCGATTCCCGTACAATAACGTTCTTCACCATATTTGGAGACCCTTGTCTGACACGGCCTGCGAATCTCTCCTGCTATTCTTCTCTGTTTCCTATTGTCGGCTGCTCTATTTTCTTCTTCTCCATGTAGCTCCAACAAATATCTCTGGGTTTCTACATGCATGGCCTCCAACATTTGATGTGTTCCGTTTTCCTCCTCGTGGGTGTCGGGATTCTTCCGCCGATCTATTGCTCTTTCCCATTTATCCTTATTGTTTCCCTCTATGGTACGTGGATTCTCCAGGTACTGTTGCGGGTCAGGGTGTCTCTCGTTCCAATTTCTTCGGTCCTCCCTTGGATCCGATTGCTCCTTAAACCGCTGGTTATCTTGTGCTTTATGTTGTTGGTTGTAACGCCTATTGTCCCTGGGCCTGTATTGTTGATTATAGTGTCCTCCACGCCATCCCCGATTATAAGGTGCCTTATTATTATTATTCCTATTGTATGACGTTTGGTATCTCCTATTATCTCGCCACTGCTGATTGTTTGTGTTCCGGTAGCGGTTAGTTTCTTCCTATTGTAATGGTTTTTGTCCCTATTTTCATACCTCGGTTGAGATCTCGGCTCATATTCTTCTGTGTTCTGCCGTCTTTGATTATCCCCTGTGTTTGTAGCTTGCGACCTCGTGTTTTGGTTCGGTGTCTTGACTACTTAGACTTCATTAACTAACTCTGGCTGTCTCTTCTCTCTCGGGTTGATGTAATTAGTGGTTTCATCTATCCTCCTCAATACTTCTTCTGCCTGGACCACTGTCGTAATATTTACCGCCACCAAGAATTGCTGAACGCTAATAGGCATCTGTTTTCCTATAGTAGTTCTTAGCTCCATTTCGCTTGGGGGATTATAAAGATCCTGCAATTTGACAAGTTGCATGGCGAAAAAATCTGCATATTTCGTCTGATGCGTGGAATGGTATTTGCGCGAGTATAAGTCCATTCGCAAGCTTTGTTGATATGACCCACTCCAGTATTTGCTTAGAAAGTCCTTGCGGAACCCTTCCATTGATTTAAATGTGTTCTTAAATCCAAGATACCACGAAGTGCTGAGCCCGCCAAAATTTATTCAACCATTTTTAATTTTCGCGTTGAGCTAACATTTTGGTCCGGAAAATATTCTGTCAGTTCTCTTAAGAAAGCTTTAGGTGTCCCTCCGCTCTGTGGTAAAAACTTATTCGGTTTAAATTCGTTTCCACGGATGACTTGTATAACTTGCGTGGGAAGTTGTGTGTTTTGAGGTGTCGAGATACGTCCCTCACAATTCTGGAATGCTTGCGTGTCTATCGTTCTTGGACTTTGCCCAAGCTCGTGGCTGCCTACTGTGTGCTCTCTTTCCGCATTCTCCCCTTTCCCCTTTTCCATTAGTGTCGCAAACATCGTATTATGTCCAAGTGACTGCAATTCCGATTTTATCATGCGGTCCTCTTGAATTTGAAATCTTAACTTCATATTTTCTTCAAACGCCTTTATTTTCGCGTTATTTTCCCCTAGCTTCTTGCTTTAGGCGAGCCGTTCATCCTTCGAATCAGCGCTCATCTTGGTCCAATCTCTTCTAATAGTATCCTTCAATTTATCAATGTGCTTTTCGACTTCCTGTTGACTAGCCTCCTGATTATCTTCGAGCTTATCTATCCTTTCTCCCAGAGAAATGTTGTTCTGCTCTAATGTTTGTTTAATTTCTTCCTGGTCAATTTCTAACTTCTTCCATTTCTCAATTGATTGTATTACTAATTTGTTGAGTTCTGTCACTAAGCCCGTGATATTTTTATCTACTGTATTTATCTGATCTTGCATACCCTGTGTCCCTCGTTCGATCTTCTCAAACCTTTTTTCTAAGTTTGTGTGTGCTTCTTTAATCTCAGACGAGTTGGTCAAACACGCTTGCTCGATTTGTGCTAGTTTTGCCATAACAGTTTCATCCATTCCTTTTATTTCCTTTTTAAACGAATCTTCGATAACTTTTATTATTCCTAATTGTTTGGTATTGTTAGTGCTAACGTCCTTTGCTAATTGGATTAGCTGTTCTTTTGTGTGCTCTTTGATTTCTACCGTTAGCGCAGCTAAATTTTGAGTGTTCCTTTCGTCTTGTGCGTTTAACATTTCATTGTTTTTCTCGGACTGCCTATGTAGTTGTTCACTAACCAGAATGTTCTGTGTAGCGATTTTCTGATTTATATTCTCGTTAACTTCAGATAGTTTTGTGTTTAACTGTGTCTGTATTTCTACACTATTTGCCGCTAACTGCGTCTGCATTTCTACACTATTTGCCGCTTACTGTGTCTGCATCTCTGCCGATTGTTTATTTATAGCCGTTAACTGTGTCTGCGTTTCTTCACTATTCGCCGCTAACTGTGTCTGCATTTCTTCACTATTTCCCGTTAACTGTGTCTGTATTTCATTGGTTATGTCCTTTCTCATCTCACTAAGTTGTTCTCGCGTACGAGCGGATGCTAGTTCATTCACTTCGCGGATTTCTCCCAGAGTTGCCATCACAACAATAATATATTTGAGACATAGGGAAATGATATAAGGGCGGAGCCCTGGACACACGCGCTCACATATATTAAATATACTCACATTAACCCTTTACATACTCAGTTCATTTACTTTAAATTACTCCCACAAACTATATCATCTCTGAGAATAATTTACTTACTATTCCATTTAATTTTTAACCCTTTGATTCAGTTATAATCTTCCTGGCCTTACTTCACTTACAAATTTTAACCAATTAATAGAGTATTAACTAGTTTTTAAGGTCTAAACTTCCTGTCAAATAATTCTTTGATTTTGGCTTTATACACAAAGCTAATTTAAATTTATTGGGCGCCTGGAACAGTTTGTTCTAATTTTAATCAAAGTTCAAACACTTAAATTGTTCCTCATTTACTTTACTGCAAAATCCATGACTTTATATTTTCAAACATTTGGCGGTACTATCTTCGCCTAACTTATGTTAATAAACTTATCACATGCCGGTGACCTATTTTTTATTCTAAACACAAAATGCCACACGTTCGGAAGCTAAAGTAACTCTTATATACCCTTGGATAATAGCATGTAGACAAGATTCGAGGTTTCGGGGTCTTAATGGATTCTTGTGAATGTGCTTTAGAGATGTTATGCTATCAAAATAACTTCCAGGGTTCATAAGGTTAACTAATTATTACAAAGCCAAGAAAACAACAGGATCGACCAACAAATGAAATTTAATAACTGAATCAAACATAAAACACTTAACAATAAACCACCCTTAAATTAAATCACTCGCACGTGAACAGATCTGATACTGACTAGTCTGACGTACCATGATAACCTGGCATGACAGCTGTCAAACAAGCGTTGTGACTGCAATGTCACTTAATTCAAAGTAACAAAGGAGAAGGATCACAGGATCCAAAAATAACAACAAATAAAAATAGTTCAAGAATTTAATATTTATGAGCGACACGCGTTTTAAGACTAGTTTAAGTAATGAGCACTTTGACGGGCGCTCATTTCCGACCAAAACAATCAGTTCGGGAACGAACTCCGTACTGCGATGACGAATTACGGAAATGTGGGAACAACAATTACATATTTAAATACACTACTGACATGCTCTAACCTTAGATTACCACAACCAAATACACGTGTGTATTATTTAAAATAAGGGCTGCGGAATAACAGTCTCAGAAGAATAGGAATAGCATTGGTTGTGAAACTGTCGGTAGCTTCCACCCAGCACGTAGCCCAACTTGCCAAGTCCAGTTTGCTTGCTACACCAATTTTTACTCAAATATCCAGCATATCATGTATTTAGTATTTCCAGCAATTTTAATAATATGAAACATTATTATTGGACACAATGATAAGGGTTCATCTGACCCCTAGTTGATAAAATTCGAACTCAGGGAAGTCGAATTTCATACCCTTAAGTCCCCGGCTAAAATTTTATTGAAACCTTTGAATTTTGACACATAAAGTCATAGTGATTAAAATAGGATATAATCGGTTCCTGCCTCAAAGAAATGTGTAAACTGGTAAATGAAATATGTAATAATGAACACAGTTGGGAAATGAGCCAACTGAAAAATAGTAAAACTGGTGCGTGATATATCATAACATAAAGGCATGAGAAAAATGATGTGGAGATTTGTGGTTCCATTCCAGACATGTGTTGCGTAAAATATAATGTATTGCAAAGTAAATATCTAAAGCTTGATGAAGTTCAATATGATTGAACTCAGAATAAACTGAGATGAATAAAGTTGGTAATTTAAGAGTTGATTGAATCTAATACCCGTAAGGGAAATGTAACACAGTAGATCACAAGCTTTAGATAAATAGATTCAGTGTATAATATGTTCTTTTTTGTGATTATAAATATATAATACCTATAGGACGATACTGAGTCCAGTATTTAAGCAAGATGATTTGAAGATGTTTTAAAGATGTTTTGATGCTTTATTGGAAGCTGGTATATTAATATGAAATGATTGATTGATTAATGGGATTATTCCAATCTATATTGTTATAATGTATGATTTTTCTTTGACAATTAAACTAATTTTTAAAGTAAAAAAAAGGTAACTCTTATATACCCTTGGATAATAGCATGTAGACAAGATTCGAAATTTCGGGGTCGTAATGGATTCTTGTGAATGTGATTGTGAGATTTTATGCTATAAAAATAACTTCCGGGGTTCATAAGGTTAACTAATTATTAAAAAGCCAAGAAATCAACAGGATCAACTAACAAATGAAATTTAATAACTGAATCAAACATAGAACACTTAACAATAAACCACCCTTAAATTAGTTCACTCGCACGTGAACAGATCTGATACTGACTAGTCTGACGTACCATGATAACACGGCATGACAGCTGTCAAACAAGCGTTGTGACTGCAATGTCACTTAATTCAAAGTAACAAAGGAAAACGGATCACAGGATCCAAAAATAACAACAAATAAAAATAGTACAAGAATTTAATATTTATGAGCGACACGCGTTTTAAGACTAGTTTAAGTAATGAGCACTTTGATGGGCGCTCGTTTCCTACCAAAACAGTCGGTTCGGGAACGAACTCCGTACTGCGAAGACGAATTACGGAAATGTGGGAACAACAATTACATATTTAAATACACTACTGACATGCTCTAACCTTAGATTACCACAACCAAATACACGTGTGTATTATTTAAAATAAGGGCTGCGGAATAACAGTCTTATACCTCAAACACTAGGAAAGCATAACATGACATGAACAAGTTTGGCCGGTTGCCAAATTATATTTATGATGAATACAATGGCCTTGAAAATAAGAGCCAACAACAACAAATACAAATTTTTAATTTCACGCCGTAAAATTTGGCGTTTAAACAATGAACAAATAAGTCCTATTCATGATAATAACCCTCGGATCGACAACATGGCAACTCCCCAAAATTAAACCAAATAAAAATAACTTTAACTCATTAGGATTTAAAGCAAACATTTACGTGTCATAACAGAGCTGGGGACAGCCGGGTCTGTTATCGTATATCTGAGTAAGAGGCTGATTCCTTCCCCCAACGTAGTAATGTGTGCCGCGCTAAATATAGATTCTGGCCCAGAGCCAGCGTCCAGCGACCTTCTAATCGTCACCTGTTAAACGCGTAAATACAAAATATCACATTATCGCAAAACATCATTTCAGGGATTTTCAAGAACACATCTTCAGGTCAAACTTAGCCCCAAGGGTAACTAATTTGCCGGAATGATGTCGCAGTCAAGGACAGGCTTTACCTTTCCACATCATCACACTTACACCCAAAATACGTGGCACTCTCTCGAAGATCTCGTCGCAGCATAAGAACCAGCACACCCTTCAGATAAATGACACATGACTTGTCCAAATGACAATAAAAGAATTAATAACTGGAATCAGAATTAGCCCGAGTTGTGGAAGCAAATAAAATACTAATTATCCCCCACGTCTAGTTTTAGTTTTACATTATCATATATCCAGTCCATTTATCGTTGTCGTTCCTAGGTTCTCATTCATAACTACACCTTTTATTGATACGTTAATCATATGCGGCTATTTCGCTATAAGAATTACGTATACATAAGGACAACATTTAAGTTACAAAAATTATTGTACAACATAATTGTCACGCAATGCCAAAAATTACTACACGCATGTCAGTTAAGAAATCAAACCCTAAATTTAAATTAAACCACAAAAATAAAATCTGTACAAAGTTCCACACATCTCTCGCGATTCCCCTCGTCCAAAATCAATAAATCAATTTTTTAATACTCATGACTTAAACCGCTTTCCAGAGGCCTCCCGCCTTGTCATCTCCCACCATTAGGCCTTTAGCCCATTACACTCATGGTGATGGAGGATGAAACTTGTTGCCTTCTTTCCATGGTCGACATCTTGCCGCTGTTAAAAACACAATTATATTAAAGTTTTAAAACTGTTCTATCTGCTTTATGAGTATTCTGTTTCCTCATATAGTCCTATGCAGAATCGTAGACTTTCCCTATCTTATGGCTAATTGCCATCTCACAAATTATGAAATCATAACTTAGTTATCGACACACAACTAGAATTTTAAAACATAGCCCGTCATAAGGACGTCTTAAATTGACTGTCGAAGAATAATTAGGAGTGCCCCGGTTCATCTCAGACATTTGTTTATATACAGAAAGCCTAAGTTCCCATGGAGGGAGAAACAGCTCCTCAATATTTTAAATAATGGGCCTATAATTATGTGTGACCTCTCAAAAATCTTGTAATTTCTCACAGGTCGCGAATCTGCCGCCGAACACGCAAACCGATCGCTAGATCTTTTTATAACCGATTGGCGCGCAAAAACACACTGATGCTATGTTCTGGCGTCCTATCCTCTCATTGGTCAGTTAAGTTAGCGACGGAGTTCTGACCTTACAAATCCCGCCCTTATTTTGACGTCACGACACTTCTCCTCTCTCTCTCACTCCTTTCCTTGGACCAAGCATCGAGAGTCACGTACGCCTCAGCGTCATACCTGATTTTCTCAGAAGAATAAGAATAGCATTGGTTGTGAAACTGTCGGTAGCTTCCACCCAGCACGTAGCCCAACTTGCCAAGTCAAGTTTGCTTGCTACATCAATTTTTACTCAAATATCCAGCATATCATGTATTTAGTATTTCCAGCAATTTTAATAATATGAAACATTATTATTGGACACAATGATAATGGTTCAACTGATCCCTAGTTGATAAAATTCGAACTCAGGGAAGTCGAATTTCACACCCTTAACTTTTCTGGCTCAAATTTGAAGTTTCTGGTCACCCTCAAATATAATGACTCTCCGCCTCTGTCTGTTTCAGTAGCCGTCTCGCTCCAAACTCATTAGGAAATTCCTGAACGCTTGTGCCCTCCGGCCTCTTTCCTCGCTACTCGTCTTCCCTCTCACTCTTTCAAAACATCAACATTGCTCATTTACAACTTCCGCCTGAATTTGTAAACACGTCAGGGCTGTCTTTCGAGCGCATTCACTACTAGTGTACCCCCGTATCTTTTGTTGTATGCTTCACGCGAATGTTTAATTTGCTGCAGTAACATTATTTCTTGGTTCGTATGGCTCTCTCTGATGATACAATTTTAAGTTTGAAATATTATACACTGCCATGTTTCCTGTGCTCACCTCCCGGACTCTGTAGGCGTTGTTACCTAAATTCCTCACGATGCTGAACGGTCCCACATATCTTTCACAAAATTTGTTTTGTATCTTGTTCGCTGGATCAGATATCGGTGGCTTCTTAATTAAGACCAATTCCCCTTCGATCAACTCCCGATGAAACTTCTTTCCACGTACTCTTCTTAATCTACGGTCCGCCTGCCTTCTCATATGCACAATGGTGTTCTGGATCCGTAGATCGTGTGTTGGTACTGGGTCGTTAGGACACGTTACAATAGTGTTCCAAGATCTTACTGGAAACTGGTTGTGGTGTAAAACCATGGGAATTTGCCCTGTAGATTCATGACGAGTGGAATTCATACATATCTCAATGTCACTCACTCGGCCTTCTCAAACATTTTTTCTAAGTTTGTGTGTGCTTCTTTAATCTCGGAGGAGTTGGTCAAACACGCTTGCTCGATTTGTGCCAGTTTTGCCATAACCCTTATCATTGTGTCCAATAATAATGTTTCATATTATTAAAATTGCTGGAAATACTAAATACATGATATGCTGGATATTTGAGTAAAAATTGATGTAGCAAGCAAACTGGAGAGGATGTTTTGAGAAAATGTGATATTTTGTAATTACGCGTTTAACAGGTGACGTTTAGAAGGTCGCTGGACGCTGGCTGTGGGCCAGAATCTATATTTAGCAAGGCACACATTACTACGTTGGGGGAAGGAATCAGCCACTTACTCAGATATGCGATAACAGACCCGGCTGTCTCCAGCTCTGTTATGACACGTAAATGTTTGCTTTAAAGCATAATGAGTTATGGTTATTTTTAATTGGTTTAATTTGGGGAGTTGCCATGTTGTCGATCCGAGGGTTTTTATCATGAATACGACTTATTTGTTTATTGTTTAAACGCCAAAATTTCCGGCGTGAAATTAAAATTTTGTATTTGTTGTTGTTGGCTCTTATTTTCAAGGCCATTTTATTCATTATAAATATAATTTGGCAACCGGCCAAACTTGTTCATGTCATGTTATGCTTTCCTAGTGTTTGAGGTATAAGACTGTTATTCCGCAGCCGTTATTTTAAATAATACACACGTGTATTTGGTTGTGGTAATCTAAGGTTAGAGCATGTCAGTAGTGTATTTAAATATGTAATTGTTGTTCCCACATTTCCGTAATTCGTCTTCGCAGTACGGAGTTCGTTCCCGAACCGACTGTTTTGGTCGGAAACGAGCGCCCGTCAAAGTGCTCATTACTTGAACTAGTCTTAAAACACGTGTCGCTCATAAATATTAAATTCTTGTCCTATATTTATTTGTTGTTATTTTCGGAGCCTTGATCCGTTTTCCTTTGTTACTTTGAATTAAGTGACATTGCAGTCACAACGCTTGTTTGACAGCTGTCATGCCGTGTTATCATTGTACGTCAGACTAGTCAGTGTCAGATCTGTTTACGTGCGAGTGAACTAATTTAAGGGTGGTTTATTGTTAAGTGTTTTATGTTTGATTCAGTTATTAAATTTCATTTGTTAGTAGATCCTGTTGTTTTCTTGGCTTTGTAAATATTAGTTAACCTTATGAACCCTGGAAGTTATTTTGATAGCATAAAATCTCTAAATCACATTCACAAGAATCCATTACGACCCCGAAACCTTGAATCTTGTCTACATGCTATTTTCCAAGGGTATATAAGAGTTACTTTGGCTTCCGAACGTGTGGCATTTTGTGTTTAGAGTAAAAAATAGATCACCGGCATGTGATAAGTTTATTAACGTAAGTTAGGCGAAGATAGTACCGCCAAATGTTTGAAAATATAAAGTCATGGAGTTTGCAATAAATTAAATGTGGAACAAGTTAAGTGTTTGAACTTTGATTAAAATTAGAACAAACTGTTCCAGGCGCCCAATAAATTTAAATTAGCTTTGTGTATAAAAGATAAACTCAAAGAATAATTTGGCAGGAAGGTTAGACCTTAAAAACGAATTAATACTCTATTAATTGGTTAAAATTTGTAATTGAAGTAAGGCCAGGAAGATTATAACTGAATCAAAGGGTTAAAAATTAAATGGAATAATAAGTAAATTATACTCAGTGATGCTATAATTTGTGGGAGTAATTTAAGGTAAATGAACTGAGTATGTAAAGGGTTAATGTGTGTATATTTAATATATGTGTGCGCGCGTATCCAGGACTCCGCCCTTATGTCATTTCCCTATGTCTCAAATATATTATTGTTGTGATGGCAACTCTGGGAGAAATTCGCGAAGTGATTGAACTAGCATCTGCAGGTACGCGAGAACAACTTAGTGAGATGAGAAATGACATAACCAATGAAATACAGACACAGTTAGCGGCGAATTGTGAAGAAATACAGACACAGTTAGCGGCGAATAATGAAGAAATGCAGACAAAGTTAGTCGCTAGCAATAATAAACATTCGGTAGAAATTCAGACACAGTTAGCGGCAAATAGTGTCGAAATGCAGGCACAGTTAGCGGCTAATAGTGAAGAAATGCAGACACAGTTAGCTGCTATAAGTAAACAATCGGAAGAAATACAGACACAGTTAAACACAAAACTATCTGAAGTTAACGAGAATATAAATCAGTAAATCGCTACACAAAACACTCTGGTTAGTGAACAACTACATAGGCAGTCCGAGAAGAACAATGAAATGTTAAACGCACAAGACGAAAGGAACACTCAAAATTTAGCTGCGGTAACGGTAGGAATCAAAGAGCACACAAAAGAACAGCTAATCCAATTAGCAAAGGACGTTAGCACTAACAATACCAAACAATTAGGAATAATAAAAGGTAGCGAAGATTCGTTTAAAAAGAAAATAAAAGGAATGGATGAAACTGTAATGGCAAAACTAGCACAAATCGCGCAAGCGTGTTTGACCAACTTATCTGAGATTAAAGAAGCACACACAAACTTAGAAAAAAGGTTTGAGAAGATCGAACGAGGGACACAGGGTATGCAATATCAGATAATTACAGTACATAAAAATATCACGGGCTTAGTGACAGAACTCAACAAATTAGAAATACAATCAATTGAGAAATGGAAAAAGTTAGAAATTGACCAGGAAGAAATTAAACAAACATTAGAGCAGAACAACCTTTCTCTGGGAGAAAGGATAGATAAACTCGAAGATAATCAGGAGCTAGTCAACAGGAAGTCGAAAAGCACATTGATAAATTGAAGGATACTATTAGAAAAGATTGGACCAAGATGAGCTCTGATTCGAAAGATGAACGGCTCGCAGTAAGCAAGAAGCTAGGGGAAAATAACGCGAAAATACAGGCGTTAGAAGAAAATATGAAGTTAAGATTTCAAATTCAAGAGGACCGCATGATAAAATCGGAGTTGCAGTCACTTGGACATAATACGATGTTTGCGACACTAATGGAAAAGGGGAAAGGGGAGAATGCGGAAAGAGAGCACACAGTAGACAGCCACGAGCTTGGGCAAAGTCCAAGAACGATAGACACCCAAGCATTGCAGAGTTATGAGGGTCGTAGCTCGTCACCTCAAAACACACATCTTCCCACGCAAGTTATACAAGTCATCCGTGGAAACGAATTTAAACCGAATAAGTTTTTACCAGAGAGCGGGGGGACACCTAAAGCTTTCTTAAGAGAACTGACAGAATATTATTCGGACCAAAGTGTTAGCTCAACGCGACAATTACGAATGGTTGAAAAAAAATTGGCGGGCTCAGCACTTACGTGGTATCTTGGATTTAAGAACACATTGAAATCAATGGAAGGGTTCCTCACGTCCTTCCTAAGCAAATACTGGAGTAGGTCATATCAACAAAGCTTGCGAACGGACTTATACTCGCGCAAATACCATTCCACGCATCAGACGAAATATGCAGATTTTTTCGCCATGCAACTTGTCAAATTGCAGGATCTTGATAATCCCCCAAGCGAAATGGAGCTAAGAACTACTATAGGAAAACAGATGCCTATTAGCGTTCAGCAATTCTTGGTGGCGGCAAATATTACGACAGTGGTCCAGGCAGAAAAGGTATTGAGGAGGATAGATGAAACCACTAATTACATCAACCCGAGAGAGAAGAGACAGATAGAGTTAGTTAATGCAGTCGAAGTAGTCAAGACACCGAACCAAAACACGAGGTCGCAAGCTACAAACACTGGGGATAATCAAAGACGGCAGAACACAGAAGAATATGAGCCGAGATCTCAACCGAGGTATGAAAATAGGGACAAAAACCGTTACAATCAGGAAGAAACTAACCGCTACCGGAACACAAACAATCAGCAGTGGCGAGATAATAGGAGGTAGCAAACGTCATACAATAGGAATAATAATAATAACGCACCTTACAATCGGGGATGGCGTGGAGGACACTATAATCAACAATACAGGCCCAGGGACAATAGGCGTTACAACCAACAACATAACGCACAAGATAACCAGCGGTTTAAGGAGCAATCGGATCCAAGGGAGGACCGAAGAAATTGGAACGAGAGACACCCTGACCCGCAAGAGTACCTGGAAAATCCACGTAACATAGAGGGAAAATATAAGGATAAATGGGAAAGAGCAATAGATCGTCGGAAGAATCCCGACACCCACGAGGAGGAAAACGGAACACATCAAATGTTGGAGGCCATGCATGTAGAAACCCAGAGATATTTGGAGGAGCTGCATGGAGAGAAGAAAATAGAGCAGCCGACAATAGGAAACAGAAGAATAGCAGGAGAGATTAGCAGGCCGTGTCAGGCAAGGGTCTCGAAATATGGTGAAGAAATATATTGTACGGGAATCAGAGAAGAAGAAGGGAGAAGGAAGAAGATGGCGACGCGGGGAGAAGAAGGAGATGACATCACGGTAGAATGGAGAAGAGACAGGAGCGGCTTAAGGAAGTTCAACTAGGGATTACGAATTTAGGTAACAACGCCTACAGAGTCCGGGAGGTGAGCACAGGAAACATGGCAGTGCATATTTCAAACTTAAAATTGTATCATCAGAGAGAGCCATACGAACCGAGAAATAATGTTACTGCAGCAAATTAAACATTCTCGTGATAGCATACAACAAAAGATTCCGGGGTACACTACTAGTGAATGCGCTCGAAAGACAGCCCTGACGTGTTTACAAATTCAGGAGGAAGTTGTAAATGAGCAATGTTGATGTTTTGAAAGTGTGAGAGGGGAGACGAGTAGCGAGGAACGAGGCCGGAGGGGACAAGCGTACAGGAATTTCCTAATGAGTTGGAGCGAGACGGCTACTGAAACAGACAGAGGCGGACAGTCATTATATTTTGAGGGTGACCAGCAACTTCAAATTTGAGCCAGAAAAGTTAAGGGTGTGAAATTCGACTTCCCTGAGTTCGAATTTTATCAACTAGGGGTCAGATGAACCCTTATCATTGTGTCCAATAATAATGTTTCATATTATTAAAATTGCTGGAAATACTAAATTCATGATATGCTGGATATTTGAGTAAATTTGATGTAGCAAGCAAACTGGACTTGGCAAGATGGGCTACGTGCTGGGTGGAAGCTACCGACAGTTTCACAACCAATGCTATTCTTATTCTTCTGAGAAAATCAGGTATGACGCTGAGGCGTACGTGACTCTCGATGCTTGGTCCAAGGCAAGGAGTGAGAGAGAGGAGAAGTGTCGTGACGTCAAAATAAGGTCGGGATTTGTAAGGTCAGAACTCCGACGCTAACTTAACTGACCAATGAGAGGATAGGACGCCAGAACATAGCATCAGTGTGTTTTTGCGCGCCAATCGGTTATAAAAGATCTAGCGATCGGTTTGCGTGTTCGGCGGCAGATTCGCGACCTGTGAGAAATTACAAGATTTTTGAGAGGTCAATAGGCCCATTATTTAAAATATTGAGGAGCTGTTTCTCCTTCCATGGGAACTTTTAGGCTTTCTGTATATAAACAAATGTCTGAGATGAACCGAGGCACTCCTAATTATTCTTCGACAGTCAATTTAAGACGTCCTTATGACGGACTATGTTTTAAAATTCTAGTTGTGTGTCGATAACTAAGTTATCATTTCATAATTTGTGAGATGGCAATTAGCCATAAGATAGGGAAAGTCTACGATTCTGCATAGGACTATATGAGGAAATAAAATACTCATAAAGCAGATAGAACAGTTTTAAAACTTTAATATAATTGTGTTTTTAACAGCGGCAAGATGTCGACCATGGAAAGAAGGCAACAAGTTTCATCCTCCATCACCATGAGTGTAATGGGCTAAAGGCCTAATGGTGGGAGATGACGAGGCGGGAGGCCTCTGGAAAGCGGTTTAAGTGATGAGTATTATAAAATTGATTTATTGATTTTGGACGAGGGGAATCGCGAGAGATGTGTGGAACTTTGTACAGATTTTATTTTTGTGGTTTAATTTAAATTTAGGGTTTGATTTCGTAACTGACATGCGTGTAGTAATTTTTGGCATTGCGTGACAATTATGTTGTACAATAAATTTTGTAACTTAAATGTTGTCCTTATGTATACGTAATTCATATAGCGAAATGGCCGCATATGATTAACGTATCAATAAAAATGTGTAGCCATGAATGAGAACCTAGGAACGACAATGATAAATGGTCTGAATTAATGATAATGTATAACTAAAACTAGACGTGGGGGAAAATTAGAATTTTATTTGCTTTTATAACTCGGGCTATTTCTGATTCCAGTTATTAATTCTTTTATTGTCTTTTGGACAAGTCATGTGTCGTTTATCTGAAGGGTGTGCTGGTTCATATGCTGCGACGAGATCTTCGAGAGAGTGCCACGTATTTTTGGGTGTAAGTGTGATGATAGGGAAAGGTAAAGCCTGTCCTTGACTGCGACATCATTCCGGCAAATTAGTTACCCTTGGGGCTAATTTTGACCTGGAGATGTGTTCTTGAAAATCCCTGAGAGGATGTTTTGAGATAATGTGATATTTTGTATTTACGCGTTTAACAGGTGACGATTAGAAGGTCGCTGGACGCTGGCTGTGGCCCAGAATCTATATTTAGCGTGGCACACATTATTACGTTGGGGGAAGGAATCAGCCACTTACTCAGATATGCGATAACAGACCCGGCTGTCTCCAGCTCTGTTATGACACGTAAATGTTTGCTTTAAAGCCCAATGAGTTAAGGTTATTTTATTTGATTTAATTTGGGGAGTTGCCATGTTGTCGATCCGAGGGTTTTTATCATGACTACGACTTATTTGTTCATTGTGTTAAACGCCAAATTTTTCCGGCGTGAAATTAAAAATTTGTATTTGTTTTTGTTGGCTCTTATTTTAAGGCCATTGTATTCATTATAAATATGATTTGGCAATCGGCCAAACTTGTTCATGTCATGTTATGCTTTCCTAGTGTTTGAGGTATAAGACTGTTATTCCGCAGCCCTTATTTTAAATAATACACACGTGTATTTGGTTGTGGTAATCTAAGGTTAGAGCATGTCAGTAGTGTATTTAAATATGTAATTGTTGTTCCATATTTCCGTAATTCGTCTTCGCAGTACGGAGTTCGTTCACGAACCGACTGTTTTGGTCGGAAACGAGCGCCCGTCAAAGTGCTCATTACTTGAACTAGTCTTAAAACGCGTGTCGCTCATAAATATTAAATTCTTGTACTATTTTTATTTGTTGTTATTTTTGGATCCTGTGATCCGTTTTCCTTTGTTACTTTGAATTAAGTGACATTGCAGTCACAACGCTTGTTTGACAGCTGTCATGCCGTGATATCATGGTACGTCAGACTAGTCAGTATCAGATCTGTTCACGTGCGAGTGAAGTAATTTAAGGGTGGTTTGTTGTTAAGTGTTTTATGTTTGATTCAGTTATTAAATTTGATTTGTTAGTAGACCCTGTTGTTTTCTTGGCTTTGTAATAATTAGTTAACCTTATGAACCCTGGAAGTTATTTTGATAGCATAAAATCTCTAAATCACATTCACAAGAATCCATTACGACCCCGAAACCTCGAATCTTGTCTACATGCTATTTTCCAAGGGTATACTATGTCTGAAAAATATTGGAAATGATTATTATTATTAAATCAGCATTATTATTATTATTATTATTCCACAAATGGAATTAACGTTGCTAAACTGTTCGGGAAATATCATCCTCTACTTCTTAAATATGGATAAACATCCATTCCTCAACTTAAATTTATTATTACATTTACAGTTACGACGGCTTATGAACGCGATTAGAAAAATAACTTCAAAATCAAATAAATGCTCGTTTTGCTCGTCCATTAATTCAAATCATTGACTTCTCATGTTGGAGTGTAAAAACTGCTCAGATCAAGGCTCCACATGCCTTGCTAAAATATTTGCAACAGCAAAATATCGAAGAGAAAAAATGTGTTGGCAAGCTTGTAGAAAAATCAGAAATTCCAGCTAACTACGCATAAGAACAATGCAAAATGTAGCTTACATTCTTGTAGATCTTAATGTGGATAATCTGGTCTGAACCAGATTATTTCAGTCTGCTGTCCCCATTTGGACACGTAGTTATAATCTCGTATCGGCCTCCAATATATACCCACAAAATGTCTAACCAGACATAGTGGTATTCATACTCGTTACCTGAATATCTTGATGAAAACTGTCTATGATATTAGCTGTTTCAACAGCTGAAGTAATCTTCTTGATAGGGGTATGATCGAAATGGTCCATGATGCAAAAATACCAGTAATAACTTGACCAAACTGTGATGCATTCAGTACTATCAGTACTCTGACAATCTTATTCAGCACCGGTCCAAGTTCTGATGTTCAATTCCCTGGGCAGAGTTTCTCACTCTCCAGACAATCCTAGGCATGCTGGTTGGTCAAAGTGTTATCAAGACAATAGCTTTTTCTGGCCATTGGATGAAAATAATCCAAGTGTAAATCTTTGTGGACAGTGGAAAGAAAAATATAGACTAAGTCTATCATATGTCCGTGTAGCAGTAATAGTTACCAATGTTCTGCCACAAAGTCTATCACCTCAGTGATAACTTACGATGAATTCTGTGTTCACTAAAACTTCCAACACTTTTCGAAGTACAGTAACCATGTACTGACGTAGAATTTTACTAAGTCCGAGCAACTGTGTGCTAATAAAAACGTATAGTATTGCAACCATGTGCACGAAGATAATTCTGAAGTATAACGATGTTCGGAGCGACGTGATGTGTCTAGCGACAGGGCGCTTACGAAGAAGTGAAAATCCATAGCGATGGAGCGCCTATGGAGAAGTGAACATATCTAGTGGTGGCTCCCAGCTCTTATATACCCAGCGGACGGACTCCTCTACGTCACTGCCAGCAATCTGCTAAAACTAAAACATCTCATATCTCAGCTTCCGCTCGATCAATTTTTTTGAAATATAGCACGTTCTTCTTCCCTTGTCCGTGCCAGCAATTTGGTGTTAGTCTCATGTTTCTACTCCATCTAAAAATATTTTATACAAATATAGCTTCGACTCTGATAACCTTGCTACGTCACGTAGCGATCTCTTGGCTGCATAAAGCTCCTAAATGCTTCTAAGAAGGTTCGGCGCGCGCTATTCCAAACCTCAGATCTGGACTTAGCATCTGGGCCTGTGCTCTCAAACCTGGACAACTGGATTTGGGCACAGTACGGTTCTACATTAATGGTAATTTGAGATATTGCATCACCAAAATATATAGAGTTACGGTTTTTATATTTTTTATAATTTCAAGATGGCCGCTGCATGCTATATTTATTGTGACATTACTATGAATAATGGAACCAACGTCGTTTTAATGGAACCCGTCACTCACCAAATCTCAAGTTCGTTGTGTTATTATATCGAAAGTTAATATTATTTAAGCGATGTAACCATCCAAGCACCGTGAAACACGGTACTGTAAATGTTTATACATATCGTCGGCTTACTGCGAAAAGTTGGTAAGTCCACTTTTGGGCAAAATGGACTTCTTGGTAGAGAGGTGTTATGAATTGTATTATCTCTGACAGGAAATCATTGGTAGCTCCATTCAGAGAGCACAAAATGGACTATGTAGGTTTTGTGGTTTCGATAAGTCCATGTTTCCTTAAATGTAGTCTGTAAAAAGTAAGTAAAGTCACTTACCAATTTCTTGCTGAAGTCTTTTCTCCGCCCTGTGACACTTGCCAATATCTTGCTGTAGTCTTTTCTTATGTTTTAGATCAGTATGAAAAAGTCTAGTAATTGGAATGACTTCATTATTTTCATTATTAGGAAGGCCATTGTTGATTAGGCGGGCTTTTACTACTTTGCAGTGATTGATCCTCCATCGTGTTAGAGCATTATTGAACAAAGACAGGGATATTCAACAAGACATGGCGAAAAATGACTTTATTATTTTCATTATTATGAAGGCCATTGTAGATTAGGCGGGCCTTTACTACTTTGCAGTGATTGATCTCCCAGCGTGTTAGTTTCTAGTATCACGTATCGAAGATTTTTTTGTACGGAATACAACTACTCTCTCTTTCGACCCAAGAAAAATCAGTGTGTAACGTGCACTAGATTTGAAAAGGCAGTAGGAATCGTCAAAGAAGCCTTAAAAGTGGAGTATGGCTATCACATTCAAAGAAAAATTGATGCAGCGTGTTAAAAGAATAAGGACAAAGAAAGATTAGAACATGATCCATCCTTCGTTCTGGGTACCTTTGACTTGCAAAGTGTTCTTCAAATCCCTAACGATGAGACATCTCAAATGTACTACCCCCGCAAAATCTGTGTCTACAATTTTACTTTGTACGAGTCACGTGCTCCTCAAAACGTCCATTGCTTTGCGTGGACAGAACTGAAGGGGAAGCGTGGAAGTTCTAAAATTGGCAGTGCTCTGCTTCAGTGGTTAAATCAGCTTCCAGAATCACTTACAGACATCTGTCTACACTCTGACACTTTTTCTGGCCAGAACAGGGACAAAAATATTGCTGCATTGTTCATGTTCTTGATTCAGAATGCCCTCATTAATGTTGTAAAACACACATTTTTAGAATCCGGACATTCGTATATGGAAGTTGATTCTGTGCATGGCGCTATAGAGCATCAAAACAAAAATGTCCCGGTATATTCCATGATGGATTGGCTAACGATTTTCCGGATGGCAAGGTCTCAAAGAAGTAGAAAGAATGCAAGACCTATCATTGAGAAGTAACTCACGTATAAGGACATGGTAAACTTGACAGTATTATCAGCAGCACTAATAAGGAATCACAATGTAGATGAACAAGGAATATACACACCTGGCTGAAAATAAAGTGTCTGAAGTTTGATAAAAATCAGCCTCAAATCATTCAGTATCGGTATCAGTGTGATGGTCCCTACATTAAAATTAACTCCCGCGTTCAAGAAGGGAATTAGAAAGAGAAGTCACGGGAAAGTGACCAGTTGGAAGACCGAGAAGAAGGTGGTTTTACCAAATTTTGAAGGACATTGGAGAAGCTGGATTGGATGTGGCAAGAGTGATGGAACAGGAAAAATGAAAGGACAGAAAGGAGTGGAGGAAGCTTGTAAACCACACCCGTGTGACTGGAGTGGGACTTCGATGATGATGATGATGTTCAATCTAAAGGGCGTCCAGAGAGAATTCCTAACGAACACCCCAAGCTATACCATGCATGCCTCCCAATTTCAAAACAAAAGAAACAGGATCTGGAAAAACTGTCCAGGACCGGTATAATCCCAGCAGAACTACATCCCTGGTACAAGAGCTTGCCGACCTCAACCAATGCCGGTACTGCTGCTCCTGAGCCAAGCTATTCAGAAAGTGAGACTGAATTTAGTGAGTAGCAGACCCAGGGTGCTCTATGTAAACAATAATAGATCCCTGTTAACATAGCTTGAAGAATTAATAAATTGTAAGAATGCTGTAACTTGCCTTTATTGTCACGAAAATATCAGTAAGTCCTCAGTGTTGCCTTATTTAATTATTATTAGCAATTAAACACATTGTTAAACAATCAAACATAAGTTTATTTACTTCTCTATTTACCCCTGCTCGTAATGAAAATTAATATAACTTGTATAGTTAATTTTATTTATTTTTAAATTATGGCCAAACCTTTAAATTGTCATTATCTCAAAATGTGCAATTTGTGACTTACCAACTTTTTGCAGTAAGCCGACGATATCTTAATGCACTGGCATCTAATTTAGGTCAATTATTTTCATAATCTCAAGATGGCGCCTACAGACTACGCAAGTAAAATTAAGTTTTAATTTCGATTGTCCTAATCATGCGATCAATGTTATAGTTTCAATAAAGAACCTACGCAATAATCTTCATGTAGTGGTGCATACCTCTCTGGCCAACATACATAATAATCCAACATGGCGACCATCCAAAATATTTAGACTGTTCTCAATACGAGTATCTACGAATCTATTACAGCAATCAAACTGAAATTTTGTACGTTGTTAGAAAATATTAACATAAATTAACCTATGGGACTTTTAATAACCTGGTGAGCAAAATACTGACATGGCAGCCAAGGGAAGTTTGAATATTTAAATGGGATTCACTCACAATTTGTTTTACTGATCGCAGTGAAACTTGGTACGGTAAATGTTCATAAAATCGTTAATCTACTGGCTTCTAATTAAATTCAATTGATTCATAATCCCAAGTTGGCGGTGGTGTGAAATTTTTAAATTAAGTTTTAATTTCTCTTGCCCCTTATCAGGTGATTGAAGTCACCGTTTAAATAATGAACCGACGCAATAATATTCATCTAATGGTTCATAACTCAATGGCCTGTATACATATTGTCCTGTTGAAAGAAGCGTAAACGAGACTAATTTCGGGGGTGTTGAGTTCATCGTTGTGAGGTTGGTTATTTTGTACATTTGCTTCCATAAACATCAAGGTAACATTGGTAAGAATATAACTAGCAAGGAAAGATGACCCAAGTTTAACAGAAAATAACTTTAATTAACCGATAAAGTAGACACAATAATCACAAAATCTTCCTTATGACACCCTTTTATGAACCAAGGAACTAATATCAAACCAAATAATTACATGAATAAAATGCAGCTTCAAAAATGCATTTAAACCAACAAAATATGCACGGACATAGTCCGTAAGTTCCTAATTGTTGTTTATATGCGCATGACGATATGACAAGACTTAGCCTAGAACGAGTACACTGTCATGAGATACGCTTCCATTAATCCAAGTCGCAAGACGCGTATCCATGATCTTCTTCACCAGACTTTGGCACCGGGAACCACATTTACAATGGCTAACACAAGATCAATTACCAACCGACTACGCTACCATTTAACTAAAATACAAGATCACTTCCGCATGAAGTCTTATTCACGTGCGAACGCACAAAATCAAACTGCCTAACAACTTTGGTCTTAAAGACACAAATAATGAACACTCAATCGTGGCCATTCGCAACCAACACCTGGTCAAACCGATTGTTTCACGAACACTCAAAGCATTACAATTACCACACAAAAAATATGCATCAAAATATCTGCATTTATTAGAGACAGTAACTAACATGAAAATGAAACACAAATATCAACATATTCCTGAACTGCATATCTGACATGGATAACTCACACAATTTAATGATCTAATTCACTTCCAATTGTACAGGCTGCAGAGATGATTCTTAACTTATGAGCACACTTCTCGGCCACTATTTGCCTGACAATTCTTATTTGAGATCTGAGCTAGCAAGTGGACTTCGAACAGCCCTCAACATCTGTTTCGCAAACCAGTCAGGTCTTACCAAATTGTCTCAAAGCTCCTTAGCTTTTAAGAACCGTAGAAACAGCATCACACATCCTGAAATAAAATACATATCATCGTATCGCTGATTTGTCCCCAGAAATTGCACCTTGCAATTCAGGACCTAAGAATAATGACATCCTCCTCAAGCTTAAGAGTACTGTTCGTCGCAAAACAGCAGACAGGTATATGACCCAGTGTCACACCCCGCCCAGAATAAACATACATGAGACCCCATGCCTTGGTTCGACACTTGTACTCCACCAAATCGCTCCAGATCACAGAAATACCACTCACAAATGTGTTCCAAAAACACAGTAAACTAACTATGTGCTCAATTTACGTTACAATGATTACCAAAGAAGCTTATGGCTTCTTGCTAATAAATATGCAATATCGCACAGGTTATAGCCTGTGAAACTCGAAGTTCTCTAAACAAATTCCATTTTCCCCCCAACACTGCAGTTACGTTATCAATAAAATGCTCCACTTATCGACAGTTACGTAGTTCATTCCTGTGTTGTATTTTATCAAAATACACACTCCTTGTACTCGATAGTACAATTAAATATACTGTCCCGCACAAAACTTACACAAATACAAAAAATGAATAATCACGATGAGCTCCACACACTAAATAAGTAGACGGTTAGAACAAAACAACACAACAAAACTACAAGAACATAATACAAAAAACACAAAAATATAAACAAGAGAACCGATTACCAAAGCTAGCTACTTAATGAAAATTAATTCATTTGTCACTCTTCCTCGGCCATCTTTTTCATTAAGTCGATGTCCCCAGCTTGTAGAATTTAGAGACATACTTCCTTCGTCAGCGGATACCATGGGCTTCATTGTTGACTTGCTCCTTCAATTAAAATGTCAGATTCATAATATTTTCTAACACTGTTAACCCTTTCTAGATTGCTCCGGTAGACTACCAAATCCATCTACAGTCCAGTGGAATATACTGATCGATGACTTTCCCTAAATTATAGCAGTGTGCTATACTACATAAGTTCACACGCAAAACACTTCAATTATTTCAACTAGAGATGTAATGATAATCATCTCCAACAGCAAAGTTTTACTCCAAAATGTATAAGTTTTTCTGCTCTCATGCAGACTAGAAGTTGTACTAAGTCCTCAGACTCGCGTAGCGACAGACGTGGCAACGTCTTCAGTAAGCAGTGTAAAGGATATATTGAACGTTGAGTGAACACCTCTCTCGGAATTTATAAAGTTTTACCCAAGATTTAGGAGTGGGGACTGGATAAAATATATATTTAATTAAGCAATGATCGCACAGACAAACAATTTATATCAAAGAACTCGGCTCGATGCGAAGCGTACGTTTTTGGCATGCGGGAATCACTCTGATCGTAGGATTAATCAATATCGAATTCCCTCCATAATATCTGCTGATAGCTTGTCTTCGTAAGAGTGCGAAATCACCGGCGTCACTTCTCATTCGTCAATGTGATTTCCAATATCGCGGTATTTTTCAGACCACTCCCTTGTGGGCGTCGACGAAACGTATCTCATTCTCTTGATTTCCAGAGCATTCTCTGTCATCTCTCTTCTGCACAAAGCACATTTTTCCAGGGTGAATCACATCCCTCGCGCGCCAGGCCTAGTTTGTTGAACTCGAGCTAACGGTGTTCTGCCAGCCTATTGTGTCTTCACCGTATTCCAAATTTTACCCTTTCTATTGTTCGCGCAGGAATTCTGGCGTCCCCTCGTTGCTAACAAGTAGATCTTTGTTTCAACATTTGCAGGTATAACTTCTAATATTCAACCTCTCCTCTCCACACAGAAGAGAATTCATGAAACATTAATATAATGGCTTTTATATTAAGGGTTCAATGTATACAGAATCCGACAGAAAAATGTATACACTCTTTACGGTTCACAAACTATTTATTTTGAGTTTCTTTTACATTAAAATTTTGATTACACATGTAGTACTGTCTTCAGTTAAACATATGGTTACATGAGATGTTCAAAATGTTCACCGTTTTTTGCCAGACACATAGTAGAACGACGAACGGTCGCTGCAACGGCGTGCGTCAATGTTTGAATGGGGACCGCTGCACATGCCGCTGTAATCTCCTGGCGAAGGGCCTCCAGCATGCGCGGCTTACATCGATAGACTTGATTTTTCACAGTTCCCCACAAGTGAAAGTCGATAGGGGTAAGATCTGGCGACCGTGGGGGGAACTCAATGGGCCCTCTTCTTCCAATCCAATGTCCCGGCAGATTGTCATCCAGGAAAGCTCTTACTGCTACATGGTAGTGTGGTGGCGCTCCGTTCTGTTGGTAGAAGACTTCATCCTCGGCTCCATAAAGCGCACGTTCTGCTGGTAAAATTAATGTGCGTAACATTCCCAAGTACACTGCACCAGTGTCAGTAATGTACCCGATTTCAGCAGTGTCGTGAATGCCACAATCCAAGAAGGCAGCTGATCAAATATCAACGGCAGTACCCCGGCTAATAATACATACCGTAATACCCGGCATCACACACTCTGCAAATCGTGGACACATATCAGGTGATATTTTCAACACGCAATGGTTAATCCTCCACAGGATCAGCGACAACACTCACCTGAGCGCAAGACTCTCATTCACACGGGCGTAACAGGGACAAAGGAATGGATAAAATGGTTCAAGCCGCTATAATAACCATGGCATGTTCCTATCCTCCCACCATCTATAAAAACACAACGCAAGAGTAAGTTAAAAATGGTATAAGCATACGCAAATGCGTGCCCAAATTTTATTCAGGAAAGAGAAGACACCGCAAAAATGGATATAATTAAATCGAAAATCCATAAGTGAATGTAATTACAATTGATGTCTTATGGCACACACTCTGACATAATGTCAGCTAAAGTACACAAAAAAATAACTACTTAATGATCAACAATAAATTGGCAACTTATCGCAATGCCTTTTCTATCAGGATTAATAAAAAAAAAATTTTACGAAGAGCGGGAAGAGAAAAAAAACAACCGCCTTAATAGAATTAAATAGTGACGGCCTCTCACTATTTACAGTATCAAAATATTACTCTATACATAGATCCTGAGTTTTATTCTTCATTGGATTACCGAAATATCTTTTAATTCTAATTACAAAAATTTAAGAAATACCTAATTATAATCATATATGTGTCATTCTAGGACAGTATCTACACCAATGTTCCTCCACTAATCTACATAGACCTATTATTCATCAATATTAACTGACGGTGATCAACATCGAGGTTAACGGGCAAACTATGGTTTAGCGTTCCGACCAATGAAGATGAGAATGCTATCCACTGAGCCCCTGTTTTATCCAGTCTTCAAAAACAATAACAATAATCATATAACTGAATTAGCATCAACGTCCTGAATACCAAACTTTTGGAGCCCCCGGTATCGCCAACCCAGCTGATCTACATGAACGCGACAGTCTACCAGACAAACAGCAAACACAACCAAAAATGGTCCTACAATACGAATATAAAGAAATACTGTCATCAAACACAGTAAAAGCAATCTATCAGCAGTCGAAATAAACTCCACAAACCCTAATAATACAACGTTCCAACGAACGGCAATCGCAGCTAACAGCTGACTAACAAGACTGCAATCCTAATCACATACTAAACGCAGCCCAAATAACAACAACAACCATTGACCGAGGAAAGGTTCCCTGGACAAAACGTCACTTACAGGGGTCGACCTTCGAAACACCAACAAAAAAAACGATTGGTATTATCGCACACCTCTTCAATGTAAACACCACCATCCAACACTAAAAAAAAAATGATCATCTCTCCCTCAAGTTATAAGTAATTCAATGACGTTGATACTAATTTTAAATATGCTTCATAAGCGATAGCAGTTACAGATCAAATGACGATCTCCTAGTGCGTGTTAACTAAGCACGATATAATTCTAACTATAATCCGTTTCAAGTGTCAACTAAAAAACATTTTCCACTTATGTGTGCACTATATTCAGTAAACTTTTAAATAAATAATTATGTATATACACTGTGTCACTCAATAACAACAGTCGAGAACAATACTCGAATCATCATTACATTTTATAATTCAAAATTGTTTTCGAAAGAACTCTTCATCTGAACGATCAGAATTGCAACCAACATTAAATCAACGAGACATTTTCTAAAAGTTAAAACTGAAAATTAATTATACTTTCAAAGAAAGAAAGAAAGAAAGAAAGAAAGAAAGAAAAAAAATCTTGTTGGAAAATCTCAAGTCAGGATTGAAGTCCCAAATTTCTCAAAATCAAAATTGATCGGGATTTTCTGAAAATCCGAGGAAAGATTTGATTCAAATTCCAATATCAAAATAAAATAAATTTTCAGAGTGAAAATTTCAAAATCCAAAAATAATTCAAAATTGAAAATTCCGAAATTAATTCAAATGGTAAAGTCAGATAATAGTGCAACAACACAATATGAAAAGAATCATCGAAGATCAAATAGCTAAATCTCAAAATTCAAAATTCAAAATCTAAGAAAATCTAATTTTCGAAAGCAATTTTTCAAAAACTAACTCCTCTGAAGCTGCGAAGTGGCAACAGTACGGAAATAAGAAAACTGCAAAGAAGCAAAGTGCGCAAGAAACTGTTCATCCCGGAGCACTCTTAAATCCAAAAATAATTAATTGCGAAACCGAAGAGGTCGAAAATTTCAAATCTGAGAGAAAAAAAATCTTACAATGGAAAAAGCCAGCGGTAAACATCGAAACGAGGACTCCTCTAACCCAAGCACGGTCAGCAAGCAGTTAACTCGCCTGCAAAGATCCCCAGACATGCTGGAACCGAGGCTTACTTGCCCACTAAAAGCACACCGTAACTTGCTTCGATGAATAAAATTACTGACCACAAGATCTAAACCAACTACTTAACAAAAATTCTACTGAAATAAAATGATCACACAAAGCATCTACAAGAACATAGAACTACGAACTGGGGCTACAAATATTGAAAGACTTGTCTTACATTCAGCTGAATCGGAGTCGAACAATGTGAAGATCCATTCACGTTCAGAACAGGCGCTGGTTTCCATTTCAAACGGCTGACATCTGGGAAGCCTCGCTTCAAACCACGAGCCTTCTTCCCGAGTCCGCCTAGAAACTGCTCGTTCCCTGCTATCGGCCATCCGAGATCTTGAGAAGGCCTGATTGCCACGGCATCCGGTTCGCCCCCTGACAGACACCTCGTTCGATCCCTGGTCTTCGTCCTGGCGTTTTCTTCTTCTCGTCCCTCCAGTAAATCGTGTAGCCTCCTTCCATAATTGTGTTGGCCAAAATTCATAATGTTCTCTATTAGATTGTGCATTTTTGAAGTGGCTGCGTGAACTTTGCTTTTCCGCATATCGTTCTAAGTGACTCCACTCGAAGGAATTCTCACTTTCATGATGTAGACCACATTTCCCTCAGCATAATTTAACAAAATACCATGACTTCCTCTAATAAATCACATTCTCCTTCCGGCCACGTGTCCATAATGTTCTCCATTTTATTGCTCACCACTACCTCCTCGAACATATCGTTCCGAAGTAACGTGTCTCAAGGCGTTTCCTTACAAACATACACGTTCAGTACTTTTCAAAAAGTATATTCACATTTCCCTATTCTCCACGAATACGTTACACAGTACTGACTGACAATTCATTGTCTCCCCATGCCACCGGTCTTTACCGTGGAATATTCCAAAACCCACTCAAAATCACACAGACTTCCGTGCTTCACAATACATTAGCACATTTAGACACGATGTTTCACACGTTCATATCACTTCCTTAAACATCCCACACGAACAACCACTGTCGTACTGCCTTTCCGCAGCACACTGCTCCCCTCTCTCTGACCAAGTAGACTCTCCCTCACGTCACCTGACACACTCTGACGTCATCCTTCTCTCGCCTTCTCGAAGCACATGTTCTTTACTCAATGCTGCCTACCCAAACTCGGACATGAATATCCTCATACATACTTCGGGCATTAATATCCACAGAAGACATTTCCTGATTATAACTTAATTAATGTCTTCAATTTATTTCCCAAGGTCAATGCTTCCAAATGCATTAAATAGCCTACTAGACAAAATAAAACATTCCATTTCTAACTTCGCTCACCGGATCTTCCAATCCCATTCCTTTTTCTTCAAGAACCGGCCATGGTCTATCTCGAATGGATGATCCAATCAAATCCGCCCTTTCTAGGAGAAGATTACATTCAGCTAACAAGCCTCTTGTTGGGCAATACTTCATGACATAAAGCTTGTGTAATGGACCTGTTCCAAAATTCATTCTTCCAATATTAATTAAATGCTCTCTTTTTTTAAGGCTGCCTTTCATATCAATTCCTCGTATCTCTTTATACGAATTCGGGGACAGTACCATCAAAGAAAAAGGGTCCTAATTAGCCCCTCGACGACAGTCCACACCAGACATTATCCCCTGGTAGTTTGACCGCCTTGTCCACATGAACATACGAATTTTCCGGAGCCCATTAGACACAGTTATGTCGATTCACTGTTCCATTAAGTTTTAACTGGGCTTCATCAGACCACACTAAATTCGTCAGAAATTGTTCATCTTGGGTGACCATTTGCTGATACCATTCGCAAAATTGCAATCGACGATCGGGAACATCCTCATTAAGCGCGTGCAGTAATCGTGGGATGTAAACATTCCACTTAGCTTTTTCCAAAATCCATCGTACACTTGTGCTGCTAATCGCCACTTCCCGCGCACATTGCGTACCAGACTTCTGTGCAGAATTAGCAAACTTTTCCAACACGTGAGCCGACAAAGCAGGACTAGAAGCTGAACGCGTTCTTCTCGATCTTCCTTTGTGAATATCACAAATCTTTCCATGCGTTTAATTGTTAGGCGTGTTGGGGGTTCTGTTTAAAACTCCCTCCTCCACTGACGTTGCACTTCAACGGCATTACCAAACCTGATACACCACTTCAGAATGTACTTTCGCTGCTCGAACGTCAAGCGTGCTCCTGGGGAACGACAAACACCAACACAGAACAAGAAAGCAATATAAAAGAGGTCTTACAATATACCCATTTGTTATCAAGATCCTCCTCTCCCCGACTTTTCCATTCCCTCCTGGTTGATCATTTCGCCAAAGATCTATGCTAGAGGGAGAAAGGGAAAAAGGGGAGGCACCTATGAGGAACTGACCAGGTGTAAGTGGAAGCAAGTTACCAGGGTTATTAGAATGCGGGGGCGACGGGCGAGAATTAACAACGCCGTCAATCAAAAAGTAGCTAGAAGCTGCGAGAAATGAAGCGTCAATGAGGATCGCGACAAAATGCGAAGAGAGCATTAACAAATGTAAACAAGGCGTATAGGAGTAAGTACATTGATTAAGACTAATAATATACCAAATAAACAAAGGAACTATGCGAGTAGAAGGCAAGAACGCCATAGGTAAATACAATCTAGTAGCCATAAACAATGACTTTAAGTTATAATGCGCACCAAAGGGGTTAACTAGAAAAGTACTTAAATAAGCAAAAAACGTGACGTAACATGGATATATATGAAGGTACATCGAATGTAACGACGAGAAAAAACAAGTTTGTTTAACAACAAATAGCAAAAGAGTGAAATAGTTGCAATACATGCGCAGTAAAGAAATGTAACGATGTTGTGAAACAAGGATCAGAACAACTATAGTGTTCAAAGGTGAGCGAGTGAGGAAAGTAAATAAACAAATCTTTGACCCACATAGTACGGCGAGATAACGAGTATGAATAGCTGGAGAAGTCATTGACATGAACCAGTTTATTTGAGGGGGGAGGTAGACGGCTTCCTGAATTAAGGTAGTAACCCGCATGACAATATTTGGCAGAGAGCCCGAGTTGAGATAAGATGAACTCGTCATGACCTTTGTCACATATAGAAGAAATAAACGGCAGCTTGGCCTTACCCGAGCTTGTATACAAACAAGATTGACAGACAAGCAGTTCAAAATAAATAAATAAATAAATAAATAAACAAAGCAAGTGCAATCAGCCGAGACTTAAAGCGGAACTTCGAGTAACACGTCATGCAGTCATAAGTAGCTTGGACATGAAAAACCAATTTAAGGAAATATGAAACAAAACAAGTAGTTAATGTAACATAATTTTGAGGATTACGGAATCCAACAATTGCCCAAAGAAAAAAGCTTAATTCTCCTAAACAGCGGAGAAACGCTGGGAGGTTGAGAGAGAAATTAGGGGTAAGAATTGTTATTCTTGAAGTTTGAGAACGCAGATTATCAGGCGGCTTCAAATGCTGCTTCCGCGTGTGAGGAAGTAGGAAGGAGGCGGCCGTGGCCATCCGAATAAACAGAGAAAGAAGCGAAACACGGCTCACAGCAAAGTGTTGATGACTGATAGCCATGGTTTTACGCAAAGAGAAGATGGTTTTCGATGAAAGGTTTAACCAATTATCGGCTACAAAAAATGACAAAAGTCAATAAACCAAGCGACACAAGGTGAAGCGAACTTGGACTGCCATTTTGTGCGAGAATGAAACAAAACAAATGGAGTGGCTTACGGCAGTGGCGTAATTACTGGCAACAAGACATTGTTTCGACAAGCTGCTTTGAAACGTGCTAAGATCGGAAACATAAGTGTTCTCTTTTTTAGAAAAGGAATTTGAATCAGCGTTAACGAAATAACATTGCGATATGGTTTGAAGACTGGGATGCTGGACTTGACCAGTAACAACCCAACCAAAATCAGTGTCTCTAGCGACCACAGTTGAGGATAATTTACGAGTTTGTTTACGAAGGCAGTTCCAGAATACATTGGCATTGAAAAGTATATCAATGGGGCTTTGATTATTAAACTGAGGATCAGCTAACCTTAAATGCGAAGGAATCTTTAATCCGGAAGTATTAATAGGGTTGCTAGGAGTGTCCTTGCCAATACTGTTAAGAATGAGACAGTTTAAGTTATGATTGGTGTTTCTTTGACAAATGTCTTTGATATTCAATTTTGAAGACTGCAAAGCTTGAGTTTTCAAATTGTCAATGCCGGATACATTGATGGAAGTAGGTGATGAAGAATGACCTAGTTTTATAATTAACGATTGCGAAACAAAGTTGTGAGTTGAAGCGGAGTCAAGAAGACCGCAGGTTCGGATCCAATTTCCAAACTTATCTTGGATTTCGAATTGTACAGTGGACAACAGGACTTGCGCACTGTGAGAAGTTCTGGCGTTAGAAATGCAGGAAGAAGCATTAGTTTGTTCGGAGCTGCTCTGCATGGAGTTTGAAGAAGCAGGTACTAGTAACCTCGATTGATCATGAAAGTGCAATAAAGAATGATGCGGTCTTTTACAATGAAAACAGAGGTTGGAAAACGTACAATTAGAAGCAGAATGCTTAGGTGAAAGGCAGTTATAGCAATATTTATTGTTTGACACAAATTTCCTTCTGTCGTCAACAGAAAATTCTTTAAAGGATTTACACAAGTACAAAGCGTGAGAAACCTTACAGAATGTACATTTTAAAGATTTGTTGAGTGGCCTAATATGTTCCCTTGGACGTTTGAAAGAAGCAGAACGGGTTTGCTTTTTCTCGACAGATGGGTGCTGATGTCCATTTGAAGAGACAAGTTTTTTTATCCAGGATGTGACACAGAGGACTAGTTTCGACTCTTTCGCACTGAAATGAGAGTGCTGTAAGGAATTGGCACCGGCTGTTAAGAAACGCGGTGAGATGCTCGAAAGAATACTCATCCTTGTGAGCGAGTTCGATTTCCCAAGCCTTTAACGTCGAAAGATCTAATCTGGATGTAGCTAGAATAAGGACGGTGTCCCAAGTTTGGACTGGCTGCTTGAGTTGATATAACGCTCTAACGTGCAATTGCATGGAGTCTACCAGGTCTCTTAAAGAGGTGACGTCATTAGGTTTTACGACTGGTAAGTTGAACAGGCAGCGAATGTGGTGAGCAACACACAAACGTACATTACCATATCTCTCTTTAAGAAGGTCAAAGGCAATATTGTAGTTCTCTGCGCTTAAAGGAAATGACTCAACCAAGGCCAAGGCCTGGCCTTCCAAGGACGAACGCAAGTAATAGAACTTGTGGATATCGAGAATGACTTTGTTTTTATGGATAAGGGAGCAGTAAAGTTCGTAAAAGGAATACCTTTCACATTCCTGGCCTGAGAAGTGAGGTAGACTTATCTTAGGGAGTAACGGTTTCGGTTTGTCCTTATGAACTGAAGCGGGTGCGAACTGGGCCGGATTGATGACCCTAGTGTCCGGTTCTGAGATACTGCGGATCAGTTGGTGGGCCTTTGCGATCCCTTCAAAATACAAGGGTGCAACCTCGTCCCGATCCGATTGAAGTTTGGGGCAGGCGGATTCAATATCGGTTTGAATTTGGTCATAGTAATCATAAGACCGTTCGTACAGCTTAAGGCGTTGAGTCAAGAGGTCTAAATCACAATCGGCGGGATTTAATTTGTTTAGAAAATTTCTAAATCTAGTGAGTTGTCCTTTATTGGAAGAACGTCTGGCAATGAGAGTTTCATCCTTTTCAGCTGACATGATGAAATGGGTAAATTGAAGTGTAACTTACGAAACTGTAGCGAGATTTTGAAAATGCTGTCAGGTTGGCAGCAGAAGACTGGTTGCAAGTAAGACAGGCTGAAGAAGACAGGAACGACCTCTATCTCCTTCACCAGCTCTGCACTGCGAAGTTATAGCTGAAAGATTCAAAGTAGATGTTAATAATTTGCAAAATATTGACAAATGGACTCTGAGCAATAAATGACAACTGGATTCTCATAAGTGGACTTTGAGAAATGGACTTTCATAAATGGACTCTTCCGGGTTTCGGCACCAAAGTTTGGGTAGGTTTTTGCTATAAATTAACCTTACCCACAAGGGAAGATGAAGAGAGAAGTTAAGGGAAGTGCGTTTCGGACTAAGGAACAAGTGTGGATAATAGGACGAGAGTCCAACACCAAACAAAGACAATGTTTAAGACGAGTGTCACCGCAAAGCTCGTGAAACACAAAAAGTAGGTATGGACCTGGCCGTAGCTAACGGGAAATGTGGCTGGAGCTTGGGCTATTTGCCGGCGAGATTTGATAGTACCTTCCCTTCCAAGCCAAGATTCGGGTACTATGTGGAAGGGTGGTGGTCTGGCGAAGAAGGAAACGATGAGTTTACTATGTATCCCTTCAAAGGCGTTTGTTTTAAACAAATATTTTGAAGAATGCAAACAATTTGAATTAGCCGTGATGTTTTAGTTCTTGAAATTGTAGAATTTCTAAGGAGCGACCGAATGTCTCCAGGAAGAGCAGCAATGAGGCAATTATACCCTTGGAAATAATTTTGGTAAGAGCACCAATAGTTGCATTTAAGAATGGCTAAGCTTTTACCCAGCATGCGCCGACTAAAAGTTTAGACAATGAGAAAATCTTAAATTTGGAAAACCAACCATAAGTTGTAGAGAAAAACTCAACAAGCAGGAAGCTGGCGGAGCGAGCTATACTTGCCTTTCTGGCGAGTTAGAATTAGCCATCAAAGCTAAGAGAGGCTTTAATAAGTTTGTGACTAAGAGTTCTTGTTCAAATGCAACAAATAGTGGAACCGTTATTAATTTGATTTGTGAGTTTTTTAAAGGTAAGCCTATAGGAATAGTCGGGGAAAACAGGATCTTGCCCAGTAGTTATTTTGTAGAAAATGATGAAGCAAAAGGATAGAGTTTGATTTATTTAACAATGCGTAGAATATGATCAATTTAACAAATTTATAATTTGATTTTTTAAACCATTGAGGTCTCAGACCTCCTAAATTATTTAAAGGTTGCACTAGGCAATTGACAATATTTTGGTTTGGATCCTTTTATAAGCACTAAAATCTGCATAAGATTTTAAAATGGTGCTAAGATTAACATATTGAAAATTTAAAGAAAATTAACGTAATCAAAATTAAACCATTGATCAGGTAAAACGTGTGTACTTTAAGAATTCCTAATGGGCATCTTAAAAGTATGAACAAATAACAGCTTCGAAATTATAACAACAACAAAAAGAGAGAGAAATTAAATAGAAGTTTCTATAACTTCTTATATTGATGCAGAAATTGCTATTAAAATTTATACAAATAGGGCAGGGCACTTATTGTGAAACCTGAAGAGAAAAATTAAGAAGAAATTTCTAGAACGTCAATGTTTAAACAGGATCACGAGGAAAAATAGGGCAAGTTACCTTTTCGTGAAACCTGGATCAACGAGATTAATGAAAAGTTGAGTGCTTAGAACATAAACAATTCCTGTACTAACAAGAAAAGAAAATAGATTAATATGCAGTTTCTAACTGTTGATATTTAAACAGAGTGAATAAGTTATAAATGGAGAAAAGTTGGGAGGGCGCCTATGGTTTGGCGAGGCCTCATTGAAAAAGACATAAATTTAAGGATTAACCTAACTTGTTAGTAAAGTGTGGTTGAGGAAGAGGAAATAGGAACTTTGTGGAGAAAGTTCTTGGCCTTATTTATTTTGCTCGGACGAGTGCGGCGCGGATGAGAAGTTGAACGAGCACTGGTTTCACTATAGTCTATTGACGTGGTCGAAAAGGTTCACTATTGTAGCACATAAAGTTTATAGCAAGGAAAGTTATTACGGTGGTGTAAAATAACTAGTTGCATTTTGGTTTGAGAGAGTCTATTGCGTTGAAAAATTTGTAGGTTATAGTTGAATGCAGCGGACGAATTCCCACGAAGGAAGACAAATTAGGTGTTGATTAGCTGTTCATAAAGAAAATTCTTTGGTTAGAAAAAGTATTGCCATATGTGAGTGGAAAATGCTAGAAAGTTTAGCTTGTGGATGAATTGTTTGGCGTGGAACATTCCAGAACAATCATAACTCTTGAATTGGGTAAATAAAGTCCAGCGGTGGAACGAGCTAAGTTTTCTATAGACAGTATTTAGTTCCATAAGAATCCCACGGTGTGAGAACTCATTCTCAGTTAACATGTACAAGAAATGCTGCTTCGTTTTGCAATATTAGCTGTCTTAGATAGACAAAGCGTGACATCGAAAATCCCGCGAAGATTGCAATTGCAGAGCATTTAGCAACTTGTCACTGTCTATAGAACGGTATTAAAAGCGTATAGCCAATTAAAAGCGATTAAAATATGAAGAACATTGTACTTAGCTCATTTCTGGTGGGCGATTCAGATGACCGTTAGTTATGATCTGGACATGGCGTCCGATTTAAAAGTTTGTCTCTCGAGGAGAGGAGACGAGCCCTAGTTAGGCTCCAACTGGAGGTCTTGACGACTGAAGCACAAGTGAGTGTGAGAGCAGTTGCTCTCAGCACGGAGACGAAAAGTCAAGTGAGCGAGCGAAGTGACGGGCCGAAAGTGGAGCGACAACGCACACGTCAGAGGTAGGCGGGCGGGGGGATGGGTGGAGAGGGGATAGAGGAGAGAAACAAAAGAAGTTATACAAGCATGAGAAATATAACAAAAACAAAATATCTGATGAAAATAAAGCTTCTTCGCAGAGCAGTCGGCTGACGAAGAATGCGGCGCCTGGTGGATTGAAGACGAATTCTTCGTAACATGAGGCAATGGAAGTTCGGAGGGCGGCGATGAGACGCTGCGAAGCTGGTTCAGCAGAATATGTGCTTCTGAAACAAACTTACAAGAAAAATGAACGGAAGGTAGTAGTTCGATGTTGGTGTATGCGGGAAGGAATGGTAAATAAATAAGTTAATATGAAGTAATGGAGAGCAGCAAAAACTAATTCTGTCTTTCCGTGTATTTTCAAAAATACACCAGCTCCAGCCATTTCGTTTTCCCATTATCGTGATGTAAGTACCGACATCTGTTGAGCGAAAGACCATACTACAATATTTTAAAACAATGATAACAGTTGACAATGTCCATATTCCGATATCGTCTGACAAAGAGTGTATACATTTTTCTGGCGGACAATATATAACAGTCCAAGATGACGACTATCCGAAATATTCAGGCGGTTCTCAATATCCGCGATTCTACTACAGCAATCAAACTGAAATTTTGTATGCTGATAGAGGCCATTAACATAAGTCTACCTATTGTATTTTCAATAGCCTGGTTAGCACAAAACCAAAAAGGCGGCGACACAAAATTTAAATATTTAAATGGATGTGTCTCGCGACTTTTCATCCTAGCGCTGTGAAACTTGGCACGCTACAAGCCTTAATATAATGGAATTTTATGAGAACTTAAAAATTGCTGTAGTGCAATTTGTTTAAATCTCGTTTGTATTTCTCGTGTCCTAATCAAGCAATAGGAATGTAGGTTGGTATAATGAACCATCATTAGAATATTCATCTGCTGGCACATAGTTCTATTCGCTATATATGCAACAATCCAGCATGGCGCCCATACACTACATTCCGCCTGTTCACAATATATCCCAAGCTATTTAAGCAATCAAACTGATTTTTTTGGTGATAGAGGGCTAATTGTAAGTAAATATATGTGAATTTCCAAATCCTGAGAAATACAAAAACAACATGGCGACCAAGTGATGTTCTAATTTTTTTAATGATTTTCTTGCGATTTAATCACCCGAGCGCAGAGATGCTAAGAACAACGAATCTTCATTCAGAGCTTAGTATAGAGACATCCCATGTTCAATTGATTTCAAAAATTCAAGATGGCATCATTTCAAAATTTTAAAACCATATTTTTTCTTATTTCATGTTCCCTATTTAAGCGAGTGTGTCTTATTCACTGATACTGAAAGTTATATATTGTGGCTCATCGTTTCTCAATGCAATGGTGGTGAAGACATAGGTCGTGTATCAAAAGCTATTTAGTATACATCACATGGAAAATCCTTTTAATAGCCGGGGGAGGTTTTAAAGGAAAAGACCAGTGGGGTGAATGAAAATAGGCTAATAAGTTCTTTACGCAACTACTTGTTTTACAAACATCGTAAGTAGGCTAATAATGGTCCAACTATGGTATTAGTGCTTGTCTTATACAAAAGCCCTCATCATTGCTCAAGATAACTGACATCAAAACACCTCTTTCACTGTAAAATATGCGTCTAAAGTTGCACGATGAGACGTTATCTTCAATATCACCCACCCCGTGGCCCCAAAGCCCATGAGATGCACTGTCCTACCAAATGATCGCTGCCCAGCCAATCGTCCTACAGATTGCAGAGTGGCACGTGGACAGCGCGTTAGATCCCCTCAGCCATCAATCTTGGTTTCCGAGACCGGGGCACTGCCTCACTGTCAGAGAGCTACTCAATTGTCTACACGAGGCTGAGTGCATCCCATTCCAGCCCTCACGTGAGTTTCTAAAATCCCTGATGGAGCCGGGAATCGAATTTTGAATTTTTGAAAACAACTAAATAACATTAGATTTCCATATACTAAGCTCTAAAGTGAGCACCACCACCCTATCTTGCCCATGTTAAATGTTCAATTTTGTGGTACAGATTACTCAAAACGTATTTGTGTTATTACAATGAAATTTTCAGAGATTGTTACATGCACCTTTCTCTGTAATAATAGGAAGGATTATTTATGGAAATTGAATAGTTTTTTCAGAATGCAATTTTAAAAAATACATTAAATTTATCCAGAAAATTTCTTTAAAACAATTCATAACTTTCTGCTTAGGTAACATTCTGAAAATTTCCTTCCTATTACCATTCACAGAGGACTTATTAAACCACAGAAAAATTTTCATTGGCCTAGCATAATAACTTTTCTCAAAAATGGTACCAACGTACAAAAAATATACAACTGAGAAAATTGATGCTAAAATTTTTCAGTGCAATTTCTTACCTGAGAAGGGTCTCAGAACTTTCCAGCCCCATAATCTGGATTATCTGGAACTTCCTTAGCTCTTTTAAGGTTCCTCTTTATTCTCCTCGCCCTTTTAGTCATGTCTTCAACCACTAATTCTGCTTTCTTTATACGAATGTCATCCAGCATTTTAAAAATATTCACCGTGTTGTATCCCGGCTCAATTTTGAGCTTTTGCAGCACATTAGCCCTACCTATGTTACCATTATTGAAAGAGATAATAGCATCAAAGAGACCTAGCTGAAGTGTTTTGGCACCAACAAACACTGTTTTGGGAATTCTGGTCCACAGAATGTTATTGAAAGCTTCATTGGCATTCTGAGTTTTGCCATGAAGACATTTTTGTAAAAGATCAGGGTGTGCTAAATCCCTGTACACTGGCTTTATAACTTCAGCTACAGCTGGAGGTAGCCCATGGTGTTTATAATTACTACCCTTTTTGTATCTGGACCATTACTCATCCCCTTCAGGGCATAGTCGATGAATAGGATGTTCATCACTTGAAGTGATATGAAAATAAGTGGCCAATACAGCAGCCTTCATTTCCTGTAAATTGGACACATTACTTCTTATGGCTTGACCGTAGTAGCTCTGTAAACGGTCAATAACTGCATCTGTAAGTCTGGGTGTACCACCAATACCCTTACCATCAGATAACTTTTTCCCAGAATAGTCTTTTTTCAGTTTACGAAGCCGAGTCCCCATGCGTTGCTGCACATGTCCTATGCATTCCAATTTCTCCAATGAAACATCTTCTCCATAGGGCTTGCTGTCTACCACTTTCATGAAACCCTTAGAGTCTCCATCCCCAAGGTACTGTTTGTAAACAACTCCCCTTGTCTCAACAGATCTCTGAAACAATCGCACAGCACCTTCAGCTTCCATAGAGCCACTGGTTCCATCAAAATTTATAGCACAGTTTGCATGTTCACATTTAGGCCTACCTTTATTCTTGCGCACATGGCAATACTTACATAGGCTTTCTATATCTAACACCTTACCAGTGTCTACAGAAGTAGCTACCACTACACCATGCAAGGAAGTAAGTCCCCTTTTTAGCCATGTGCCATCTACAGCAACTGCTTTGTTTTTATCCCCATCATTACACTGACCAGCTTCTTTGGCAGCCTGTAGCATGCTCTCCTTTCCTACACATTTAGCTGATTCTAAAATATTATTTGCAATTCTTTGGAAATTAGCATGAGGTTTTGGTAAGTTCATTAGGGCACACACATTTGTCTCAACAGCTTTCCCCCTCCCTATACATCTCATGGCATAAACGTACCTGATATTCACTTCATAACCATGATCAGTAGACTTGGATGTAATAAAAGAACTTTCCTCCTCATATGAAGAACAAGAAATAACTAATGAAATTGCCAGCCCCCTACGTTTATTTTGGTCTTCAAACACGGATAAAGTATCACTGGCACCACAATATTGTTACGGCTGTGAGTTGTTTCATCGCCTCGCCAGTTGCGTCACAGCTGTCCCGGGCTGTGCCCTGCCTCAGTGTATTACGTGCGTCTTACGCAACGGGCTGCGAAGTGAAAGGGATGGTCCAGAATATTCGTGACCCAGTCAGTGACGGAAATCTCGAGAAGCCGTGTATCCTGGACCATTCTAGAATTCATTGAGTCACCAGCTTGCTATATAAGCGGCCTCAACAGTGAGGGGACCGAGTTTTGGAGGACAGTGTTTCTGAGCTAGTGCGTGTTTTTCCTGAGCGACAGAAGTGTGGTGACGTGACTTGCGAAACCCAGTGAGATTCCTTCCGAGCCGCGGAGCAGTGTGAGGAGTGTGTACTTGCCTAGGGCGACAGAGACATTGTGGTGAATTACGAAACGCATTGGGCATATCCCTAGCCAGCGGATAGCGAGGCAGTGTGTGGTGGCGAGTGACTGGCTATCATAAATAACTGTAGTTTGCGTACAAGGAAGTGGACAGGTATTTCGGTGAGTGACAGACCGGCTAGACACCGGCCGGCCAAAATAGTGAACGGACAGCTGCTCGAGAGAGTGAAAGGGAAGTGACGGCAGTGAGAGAGGAACTAGAGTGAGATACTAGTTGCTTGCATGTGCTATTTGTGTGGTGTATTTCCTGGCCCGCAATAAAGCCAATACGTTTCTTTTAAGCAGTAATTGGTGTTGTGCTTTCTACCCACCGTAATCCAGTTAACAAAAGTGCCACTAGGGGGTGGCACGTAACAACTGGTGTCAGAAGCCGGATTACGAACTCAAGCACAAGCACAACACCTGGCGGTCGTGGTCTCAAAACCCGAGCTGGTCATTTTTCTCTATTTTCCTGTGAGTGCATGCCCCTTACTAGACAAACCACTAAAATGGAAGCGCAATTGGCAGCATTGCTTGAAAAGTTAAGTGGTATGGAAACCAAATTGGAAGACGGTCAAAATAATTTAGCCAAGGACGTGAAGGACGGCCAGAAGAATTTAACCGAGGACCTAACTGCGAAATTAGATGACAGCCAGAAGAAGATGGAGCACAGCCAGAATAAGTTAGCAGAGGACCTAACGGCCAAATTTCAGGATGGCCAGAAAAATCTGGAAGAGTGTCTGCTGACGAAATTAGAGGAAAGCCAAAGGAAATTAGAACAGGGTCTGATGGGGGCCCGCTGATGGGGGTGGAGGAGAAATTCAACGCCTTACAAGAAAGAGGAAGTTGCCGAACTGCGCCAACGCCCGCTGACGGGGGTGGAAGAGAGATTCAACGGTCTACAAATGGAATTTGCTGAGCTGCGCCGACACCCGCCGACAGGGCCGGAAGAGAGATTCAAAGCCCTACAAGGGGAAGTCGCCGAGCTGCGCCGACGCCCGCCAACGGGGGTGGATGAGAGGGTCAAAGCTCTACAAGAGGATGTTGCCGAGCTGCGCCAACGCCCGCCCACCGTTACACCGGGAATACCAGGAATGGGACATAGCAGAGTGACACCCCCAACTTTCGACGGAAAGGTCTCGTGGAGCACCTACTTACTTCAGTTCGAGGCAGCCTGTTCCATAAACAACTGGAGCAGCACAGAAAACGCGCTGAGAGGGGACGCCCTTAACGTCCTTCAGGCCATCCCGACTGATTACCAGGACTACGCTTCACTAATCGCCCATATGGAGTCCCGATATGGAGATAGCCATCTTCAGCAGGCCTACCAGATACAGCTCCGGACCTGGGTACAAAAGAGCGCGGAAACCCTGCAGGAGTTCGAGATGGACATCGCACGCCTCGTAAGGCTCGATTACCCAACAGCGCCGGCCGACTTTCAGGAACAGATAGCGATGCAGACCTTCACCGACGGGCTACGGGACTCGGAAACTCAACAGGCGTTGTGACTCACGTGCAATAAGACCCTGGCAGATGCGCTGAGCCACGCACTTGAGTTCGAGACGGCAAAACAGGCATCTAGAATGCACGCGCTGGTTCGTCAAGTGGACGTCGACGAACCAGTAAAAACCAACGAGACCAAGCCCCTGGCCGACGAATTGATGGAGGCGCTAAGCAGTTTTTTTCGATAGTCGAGGCGCCACCAGCAACGACGCCGCTGGAAGACAACCGGAGAGGCGGCCCGGAAGAGGATTGCCGACCTGCTGGACCTGCGGTAAGAAAGGCCACCTGAGCAAGGACTGCGGTGATCGCCTCCGCCGAGGGTATCCGACGGGAAATCGGTCGTCTGAAAACCGCGCGGCCCAGGGAAACGAGTATTAGCCAGCCTTGGGGGGCAAAGGTTGGCTTGTGACAGTCGTCAAGCCCCGGCAGACCAAGTTCGTGTGACGAAGTTACGGAGGGACAATAGCAGCCTGATGGTCGACGGAGTCATCAACGGAGTGAACTGGCCCATGCTGATCGACACGGGAGCGTCGCGGACCATCGTTAATCCTACCGTGATCCCGAGGTGGAGAGTGCAACCCACACAAAGGAACCTCTAACTAATAACCGCGACAGGAGAGACTGCACCAGTACATGGCGAAGCATCACTGGAGTTCGTCATTGGTCGACGGGTGGTGAAGCATCCAGTGCTTGTGGCTGACGTATCAAACGAAGTGATCATCGGACTGGCATTTCTGGACCAGAACGACATCATCTTGGACCTGAGTACCAACACTCTGCACTTCGGAGGTGAGGAACTTGCTTTGCAACCAGCACACGAGGCCATCACCGCACGACGAGTAAGGCTGAGAGAGGACGTCATCGTTCCCGCCAGGACGGAGGTCAGCGCTGCCGTAATTGTTGACGGAACTGCTGAGGGAGTGGCGGCTGTCATCGAGCCAAAATATGAGGATATTTAGACAAAAGGATTGCTAATTGCCAAGACCCTCATCAACACGACGTCTCGGCCGTACGTCCGCCTGTCCAACCTGAACGACTACGACATTACGGTTCCCCGGGACACCAACCTAGGAGTCTGCGAGCCCGTTACCTGGATTGGCCGCATCACAGACACGACGGATTGACACCTGCAGACGGACAACCGAAGAAGACGCGCCCTGCCAGAAGAAGTACAGAAGCTTTACCAAGGATCCCAGGACCATTTACACGGGGAGCAATCACGCCAACTTCAGGACCTGTTACGCGAATTCCAGGATGTCTTCTCCGTGGGAAGCAAAGACTTCGGTAGGACAAGCCTGGTCCAGCCCAGAATCGACGTTGGGGGCAGCGTACCGATTAGGGCCCCATTCGGACGTGCTCCGCTCGCCAAGCAAGCTGAAGTCGACCGGATGGTAGAAGAGATGAAGGAGCAAGGAGTGATCGAGCCATCATATAGTCCTTGGATTTCTCCGGTCGTGCTAGTGAAGAAGAAGGACGGTTCCACCAGGTTCTGCGTGGATTACAGGCGGGTGAATGACGTCACGAAAAAGGACAGCTACCCTCTACCCGGATCGAAGACACCCTGGACACCATATCATGGTCAAGATGGTTCTCCACCTTGGATTTGAAGCGTGGCTACTGGCAGGTGGAAGTCCACCTTAAGGACCGCGAGACAACGGCGTTCTCTGTGGGCAGCGGGCTCTGGCAGTTCACCGTCATGCCATTCGGTCTCTGTAACGCCCCTGCGACCTTCGAAAGGCTAATGGAGTCCATTCTGAGGGGACTACACTGGAAGACCTGCCTGGTCTACCTAGACGACGTCATCGTTCTGGGGAGAAGCCTCGAGGAGCACTACAGCAACCTGAAGGAGATCTTGATGAAGCTACGGGCTGCCCAGCTGAAGTTGAGCCCCAACAAGTGTCAGCTCTTCCAGAAGCAGGTCCAGTACCTTGGGCATATCGTCTCCGAGGAGGGGGTGCGCACCGACCCAGAGAAGAACGCAGCTGTGAGGGAGTGGCCAGTTCCGATGGACATGTCCCAACTACGAAGCTTCCTGGGACTCTGCACTTATTACCGTCTCTTCGTGAGAGGATTCGCCGACATCGCCAAACCACTGCATCGACTGACTGAGAAGGACCAACTCTTCACGTGGACAGCAGAATGCCACAGTGCCTTCGAACAACTCAAGCAGGCTCTATGCACCGCACCTATTCTGGCCTACCCCAGACCTGGAACAAGGTTCATCGTCGATACCGATGCCAGCGACTTTGGTATAGGGGGAATCCTGTCGCAAGTAGTGGACGGCGAGGAGAGAGTAGTGGCCTACTTCAGCAAAGCCTTGTCAAAGCCCGAAAGGTACTACTGCGTCACCAGGAAGGAGCTGCTCGATATCGTGAAGACATTGAATACTTCCACAATTACCTTACGGGCAGGAATTTCTCATCAGGACCGACCATGCATCCCTGCGGTGGCTCCTGAACTTCAAGCAGCCCGAGGGTCAACTCGCGCGGTGGTTAGAGAGGCTTCAACAGTGCAACTTTGAGATTCAGCACAGGAAAGGCCAACTGCATTCTAACGCCGACGTCCTGTCACGAAGACCGTGCCCCGAAGACTGCACCTTCTGTGCCCGAAGAGAGGAGAACACCGGGATACAGTGCCGAAGGACTACCGTCGAACTTCAAGGGAGCCGGAGCCGTGAATCTTTCACGCGGGCACAAGCAGAAGATAGCCGAATGGAAGAGGGCTTGTGTCCCCAGACCCGGGTGGAACATTGTGAGTGACTGCAGCCCAAAGTTTAAGTCCTACTGGGCGCAGGGGGACTCGCTGGTTGTGAGGGATGGCCTCATCTGCCGTACCTGGGAGAGCACCGACGGGAAGACATCTCAGGAACAAGTCGTCGTTCCAAAGGCTATGACGGAGGAAGTCCTGAAGGAAGTTCATGGAGGATCATCTGGGAGACACTTAGGGATAAAGAAGACCCTGGAGAAGCGGAGAGAGCGGTTCTACTGGATCGGGTGCCGAACAGACGTGGAGAACCACTGCGCAATTTGCCACGATTGCGCAGCCAGCAAGGGCTCAGGACGAAGACGACGGGGTCCACTGAAGACCTACAACGTGGGCGGCCCCATGGAGAGAGTTGTCATCGATGTTGCTGGGCCATTCCCGTTAAGCGAGGCAGGGAACCGCTACATATTGGTCTTCAGCGACTACTTCACCAAATGGCCGGAGGCGTATGCGCTCCCTAACCAAGAAGCCGCGACGATCGCAGAGACCCTGGTGAAGGAATTTGTCAGCCGGTACGGAGTACCCCTGGAGCTGCACTCCGACCAAGGGAGGAACTTCGAGTCGCAGGTGTTCCAAAACCTATGCCAGCTGCTGGGAATCCGGAAGACAAGGACGACGACGCTACACCCTCAGTCCGACGGGATGGTAGAGCGATTCAATCGCACCATCGAGAACCATCTCCAAATAGTCGTCAGCGAGCACCAGAGGGATTGGGATAGACATCTTCCTCTATTTCTCCTGGCCTACCGCGCCGCCGTGCATGAAGCCACCGGGTGCACACCAGCCCGGGCCAGGTTTGGGAGGGATCTCCGTCTACCAGTCGATCTTGCCTTCGGCCGACCTGGGAATGGTCCGGTCCCGGTAAGCCAGTATTGTCAAGAACCGGTTGACCAACTGGAGGACGTGCACGCGTTCGCGAGGAGGAAACTGCGGATCAAGAGCGACCGAATGAAAACCCGATGCGACCAGCAGGCGGATGCCGGTGGATTTCACGAGGACGACCTGGTCTGGCTCTTCAACCCATTACGGAAGAAAGGCCTGTCACCCAAACTGAAGAAGTCCTGGGAGGGCCCGTACCGAGTCGTGAAACGGATCAACGATGTCGTCTACAGGATCCAGCAGAGCCCGAGGGCGAGGATGAAGACCGTGCATCGAGATCGCCTGGCAGCCTACGGAGGGACACAGACAGACCAATATTGATCGGGACGATCTGCCTTTTTAGGAAGGGGGTGGTGTTACGGCAGTGGGTTGTTTCGTCGCCTCAACGGTTGCGTCACAGCTGGCCCGGGCTGTGCCCTTCCTCAGTGTATTACGTGCGCCTTACGCAACGGGCTGCGAAGTGAAAGGGATGGTCCAGAATATTCGTGACCCAGCCAGTGACGGATATCTCGAGAAGCCGTGTATCCTGGACCATTCTAGAATTCATTGAGTCACCAGCTTGCTATATAAGCGGCCTCAACATGAGGGGACCAAGTTTTGGAGGACAGTGTTTCTGAGCTAGTGCGTGTTTTTCCTGAGCGACAGAAGTGTGGTGACGTGACTTGCTAAACCCAGTGAGATTCCTTCCGAGCCGCGGAGCAGTGTGAGGAGTGTGTACTTGCCTAGGGCGACAGAGATATTGTGGTGAATTACGAAACGCATTGGGCATATCCCTAGCCAGCGGATAGCGAGGCAGTGTGTGGTGGCGAGTGACTGGCTATCATAAATAACTGTAGTTTGCGTACAAGGAAGTGGACAGGTATTTCGATGAGTGACAGACCGGCTGGACACCGGCCAGCCAAAATAGTGAACTGACAGCTGCTCGAGGGAGTGAAAGGGAAGTGACGGCAGTGAGAGAGGAACTAGAGTGAGACACTAGTTGCTTGCATGTGCTATTTGTGTGGTGTATTTTCTGGCCCTCAATAAAGCCAATACGTTTCTTTAAAGCAGTAATTGGTGTTGTGCTTCCTACCTACCGTAATCCAGTTAACACAAGTGCCACTAGGGGTGGCACGTAACAATATCTACAACTAGAACATTTTCTAAGGGTTTCTGAGAGAAGTTCAGTGTCAACAATCACATTACCTGACCGAAGCTTTCTTTTATCACTTACATTTGATTTCTCGATTATTTGCATGCCTTCCAAAAGTGGCTGAGAAGGCAGCAGTTTCTTCGATGAACGTGAAGAATTAGTATATTTTACAGCTTCTTGCTAGTCACTAGGGGAGCACGTGGCAATGTTGCCAACAACACTAACCTCTTCAACAGACGAAATTCCACCTACATCAACGATATTTTCAAATTGTAATGTCATTGTATAACGGTTTCCCTTAGACTTTCTCTTACCAGAAGATTTCAAACGACCCATTGCGCTAAAAAAATACAAAAGACACCAAACTCACAACCACTTCACGACATTCTACTCAGGAATGTAAACACAAACAAACTAAGGTGGGAGCTGACATGGATACCAACTTGAACATTCATCTTTGCTAAGCGTAATGGTAGTGCATTCTGAATTTTACTTCCAGTAGTTCAGAAATTATCCGCAAAAGTATGAGCCGAGGTAAAAGTGGGCGTATCCTTTCAAAGAGTAACATGATTACATAAACTGACATAACATGCACATTTTTAAGACTTTTTTCATTTTCTCAACGTATTTGAGTTCTCCATATAGTAATTATTAAAAGCCAATAAAAAGTAATTTTTTTCACCCATAGCGAGGTGTTTCTCACCTACCAAAGCCCTAGAGAGGCACTGGCCTACCAAGCGATCGCTGCCCGGCCAATAGTCCTACAGATTGCTGAGTGGCACGTGGACAGCGCATTGGATCCCCTCAGCCGTCAATCTTGGTTTCCGAGACCGGGGCACTGCCTCACTGTCAGAGAGCTACTCAATTGTCTACACGGGGCTGAGTGCATCCCGTTCCAGCTCTCACGTCAGTTTCTAAAATCCATGATGGAGCCGGGAATCGAATTTTGAATTTTTGAAAATAACTAAACAACATTAGATTTCCATATACTAAGCTCTAAATAAAGATTCACTGTGTCAAGTTTCACTGCATTCGGATGATAAAATCACCAGGAAAGTCTTTTTATATATTTGATATTTGCGTGGTTGCCATATATTGAGCCCGAGAAGCTCATTTGAGATGGATTTCTGTAGGATCATTAATGGAGGAAATAAGGAACCTGATAAGGATAACTTTGACTTGAGTAGTGGAGATATGCTATTCTTTGAACTCTTTAATATCGCCAGAGGATAATTTTTGCACATTGGATGAAAATGTAAAGACTGGAAATTTATAGTTGAAGAGGCTATTTATTTCGAGGATTTTTTGACTGGTGAAACGTAATATTTTCACGCCACGAACATGTTTTGGCAAAATACAGTTGCTCTACGTGGCGGAGTTGACTCTTGACTCCAGCAGTCTTGTCCGGAAGAGACAGTACTTCTCTACTCGTTTCCCGCACAAGGCGGAGGAAATTTTGCTGTCATTGACAAAACGTGATTTACTAATTATCGGAGTGTATCGCTTTATAGTAGCGAATTTAATACGTGCCGTGAGCACGGGAGAAGTATAAAACTTTGCTAAAAGTGAACGAGAACAGTATTTTTGTGTTTTTTTATTTTGAAATTGACAGCAGTGTAAACCTTGACCACGAGGCAATCCCATAGAGGTGCCGTAATTTTTCAACGAACTGAAAGTGCTTTGAAAGTTAGAATCAGTGAGGTGACGCTGAATGACCAGTGTCCAGAGTCTGTGGCCGACCAATTACCAATTTTTTAATCTGTCTGCAACTATAAGTATAAAGCTAGTGCTTTATTTCCATATAACAGTCGAACCTGTACTTAGATTCAGTGCTATTATCATCATGGCATATCAAACCAATTACACGTGGTATAATCACCAACTGGAGACCATGAGGATGATGGAGTAATTAAACATGCTTTGGGGAGACCAATATTGATGAACCATGAGACGCAGAAAGAAGAAATACCTAATCTCAGGCGAGCGGAACACATGGTCGCTTACCTCAATGGCAATCATGACAGAATAATGCTCAAACTAAATACACCGAGTCCGTGAGTTGTGATTCAATCTCTGTAGAGGGGTAGAGGCTCGTAGAGTAGTTTGAGAAACCATACGCAATACTTTATACAGGCAGGGAACATGTAGTTAGTCTAATTGAATCTTTATTCAACAGCTTTGATAACAGAACAGGTCATGCAGTGCTAATCGTCAATTTTTCTTGTATAAATCTAGATAATTCCAGGAGAGGTCTAAGGAGGCCACATGTGATTTTATAGTGGAGTATTTTTCATCTCCAACTCTTTGAGATTCCATTTATTTTATCTGCAAGTGTACGCAGAGTATTCCACATTTTCATTTGAACGATGCATTTTCTTCATTTAATTCCACAATGAACCTGTGGCATATCTTCAGTCCGAGAGTTTTAGACAATTATAATGTTTGGAAGGTTTTAGCTAAGTCATGTATAAAATCTTTAACAAACTCCGACGTATCATTTCAAAGTGTTGTGGAGAAACACACTGTTTTATCTTTCATTTAATACTACCTTGAATATTTAGTTAAGATTCCAAGAGCTTTGGAACAGCTCATATAATATTACGATGAAGCAGTGTTTTGATCGCTGCATTTGAATTTATTGAAGGGAATGAGTGTGTTATTTTACGTCTGTATTTGTCACAGCTAACTTGACTTTTGAGCCTGAAAGATTTACAAGGCGGTGGACACGTGGTATTGCCTCGCAGAACTTGTTTTATTCGGCTTACATGTGAGTTTTGTGCCAAGGCTGTGCACTGTTTCAAACCGATTACAATAAGCGAGACGACTAAATGAATGATAGAAGGCTTTGCCTTGACTTGTAAAATGTCCTGTGTTCGAGGATATGAATGGGGTCACAGCCAGCTTAATGCTGTACATTTCCCTTTAAACTGCAAGTATAATGTGTTAGGAGACGTTTTAGGCCATGATTTAATATTACGCTGAATAATTTACTAGTACAGGATGGCCTTTGATGTATAATGTAGGGCGAATTTGATGTGTTTATTACCGTAGATGCTTTATTCCTACGAGGATTTCCGCTGTTAGAGCGATGTGTTATTGGCTATACTGTAGGTGACATGAGGCCATTCTCGCCCAGTCGACCAATGTTATAATGATCTGTTAGAGCCATTGTATGTCGTCAGTAGGACGTAGTGTTATGTGGATTACCTACGTATCTGATTGCAGAGCTGAGTGCTCATATTTTTCTGGAGTCATGCTATTACAGTAGTTACCACATGCAGTGGAGTTGTTCATTCTTCTTTGCATTCATACACGATGAGGGAATAATTTATGACCTAATACTCAACTTTAAAATCATGGAACGTAATTATTTTACTAATATCGAACCTAATATTGAAGCCTAATTAATTCTTGCTTGCTTTCCTGATGTTTTGTTTTGTTGACGTTGCTTTCTGCTATGTTCTTTCGTTCTTCGACCGCTTGTTAGACATTAGATACACTAGGGCGGTTTTCACACTACTTTTGAGACGACTGATTGTAATCGCGGTGACAACCTGAAGTTACCGGCGATTATAAATCAAGCGATGTGAGCCGTAATTGTAACTACGCTTTCGCCATTCTAACGTTTACATGCAAATGACTATTTAATGTAAACAACATTAAGTTTGTGAAGGCAGGCATTGGAAATATAAATAAATGATAGGAGTGCAATATTTATTTGTTGTTGTATGCCCATTTTATGTACCCTGTGTGTATTAGTAAGATGTTCTTGTTTGTTAGGTTTAAGTCGTGCATTGCTTTGTTTGTTTTCTTTGATGTAGATGCATCTCGTCTACAGTTTAATGTTAAGATAGGGTTTAGCTAGCAACATTTAAAATAACGATAAATGTTTGAAATGATACCATCATAGCTTAGATATTTTTATTGGTGCTGTTAAATGTATTGAAACACTTTTGCTATTGTCGACGTTTAAATTCACTTGTTTTGCTGTAGATTCAGGGTGTAATTATTACTATTTTTCATTAATCCTTGTAGTGCCTAGGGCTTATTTACGTATCACATTCCTAGCTTGATTGCAATTGAATTAATTTGCGAAAGGTCTTCGAGAGGGTTTAGCTAAAATTAAGTTGAGGGTTTCATTGATTCTTATTTTTTATTATTCAGAAGTGCAGATTAGCCGATTTATACCCTCCAAAGTAGGTTAGGGGTTTGTTCTTGATGAATAAATACTGCTAGCCTGAAGTTTTTTGGGGGTGTGTTCTCTCTGGGCTGGTTTGTTATAACCACTGACCTCTCACCCAACCCGACACTACCCGGGTGTAGCATTCTAGAGCGGGCTAGTCTGAGAACATATTACATCCTCTGAGTATATGGGTTCGATGGATGGGGGCGTTAGGAAAGCCGTTGGTGGTGTGCGGTCCCCTGACACTCCTGTTGATCGGGTACAATATATACTTAATAATAGAATGTAGGCCAGTAGATAAAAATTGTTATGGTGGTTCATTATACACACTTCCACTCTACTCACTTGATTAGTACACTAGAAATAGAAACATGATTTTGAAATTTCGCACAGCTGCCATCTTGAATTGATCATAAGAATTAAATTAAATTAGACGCCAGTTTGGTTAAGACGCGAGAGAAGGCCATTAAAATATTTAAATTTCTCGTTTCCGCCATGTTCGTTTTGTTCTTAAAAAGCTTTTGAATGCAACATATGGTAAAATTATTTTAGTAGACTTTTTCACCCGACCACCTCGTGGTGCAGTTGCTGGCATATTTGGTTGTCACCCCTAAGGTCAGGGTTAGATTCCCGGCTCTGCCAACGAATTAAATTACTGTCTGAGAAGCGGTGGGTACCCATCTCAGCCCTTCCAGAAGTGGTTTCCCGTGGTTACCTGTTATACCTCTGCTCCAGGCAAACACCAGGATGGTCCATGACATATTGCCAAGGCCGCTTCCTCCCTGAATCTAGAGTAGATTGAGTTACAAATGCACGCACTAAGTCAGACACCACAATAACACACACATACCCAAGTACACGGGGCAAAATGACTACGATGTCACAAGCTCCTGATTGTACTAACAACAACCTTTATCACCGAACTAAATTTCAGGTTGTTTGCAGCAATAGTTTCTGAGATATGGAATGCCGGTGATATATTTCACACGGCCGATATGTTGGATCTTCGTGGTTTATTAATAAAAAGATGTTCAGTAAGGAACATATAGCCTAATTTCTCCTGAATTCATGTGTATAGTTATAACTCTCCCTGCCCTTTTCAAAGATTATAATTGAATGTTGGTTATAGTAGCTTGTTGAAATACAACGTGCTATACGGACATTAAACGTTGATTATATATATATATTATATATTATATATACGCTAATACAACCATCACAATAACTCAGGTTATGAGATAAAATTCAACACTCACCCAAGTACACGGGGCTAAATGACCATGATGTCCATGCATCTAGGATGAAACAACAACAGTTTCCTACCCAAATCCTTCCTTGTATAAAAGTACACACACTAGTGAGCATACAGACATCACAGTGACATGGGTTATCAGAGAACTTCTACACACACCCAAATGAACGGGACTACAAGACCATGATGCCGCAAAACCCCTAAAGAAACAACAACAATAGTTTCTACCGCAGATCAAGGTCAACGAATATTAATCGCTCGTATTCGAATGTCGAAATATGTGGTGATATAAGTATGTATATAATATTTTCGATTGCAAATACACGCTATATATGCTTAACATTATAACGTGTGAGTAGTTATAAATCAATAAATACCAAAAAAATGAGAAGTAAAACAATTAAATTGGCAGGGGTATGATCCACGAACCCCCAGACTATGAGCCCAAGTCGCAACTCTTAAGCCACGGATGCGCTACGATAATACTTGATAAACAACTGGTTTAGTATAACTGTATCATATTTAGTGTTGAAATCAACGATTTCATTAGCGTTTTCTGACGTTTTTATAGACCATTTGATACTAAATTTGTATTATTTTGTTCAGTGCATTCCAATAAGGATTTAAACTTAAGAAGTTACGGAAATATATATATTTACGAGAGTAGGGCGGAAAGGACAGTTCTTCTTCACTCTAGAACCCGCGTCACTCCACTACCACTAAGCCACAGCCATTTAATATTTGCGATAGCTCTCGAACCCATGGTCCGGTTTTGACAAATAAGGTGTCGTTGGACTCAGGGTGACGTCCTCTTTGCCATGGATAACTCGTTATATATATTTTTTTAAATTTGGATTTTTTTGTTTTCGTAAGTAGGCGATAATTTTTAAACTAATTATGATAGAACGTTGTGCCATGGTTCAAACGAATGACGTTTATGTCCTTTAGTTTTTATAATAAAACTTTTTTTTTAGATTTTTTTCAAAACACTAAAATTTTGAAATTCCCATATTTCGGAAACTAGCAATTCTACAAAAATGTTTATTTGATATAAATCAATGGCCCTGACCCCCTCCACCGCCAAAATCAATTTCAAGTCTCTAGGACAAACACTGTGCAGAAGGGGGTGGGGCAGGAGGGGTTTAAAATAGTGTCATGGCTGCCGCGTGAGTCCAAGCCGATATCTCACAAACCCGAGGTCGGAGTTTCGCGAATGAAGTATCGTTGGACTCGAGCTGACGGGGTTCTTGCTATGGACCACTCATTATATTTAAAAAAAATATTGGAAACTAGATTTTGGGGTAAACAAGTGTTTTTGTGATTTTTGCCGATATCTCACGAACCAATAAGGCTAGAGACTTACACGAGGTGTAATTTTTTTCGTCGCGTTTCCCTCTTGCCGAGAATGCCTGTGTCGAGTAGGATCAAAAACCCATTTTGGGGCTAAAGTGTGATTTTAGACTATTTGTTATATCTCGCGAACCGATGCTGCTAGGGGCGTGTACGAGGACTCGTAAGACTCGGGGTGACGTCCCTTTTCGAATGTGGTAGTTCTTATTTTCCCCAAAAAAAGTTCACAAGGGGCCTAACGCCATACATGTTGAAAGAAAAAGGTTACCTGTTTTCTTAATTTTAAATGAAGCGTGGTTGTCAACACACACGGTACCACTGTCACCACTTATGGTGGCGGTAATCCCATAGAACAATGGGTATTTTGGCAGGACAGTGGGATGGTTTATGACGGTTCGTTTTCCGATATTTGTTATGGCGGACGGATGAACGCTAAGAGTGCAAAACGTGTGAAGCGTGCTAGAATTTTTTAACCCCTAAAGAGGGTCTTTAACCTATTAGTAAACGGTTATCAGAGACATGGCTCTGTGACATTGATGCATGTTCACAGGCCAGCAGACAGTTTTAGGATATGAAGCTATAACGTTCAGACGACCAAGCCATTTGTATGAAGGCAATACATGAGCGTTAATGCAAATGATAATTCTGTAATGAGATAGATTTAGGATGAAACGCAAGCTGTGAAAGGTTAAATGAAATGTATGATTTAACACTTGTAGCTGGTAGCCTGCTATCAAGCCCCCGTGTGTTTTGTCACTTGAAGGCTGAAAATGTGTTAAGTGTGCTTGGATTTTTTTTAACCCTGAAGGGGATCTTTAACGTTTTAGTCAACGGTGATGAGCGAGACGCTCTCTAACACAGCATACGGTCGTAGGATATGACCAAGTGATTCTTGGACGTGGTTAAAGTATGTAGTTAACAAGATCATGTATTAAGGATGGCCGCTTGCTAATAATTATTATTACAGTAAAATGTTTAAGACTAATAATAATAAGACACATATGTTTTCAATGCCAACACACACACAGTCCTGTTCGCTGGAGACTGAATACTATACCTAGCCAGAGGCCTTTGTGAGAGCTGTTGCTGCTGATAAGGCGGGAATGTCTACGTGGGCAGGAAGTGCAGTGTCGAGTTACTTACTTGCCTCGTGGTGGCTAGCAGGTGTGACGTTTATGCAGAGACCGCCATTTTGGTTCTGAGGCAGTAGGACTACCAATGTATAACAGGCAGCCATTTGGTTCCTTATTAAAAACATGAAACTAGTATAAGGCACGCGAATCTTATCGTGTTTGAGGAATGTGGCGAGGCATGGGGACATGTGAGAGAGAGAGAGAACCTTTCAAGGTCAACAACGCTGAGAAAATGCAACTCTCTCTGTTGCTAAGCAGACTGATAAGGATTGCGTTAGTGATACATTGACAGGACCAGCAAATAGACGTATAGAGTAGAGCTCTGAACTGAACTTTGGAAGAAAAAGCCATTTCTTTTTGGTAAGTACCTATGAATGATTATTTTAATGAAACCATGCTAATGAACGTTAAATTCATAGTTATTGATAAGGTAATTAATGATTTTTAAATTTATTTGTTTGCAGATAACCGGTATAGCTATCATGTCTGAGAGAGAAACCATTGCACTTTTGAGTCCACTAGAAGAAAACAGCAACAAGCCAGTACAAGTCAAGGTGAGATTTTTTTAAACTAAATTGTTTCATTTTTGTTTGATATTTTTTTTTTATGAAATGCATTTATCAACCTGAATTTAGGTATTTAAAGCGGTTTATTTTATTTATTTATTTATTTATTTATTTATTTTTAGAAACTTGGAAAGAAGAGATTTACCACCGTATCAGTCACTGAAAACCCGAGACGCAGTAGAGTGCAACCATTGTTTCCAGGCAGTGAACTATTGAAAACTCAGGTAAGTCTAACTTCAAAATGCTATTCCATTTTACCACTAATGAAAAACCATAGACAAAAAAATATTAGTTGTACATGACTGGGACGATGATTGCTTTCTTGATTAATGAATATGTATTGGCAACCGGTACAAGACCATATTGGTTGTTTACCGGGAAAGTACAGGGCCATATTGGATTTTCTAAAAAAAAAATTAAATTCAACTGACAAGTCGTTCCCTATGGACTCAACGAATATCAACAGGTTTGAACATGATAATCTGAACAAACTGACAAGACATTCATTTTTTGTTTACGTACTGGTTAAAGGGGAATGTAAATGACTGCAGCTTTATAAAAAGAAAATACGTACATGGGTTATGGTTAGTGCCGACATACAGTTTATTATAATTTTTATGGTGTTTTTTTAATTTAATGTCAATTAAATTAACATAGTTCACTACCTGGAAACAATGGTTGCACTCTACTGCGTCTCAGGTTTTCAGGGACTGCTACGGCGGTAAAGCTTTTCTATCCAAATTTCTAAAAATAAGTAAATAAATAAAATAAACCGCTATCAATACCTAAATTCAGGTTAATAAATGCATTTCATAAAAAATCAAACAAAAATGAAACAAGTTAGATTAAAAAGATCTCACCTTGACTTGTACTGGCCTGTTGCTGTTTTCTTCTAGTGGACTCAAAAGTGCAATGGTTTCTCTCTCTCACACACATGACAGCTATACCGGTTATCTGCAAACAAATAAATAAAAAGTCATTAATTACCTTATCAATAACTAAAAATTTAAGGATCATTAGCATGATATCATTAAAATAATCATTCATATGTACTTACCTAAAACAAAAGACTTTTTGTTCCAAAGTTCAGTTCAGTGCTCTACTCTATATTGATGCCTATTCCAAAATGGCGTTTGTTGAACCTGTGCGTTACAAGTCTGGTTCACTAGTCACCAAGGCCTTTCACCATATTATTCAACAATCCAAATGCCAACCTCAGTTGCTACAAACCGACCAGGGGAAGGACCTTTTCAACAAGGATTTCTCCAGTTTTCTCAATTCTCAGGATATTCACCATTACACCACGTACAGCAATCTCAAAGCCAGCGAGGTCGAACGGTTTAACCGAACATTGAAAACCCATATGTGGAAAGCGTTTACCCCTCAGGGCACTTATCGCTGGTTGGACATGTTACCAGAGCTTGTGTCACGTTACAATGACACCAAAAATAGAACGATTGGAACCAAACCACGGCTCGTGACCAAAAATATTCAGTGATTGGATAAACTGTTTAAACCCATAAAACAGCAGATCATAAACGTCACCGACTGAAAATTGGGGATTTTGTTCTTGTGAGCAAATTTAAGTCTGTCATCAATAAGTGCTACATGCCTCGGTGGGGGACTGAACTATTTCGAATTCGTCAAGTCAACTTGGACAGTCCAGTCAAATATTTACTCAAGGACCTCAACCATCAATCCATAAAGGGTAGATTTGATCTCCATGAACTTCAGAAAACAGCGTTTCCTAAACATTCCCTTGTGGAAAAAGTGTTGAAACAAAAAGGAAATAAACTATATGTAAAATGATTAGAATTTAACTCTAACTTTAATTCTTGGATCAATAAATTGCATGTTGTGTGAAACTGTGCAATTTTTATTTATTTATTTATTTATTTTATTGAATCATGTTGTACGAGAGCTCTGTGTACGGCGCTCCGCGCTTCGTGCATGTCCATACATGTTTCTCTTTCTCTCTCCACACCTGCGTCTCACTCCTCGACTCCATGCCCCTCCCCTCTCCCCCTCCGATCCCAGTTTACACTCACCTCGTTCAGCTATTGGCTGTCATGGATTCCCCACTCTTCCCTGTACCACTGGCCCCTCCCCCCTATCCCTCTCACCACAGCTGTAAACAACGCTCTTGCCCGGCTATTGGCTGTGGCAATGGTAGGCGGTAAAGTTGTCGTCGCTTACACCGTTATCTCTCTCTGACATGGTTGTCAGATTATTTGACCTTCATCTGCCCTCTAACGCAAGCCAGCGGTGTTGCCAAGTGTGGTCCGTACTTTCCTGAGATAGCGTTATCAAGTGTTGAACGTGGGAACGGAGCCCGTCTAGCTAATAGAGCAGGTTTGATCTTTTCAGCCTGCAAGTGACAAAACATATGAGGGCTTGCTAGCAGGCTACCAGCTACAAGTGTTAAATCATACATTTCATTTTACCATTCACAGCCTGCGATTCATCCTAAATCTATCTTATTACAGAATTATCATTTGCATTAACGCTCATGTCTTCCCTTCATACAAATTGCTTGGTCGTCTGAACGTAATAGCTTCATATCCTAAAACCGTCCTCTGGCCTATGAGCATGCATAAATGCCACAGACCCGTGACACTACATCGACTAGCATATTAATGATCCCCTTTAGGGGGAAAAATTCTTAGCACGCTTCACACGTTTTGGAATATTAGCCTCCATCCGTCCGCCATAACAAATATCGGGAAACGAACCGTCATAAAACGCCCCACCGTGCTGCCAAAATGCGCATTGTTTTATTGGGATACCGCTACCATAGCAGGCAACAGGCTCGTTGACACACATGCCAGTGATACCGTCTGTCTTGACAACCACGCTTCATTTACCATTTAAAAAGAGGTAAAAATTATTTTATTTTTTCAACATGTATGGTGTTAGGTCCTTTGTGATTTTTTTTGCAAAAAATAAAAAATAACTACCACATTCGAAAGGGGGCGTCACCCCGAGTCCTACGAGTCCTCGTCCACGTCCCTAGCAACATTGGTGCGCGATATATAACAAAAAACCTAAAGTCATATTTTTACCCCAAAATCGGATTTTGATCCTACTCGACACAGGCATTCTCGGCAAGAGGACAACTCGACGAAAACAATGACACCTCATACAAGTCTCTAGCCTTATTGGTTCGTGAGATATCAGCAAAAATCATAAACAGCACTTGTTTGTTGTTGTTTGAGTCTTCAGTCATTTGACTGGTTTGATGCAGCTCTCCCCAAAATCGAGTTTCCATTTTCTTTTAATATAACAAGTGGTCCATAGCAAAGCCCCCGTCAGCTCGAGTCCAACGACACCTCATTCGTGAAACTCCGACCATGGGTTCGCGAGATTTCGGCTTGGACTCACGCGGCGGCCATGACACTATTTTAAAACCCTCCTGAACCCTACTGCGCAGTTTTTGTCCTAGAGACTTGAAATTTATTTCGGCGGTAGAGAGGGTCAGGGAAATTGATTTATGTCAAATAAACATTTTTGTAGAATACCAAGTTTCCGTAATATAGGAATTTCAAAATTTCAGTGTTTTCAACAATAAAATAGTTTTATTATAAAAAATAAAGGACATAAACACCATTCGTTTGAACCATGGCACAACGTTCTATCTTAATTAGTTTAAAAACTATCGTCTACTTTCGAAAACAAAAATGTTCAAAATGTAAAAAAAAAAAAATAACGAGTGGTCCATAGGAAAGAGGAGTCACTCTGAGTCCAACACCACCTCATTTGTCAAAATCGACCGATGGGTTCGTGAGCTATCGCAAATATTACATGGCTGAGGCTTAGTAGTGGAGTAACGGGGGTTCTAGAGTGAAGTAGATCTGTCCTTGCCCCCCTACTTACGAGCATAAATAGCGGCCATTTTGACAACGGGACGGCACGGGCCCACAACGATATGGTACGGTAAGGCTGACCTGTTAGTCAATTCTACGGTTACATATTCCATTATAATATGCTAATATCCTACCGGTCACCTCTTTGAGGACTGATTAAACCTCCCTTTGTACGATAAGGTGAATTGCTGAGGGAAGGCCTTGTTGAATCGTAAGTTACGGTTATGCTATAACATTTGCAAGATTCATACTTCCACCCTCTTTAAACTATTTAGCTGATGACCTTGTAGTTTGGGCAAACGACGCTTCCCACATCAAGGTATATTGTTGCAAAATTTGGTAGAGATCGGATGATTAGGTTAGTCGTAATTTGACTTAAGCTTTGAACATATGGGTGGCCGCCATTATGTTTCCGTCATGACGGCGGCGATATAAAACATCCCACTGAGGTTTCTTTTGCGAGTGCTACCTCAGTACCAAATTTCGTTCAATTCGGTTTCACCGTGTTTGAATTGATAGGGGAAATATATTTGCACACATACATGGTCGCTATCTGCAAACTATTGGGCTGATGACCTTGTAATTTGGTCAAAAGGCGCTTCCCACATAATGGTATGTTGTTGCAAAATTTGGTAGAGATCAGATGATTAGGTTATTCGTAATTTGATTTAAGCTTTGAACATTTGGGTGGCCGCCATTACGTGTCCGTCAAAATGGCGGCAATATAAAACATAACACTGAGGTGCCCTTTGCTAGTGCTACCTCTGTACCAAATTTCGTTCAATTCAGTTTCACCGTTTTTGAATTGATAGGGGGAATCGATTTGCATACATACATGGCCGCTATCTGCATACTATTGGGCTGATGATCTTGTAGTTTTGTCAACAGACGCTTCCCACATAAATGTATGAGTAGTGTGATTTGCTACACTTTGAATATTGCATCATCATGACCAGAAATTCCGTAATCCTGATGACGTCATGGGTCCTTAGAGCGAGCACGTGGTCCAGGTGGGATCAGGTGATTGGTTAATGGCTAGGATGACCACCACGCCTTGTGTTCGCATGGAGAGGACAGCAGAGGTCAGTTGTGTATCATGGTTATTAATTATTGATTGATTATTGAATTATATTTAGGTAATTGTTCAAGGAAGTGGAGAGAGTCTTGGGTGTCATAACTTTTGAATGAGAGTGTGCGGCGAGGCGGTCGACATATCTGGCTCGCTACCAGACATGTGGCGTGCATCTGTTCCGTTTTTTTTTTTTTTTTTTGCTCGCGCCGTTTGGGCGAGGCGTGAGACCAGCCCGCTCTCTCCGCACATGTGACGCATGGTTGTTAAAGTTTTTTGCTCGCGCTCGCTAAATAAGTAAAGTGGCGTTGTAAAGCCAGACTCTGTTTAAGTACAGCATATATCACCAGAGCGTGGGAGTGAACTTGTGTTACTCGTTGTCGCTATGTTATGTCTGTTTAATTTAAATGATGTTAACATTTTTTGTGTTCCGGCTTGCTTCATGGTCTCAATCTGGTTACAGTGTTTTAAATGTCATGTATATCTTCAAGTGTGTGAATTGAATCTTGATCTGTTTGTTTTTAGATTCCTAGACGTCATTATTCCAGTGTGTAATTTTTAATGCGAGAACGAGATTGGATGTCGGTTCCCAGAGCTTCATGTGAAATGTTTTAAAGAGCTTTTTTGGCGCTCTAACTTCTTAATAAATATAAGAGGAGATTGCTATGGAGCAGTAGTTAGGTATCATTATCTGCAACAACATGAGTCTGTGCGAGGGGTTAATGAAATTGCGAGACATTATGTTGTTTGCGGAAAGTGCCCTGAAACAAGGGTTACATTTTATCGTCAGTGCGACGAAAATAGAGGAGGAGGTGTGGTACAACACTCTGACAGCTAGCGAAAAGGAGCTTTTTAGCTGTGAAATATTCGAGCTGTTGAGAGATCAGTGCCACTGCCGTGAGATGATTTTCAACGGGGTGACAGCTCACAATGTCAATATTATTATTGACAAACTGAGAACCATCGGCTTCATGAATTTCAACTCGTTTGATCCTTCATTAGCGGAAGAGGTTATGGCCGTGTTTGATCGGTCATTAGAGGAAGAGGATATGGAAGGAGTGGAAGATGAACATCGAATGGAAGAAGAACATCGAGTGGAAGAGGATGAAGAAGAAGAAGAAGAACAAGAACAAGAACAAGAAGAAGAAGAAGAAGAAGAAGATGATGATGATGATGATGATGATGATGTTCAAATTTTAAATTAAATGGACGGTGGACAGTGGTTGCTTTTTAAAATTGTGCAGTGTAATTTTTTTTTTAATATATTTATTTGATCTTTTGTGGTTTACATTAATTATATAATATGAAATAGTGAAAAATGATATGATCTTCGTTCTTAAAGTGGTAAGTAGTTCTTTTTCCAACAAGCTGCAGAGAATTGAAGATGCTGTGTTGTTTGCAGAGTTGAAATATGCTGGTCTTGTGCACGGGTAAGTACAATCATTCTTTTCTTTCTTGCGTGTGTTGGTTTTAGTGAGCTGAAAAATATATAGAGACTCATTAATAATAATAATAATAATAATAATAATAATAATAATAATAATAATAATAATAATAATAATAATAATAATATTTTTGCGAGGTATAAAAAAACTTACACTGTTGTAATTAGAAGATATTTTTGTTGGGGATCCATGAGTTGTGAGTTGAATCGAATCCAAGCCAAGATACGAAGGCTCGGGTTCCTTTTCTACGTAGTACTTTGTCGACTAAGTAAATATTAGGATGTTTTGTTCGTTGTAACTCTGCTTCATAAAACGCTCCAAATATTGGCAAATTTTTACTATCTTTTAAAAGATATGTTCGTGGATTAGTATTTTGAACTTTATAAATTGTAAATAATTCCGTTGTCCAATTACCTTCGTAGCCCTTAGTGAAGTGTTTCTTGATTTTTGATATTCTTACATTGTCACCGATTTTATATTTTGGTTTTCTTAAAGTTTCATTATATTGTGTTGGCAAGCTGGGTGGATTGTTTCTTTTTACATCAATAGGTTTCATGCCGATGCTGCGATGTATTTTGTGATTATACTTTACTAATAACTCAGGCAAAATATGTACCCATCGGTAAGAACCTCGTGTTGTGAATTCTTTCCATATCGATTCCTTAAGAGTTCGATTAAATCTTTCTACCACACTCGCTTTTATGAAGCTCCCAGTGGAATAATGCTTTAGATTTTGTTTCTGAGACCATGTTTTGAATTCACTGTTATAAAATTCCGTTCCTCGATCGGTGTGAAAATAATTGGGCAATCTTTTACTTTGAGAATAAACAAATTTTAAGCTTTTTACAATCTCACTTCCTTTTTTGGTATTAAGAGGAATTGCCCATGCATATTTCGAGTAAACGTCAATAATGGTTAATAAATATTTAAATCCATTATTCCATTTTGCAAGTTTGGACATGTCCACAAGGTCAGCTTCATGGAGGTCATCGATTCCTTTGCCAATAACGCGTCGTCTTTTAAACTTTTTTCTAAGCGGTGCGTGAAGTTCTTTTGCAATTTCTCGTCTGATTTCGTTCATACTTATTTTCCAAACAATGTTTTATAACATACTGTGCATTGTTTTACAAACGTTTGAATTTTTATTCAATATATCCTGCATTTCTTAGTTCTTCTTCAATTGCAAAGATTTCGCTGTCGAGTCCTGTGTGACCTGCAGCTTTCGATGCAATTAATTTTTTAAGTCTTGATACCAATTTGTTTGGTTCATTCCAGTGAACGAATTCAATATTGTTTCCGCCTTCAAATTTCTAAATGGCTTGTGGCGTGATGTGTTTTTTTTACCATATCCAGTATGCATCGTAGTATTTGCTTCTTCTTCATTTTCATCTGCTGTTTTTATAATTCTATCTATGTCTTCAGTGAGAAGGGGTTCAATTATATGTCTATACTTATAAGATTGCGTTCCTCTTGGAGCTGCATTGCTTGTATAATTTCTTTTGTGCACGTTTGATACATTTAATAATTTCAAATATGAACTTAAATCACTCCTATCTATTAGAGCGGGGTCTGGTACTTTCCTTTGAATCAATTCAAGTAGACCTTCTGTAATAGGAAATTTTTCACCACCAACTTTTATCCACTTTTTATCAAAGAAAACTCGTTCACGTCCCAAGTATTGTTTATCATTTCTTATCGTTATACCATATGTTCTATCCACGTTTTGTTTAATGAACGGATCAAAGTAGCGGTTAAGTAGTGAAATTATTTTGATGCTATCTCCATCTTCTTCGTCTGAAGTAGCAGTTGATTCAGAATCGCCATATTTTCCTTTTCTTTTTCGATTTTCTTTATTTTGAGTTGATGTATTAGCAATAGCTACAAGTTGATTTAATGAACTTGTTACTGATTTAAAGTTAGTCTCTATATCTAATTCTTTACGTCTAACATCATTTTGAAGTGAAAGATACTTGGGTTTAACATCTTTTTTTAAGCGAGAAAGTTTATCCTTTACTCGACTTTCGGCTTTAATCTTCGAGCTCTTCTCCATGACTAAACTGAAATTGTGGTTGGTTTACTTATTTATAGTATATTCAAAATCGATTTGAAGAGGAAGATCATCCGTTTAATTTTTTTTAGGGTCTCTAAGTCGAAACTGAATTTCATCTTGCTCTTCAACAACAATATCACTGCCATCCAGTTCAATCTCTTGACGTATATTTAAAATTGCATACACAATTGGAGATCTTGGTGAAACAAAAATTGGTTTTAATATGCCTTTGTAGGGAAGTTGGTACTGTATGTTATGATTATGAAGCGTGTATACTGGTGAATGGATTGATGGTGTGTTGGAGAATTTCAGAATAAATTTCGATAAGTTCTTTTTCTTTACTTCATCTTTTAATATACCATATTCTTCTTTGGATGCAGTAAAACTTTCGAGTGGTTCTTTGTTAACCAATTGCTCAATTTTTTCTAGTTCAGTTTTTAACTTGTTATATTCTTCTTTGGATTCAGCAGCATAACTTTCAAGATCTTCTTTTTTAACAATATTGAGATTGTTAGCAACACCCTCAATACGAGTTTGTAAATTGCTTAAAATTTATTTTAGTTGATTAACTTCAGTTCGTGAAGCAGCATAGTGTTCTACAAACCGTTTATTTGTCACATCTTGGTCGTTAACAGGAAACTCAACATTTGTTTGTTTTTGATGTTGTAGATTGTTTACAGTTTGTTTCAATTGATCAAAATCATGTCGGGAAGCGGCATATTGTTCAACAAACGTCTTATTTGCAACATCGTTATCGTATATGGGATTGTTTACGTGAGTAATTCGTTTACTCATCATATTTAAAGTTCCACCATCGTCTACGTTTAAAAAGTTTTGTTTATTAAATTTAGTGATTAAGTCTTCTAGATCTTTTCGAGAGGCAGCAAAGTTTTATAAGTAATATTTGTTTATTGCATCTAACGAATCGATTGGTTGAGATATGTTTGTTATTCTTCTATTTAACATATCTACAGTTTCATCATCTCTGTTTATATTCAAAAGAGATTTTTTAATTTCATCGAGTTCATTTGTTACATGAGTTTTAAGAAAAGAATACGTTACCGCATCTTGATTTTGAATTGGATCTTTAACATTTCTTATTCTTTTGTTACCCAAGTCGAGAGTATCTTGATCATACGGAAAGTGATCTTCTGAAAATTCTCGCACTAAACCATGAATGAATTCTACTCGTTGTAACACTTCGGTTATTCGGGTCTCAAGATATTTTTTTATATTCGATGTATGTTGCTGCATTGCAATAAGGTTTACTGCATCATTTGCAGATGATGGTAAAGCTAAGCCCGCGAGACGTTTGTTTTGAAAGTCAAGTTCTTTTTTCTCTATTTTACAAATTGAAAAAATTAAACCTTTAAGGTCGTTAAAGTTTCGTTGTATGTCTTCTTTAGACTCGATTTTATTTAGCTCATTTAATAACTTCAGTACATAACCTATGTTGCATGCATCTTCAACATGTATTGGCGTTCCAACATTTTTAACCGTTTGCCGTTAATACTTAGATGTCCATAGCTTGTTGTTGTTGTTGTTAGTTGATTTCCATATTGCACTAGCTTATCATCAACATATGATTTAGTTGCAATATCATGTCGTGAAGTCAGTCGTCCGATAGACACATTATTGGTTTTGTTAAACGATGTCATAGTTAAGTTGTTAACCACGCAAAAGCTATAACACGAATGGCCATTTACCTCTTTTTGAAGTCATATTTATAACTGAAAATAAACATCAAATCCATTGCGATATCGACCATTTTGTAAATCGCTATCTTTATCGATAACCAAAAAGCCAAACTTAGAGTTTTGCCAACAATACGAACAAATATCAAAGAACTGATCATAGCTCATATCTGTATTTACATGATCGTTATATACGTGACGCAAGTTTGTTCCGTCTTGTTTAAAAAGAATTAAAAAATTAGCGTTATCTCTAATTAGATCTTTAGGTATACAAGAATATGTTTGACAAAGATAAAATACGTCAACGTCGTGATGACGACCTCTACTGAAATAATCTTTCATGTGTTGTTGTTTATTGCTGGCTACATCATCAAAAACAAATATAGAGTTTTTTCTAGCCATTTCTGGAGGCATAACTTCATCATTATCGGAAAAAAATCACTTTTTATTTCTTTTATGGAGTCCAAAAACTTTTTTAATTCAACATATTTACTTTGAGCAAGTGATTTAGAATAAATATAAACGTTTTCAAAACGAACTCCATTTTTATGACACAATAAATTTAGCATTACGTTTGTTTTGCCACAGTTCGATGGACCGCAAATGATACATCGAATAGTGTTCGGTAGTAAAACACCATGCTTTCTGTTTTCACTTTTACTCTGGTTTTCATCATTAGTAAATGAAATTACTGGTAGAGTGTTTGACTGCTTAACAAACTTCAGCATGTCTACGTTTACGTCTGAGAATGCACACTGCAGAAAAAATCACATCACATCAACATATATTGCTTCCACACGTATCATAACTAGTATTATATGGAATAATAGTAGGATTTTCAGGATTTAAATCAACGTTGCCGACGTAAAACCCTCTTAAATATGGACAATATGGCGCCCATTTTTCATGATCATTTAAAGGATTATCGTTTTCCCTCCAATTTTCAATTTCAATCTTACAGAATATACATTTCACCTTATCACCATGACCAGTATAAAAAAATCCTGCTGATGCTAAACAAAATTCGTTTGGACAGGGAAGAGGCCAATTTTGAAAAGTTTTAAGTCTTTCATATTCAGATTTCAATTCTATGCTAGGAGAAATATTGTTTACGTAAGGGCAAGAAAAAGCCCATTTCTTATGCTCTTCAAACGGATCATCATCTTCTTCCCAATAACTAAGTTGCAGATTACAGAAAGCACACCTAACCATATCCTTATATCCATAATAGTAAAATCCTGCAGCTGCTAACCATGCAGTGTTCGTAAAACTGTCTGAAGACCAGGTCTTAAATGTTTTTAGCCGATCTCTTTCAGATTTTAAATTCATTTCTTTTTGACTCAATATCATTTGCATTAACTGTTTTTTGGAATACTTTACACAATTAAAATACTTCATGATGCTGCTTTACTTCACAAAGAAAAGATATTCACCACACGAAGCTAAATGTGAACTGAGATGAATCAACAAAACACGTTGGCTAATATGCATGATTTGCATGTGTTGGGTTGGCCGAGCGGTCTAAGGCGTTAGACTTAAGATATAATTTTCAGAAATTGAAAGCGAGGGTTCGAATCCCTCACCTGACAATATTATTATTATTTTATTTACATGTAAAGTGAGGAGGTAATTGATCATTAATAAGAACTTTAATATGAAATGGTACAAAAGACCTTTTCTTCTTTATTCATTTAGAATTACAATTAATACAATTTTATTTCTCTTGAAGTAATCTCATTCTTTTTTTTTTTTAGTTGTCCAGATGAGTGTGGGTGTGTTGAGATGATCTTCTTCTTTTAGTTGTCCAGATGATTATTTTCTGTAGACAAAAAATATATATATACTGTGTTAAAAAGCAAACTAAAAACAAAATATGTATAGCTGTCAACGACACTAGTAGATTTAATTAATCACCTTTTATAGATAGCGATTACAGTTATCACATTTGCAGCGAAGATGAAACAGTTGAAATTTCCTCTTTAGATGATCTGGTAGATGTTCCCACTCTAGACGAATTCGTTGTGGTTCATATATAGTCAGTACGTTTATAGGAAAGTAGTTCCAATCAAACTTATTAAAACCTCGAAGTCCATTGTCTCGAAACTTGTTTATTATCGAACACACGATTTTCATGATGCCATCAGAAGAATTTAACCAATGTTGAACAGCATTGACATTGAATTTAGCACAACTATTGCTTCCCAATGCAAGAGATGGTAAATGTTTTGGACAATCTGTAGGTAAACGATGGCTATGCCTCAACATTAGGTCTGACATTCCATCAATCGTATTAAGATCGAATAATGAGTCGGGGGAAAGTGCTTTTAGTGCAAACAAAGAAAATTCCTGTGGCAAATTATATACAACTAAATAATCATATTTATTCTTAATAGAGTCAAAAAAAGAAGAAAGAGTTTTTTTCACAATATGCTGCAACCCATGTGATCACGGGGCTGAATGAAGGTATATTGCCGTTATTTAACATACAGTAAGCAAGTTCCAAACTGCCGTTTGGTAGCTTGCGAATGTCTGCAACTATTGGTTGCTTCTTATTCCACGTGCCAGCATCAGTAGAAGGAGAGTTTGTTGTTGTCAATTCCATGATTGCAACTAAAGTGAGAATACTTGTTTACTTGCTTGCTTATAACTTAGCAAATATTGGTTTAGATAATTACTTCATTCGTTAATGGTCTGTAAGATATTTGACGATCATGAATAAGAACACAATAAAGAGTTGTATCTTCAGGTATATTCTCACTTGTCTCGATTTCAATTCGCACATCGACTGAAGATGTCTTCACTGCTTCCACTTGTTCGAGACAATTAATTACAATAATCGGACAATGAGACTTAAATTCATCTCGTGAAACCAGAGTCTCTGAACGAACATCATCGATCTGATAATATACATTACGAAATTTAACAAACATGTCATACAACTCGCTGTAGTCATTTATGGCAATTTCAGAAGTTGGCATTTCATAGGGATAAAAAATTGAATTTAAAAAAACTCTTATAGATTTAATGTTACAATTGTCAAAATAGGAAGAGCATGTGTTTAGTAAATTTCTTCTAGTTTGAAAACCTAATAAAAATTGACGTGGTTTTTGAGTTTCAGAAGTTGTCATTACAGTCCAACTATATTTAGTTGTTCTAGGAAGAGAAGGCAAGACATGAACATCCCATGATCGAAAACCAACCTGAATGGGAATATTTTTCTGCATTAGTTTTAATCTTTTAATTTGTTCTTCGTCCGATAATAATAAAACAGGAATTTTTAGATAAACTCTAAATAACTTAACCTTAGAAAGATCGTTTTCGTTTGTCGATTGCAACGCACGTGCGTCACTTGACGATCGGAGAAGTATTACCTCATGCTTGCAGTTTAAAATCGGCTTTCTGTAATCCTCTGCTAATCCTAACAGGTTGCTTAAAGGAAGTATTATATGAAAAGGTTTTGTGTTACTATCAACAATATTTGCTTCACTTTCTGGTGTTGTTAAAGAGGGAAAATAACCAGCATTTTGTAAAGCTGTATATTCGTTTTTTGAATATGATGCAAAGGTTTTTATAGAACTTGTTATACCTAGATGGCGTGTACGATCAATTTCTTTACCATTTAACGTGATGCGAATTTCGCTAAAAAGATTAGCCCCAAAATTTTGGTCAGGATGTGCTGTGTTAGAAGCAGCCGGATTTATGTTAGAAGTAAGAATTTGACCTTCTAAGTGAAGAACACCTTCTGATAATAAAACTATATTTTCTTCATTTTGAATCGGTATTCGAATTTCAAAAATGCTTTCAAAAATGGAACGAGCCTCGGACAGGATGGATTTAATAGACGACGACACGGCTGTACACACGGACTAAGATTTGGAACTTTAAACCTAAGAGCGCTGACGGGGAAGGTGGAGGAGATAGTGGATATGATGGAAAGAAGGAAGTTGGATTTATTGGGATTGGCAGAAACAAAGTGGAAAGGGGAAGGAAGGAGAGTACTGAGAAAAGGCTATAGACTGTACTGGAGGGGGAACGAAGAGGGAAAGAGGAATGGAGTGGGAGTAGTAGTACGAGATGGCTTAAAAGAAGAAGTGAGGAGAATAAGTGATAGGATGATGAAAGTGAAAGTAGCACTGAGGGGAGAGACCGTAGAAATAGTGCAAGTGTATGCTCCACAAATAGGCTGCGCCTCTGAAGAGAAGGAGGAGTTTGAAGAGGAATTGCAGAAGCAGCTGGTAGGAAGAAATATGATTGTCATGGGGGACCTCAATGCCCATGTAGGAAGAGAAAGACAAGGTTATGAGAGTGTTCTAGGACCAGAGGGTTGGGGCGGAAGAAATGAGGAAGGAAAGAGACTGTTGGACTTCTGCCAGAGGAACAGCCTGCTAGTTGGGAACTCCTGGTTTAAGAAAAGAGAGAGCCACACAATCACATGGTACAGTGATGACTTGACCAGGAAGTCGGTGGTCGACTATATACTGTATGAGAAAGAACTAAATAAGAACATCACGGACATCAAGGTTATACCATCGGAGAACCTGGATAGCGACCATCGATTGCTGGTAATGAACCTGAGAGGGAGTAAGGAGAAGAAAGGGACTGAGAACCAGGAAAGGCGTATAAGGATATGGAAACTGAAAGAAGGGGATAGAAGGGTCGAGTACCTCAAAATGGTAAAGGAAGGAATTCCAACAGATGAAGAAAGAGGGTGGAAGAGGAATGGGCTAGATTTAAGAAGACACTAGTAGGTGCAGCAGAAGCAGTATGTGGGAGGACAAGTAGTAAGAAGAGGTGGAAGGAAACACCATGGTGGAATGAGAAGACAAAAGATGTAGTAAGGGAAAAGAATAGAGCCTTTACGAGGTGGTATCAAAATAGGACGGTAGAGACAAGGGAAGAGTACCAGGAAAGAAAGAAGGAGGCGAAGAGAGTGGTGGCTGAGGAGAGAAGGAAGTGGATGGAAGAGTGGACAAAGATGATGGAGGAGGATAGTGAAGGTACAAAAAAGGTCCTGTATGGGATGGTAAAAAATAAGAGGCTGAAGGATCCTACGGATTATGTTAGAATGGTGAACAAAAGGGGACAAGAGATAGAAAATAGGGAAGAACTGAAGAAAATGTGGAAAGAATATTTTGAAGAACTTCTGAACCCAAATGGAAAAGATGGTGAGGAGGAAGAAATCGGGGAAGAGGAAGATGAACTGCAAACAGAAAAGGACTTAACATGGAAAGAAGTGGAAGATGCAGTGAACAAGATGAAAGGAGGGAAGGCACCGGGTGTGGATGAGTTGAGTGTGGAGATGGTGAGAGCAGCAGGAGAGGTGGGGATACAGTGGCTGTACCGAGTGATGAGGACAGCATGGAAGGAAAGGAAGACCCCAGAGGACTGGAAAAAAGGAATCATTGTCCCGATCTTCAAGAAAGGTAGTAGAACAGATTGCAGAAACTATCGGGGAATAACACTGATGAGTCATTGTGCAAAGATCTTCGAGAAAGTTTTGGAAAAGAGAATTAGGACAAGGATAGAAGGAGGGATGAGGGAAGAACAACATGGCTTCAGAGCAGGAAGGTCCACAGTGGATTTGATTTTTGCTGTAAGGCAGTTACAAGAACAGCACTATGAGTATGGAACAGATCTACTGATGGCCTTCCTGGATATTGAGAAAGCATATGACAGTGTATGCAGAAACAAAGTATGGAAGTCCCTGGAGGATAGAGGAGTAGAGAAGTGGACTATAAAGAGGATAAAGGAGATGAACAAGGGAAGCGTGAGCTGTGTGCAAGTGGGAGGAGAGAGATCAGACTGGTTGGAACAGAGAAACGGCCTGAAACAAGGAAGTGCACTGTCACCGTTACTTTTCATTGTGGTCATGGATGACATAATGACCCGAGTGGCACAAGTAATTGGGGACGGAAAGATGAAAGCAATGGTGTTTGCAGATGATTTGATGATTTGGGGAAACAAGGAGGAGGAGGTACAGGAACAGTTGGACGTGTGGGAAGGAATAATACAAGGATATGGGATGAAATTTAGCATAAATAAGAGTGATATGGTGATCACAACAAGGAAGATGGAAAGAACCACAACGGGAATAACAATTGGTGGGGAACAGCTGAAGAAAGTGGAGAGTTTCAAGTATCTGGGAAGCCTGATACAAGATAATGGAAGAAACGATAGAGAAATAAATGAGCGGGGGAGGCAGGCAGAAGCATTTCGGAGGAGTGTGAGAAGCATGTTATGGAGCAATGATGTCCCTCAGAACAGCAAAAAGATCATATATAGGACGTACTATGTCCCTATCCTGACGTATGCCTCGGAGACCTGGGTTATAAAAGGAAGGGAGAAGAGCAAAATACAGGCCAGTGAGATGAGGTTCTTGAGAAGCATATTGGAGCTACAAAGATGGACAGAATAAGAAATGAGAGGACCAGAGAATTAATGAAGGAGGAACCATTACAGGATGGTATAGAGAAATCTATACTTAGATGGTATGGACATGTAAAACGAATGGAGGAGAAGAGGATACCCAGGAGAGTACATGAGACGAAGTGGGAAGGAAAGAGACTGAGGGGAAGACCGAGAGACAGGTGGCTGAAGGGGGTGGAAGAAAGCGTGAAGAAGAGAGGAGAAGACTGGACAAGGGTGGAGGCTGAGAGATGGTGGGAAGACAGAAGACGTTGGAGAGGCTTGTGTTCCAAACAGACCCGGCCAGTGGCTGGAAACTGTGCAAGATGATGATTCGAATTTCATCATTATTTTCAAATTTATTAGCTGAATAAGGTTGATAAACTCTTTCTTCTCATCGCACAACTCTGTTGTCAACCTCTCTTTTATCTGTTATGTTAAACATGCTAAACATGTTAACAGCTTCAACTATAGATAGAAACTAAATAAGATTAACAATTGCATATATATTTATATTGAAATTAAAGTACGCGATAGCCTAAAGACTGTAAGAAATGTTTGTTGTTACTCGATAACTGTTTCTTAGATATCAAGGTGCGATGTCGTTGTTTGTTTTTTTTACAAATTTTAGCTGATTGATTTATATTATTTTTTCGAATCAGAGTCGACTTCTTTTTTTCAAACTTTGAGTATTATATAGTATAACCATATTTGTGATTGTTTTCTAGTAAGCTTACTCAAGTAGAATGAAAACATAACAGTATTTCATTACTTTATATAGCAAGATATCGTGCTGGACGAATAATTAATTCTACAGTTAAATCTTAATCTTGCAAATCAATGAGCTGTTGAAGATGATCTTCAAGCTGCACAGATCCATGTTGAATAACCTTGGTGTTCATAGGCAAAAAATTAATTGTTGTTGGTTGTACAACAATCGGGTAACCAGCAGGAACATGAGCTTTAAAATTATATAAAGAGTGTGTTGGTTTAAGGTTCAAATAAGAACTCGAACCAAGCACAAGGTTGCAACATACTCGAATACTATTAACAGTGTTAATTTTAATCATATATTCAGAATGATGAGTTGTGTTTGCCTTGAACTTTCTATGAGAAAATCTTAACAAATCTGCAATAGAATCTGCAACACCAAAATCTATAGCAAACACTTTCGAATGTAGTTTACAATGATAAAAGACTTTATCATAATTAATATAAAATGATGGGAATTTGGCTTTGTCACCTAATAAATGTTCAACTAATAATTCATTAATCTTTTCACTTAAATGTTTTAACGTATAGCTAGCATTGGGTATTATTAAATTCGCTCTATCCGCTTCGTTCAACTTTATAGCCAAAACGTTATTATTCTCGCTAATTGTTACTTCATTATCGATTCTATTTCGATCAATTTCAATTTCTCTTTTATTCTCTTTAGGGTAAACTTTCTTTTCAATACCTAAAGGCCCTGCTACACTGTTGGCTACAGTGAAATCAATATTAAACGGAGAAGACAAAACGAGACGGTTGTCTCTTTTTCCATCTATATCCTCTTCCACATACATTTTTGTTTTTTCTAAATGTTCTGGTATAAGTTTCGACAATGAGTGATAACTAAGTAAATCATCAAAAGTTGAGGCTAGATCTTCAAATTCATAAATCCCGGTGGTACCACTAAATCAATTGATAAAAAATTAGTAAAATGAATGCGAAATTTATTATTTCTGTTGGTAACATTTTGAATAGAATTAGATGTATACAATCCTGCAAGTCCTATTTCAAAAAACTCTGCTCCTACAAGATGAATCGGGTTCTCCAATGTAACATCAATCTTCGAGCCTTTACCTTCAAGAGTTATCCGTCTTTCGAAAGCCATCTTTGAAATGTTTAAAGACGGTCTGTGTTTCCCTTATTTATACAATACAAGAAGACTAAACATAAATGTCCACAAATCGAAGAAGTAATCGATTGATATGAATGAAAATTATATTGTAGATAGCAATTTTTAAGATATGTTAAAATTTCTAACGGTGGTCTTAAATTACCAATACTTTCAAAATAATGCACATATTTACCACGTTTACTGAAAGCCACCCAATGTGAACCGGATTTATCCATCGGTTCAAGGTTAACAATGCAGTTTTCATTTTTTCGAGGATATCTTGGTAACGTATCTCGCATAAAGACTCCTCTAAAATTTGGAATCTTTAATTGATGTGCGTATTTAGCTAAATCGAAATTACTTAATGCTTTATTTGGTATTTGGTTAATTATCTTTTGTATGCAGGAGGATTTAAATAAATGCCTTGACCTCCTTTTCCTCGCATTGCTTCTATCATTCGATTGTGCCTTTTCATTTCTTTTAGTTCTTCTTGAGCAGCTTTCGCCTTGTTTATAGCAGACGCCACCCCTGCTGCTCCGCCTGCTAGACCCCCCAAGCCCGACAAGGCTGCAAATATCGGAAGTAGGGGTAAAATACCACCTTGCTTTTTCGATGTTCTTCTTTTTTTAATCTTTTCTTGTTTTTTTATTATTATTTAAGTTTCGCTCACCTCCTCCAATCTTAGACTTACCTTTCATTATGCCACCCACTGTTAGTGCAGCCGCTCTCTCTCCAAATGATTCGTCACGGGATTTTACACGAGACCAAGCTTTTGAAGCTAAAATTTCATCAGCCTCTCTTCTTTTGTTTGAATCTTTATGCTTTGCGTAAGCAATGTCGTGCTCTTTGCACGCTTTATCTAATATATTTATTCCTGGATCACCACGGCTCAATCGCTTTTCTAATTTTGTTCCTGGTCCACAATATTCATATCCCGGGATGTGTAATTCCACGGGTAAATTATCAATAGTTTTATTAAGTACACGACTAATTAATGATCCACTTCCTGTTCGTTTATATTGAGTGGTAGAGTTGCTCCTCTTACAACGCACCATTACTAAATGATATGTAACATAAAGTAATTATACATATATATATATATATATATATATATATATTTCTGGAAAATGGGAATGGTGGGGGGAGGTGTTTTTTTTTAAATAATACACACAAAATTTGGGCTATTATTTATTCTTTTTTCATAAGCAAAGGAACACACAAAAAATTAGTATTATTAACAGCATAAAAGTGTGTGTGAAAGAAATAAAGTAAGTGAGATGAAGTGCTTTAATCTCAAATTTGTTTCTAATCATTTTTTTTTTCAGAGAAAAATGACCAAACGGTAAAGTATCAATTCCGTTTTCAGTTATGTGTCTTTTATCTTCGTTTGATGAAATTGCCAACTTATTTTGCCGAACAGTAAATACAGAATGAGATTTTGAAATTATACAAACTTGAACTTTGTTGACTTTATCTCTGTTATAAAGACACTTTCGATATTCATCAATATTCATACCTTTACTCACACTCTTCTTAATGCCTTTAGCCTTACACAAGTTATTCATTTCATCACACAATTTTATTGCATACATTTTGGGTCTTAACCCCACAAATTCTTCAACAATCCTTCCAGCATTTTCATCTTTCACTAAACCAATTTCACCTTTATTTTGTCTCACAATGCCAAAAGGATTGTTTGTTCCATAGTTTCCAGTATCAAACAAATTTGAATGTTGTTTCATGAACTCATAAATATCATAATAGAATATATACATAAAACTATCGGTGTCTGTGTATAACAACCTCACATTTGATTCAGGATTTGCTAAAATAACATTGTAATGAAAGTCATTCATTTTACATTTAGACAAATCTAATATAGATGCACCAACATATACTGGTTGATTGTGAAAAATCTTTAGTCTGCTCATCTCGATGACCATACATTGTTCATCGAATATAATTCTATGTTTAAAATTAGCCTTAGCTGTTAAAGACCTAGCACCACGAGCTCCATGCCATTTGGTGACCCATTTGATGTCCCTTAACTTCCTCACATTCATCAGTGAACGACCAAAAATTGCATTATTCATCAATTTATAAAAAAAAAACATTTTTGGCATGTTTTCGTTTCTCTGTGTTCACATCAATATATGGTTTTAGCCATTGGCTCTGATTGAATTCAATTATTCTGTGAATACGATCTAATTTCATTCCTAGTTGAATACATTGCTTTAACAATCTATAATGCAAAACATAACGTTCTTTATTATCTAGGGTAGCCATTAGCTTTGTCAACTTTTCGGGACATAGAGGGTAATCTGAATGTTTGTCATGTAACTCTTGAGGATAAGTCAAATCTACTTCCAAAATATATCCAATTTCTGAAGTATCATCAATAGTTAAAACATCAAAGCCTTCAACATTTGCAACCCATTTAAAGCCACCCGTTGGAAGATATTCCATCATCGCTTATCCATATAAATTATTAACGTCAAAGTACATTATGTAGGACTCTTGCTTTTTCTCATCATAAGTTTTCATATACTTATTATTATCAATTGCATGTCGTGTTATACACTGAACATTTCCTCCTCGAATAGATCGTTCAAAAAAGTGTAACATATCAATATCTTGAAGCAATTCAAGTTGAACGTTGGTTATCTTTTTCATAGCACACCAAGACTTAGATGGAGCAGTGTAAAAATGAGCTGCATCAACGCCATAAGTTTCCATGCCATTCGATCTAAAATTTTCAAAGACATCTGCCAAAAGAAGTGTGTCAACTTTTAAATACAAATCGTCGTATTCTCCTAATGTTTGACAGGAAAACGTTTCCCACACCGATTGAGCAAACTCATACTCTTCATTCGATATTGTTTGATCATTAAGACTGCTATAAAACTTGGATATTTCAGGTAATTTAGTTTCGTTAAGTACATCCATACTCGTGACGTATTCATAGGGAAACACGCCTTTTCTCGCAGTAAGTCGAAACTGTGCATCATCATTAAAATAACGTCGTGTTATTTGCTTTGAATCTTCACTTAACGAAGATGAACATTGATCTAGTGAACAGGACAAGAAATTATATGTATCGAAAAATCTTAACTGAATGAATCCATTCTTAGCCCGTACATACTTTGTAAACCCTTTATAACGTTCCATATTCACCGCTAACAAACTTATATTACCAGGATTATGTAACACCTCTCCATCACGTTTCTCGCAAATTTCTTTAATTATAAAATGTCCATCATAGGCCGTTAGATTATGAAATTCTATAGGCAAAACCTTTGTTACTTTGTAATTTAAATTACAACTATTGTGTGCGCTTCCTCTATATTTTCCAGTTAAGTGACAATGATCGCGTACTTTGAGTTCATTAACTGCAATCGGTTTCTCGCAAATGTGGCACATTTTACTTGACAAAAATAATCTTTCTTCATTTTCGGTCATCTTTAACATTGGCTTAACCGATAAGTAATATGCTTGAAGTTTATCCACAATACTATAAATTTCCTTTACAAACAATTCAATGCAATTATTTCCCCTAAAGAGTTTGAAACTGCACAATTCACTATCGAAATTACAATGAAGGTATAAAGAAATGCTGTAAGGAATATGTTTATGTGTTAAAGTAGAGTTATGAATGTCACTATTTGGAAAACAGGAGGAAATTGGAGACAAGACGCATTCAGTGTCTGCATATATTATAAATGGAACTGTATCTTTAACTCGGAATTCTGTAAAATTAACAAATCTTTGTTCATCAGTCGGCATTATGCTTTTTGCAACAGGAAACTGTTTACAGTCTGCAAAGTGAACATTTAACTCATCCTCAAGAAAATAATATGACAAACAACGTCTACATATATACATCCTTCTGTGAGTGCTAGTGACGCTTGAACGCACAAGGCGAGCAAGATTTCTAATTAAACAAAAGTGATAACTTTCACTGTTTCCAATCTGCAACATCAATAAGTCTACACTCCTTTCATATACTTTATCTGATACATACAAAGGTACAATAGTAAAAGTTTTTTTTTTACTTTTACTTCGTTTGTTCCCATACATACCCAATTGTTTTCATCATATTGTGCTCCATACACATTTACAGAAATATTGTTTTGGTTTTCAAACTTGTTTAAATATTTCATTTCCATCGGAATTGGAATACCATCTAAATTTAAAACATCTCTGTAATTAGGATAGGAAGAAAAATGATTCACGTTTCGAGTTTTTGGATACAAACCAGCAACCACACTCCACGCAAAACAAGTTTCCTTTGTATCATACAAATTTAGCACTGCATGTTTATTGACTATTACGTCAGGCAATCGACTAGTATTGGACATTCCTACTTGAAATCCAACATATTTATTTACATTAATTCTCAAACTATGAATTTTTTCTAAAGCCCATCCGGAACCATTTGCTTCAAATTCGCTCATTTTTGTCAATGTACCTTCAATGATATTCTTATTATAAAATTCATTTAAATCAGTATATTTGAAAACTACCTCATTTTTGATAGCAAAATATTTTGTTTCTGATATGTCGCGAAGCACATATTGTGCACACAAAACTGAATTCACCTTTAAAGCTTGTACAGTTAACGCTTTCTTAACATACTTTGTAAACCAAATATTAATATTCGCTAAAAATTCGCGAGGATCCAAAAACTCATTCTTAACATTTGATACTGCAAGTGTGTACACTCTAGAATTGAATGCCGTTTCAATTAACTCACAGCTCAAGAAAGATTCATCCTTTATTTGAATTGTAATTTCTTCGAAATTCACAGCTTGTTGCAATATGTGCTCACTAATAACTCTCCAACATTCAATCAACTCATCACTGTTCTCAATCAACTCGGTTTGAGTGTTTTCCCCGATTTGGTATGATACTGAAATAGCACCGTTTAGTTCACTTCTAAAATTAGAAACACTTTCAAATGCATTGTCCAATTGGTTTCTTATATTTTCACTGTTATTATGTATTACAATATCAACCTTTCTACGTTTGCTAGGAGGCGAGGTCATTGTTGCTGTTGTCTAAGCAATTGTCCAATTTGCACTTATGTTAATACACCACCAACAGTTGGTGTACCATCACTGATGTCTAGGCATACGTCCAATTTGCACTATTGTTAATACACCACCAGCAGTTGCTGTAACATCGGTTTACCATAAACCTATAATCTTTTAAAGTATATTCAAGCCATTGTGATAAATTACTGCCTGTAATCTCCAATGAACAATGAACAGCCTCAAAAGGAAATTCATCCTGAAGTTTACCAAGCAAATTGTTTCTATACTCATTCAATTTTGTTACATCGTAACAAGTCATGGAAAATTCGATTTTGAAAACTTCATCAAATGTATTGTATCGGAAGAAACAAATAAAATGTTCATCTTCACATAATTCTTTCAATAGATATCTTAGAACTGTTTCTGTCACCTCTCGCTGACTATCATCTGATTTGCTAACATTGGTAACGTAGACTGAAAATGTCGAAATTCCACTCGAAGATGTCCATTTGTTATAAAAGCTTCTTTCTCATTACGACTCACCTCGTTATCATCTTCTTCCTCTTCTTCCGGTTGTTGAAAGCATACACGATGATACTCTATTAGCGGGTGCGATCGATGTTCAGTTCCACTCAGGAAATTAACAGTTTTCCACTTCATTATGCTGTTCGTTTTATTAGTTTTTTTTAGATGATCTGAAAAATTAAACAAATTAAGAAATAATGAGCAACTAAATATATCAATCGTTATATCAATCAATACATAAAATATATATAATCCAATACTCACCAAAAAAAATTTACTGATTTAAAAACATGTTGATGTGAGCGGTTCTTCAGCCCAAAATACACCGTCATCAGTTTGCCTTCGAGTACTGTTTCAAAATGACTTGATGTGAGCGGTTCTTCAACCCCAAATACACCAGCATCAGTGTGCCTCCCATTGAGTTTAGTTCATCGATCTCTGATGCGCTTAATTTTGAAAATACTGCTGGTAGAAATACACTTGTTACTTCATCTTCAATGTTAATGTCCACCACTATTTTTCTTCCAAACCTCGTCTGTACGGAGCGAATAATTTGGACCACATACGGTAAATCAATGTCTAGTTCTGCTAGTTTCTTATTAGAATACTCAATACAAGAGGATAAGTTATTGAACTTCGTTAGAGCTTCCATCACACAATTTGTTCCTCGTCGTTGACTTTCTTTATTTCTTTCACGCACACACTCTTCGCGCAAAAGTAAAAGTTAAACTCTTCCATGCACTCGTCCCTTTATATATCCTTCACCCCAACCCACACTCCAGAAACCATATGCTGCAAACTAGCTTCTAACGCAAACATTTCTTTTTTTCCACTATTGCTTAAAGAAGTCAAAGATTACATTCTTAGCCAATGACGTTAAAGGTCAACTCTGTCTCACGCGAACACTGCAGACGAGATCAATCACACTGCTGCACATGGTCAAACTTGCACGGGTGTCAAATGCGGATAGCATCCTAAGCAAAAAACAATAACAGCTGCACACCACATGTGTGGATAGGAACTGCCTCTCCGCTCAGCCCGCCCGGCGCGGACAAAAAAAAACATATCAGCTGCACACCACATGTGTGGATTGCTGGCAGTGGCACACATGCTCACACTCGCATGGGTGTCAGATGACAGTTAGCATCCTAATAAACAACCCCCATGACGTCAACACCCATTAACTTTTTATCACCATCGCACAAACAAGCCAAAAGGTCAACCCCTTCCCACGATAACACGTGCAGTGCACATGCTCGCTCCTGGACCTCGTGCTCGCTCTAAGGAAACATGACGTCATCAGGATTACGCAATTTCTGGTCATGATGATGCAATATTCAAAGTGTAGCAAATCACACTACTTGTATGTTGTTGCAAAATTTGGTAGCGATCAGATGATTAGGTTAGTCGTAATTTGATCTAAACTTCGAACATTTGGGTGGCCGTCCTTACGTTTCCGTCAAGATGGCGGCGATATAAAACATGACACTGAGGTACCCTTTGCTAGTGCTACATGTGTACCAAATTTCGTTCAATTCTGTTTCACCGTGTTTGAATTGATAGGGGGGGGGGCAGAAATGCAGAGTACACACACACTCACAGATACATTATTTTTGGCCCTGTGTTGATCCCATAAGTCTACTTTCATTTTTTGCAAAAATCGAAAGTAGGCTAATTGTGCCAAGGTGTGGTCGAGATTTGACGAGGTGCTTGAAGTCGCTCCAGCCGCTTAGAATTTATTAGGGTCACATACGCTCCCGCACAGACGGACAAAAGGTGATCTCATAAGCCTATATTTCATGAGATGAAATTAAGCTAAAATTAGTTGCACTGCTCCAGCAGCTTGGTATAGGCCATTTGAGGTCGCTGTTGTTGTTGTTTCATTTGAGGGGCTTGGACATCATGGTAATTTAGCTCCGTGTACTTGCGTGTGTGTAGAATTTGTTTGATAACGTGCGTAATTGTGGTGTCTGTGTTAGTGTATGTATCTGTAAATTGGGGATAGGATTGGGAAGGCGGTTGCTGTGGCCTTAAGTTAGGAACCATCCCGGAATTTGCCTGGAATGTAAGTGGAACCACGGAAAACCATTTCCAGTATAGCTGAGATGGTAATCGAACCCACCTCTTCTCAGTTTTGCCTCACGAGGCACACCGTTTCAGCCCTCAGACCAGAATTAAATTTCTTGGCAGACCCGGGGATTGAACCCGTACCTCGGGGCGACTGTAAAGAACGCTAGCCGCTACACCAGGAGGTGTTCGCGTCAACCTGGCAAATTACAAGTTACTTAATCCTAGAACCAAACACCTAGTACTTAGGGACACTAACCACACACTGAGTACCGAAAAAAATAAATACAAATTTTACTAATTTGTCCTTAAAATGTATTAAAAATACACATGAAGCCAGTCAGATGCGTTGGTCTCAATTGGTGAATAACCATTTGCATTAATTGAAAATAAAAGTAATTAAGTTCAATATTAATCAGGCTCAGATCTCCATAATTCATGCAAAATTAGTTCATCGCTTTCCTTTTGCGAAGCAGATCGAATCCTGGCGCAGTCAGTTGGCATTTGAGGGTGCTCAAGTGTGAGGGGGTCGTGTCAGTAGATTTAATTGCACGCCAAAAATCCCCGTCGGGACCAAATTCCGGCAGGTCGGTGTCTTTAAAAGCCGCAGTACTTAAAAGGACGTGAAACCTACCTAACATTATTACATAAAATTGTGTTATGTTGAAAGGAGAGCTGAACAGGTTGCATGGTTGATCCAATGAGCCATCTTATGTCACATTAGAGAACATAGCGAAACGGTTACTTTTGCGGAAAGTAAACTGCACAATTTTTATCCACAGAAACATCTTGTGACTCTTAAAGAATACAGTAATTAGGAGATGATCTGGTGGGTTGATTTATCCTGTGATACAGTTTGTCACATTTGAGGAAGGAGAAATATCCGAAAATGTGTTTGTTTAAATTTTGACCATATTGTACCCTAACCTGCCACTTTCCAGATTTACCTCATACTTGGATGTTTTTAAATATTAGGATATTGGCTACATATTAATCCCACTCAGGATGGTTGTCAAGCGCGCAGCTATGTAGTTCACTAGGCCTATAAGGTTCCTTATCTCCTAGTCTATTCTCTGTAATCATATCGAGCCAATCGCCCAATCTACTGTAGTCTATCAAGTTGCACAAAAACAGGGACCATGTAATAATAGATAATGCCAATTGCAGACCGTTAGCTGGAGGACCCTCACATTTATCAGCAACAAAAATTCATAAATAATTGCCACATATGCCAACTGTTTGCAGTAGTTGGCAAGTTAAGATATGGCTACAGCTTTGTTTGTGTTCGGATTCAAGCCTCTCTAGGGCACCACTGACACGGGAATGTCGTTCGGAGCGCATATCTATGGAGTTTCATTTAGTTCTGCAATCCCACCGGGGAAGAAATGAAATCTGCTTCTTAAACAATATCGCTAAAAGTAAATTTATGATGATCTGTAGATGAGACATTGAGTACCAACCACAGTGAATATTTCATATTTTAATGAAGACACACAGTAGTTGGTTTGAATGGAGCAAGCCGAACGTGACAACAATCTAGTTAATTTTTCAAACCGTGGTGGAATATTGTTCCGAGGAACGTGCCGAACCAGGTAACTGTTTACTGTAGGCCTAGTTGTTGTCAATGCCGGATGTTAAGTCATATGTGACGTATTTTTCTCTTTGTGATTTATACAGAATGTGATGGTTCCGGCTTAGTGGATATATTATGATACGCCGCACAATGCGGTGCAGGTTTATTGGCTAGAACTCCTCGTGAACTTCTTAGCAGATTGCTGTACATGCTGCATTACATGGAGTCGGGCAAGCAGTGCGGCTTCAGACGAAGCGAGCTGCCTTCCATTTCACACGGCTACTTCTATAGAATTCTGAAGGGCGCTGTTCATATCTTAACAAATATCCCAACTCAAAAATGTTTTCCTGATGATAATAATAATGTTGTTAGTTTTACGTCCCTTTTAACTAATGTGGCTTTTAGAGACCCAGGAGTGCCAGAATGGTGCCCAGAAGGGGTTCTTAAACATGCCAGTGAAACTACTGACACATTCGGATAGCCACAGTTGATTTATACGAATGAGGTCGGTCGCCTCGTTATACCCCGGTAACGCGCGCTGCGTCTTCAAACATGATTGGAGATGTATGATGGGCCGTGGTCACTTTCGTGACAGTATAATGTTTGTATTTGTTCTTCGCGACAGCCCTGTTTGACTGTTCGCCTTTTCTCTTCCCGAAAACTTCAAAACAAATTAATATGTTAAACACTTTATTGTATTATTAATTTATTAATTTATATATATGTAGCTTCGTTTTCTAAGATCTTACCTCAAGTGTTCCAGCGCGCATATTCTCAGCCATCCACACCCCTGGCACTCGGAGCGTCTACTAGTGTGCTTTGGGCTTCCCGCATGCCAGTGTTGGAATGACGGCAGCTCGACCGTCATTCAGCCAATGGCAAGACTCTGTGGTCATGTGGGCTACTGTTTCGAGAGTATTATACCGCTCCCGTATAAAAGATGCTGCTTGGTGGTGTCCTGCACTCATTCAGATCAGATTGGCATCCTGATCACAGCATTCTGATCACTCATTCGGATCAGATCATCATTCTCAACCACGCTGCATTTACTTCGGATCACTTCGCACGCTGCCACACCTCATGGCGCTACGTCACTTCGCTACTATGTTAGGAGGTGTCACGCCGAACACATCGCTCTAGACAGCTGAAATGTTTGCAACCCGCAGTACTCTACCAGTCACACCTCAGACGGTATTCACGGCCAAAAAGTTCATTATTTTACTGAGTCATTGCCTAGACACTACAGGTATCATCTCCTTCAAGACAAGAAGAAATGAACGCTCATGTATCTCGAGGCCATGAACGCCTCCTGCGGAAGAAATTGAAAAGGACTTCTTAACCAAAATTTTGTCAGCTGCGATTTTATATCTTTGGAAGATACGTTCAAGTTGTATTAAGAAGCTAAATTATTTTATAATTCTTTTATCATGGTATTTTATACATCAATCTTATTCTTCTTAAATTAAGGCAAGCCTCATCATTGGTTTCACTTTCTCGGGTTCTGTAAAAAGACCCTTCCAATTTTTCAAGCTTATAATTAGTCAGTTCCGCTTTACCTTTGTGTGCATTAAATGTGCATTTTTTTTGTTAATATTTAAAATCTTGTTATCGTAATAAACATATTTATAACTTGTTATTTAAATTTTGGTTTTCTGATGATGCACCTGTTTGCCCTCTGTCCGCACCCCTTCGGTCTCTTTTCTGTTTCACAGTAGCTAATTTGGTCAGGCTTACGCCTGATTCGCGTTCTCCAGTTATGGGAAAGATTAGGGCAGATCTTCTCCAGGCCGCAGTCAAGCTGCTTGCTTCTCACCTAGGTGGACCGGGTTCAATTCTGAGATAATCAATGCGAGATTTTCGAAGAGAAATGTGACGCCCTGTGGTTCGAATTTCACATAAAGACGTCCTGTGGCTTATAATCGGGAGATCAACAATCACGTGAAACAACAATCTTGTGTGCTCTAATTAGTGAGCCAATATGGTTAGAAAAGTCAGCTCCATATTTACTCGTATCCTATAAGTCTCGTTACTTTGTGTCGACTGTGCGGGCAGTTGACCGACGGATCCGTGTATACCATAGCAGTCTTTTTAGAATATGGCAACATTATCGTTTTACACAAAATGTTTAAACCTTGCTTTGTATTGGTTGCCTACGGTCAACTAATCCAGGTGAAGATCACCACCTACGAATTATGACTCGTAGGAATCGAGAGGAGCACGCCATAGGACTCCGTGATGACTTCGTGAAGTCTACGGGGAGGGTTGTGTTGACCCGCACAGTAAGAAATCGTCTCTCACATTGACAATTTTACTTATAGGCGTCTAAAATGAACACCACCACTAAGAGCATAGCACCGTGGTGACTGAGACAAATAGGCGAGAGAGCATCCACAATGGGACATAGGGCAATGAACCTCTTCGATGACGAGTGTAGGATTTGCTTGACACCTGACAATCATCGGAGGAGAGTGTGGAATGAGCTTCAAGAATTTTCGAGGAGGAAACCCAATGAGTGAGCTACACGTACCGTTGCATGTGGAGTGTTGTCTGGGGAGGAAAGTTTGAATGTAAGGACAAGGAGTTGGAAGGTAGTGGCTGTGGCCTATAGTTAGGGACCAACCCCGGCATTTGCCTGGAAGGAAGATGGGAAACCACAGAAGACCATCTTCAAGGTTGCCGGCGGGGGGATTCGAACCTCCTCGCCTCCAGGATGTGAGCGACTGCCAGCAGTCATGCCGTGACGACCACGGGTAACTCACCCGGTATCATCAAGAGATAGGTTAGAAAGAATGCTTTTCTTAAAACTGGTGAATAACAGTCGACTGCAATATTGGTGTCGACTAGAGTCTTCTTCTTCTTCTTCCTTGACCATCTCGTTGCGTAGTGGCTAGCATTCTTGGCTGTCACCGCGGAGGTCCTGGCTCGATTTCCGAATCTGCCAAGAAATGTAGTTTTGGTCTCAGCGCTGGAACAGTGTACACTCAGCAAAACTGAGAAGAGGCGGGTTCAATTTCTACCTCAGCCATCCTGGAAGTGGTTTTTCTCCTCTACTCCTGTCAAATGCCGAGATGGTACCTAACTTACGGCCGCGGCCACTTCCTACTCAAATCCTACCTCAATTACAAATGCACACACTAGTACAGACATCGCAGTGACACAGGTTGTCAGACAAATTTTACACACACCCGAGTACACGGGGCTACATGACTACGATATTGCAAAGCCCCTAAAGAATCAACATCAACAACCCTCTTCTTAGCGTTATTCCCACGCTAAGACAAGATCCGCTTGTCGGCATCTCTGTCTCCATTTGAGACGATCCACGGGCCACGTCATCTTCGGGGATGACGTGAACATAATCCAACTGCATCATTGCTGACCATCATTTTGTATGAGGAAGCCAAGGTCCATATTCATTGGATCTTGTCCATCCATGCTAATCGTTCCAACCGTTTGAGGGTCACACTCCAGATATTCCGCCTTCTTGATATTCAGCCAAAGCTCAAATTCTCCAAGTCGTTCATTCCATTCATTAATTTGATCTTGGAGGTCTTTGCACTTAGCGTTCACCCAGAGGAGTGACTATGGATGTCGCAATTGAAGGTCATTCGTTACAGTGTCCATGCAAAGGACGAAGATCATGAGTGAAAGCGCCGATCCTTGACGCGGTCCGTCATTGATGTTAACGGGATGAGATGTTTCTTCTTCACATCGGACCATGCTGGTGAAATTTCGATATAGCAGCATGATCCACTGGGTGTACCTTGAGAATAGTTTGGGATGGCAGGTCATGCTAAATGCTAAATGAGATAGTGTGAAACATTATCAATGGCTATCCAAGTCAACAGATAGGCATATTGTGGTAGGAAGATAAAACAAGTGATTACACTTCAAAGCAATGAAAGCAAGTCTATTCTGCCTGGTTGTCAGGCAATGTTTATCCATTGAATAGGATGGTCGATAAATAGAACGGACCGCTAAATTGAGGTAATAGCGTACACATAGGCCTATGTAAAACTGCCAACGAAAACATTAACAATGCAACAACTGTTTCTATTTTCCGTTACATTTATTTATTTATTTATTTATTTATTTATTTTACTATAAATAGCCATACATTATTTTTCCTTTTTCTCATTCATCAAAATCATCATACAGTACCTATAATTTAAATCTATAGGTTAATTGATTATGTCTCACACTAGGGGCAGATGACTTCGTAGTTCCGCCCCTTATAACGTCAATAACTAATTCTAACTGACTGCCTCACACTAACCATTTGTTCAGTCCTATTGATAAAGATGCCTGGTACCTTTCAGATGAGTTTGCTTGCTATTAAGTATGAATAATATTTGAGTTGTGTTACAGCTTCGAATGTTACGTGATTTACTGCTGTATCAGTAAGAATGCGCGACAGAGCTAGACATAGACAGAGACTCAGTCAGGTAGTGGGGACTGCTCAGGGCCTAAAGTTCTCGCCCAATGAAGATGAGTTGCGAGGGTTAAGCAAAGATTACGTGCCTTCAGCGGATACTCAGTCTAACTTTCATAAATAAAACCACTCATCATGCTTTGTAAATCACGAATCAATGCTTCAAAATCGTTGTCATCCTCCTCCTACGTTAATTAATTTCAACATTTGTCTTGATGGTATTTATTCATCAAATAATATTATTATCGCTATACATTTATTAGTTTCTTATTCGGCTCCAACGGATGAATTAGGTAACATCCTCATCAGCTGCATTGAGAAACATTGTCAACTTTTCGTTCAGCTGACCTTCTTAGGCCCATTTTTCAATGAGTGTATTTCAAATCTTTGCGTGAATCTCGTCCTGTCTAGTGGCAGATTTACTACATCAATTTTAATATGAACTTGAAATTCTGCATGTAGCATCCTACATTTGCAGCACCATGTAACAAAACTTCTGTGTTCTGCTGTGTAAAAGTTTTTATTAACATTGTTACATAGAATGACAATTGAAACATCTCGCAACAAAACCTTGAAACACAACTAGCCCATGATATGATATTTAGAGCCGTGTTGAGCTTCCATGGCTGAGTAGTGCAGCCGGTTAAGCGTTGGCCTTTAAAACCCAAGATTGTGGGACGGATCCCAGCTCAATGGCACTTACGGGAGTTAAAAGGCGCTACCTTCTAGAGTGACACTGTGACACAACAGCTCCATTAATGTCACACACTTCAACATAATAATCACCCACAGAAAATTCTATCTTACAAAATCTGTATGTTAGCAATTGAAATCCTTAGCACGACTTTCCTACTACTGAATGGATTAGGTATATTGCTAAATTCCTACTCATTATGTTAACTTCACCCCTAAAAAGTAGTGGGGTGTTCAACTTGTTTTAAAATTATATTCATGTACGCTGCAATCCAATCCATTGCAGCATATTATTCCAACCCCCCAAGTATAAGTAAATGCTCTGACTAGTTGTCCAACGCTCTATTTCAATGAGTACTGAAAGAACATTGCCATGAGTGACTTCAAATATTCATATTTGTGGTAAACCCACTTAATGTTCTGGGTTAGGCTTTCATTATTATGGACTTGTGGTTAGAGCAAATGGCTACTGACAGGTTCGGTAACACATCGTGGCAGGCAGTTTAAGGTCTTCGAATGGTTTCGCATGGTTTTAGCCAGCCGATTGAGGTCGATTTGAAAGCTGCCTGGTGCTAGAGGAGATTGAGGAGTGAAGAGGAAATGGTCACCCTTTGGATGGATTCCACGGAGAATCAAACCAACCCTGCAGTTGATGAATGGACGATGAATGATGGTACTTAACAGTGTCTGTGCGCTGATCAGCCATCACATCATAACCATCCCACCCATAGAACATTTATTGCACGGATTATGACACGCTAGCAGCATGGTATATACAGGTTGGAAGAAACGCATTGCACAAAATTTACATGTATTTAGATGAGGGCCACCGATTGTTTTCCTTTGATGAACCAATTGTTTAAAGAACGCGCGGAGCTGAAGTATTTCGTTTCATCAAGATGACACTAGATGGGGAGAGCTTCGATATGAGAGACCTCATATGGTAGATTTACGAGTTTTAATGTGAAGAGGTTGAACCACCAAAACATCGCGGGACGTGCAGTACTCATTACTGAGAAAAATACCGAAGAGATCAAGAGAATCCGTCGTTTGGATCAGAAGATATTGGAGATGAAGAATCCAAGGCGCAAGAAATGGTACTAGCATGCTACGTAAACCACTCTTAAGATTGTCAGTGTATCGATTCAAACATCAAGGCCATAAGCAAATACAGTACGTGAGGATCGAAATAATAGTTGTGGTTGAAAAATGATTTTGGATCCGGTGTATATATTCTAGAACGGGAAGTGAACCAGTCGAGTTAGGAAGTTTTTCTGTGGCACAAAGCTGCAAGTGTTAGATTGGGACTCGAATATTTATAACATTATGATGCCAGACATGCATCATAGTTGTTTGAAAATGATAGATCGGACCGTCATCATGAAGTAGTAAAAGAACTTGAGGTGAGATATCATGGGATTTTTGGGAACATCATCGGAAATAATGGAGTGTAGGCGAGGTGACGCGGAACATCTGTTCACTGGAAGGAATGTTTGCCAGCCGGCATACATCATGGATTCTACGTCAGAAGGATTCTACCTACCGGATATTCACGATGTAAGCCAATTTTATTATTAAGTAGCTAGTGTATTGCATTCTCAATTTCGACTATACTGTCTGCTAAGTAGGTTTCTGCGTCTGGATATTTATTTCAAGATGTTATAGTACATTTGAAGATTTATCAGCCAATTTATTTCGAATGGATCTCTTTGATGGAAATCTAGTGCGTGTTTTAGATCCCTTATTTGGGGGTGGATCTAAAAGGGAGAGTTGCTGTACTAATTTATGAGTTTGTGCCTAAAGAAGGGTAGCTCCCCTTGACAGGGCAAGCTGACCAGTGTAGTGTGTTGTGGTGTGCTAGGAACTAGGGGGCGTTCCTATAAATAATGTGGTAGTATTTGAGGGGATGGGACCCACTGCAAAGGGTCGCTGTACTAGTCGCTCAGCTGACTGCTTGTTATGTAATCGACTCTGCTCGTATCAGCCGGGTGGCACGCGCTTCACTGGAGCACGCGAGCCGCTGTGAGGAATACAATGACGTCTGAGTTGGCGTTATTACTACGGTGTGTCACGTCTGACTGTGACGGGAGTAAGGAAGGGCGTTGGGATGTAAAGAGGCGTATAACAGTAATGCTAGTGTAGAGTGTGGACCAAGTGTTTTATTGGTCTGTGATATTCTTTGTGTGAGTCCCTTGTAGGGAATGAAATTATGTTTATAATGTGATACAAGTTGTGGGTTGCAGGTTACATAAATAGGAACTCTGAACACGATTGACTGACTCACCTCGGTTGACACCAGCGTAGCTTCGGCCGTCTTGATGGAGCACTGACAATGAAGAGAGAGTTTGACCTCATTAGGACGTCTTCTTATACCTTCTGCCGCCCTCCTGTCAGCAATGTATTGGCCCAGTTAGTACTATGTCGCTGAGTGTAATGATTACGTAAGGCTTGAGCTGCTTTATGGAGTAGCAAGCTGTCCTTACAGTATTAATGGATGTTGCCCCGGCTTTCCAAGGGTTGCCATTTTAGGGGATTTAGCCAGATGTTGGGGGGATGGTCTCCAAGGGGTGCATACCCCTGGGATGCTGTACAAGAGTCTTCCTTCATTTGGTCGCGTCCTCGCGAACGGGAACGGAACTGGAAGTTGGGATGTTGACGTAGTGGTCCTGGAAAACCCTCTCGTATCTCCTGGTGGCGTCGTATCGAAGTGTGGGTGTGAGGTGAGCCCGTGTTCAGAGGGGAGGGTTATGGGATTTACATATATATATATACATTGACATTGTGAAAAAAAAAACAAAGAAAAATTGACATTTGCGGAAGATTTGATTAACATTGGGAAAAAATTGACATTTTGAGAAAAATTGAACATTACAATAAATTCGGTATGTAAAAAAAAATTGCCCTTGCATTTGCTGGCATATTGCTAGTTTAAAAAAAACATGGCCTCTGATGGTGACGTGTCATATATTTGTGCAGGGAGGAAAAACCCAGGGCCGAACGGATGATTGCTTCGCCCGCCCCATCTTAGGGAAAAAATGCTCCCTGCAATAAGAAAGGTAGAAGAAAATAGAAAAATGGGTGTTCCAGGGTATAATTTAAGGGAAATATTCAAAAGTATTTATTTGTGTGGGAAAAACGGAACACCCTGACAAATGGGGAAGTTAGAAGAAGGAAAAATGAAAGAAAACAAATCATACACATGCTGGACATTGGCATATTGGTGAACAAACAAAAATATATATAGTGTATAATTGTAGAAAGTTTATCCTGAAAAATTATAAATTACTATGACCTTATGTCTAGTGGAATAATGGTATACAGTTTATCCTGAAAAATTATAATTTACAATGACCTTATGTCTACTTAATCGCGCTAATCCCTTATAACTATAGTTTTCATGAGGTACCTCGCGTGCACGCTACCCGTCTGTACGTACTCTTGCCGTCTCACGGCTGATTCTGTACGGCCACTCCTTGGTACGGTATGGTGGTCGTACCGCTTGTATGTGTGCTTAATACCTAACCTGTGAAGCATCCTCTGTGGGTGAATGCTTTCACACTTGACAATGAGAGTCACTGCCACAAACCGGTTGCGCCCTCATTGTCGTAATCTGCGTCACATTTTGACGCTTTATGTGTTTTAATTGAGTTGATCTGCCAGTAAGCCTGGTACCCCACAGGAACCAGTCCTGCTGTGCAGATTCATTTTAGAGTGTGTAGCTGAAAAAGAAAAATGTGGTGAGTGTTTGCGAGTGTGTCGGGATTAGTGCAAGTTGAAAAAATTAAAAAAAAATAGTACACATCATGGCATGCTGTAAATAATATGCCACTGCTATATGGCAGTGAAATTCCTGTCACCAGTTTTCTGTATCTGGTGACGATGCCTGTGAAAAAAAAATGGCGAGGTTTAGAAAAAAAAACATATTAGTACTGGTTGAAGCCGGTCTTTTACTGAAAAAAAAACATGATTAATGTTACTTAGCTGCAAGGCCGGGCTTACCCTATACGGTGCCGTAATGCCGTAAATAATATGTAGTTGGTCTTACCCCGGTAGCGGAATTGTGGTTACCGGGTGCCGATATATTCCACTTTGATTATTCCTATCTTAATCTAGTATTGTCGGGCTTACCTCGGTAACGGATTTAAAGTCACCGTTCTTAATCTTTAGCTTCGGCAGGAGTGGGGTCGTACTAGCCGACAAATGGTGTGCAAAGTCTCTTAATGTAGTCCTAAATGTGGACATTTAATAATAAAAAAAAAATGTGTGACGCAATATGAGGTTAAAAAAAATTTTTTTCTCTATTTGCTTGGCTTTTTGCGGTACGGAAGGGGTCGTTTTTCCTACGAGGGCTCGTTGATTGAGTCCCGTTCTACTGTGCGTAGGATGGCGCCTCCACCAGTGTTTTAGATCCCTTATTTGGGGGTGGATCTAAAAGGGAGAGTTGCTGTACTAATTTATGAGTTTGTGCCTAAAGAAGGGTAGCTCCCCTTGACAGGGCAAGCTGACCAGTGTAGTGTGTTGTGGTGTGCTAGGAACTAGGGGGCGTTCCTATAAATAATGTGGTAGTATTTGAGGGGATGGGACCCACTGCAAAGGGTCGCTGTACTAGTCGCTCAGCTGACTGCTTGTTATGTAATCGACTCTGCTCGTATCAGCCGGGTGGCACGCGCTTCACTGGAGCACGCGAGCCGCTGTGAGGAATACAATGACGTCTGAGTTGGCGTTATTACTACGGTGTGTCACGTCTGACTGTGACGGGAGTAAGGAAGGGCGTTGGGATGTAAAGAGGCGTATAACAGTAATGCTAGTGTAGAGTGTGGACCAAGTGTTTTATTGGTCTGTGATATTCTTTGTGTGAGTCCCTTGTAGGGAATGAAATTATGTTTATAATGTGATACAAGTTTTGGGTTGCAGGTTACATAAATAGGAACTCTGAACACGATTGACTGACTCACCTCGGTTGACACCAGCGTAGCTTCGGCCGTCTTGATGGAGCACTGACAATGAAGAGAGAGTTTGACCTCATTAGGACGTCTTCTTATACCTTCTGCCGCCCTCCTGTCAGCAATGTATTGGCCCAGTTAGTACTATGTCGCTGAGTGTAATGATTACGTAAGGCTTGAGCTGCTTTATGGAGTAGCAAGCTGTCCTTACAGTATTAATGGATGTTGCCCCGGCTTTCCAAGGGTTGCCATTTTAGGGGATTTAGCCAGATGTTGGGGGGATGGTCTCCAAGGGGTGCATACCCCTGGGATGCTGTACATGCGTTTGGAATTTCAGCCTGATATGCTTCGATATAGCAGTAGACTATTGTGTGGAAGATACTTTACACCATTCCACGCCTCAACGTTATGTTAGGGAACTTTGAAATAATATTTGGATTTGTTCAAAATTAAATGGTTTATAATTAAATTAATTTGTTTAGGCTATAATATTTTCTCGACTTTATTAGGAGTTTCTCTTTTGAATATGTTGATAGATGAGGAATGTGGATAGCAACATTATGTTTAAATATTATTCCTTGGGAATAATAGTTCGAAATTTTCTGTGAATTTATAAATTTTTATATTTGAATTTAAAATAAATGTAAAATATTTTCGTTGTAAATGAAGTTGAGATATGATATCGGAAGGCTGTATGACTGATAGTCAAGCCATAATGAAAATAATAATATGTAAATGAATATATTGCTTGGGCCGTTTTCCAATAATAATAATAATAATAATAATTCCTGGTAATAATAGCGGTTAATAATTGGAGGAATACTGGATCGTAGTTGATAATATGGGAGTTGATTGTGAATAGAGGGATATGCCAAAAGCGTGATCTTTGATACTGGGAGCGGAAGGTCATTCATATACGAATTTTGTATAAAATGAGGAACTATGTATTGGAATTAATGCGACAGTTTAACAGGAGTGTGTTGGGGAAGACATTAAAAGTTTATTACACCTATGCGAAAGGCCGAGATATTTAAATTTTGTGAGGAAAAGCATGATCCCATGTGTTGGTTGCTTAGAAGCCATTGAACCCAGCCTGTGTAGCTGAGGGGTAATTATAAAAATAAGAATATAATGGTCAAATGTTAAGTGAAAATAAAATATGAATTAATAAAGGTTGTTTATAAAGTTGAGTTTTGAGGGTCAAATAATTGCTCCATGCTCAAATATGATTAAAATGAGGAAAATATAGTCGCTCATATGGGAAGCTAGTGGCCTATCGTCAGTGAAATTCTACATTCCTAGACTGTTGTATAGTTGCCCACATGGTGTAGTCGTTTATATATGAATAAGTTGATGTCTCATCCTAGTTTTTGCTGAAGGCCTTACCGTGTCCTATTTAACGTATTGACAGTATGAGAGGCATTTTGTCTAGAGATTGGATGATGTATTAAATATTTTAGGCTGATAGCTGGTTGAATTTGTGGATCCATTAATCTTCATAAAATACCAGTATGGATTATTCTAAATAATATTTTTTTTACAATAAATTAAATTAAAAGGATTAACATAAATAAATTGAATTATATGAATATTATCAAAGAAATTAAATCGAAGCAATTAAATCAGAGGGTTTAAATTATATGTGAAATGGTGAATAAAATGTATTTATGCTGACATTGTGGAAAAATGTCGGAAGTTCAGTCAAAATTTAAATTTGATAAATGGATGGTCATGGGGTTTATGATTTTGATTTCACATCGTTTTGGGAATGCGACTTCCCTGAAATGAGTTTAAGACGTGTGAAATTCCCGGCAGAGGTTGAAACAATTCTGGAAAATTTGATTCAAGTGATACTTTTGTAAATATTAAATCATGGTGTCAGGATGGACTGATATTTTCCTGCACATCAGTGATAACTGTACAGTTTAAATAATTAATTGAACCAGATGCTGAGATGGACTAATGATTTTCTCAGACATCAAGTTAATATTTTGAAAATAAAGAATTTACTTTTGGTTAGAGGCTGGAAATACTTTATTTTATGCGTTCTAAAATTAAATGTAGGTAAGGGGCCCAGGGGGAGCGCAGGGTGTCTTTATTTTTCAGGACTGGAATTTTAGATTTCTCCCTGGGGGATCATTGTATTCTAATAGGACCAGCAGACAGTTAAATTAAACTGAGGTGTTTTAAGAAATTGGTGTTATTCACAAATTATTTGCATTGCCTACTATCCTTTATGGAGTGTGAATTTCGATATCCGTCCGGCTGATTTTTGATTATTTTTATTTTCTATACTCAGTTTGACCCCATGATTTTGTCGAGTCTTATGGTCGGCGGATGTTGAAATTCATGCTCGTGTGCACGTGGGACTTCGGTCAAACGGTCACAGTATATTCTACATTAAACGTATGGTACAATGCGTTGACAATTTCCTGCGGAGAGGAAGGATTAAGTAGAATTATTGTACCTCAGAGTTTTGTAGTGATTTACAGAGTTAGCGGCTCAGGACAAGTGCTGTATGACAGTATAAATCAGGTGTTCAAACCCGCGGACCGTTGTGATATTTGCTCTATCATATCACGTTCAGCCCGCAGTGATATTTGTAAGTTATAATATTATTTATGCAATAAGTAATTCTATTTGGAATAAGATAAACTTGAAAGAACAAGAATTTTTCCGTTCACAATACATGTGTTTGTGAAAGTTCATCTTACTCAAAACATGAGGAAATACGTCCGTTTATATAGATTTATATTTATGATCCTACCTACCGCGCATCTCCTTGAAGTCTCCGTGCATTGTTGATCGCGCGGTAACGTTACTACTTTTAAAGGCGAGTGTGTGCCAGATGTTTTATTGTCGTTGCATTTGTAGAACTTTCAAGTTAGTTTACTGTTTGGAGTTGTTCGCTCACATTGTATTGTCAGTGCTAGTGAGGTTTGAAGAATATAATTAATTCTGTGATTTTTATGTGCTAGTGAGAGGTTGGAAGAATATAATTAATTCGGTGATTTTTTATTTTTATAAGTGTTAATTATCGATACTAAGTGTAGCGGCAAGAAAAGAAATGTTTTCGACGAAGGTAGATCATTTCAAATAAAGTGGGCATATCAGTACCTTTTACTGAAGTAAACAAGAAAGCAGTGTGTTTAATTTGCAGTGAAACAGTTTCAGTGTTTAAGGACATAAATCGACATTACGACAACAAACATGCGCCTTCCTATAATACATTTGAGGGGCAATTTCGTAAAGACAAGGTATCTGAACTTAAAATTAAACTTTTGGGACAGCAGTTATTCTTTAAAAATGTGTCACTTCAAACCGAATCTCTGGTAAAAGCGAGTTACGCAGTAGCAGAAATCATTGCCAAAAAAAAAATTACTAAACCATTTTCAGATGGCGTGTTTGTTAAAGAATGCATTGCGACTGTTGCTGATATTAAATGTCCTGACAAGAAAGCTCAGTTTGCAAAATTAAGCTTGTCGCGACAGACTGTAGCTCGGCGTATTGACGAATTAGCGTCCAATATAGAGAGAACATTAAAATACCGAGCCACCAATTTCCAGTTCTATTCTCTGGCACTTCATGAGAGTAGTGATACTTGCAATAGAGCCCAATTGGCAATTTTCTTAAGGGGAGTCAGACCTTTCGCTCACTCGCCGAGCATGTCTTCTCCAAGGTCGACAGGATATCAGAACACACGTGTGAGCTGTGCTGTGCTGTGCTGCCAACTAAACTCCGGCTCTCACCTTACGTAGCAGTGCCTAGGCACTGCGGAGAACGTTCCGTGACACCCTCTATTATGACAGCCTTGGCGATTCGCTATTGTCACTGTTGGAAGCGTGTTCTTAGCGTTGACGAATGGATGTGCCGAGCACAGATTGCTCACGAGAAACGCTTGAATATATCTTGGCAAATACCTGCCTTCCATTCTGTACAGGTAGGTCTACAGGCCTACTGTTAGAGTAGTGGTTTTGTGAGAGTTCAAAACCCTCCTCCTCCTCACCCTCCTCACAAGATGGCGGCAGCCCGATATCTCTCGAACGCATGGTCGGTTTTTGACAAATGAGGTGTCATTGAACTTGGGCTGACACCCCCTTTCCATTGGACAACATATTTCCACCCCAAAATAAAACCTACCCCTACTAGGGGGGTGAAATTGTAATTTCTTAGTAAATCTCGTTTTGAAGTGCGGCATGTGGGAGTTTGAATGCCAATATGGAATTAAACGTTGTTCTACTTAAAGTGCATGTGTTTGGTGGAAAGCCACTATGAATTAACATGCTTGTTTTCCGTTTTTTACACACATGTCCACTCATGGCTTTTGTAAGAGGGCGGGCTTTTTAAAGATGGTGGTTGGAGTGTAACCTAACCAAACCCAACTCACGAGGGGTGATCAAAAAGTATTTCAAGCGGTGCTTGTCGATAGGCAAACCAATAATCAAAGAGGGGTATGTCAGACCTTGAGGCGATAACCCCTTTTGATTGATCCCAGTTGACTGGTCCCTTTTGATTGATCTCTGTTGATTTGTTTCTTTGGACTGGTCCCTGTTGACTAGCCCCTTTGGACGGGTCCTTTTGATGGGGTTATGACGCGTCCCTGTTGACGGGTCATTGTTGACGGGTCATTGTTGGCGAGTCCCTGTGGACGGGTCATTGTTGACGGGTCATTGTTGACGAGTCATTGCTGACGGGTCCTTGTTGACGAGTCCCTGTGAACGGGTCATTGTTGACGGGTCATTGTTGACGAGTCATTGTTGACGGGTCCTTGTTGACGAGTCTCTGTGGACGGGTCATTGTTGACGAGTCCTTGTGGACGAGTCCTTGTGGATGAGCCCCTTTGGACTGGTCCCTACGGACTAGCCCATGAATTTATTTAAATTATGTCAAAGGGCCTAACTACATTTTGCGTGTAAAGCAATGTGTTGAACTGACGTTGTTCACTAATCCCCCACTACTATAATGGGATAACGATATGAAAGGAAAGTGACGAAATACATGTGAACATACAAGGGATCTAACATGGTGGATGGATGTGTTCTAACGAGTCATTTGTAGTTGAAAGAGAATAATACATGTTCTTAAGATGTTAAAACTGAGGAGATGGTATGTACAGTAAGACGTCTTGTTATATTTCCTGTGTCATATTACAGACATAGCAGAGAGTGCACAGATCTATTGCTATTACTAACGCTGCAGTAATTTGAAACCGCAAGTGTTCATGAAGACAATGGGTGATGATCATGCAAAGTTAGCAGTTATTGGATATTACACAGGTGTTCCTTCCGGTGTCATGTCGCTGACATGGCAGAGAGCGCACACTGCTGTTGCTATGACTGACGCTGCAGTAATTTGAAACCTCAGGTGTTGATCAAGACAATGGGTGATGATCATGCAAAGTCAGCAGTCATTAGATACCACTCATGTGTTCCTAGTGTACTTTGGACTCTCAGCTGTATTGGGAAAGGAATTGCAATGATCTGCAAAAAACTGCTGACACGAGCGATGGGAGTTTATATAAGAGGGGTGTCATATATCTCCCTACTGTCAGTCTTTATTACTCGCTTTGAGTGAACAGTGCTCTATTACTGCTCAAGAGTTGTAAAAAACCGTTTTGGTAGAAAATCATTAATTATTTTGCAAGGTAAGTACTTATTATTAATGGATTGTAGTATTTTATTACTAATTGATGTTGAAGTTATTGATTGGAATGTATTTATTGATTGATTGATTGATTAATTTGTTTACAGATAATTGGGTACCTGTAGGTTACCAGATTCCTACAATCTGTTCATTCAGTGGCAGCAGTTGATCAATTATAAAAAGGTAAGTGCCCCTCTAATAACTTTTAAACAGCTAGAGTGATATTTTCCAATGTTCACCACTACATGTCAGTGAAAATGGTATATTTAGCAGTCAAAAGTTGGAACTACTTGACCATGATGTTTAAAGCTAAATTTGAAGGTTAGATTTTGATTACCGCTCTATTAAGTCCGAATTTTCATTGCTAGGTGTCAGTGACAGAGGGAAAATTTAAAGACTTAACCTCAGTTCAACTAACATAACCTAACTTTACCTAACTTAACCTTGTCACGTGACATGTTTTACAAGTTTAGACTTGCTTTATGACTGACTATGACGTCACACTTAGGTCACTTAACTGGTGATCGCTGGTTTCCAATATGTGACATGTTCTACAAGTTTAGACTTGTTTTAAGACTGGCTATGACGTCACACTTAGCTCACTTAACTGGTGGCTGCTGGTTTCTATCACGTGACATGTTCTACAAGTTTAGACTTGTTTTAAGACTTGCTATGACCTCACACTTAGCTCACTTACCTGGCAATCACTGGTTTCTCCCACTCTATCAAGTTCCAATGTTCACCGCTAGGTGTCAGTGACAGTGGTATATAGTAACCCCAGTTAGAACTACATGAAGTTAGACTTGCTAGGAGTTCACAGATAACCGATTTAAATACCCTGCTATAACCATTGACCGGAATGTAATTAAACTATTTATATTTTACTTTGTTTTATCTTTTATTAACATTTATGATTTCTTTCTTTTATAGGTAATTTTGAAAGTGATCATCATGTTCAAGTGTGCTGACTGTAAGAAACAGTTTTCAAGACCTGACAACCTTCAACGACACGCAAATGCTAAACATGACATTAAAATGTTTGTGTGCAGTCATTGTGCTACCACATTTAACAGACAAGAAAATCTTGCACGTCATGTAAATTTAATGCATGTTAGTTCAGCACCTTTTTCATGTTCAGTTCGTGATCTTGGTTTTTCTGTTGTAAAGCGATATCAATCCCACATGGTTGAAGTGCATGGAGAACAACAGGAATTGAAATCTGTAAAACCATCAACTAGCACGGAACCTTTAAACAAATGTGATGCTCAAAAGCGTAGACGTTCTCAAGATTGTGAAAATAGTTGTGCAACAAAAAGAAAGAAGAATGGTGAACCTTCGATAACACATTGTAATGTATGTAATATTGATATACCTTCTTCAATCATTCATGGACATTTACGCAGTATTCATAATAAAAATAACGCTTGCCATGAAAGAAATTCTGGAAATATTCAACTAATTGGTAGTGCATTTAAAAGTCGAATTGCTAGTTACAGACTTTATAGTGAAGAAAAAACTCAAAGTATTGAAACATTTTTACAGAATGTTCAACCTACTGTATTTGGCTTAGTAGAAAATGTTTTAGTAGAGCATAAAACAATTAAAATGAATTTTGAACTTTTTGGACTCTATGTAAAAACTGGGAGTGACGGTGAAATTATGGATATCAAATCCTTTAATACAAAAAACATAATTGTTAGCGAATCAACTAATATTAGTGATATGTATCGAAATATTTCAAGTGCTATCATTGTGAAGAGTGAAGAGTTCCAGGAAAGCGAGTCAGGCTGGGCGTTGGTTGAAGTACTTTATTTAGAAACCAACATGAATAAATACAACCCCCTTCGAGCATCATCATATATTGATTTACCTGTATGGATCTAACGAAAGAGAGCTGTTGTGAATGTTTTGAATAGTGATCAAGCATGTTTTGCGTGGGCTGTAACCTCAGCTCTCCATCAAGCAGTGGGGCATGTAGAGAGAACATCATCTTATCCTCACTATTTTTCAGTGTTAGATTTAAAAGAAATAGAATTTCCTATGGCGATAAAAGACATTCAACGTTTTAAAGAGCTGAACAATGTAAGTATTAATGTTTATGAAATTATACTCAGGAAAAAAAAGGATGCTCATGTAAATTTACTATACATAACCGAAGGTGAAAATGCTCACTATTGTTGGATAAAACATTTAAGTAGACTTGTCAGTAGTCAGGTTTCAAAACACAATGGTAAAAAGTGGTTGTGTGATGGCTGTTTGCTATATTTCCAGAAAGAGGATCAACTATCACAACATCAAAAATGGGGATGTAATCATGTTTGTACGGTATTACCGACCCCTAAAAATAACATTCTAAAATTTAAGGATTATGAGAAACAGCTTCGAGTACCATTTGTTATATATGATGACTTTGAGGCTTTGCTAAAACCATTTAATACATGTTCATCGAATCCAGCCCAACCTTTTACCAACACTACTCACATTCATGAACCTTTTAGCTTTGCATATTATATTAAATGTAGTTATGATGACCCTTTAAATAAGTTTGAGCTCTATAGAGGACCTGATGCACCTAAAGTTTTTATGGAAAGGCTTGAGAAAGATGCCATCCGTATATCCTCTATTTTAAATACGATCATTCCAATGGAACCACTAACTTTATTAGAGCAAATGAATTTTGAAACTGAAACTAATTGTTTTATATGTGGTGAATGTTTATATACAGACAGGGTTCGCGATCATGACCATTTAACATGACAATATCGTGGTGCTGCTCACCAAGAATGTAATTTAAATTATAGAGTAAGTAAATTCATTCCGGTCATTCTACATAACGGTAGCAAATACGATAACCACTTTATCGTTAAAGAATTTGGAGCTTCAGATGTGAAAATTGATGTGATTGCAAATAATAAGGAACAATACATATCGTTCACAAAATACATCAAAACTGACAATAAGAAAACGATAAAAATGCGATTTTTAGATTCATTCCGCTTTATGCCGAGTAGTCTTGATAAGCTTGCTAGTAATTTAAAATCAGATCAGTTTCATGAAATTCAACGTGTCTTTCGTAAAGAAAATGATTTTAATTTGATTTGTCAAAAGGGTATATTCCCTTACGAATATATTAACTGTGTGGAACGCCTTGAGAAGTGTTCTTTACCACCGAAAGATGCATTTAACAGTTCCTTAAACACAAGTCATATCAGTGATCAGGAATATTTACATGCACAACGTGTATGGGCACAGTTAGACATTCAAACTTTAGGAGAATTTTCAGACCTATATTTGAAGACAGATGTGTTGTTATTAGCAGATGTTTTTGAAAATTTTCGGAATGTTTGTATGAAAACTTATGACCTTGATCCTTGTCAGTATTTCACTGCTCCTGGGTTAAGTTTCAGTTCAATGTTGAAAAAAAACGAAAGTAAATTTAGAATTAATGACTGATATAGACATGATCAATTTTATAAAATCATCAATTCGAGGTGGATTAAGCCAATGTAGTGGACGGTACTCTAAAGCGAATAATAAATACATGCCTAGCTACAACCCTTGTGAAGAGTCAAAGTATATTGTCTACCTCGATGCAAATAACCAATATGGTTGGGCTATGAGTCAATATCTACCACTGAAAGATTTTCGCTGGCTGACACAACCTGAAATTGATGTCTTACATGTTGACACTCTTAATGATAACGATGATAAAGGATATATTTTAGAGGTTAATCTTGAGTACCCTAAAGAGTTACATGATGATCATAATGATTTACCATTTTGTCCTGAGAATATGAAATCTCCATACATCATATCACGAACAAAAATGTTAATTGCTAATGTGAATGATAAATGTAAATATGTAATACATTATCAAAACTTGAAACAGTGTCTACAGCATGGATTGAAATTAACTAAAATTCATCGCGTATTGCAATTTCATCAGTCAGCATGGCTCAAACCGTATATTGATCTGAACAATAATTTAAGAACACTGTCAACAAACGCGTTTGAAAAAGATTTTTATAAACTCATGAACAATAGTGTTTTTGGAAAGACTATGGAGAATGTTGATAAACGAGTTGATGTAAAGCTGATAACAAAGTGGGAGAATGATGGTAAAAGGTATGGTGCGAGCAACTTAATAAGCAAGCCTAACTTTCATAGCTGTTCAATTATTCATGAGGATTTAGTTGTAATACAAATGAATCGTCTTAAAGTAACTTACAACAAACCCATATATGTGGGTTACACCATTCTGGAATTGTCAAAAACACTTATGTATGAATTTCACTATGATTATGTAAAGAAAAACTATCTTGATAATGCTAATTACTCTACACAGACACAGATTCTTTTATTTATGAGTTTAAAACTGATGATTTTTATGAAGATATCAAAACTGAGCTAAATAGGTTTGATACAAGTGACTATCCCGAGGATAATATTTACCATTTACCTCTAGTAAACAAAAAGTTTCTTGGGAAATTTAAGGATGAATGTGCTGGTGTTATTATTGACACCTTTGTAGGCACAAAATCTAAATCATACAGTATATAACAATTGATGATGTAGTAGTAAAAAAATTAAAAGGAGTGAAAAAGAATGTTGTTAGTAAAGAGTTAGATATAAGTGATTATAAAAACTGTATAGTTAGTAACCCACCTGTATTATATAAGAAAATGAGTGTATTTAGAAGTAAAAATCATCAGCTACATACCAATTTGCTGAACAAATTTGCTTTAAGTAATGAAGACAACAAACGATTCATTTTACCCAACACATTTGATACTTTTGCTTGGTGAAACAGTCGCATTGACGACTATTACTTTACTTAAGTCTAATGATCACTATATTGTAATATTTGTAGTGTGTTTTATATTGTAATTTTTTTTGTAAAAAACTGTAAGTAGAATGTATAATGTTAGGCTACTGTAGTTTAGTAAAAATAAGATAAGTAATACATTTTAGTGTAAAATGTTTGCTTTTGTATATTATATATACACCGCGGACAGGCCAACAAGGACCACGCAAATATCACTTCTTTATAGGTCTAGTTTCCTTCTTTCTCTTCCAGAAGTCTTTCATCCTGGTCGACTGTGCAGCTCTTCTTTCAGCAGTCCATTCTCCTCTGTTGAGATTTTTCTTCTCCCCGACAAGAATTTTGAGACCAAAAATTTTTTTTCTGTACTCTATTCGATTTAGACAATCTTCTTCAGTAATTTTGAATTTTTGAAGTTCTTCTTTCATTTGTTTTACATAGCCTCCTTGTCCTTTATAGTTCCAGATTTTATCAAAAATTTGTTTGTTTAACCTTGAGCAATCCATGCGGACCATATGTCCGTAGAACTGAAGTCGCCGTTTTCTGATCATCACTTCAAGGTTGTCGATTTTACTATAAATTTCTGCATTCGATCTCAGTCTATAACCTTCCTGTGTTTTCCTAGGACCATAAATCCTTCTTAAAATTCTTCTTTCTATCTTGAGCAAATTCTCCATTCCGGTTATATTTGTAGTTTCCATGCCGTACAAGATGACTGGTCTAACAACAGTATTAAAATGTCGTAATTTTGCATTGATAGACAGGTTCTTTTTATTGTATATATTTTTTGTACAAAAATTTAATCTTTCCAATTTCCCTTTTTTGTTCTCGATTGCCAATTTATCCGTCCCATTGCTACTAATTATTTCTCCAAGATATTTAAATCGGTCAGTGACCCTGGTGCTCCCATAATTTGTTTTTATCATTTTCTTAGTGTATTTCTGATCACTTGTCATCATCTCTTTTGTATATTACGAAAAAGATTTTTAAAATATGTACAGAATGTGTGAACTAAACAAGGGAAATGTAAAAATGTAAAGTGGAAATTGTAAATATCCATGTGTGAAAAAGTGAAATAGTTATCACCATTTTAAAATTAAAAGACATTGTGATCTGGTAAACCTTGTTTTTATTTCACAACAACAAAAATGTACAGAATGTGCAAACTAAACAAGGAGAATGTAAAAAAAATGGAAAGTGGAAATTGTAAATATTCATGTGTGAAAAAATGAAAAAAAAAGAAATGGCTATCACCATTTTAAAATTAAAAGACATTGTGATCTTGTAAACCTTGTTTTTACTTCACAACATATATGGCTTTACAAAATAGAATACCAAGAAATACCATTTCCTCAATCCTTTTCAATGTTCATGTCCACTCATCATTAACTTCCCTTTTATAGCAGTAATCACAATGAGGGCTGCCAACCTCTCCCCCACTGAGCCATTATAGGATGTCAAACGTTGCTTAGCTTTTCAACGATACTGTATCCACCACACGTATTAAAGCATAATGACTATGACGATAAGAAAGGTCGTGTTCTTTACATGCTTAATCCAAAGAAATAATAGGTATTTACTTAACACAGGGTCTTGAGTCCATGAGTTTGGTATATGTTGCAAGATTTCTTTCACGGCATTGACTGTCACAAGATAAATGAAAACTTGGAGAGCGCCAATAATTCATCTTTGGTAAGACTATCCAGGATCTTGAGTCCATGATTTTGGTATAAGTTGGCAGATTTCTTTCACGGCATTGACTGTCACATAATAAAGGAACAACTTGGAGAGCACCAATAATTCTTCTTTGGTAAAACTATCTGCATATCGATGACAGATAACCTTTTAGTTCCACTCTTAAAACAACAACACTACCTCTTGCATAATCTGCGATGTTGATGGCTCTTGAGACGTGAAAGATGGATTAAACATAACTTTTACATCAACAAGAGTTAGACTTTGCTCAGTAAACAATGCACTGTCATGAGACACAGTATTTTTTTCTTGGACTTGCTTTTTTCTTTTCTTTATAAGTGTTTGAAACGTTGTATTAAAAGAGAATGATAAACATCCAAAGGTTTTTTTTGTCGTGTAGCCTCGTGAGAGGCCGAGTGCAGGTCTTTCTATTCGACGCCCGTGGGTGACCTGCGCGTCGGGATGAGAGATGGAATGGATGAAGATGAATGAAACGGGGCAAGGATGTGGAAGGAAGCGGCCGTGGCCTGTCAGAAGGTACTGTCCCAGCATTTGCCTGGTGTTGAAAATGGGAAACCACGGAAAACCATTTCAAGGACAGCCGACGGTGGGGCTCGAACCCACGCATCTACCGAGTCAGCAGAGAGCTTGGCCCCGTGAACTAACGCAGCGCTTTAGCCCGCGTAGCCACTACTGTCGATATCCAAAGGGTAAATAGAGTATCAAATAAAGAGAAATGAAAATGATAATTCCATATCAATTGTCAAGCATGAACTAATCTCTAGCAAAGTTCACTCAATACTATAAATAATAGTTTAAAGTGGGTGCAAAAGTGGGTGCATAAAAATCATCAGTTTTAAACTCATAAATAAAAGAATCTGTGTCTGTGTAGAGTAATTTAGCATTATCAAGATAGTTTTTCTTTACATAATCATAGTAAAATTCATACATAAGTGTTTTTGACAATTCCAGAATGGTGTAACCCACATATATGGGTTTGTTGTAAGTTACTTTAAGACGATTCATTTGTATTACAACTAAATCCTCATGAATAATTGAACAGCTATGAAAGTTAGGCTTGCTTATTAAGTTGCTCGCACCATACCTTTTACCATCATTCTCCCACTTTGTTATCAGCTTTACATCAACTCGTTTATCAACATTCTTCATAGTCTTTCCAAAAACACTATTGTTCATGAGTTTATAAAAATCTTTTTCAAACGCGTTTGTTGACAGTGTTCTTAAATTATTGTTCAGATCAATATACGGTTTGAGCCATGCTGACTGATGAAATTGCAATACGCGATGAATTTTAGTTAATTTCAATCCATGCTGTAGACACTGTTTCAAGTTTTGATAATGTATTACATATTTACATTTATCATTCACATTAGCAATTAACATTTTTGTTCGTGATGTGATGTATGGAGATTTCATATTCTCAGGACAAAATGGTAAATCATTATGATCATCATGTAACTCTTTAGGGTACTCAAGATTTACCTCTAAAATATATCCTTTATCATCGTTATCATTAAGAGTGTCAACATGTAAGACATCAATTTCAGGATGTGTCAGCCAGCGAAAATCTTTCAGTGGTAGATATTGACTCATAGCCCAACCATATTGGTTATTTGCATCGAGGTAGACAATATACTTTGACTCTTCACAAGGGTTGTAGCTAGGCATGTATTTATTATTCGCTTTAGAGTACCGTCCACTACATTGGCTTAATCCACCTCGAATTGATGATTTTATAAAATTGATCATGTCTATATCAGTCATTAATTCTAAATTTACTTTCGTTTTTTTTCAACATTGAACTGAAACTTAACCCAGGAGCAGTGAAATACTGACACGGATCAAGGTCATAAGTTTTCATACAAATATTCCGAAAATATTCAAAATCATCTGCTAATAACAACACATCTGTTTTCAAATATAGGTCTGAAAATTCTCCTAATGTTTGAATGTCTAACTGTGCCCATACACGTTGTGCATGTAAATATTCCTGATCACTGATATGACTTGTGTTTAAGGAACTGTTAAATGCATCTTTCGGTGGTAAAGAACACTTCTCAAGACGTTCCACACAGTTAATATATTCGTAAGGGAATATACCCTTTTGACAAATCAAATTAAAATCATTTTCTTTACGAAAGACACGTTGAATTTCATGAAACTGATCTGATTTTAAATTACTAGCAAGCTTATCAAGACTACTCGGCATAATGCGGAATGAATCTAAAAATCGCATTTTTATCGTTTTCTTATTGTCAGTTTTGATGTATTTTGTGAACGATATGTATTGTTCCTTATTATTTGCAATCACATCAATTTTCACATCTGAAGCTCCAAATTCTTTAACGATAAAGTGGTTATCGTATTTGCTACCGTTATGTAGAATGACCGTAATGAATTTACTTACTCTATAATTTAAATTACATTCTTGGTGAGCAGCACCACGATATTGTCATGTTAGATGGTCATGATCGCGAACCCTGTCTGTATATAAACATTCACCACATATAAAACAATTTGTTTCTGATTCAAAATTCATTTGCTCTAATAAAGTTAGTGGTTCCATTGGAATGATCGTATTTAAAATAGAGGATATACGGATGGCATCTTTCTCAAGCCTTTCCATAAAAACTTTAGGTGCATCAGGTCTTGTATAGAGCTCAAACTTATTTAAAGAGTCATCATAACTACATTTAATATAATATGCAAAGCTAAAAGGTTCATGAATGTGAGTAGTGTTGGTAAAAGGTTGGGCTGGATTCGATGAACATGTATTAAATGGTTTTAGCAAAGCCTCAAAGTCAGCATACATAACAAATGGTACTCGAAGCTGTTCTCATAATCCTTAAATTTTAGAATGTTATTTTTAGGAGTCGGTAATACCGTACAAACATGACTACATCCCCAGTTTTGATGTTGTGATAGTTGATCCTCTTTCTGGAAATATAGCAAACAGCCATCACACAACCACTTTTTACCATTGTGTTTTGAAACCTGACTACTGACAAGTCTACTTAAATGTTTTATCCAACAATAGTGAGCATTATCACCTTCGGTTATGTATAGTAAATTTACATGAGCATCCTTTTTTCCTGAGTATAATATAGAGGACCTACTATTCTCTTGTTTTCGATTTCATAAACATCAATACTTACATTGTTCAACTCTTCAAAACGTTGAATGTCTTTTATCGCCATAGGAAATTCTATTTCTTTTAAATCTAACACTGAAGAATAGTGAGGATAAGATGATGTTCTCTCTACATGCCCCACTGCTTGATGGAGAGCTGAGGTTACAGCCCACGCAAAACATGCTTGATCACTATTCAAAACATTCACAACAGCTCTCTTTCGTTTGATCCATACAGGTAAATCAATATATGACGATGCTCGAAGGGGGTTGTATTTATTCATGTTGGTTTCTAAATAAAGTACTTCAACCAACGCCCAGCCTGACTCCCTTTCCTGGAACTCTTCACTCTTCACAATGATAGCACTTGAAATATTTCGATACATATCACTAATATTAGTTGATTCGCTAACAATTATGTTTTTTGTATTAAAGGATTTGATATCCATAATTTCACCGTCACTCCCAGTTTTTACATAGAGTCCAAAAAGTTCAAAATTCATTTTAATTGTTTTATGCTCTACTAAAACATTTTCTACTAAGCCAAACACAGTAGGTTGAACATTCTGTAAAAATGTTTCAATACTTTGAGTTTCTTCTTCACTATAAAGTCTGTAACTAGCAATTCCAATTACCAATTAGTTGAATATTTCCAGAATTTCTTTCATGGCAAGCGTTATTTTTATTATGAATACTGCGTAAATGTCCATGAATGATTGAAGAAGGTATATCAATATTACATACATTACAATGTGTTATCGAAGGTTCACCATTCTTCTTTCTTTTTGTTGCACAACTATTTTCACAATCTTGAGAACGTTTACGCTTTTGAGCATCACATTTGTTTAAAGGTTCCGTGCTAGTTGATGGTTTTACAGATTTCAATTCCTGTTGTTCTCCATGCACTTCAACCATGTGGGATTGATATCGCTTTACAACAGAAAAACCAAGATCACAAACTGAACATGAAAAAGGTGCTGAACTAACATGCATTAAATTTACATGACGTGCAAGATTATCTTGTCTGTTAAATGTGGTAGCACAATGACTGCACACAAACATTTTAATGTCATGTTTAGCATTTGCGTGTCGTTGAAGGTTGTCAGGTCTTGAAAACTGTTTCTTACAGTCTGCACACTTGAACATGATGATCACTTTCAAAATTACCTATAAAAGAAAGAAATCATAAATGTTAATAAAAGATAAAACAAAGTAAAATATAAATAGTTTAATTACATTCCGGTCAATGGTTATAGCAGGGTATCTAAATCGATCATCTGTGAACTCCTAGCAAGTCTAACTTCATGTAGTTCTAACTGGGGTTACTATATACCACTGTCACTGACACCTAGCGGTGAACATTGGAACTTGATAGAGTGGGAGAAACCAGTGATTGCCAGGTAAGTGAGCTAAGTGTGAGGTCATAGCCAGTCTTAAAACAAGTCTAAACTTGTAGAACATGTCACGTGATAGAAACCAGCAGCCACCAGTTAAGTGAGCTAAGTGTGACGTCATAGCCAGTCTTAAAACAAGTCTAAACTTGTAGAACATGTCACATATTGGAAACCAGCGATCACCAGTTAAGTGACCTAAGTGTGACGTCATAGTCAGTCATAAAGCAAGTCTAAACTTGTAAAACATGTCACGTGACAAGTTTAAGTTAGGTAAAGTTAGGTTATGTTAGTTGAACTGAGGTTAAGTCTTTAAATATTCCCTCTGTCACTGACACCTAGCAATGAAAATTCGGACTTAATAGAGCGGTAATCAAAATCTAACCTTCAAATTTAGCTTTAAACATCATGGTCAAGTAGTTCCAACTTTTGACTGCTAAATATACCATTTTCACTGACATGTAGTGGTGAACATTGGAAAATATCACTCTAGCTGTTTAAAAGTTATTAGAGGGGCACTTACCTTTTTATAATTGATCAACTGCTGCCACTGAATGAACAGATTGTAGGAATCTGGTAACCTACAGGTACCCAATTATCTGTAAACAAATTAATCAATCAATCAATAAATAAATACATTCCAATCAATAACTTCAACATCAATTAGTAATACAATACTACAATCCATTAATAATAAGTACATACCTTGCAAAATAATTTAATGATTTTCTACCAAAACGGTTTTTTTACAACTCTTGAGCAGTAATAGAGCACTGTTCACTCAAAGCGAGTAATAAAGACTGACAGTAGGGAGATATATGACACCCCTCTTATATAATCTCCCATCGCTCGTGTCAGCAGTTTTTTGTAGATCATTGCAATTCCTTTCCCAATACAGCTGAGAGTCCAAAGTACACTAGGAACACCTGTGTGGTATCCAATGTCTGCTGACTTTGCATGATCATCACCCATTGTCTTGATCAACACCTGAGGTTTCAAATTACTGCAGCGTCAGTCATAGCAACAGCAGTAGCGCTCTCTGCCATGTCTGCAACATGACACCGGAAGGAACACCTGTGTAATATCCAATAACTGCTAACTTTGCATGATCATCACCCATTGTCTTCATGAACACTTGCGGTTTCAAATTACTGCAGCGTTAGTAATAGCAATAGATCTGTGCGCTCTCTGCCATGTCTGTAATATGACACAGGAAATATAACAAGACGTCTTACTGCACATACCATCTCCTCAGTTTTAACATCTTAAGAACATGTATTATTCTCTTTCAACTACAAATGACTCGTTAGAACACATCCATCCACCATGTTAGATCCCTTGTATGTTCACATGTATTTCGTCACTTTCCTTTCATATCGTTATCCCATTATAGTAGTGGGGGATTAGTGAACAACGTCAGTTCAACACATTGCTTTACACGCAAAATGTAGTTAGGCCCTTTGACATAATTTAAATAAATTCATGGGCTAGTCCGTAGGGACCAGTCCAAAGGGGCTCATCCACAAGGACTCGTCCACAAGGACTCGTCAACAATGACCCGTCCACAGGGACTCATCAACAAGGACTCGTCAACAATGACCCGTCAACAATGACCCGTCCACAGGGACTCGTCAACAAGGACCCGTCAGCAATGACTCGTCAACAATGACCCGTCAACAATGACCCGTCCACAGGGACTCGCCAACAATGACCCGTCAACAATGACCCGTCAACAGGGACCCGTCATAAAGGACCCCCTTCAAAAGGACCCGACCAAAGGGGCTAGTCAACAGGGACCAGTCCAAAGAAACAAATCAACAGAGATCAATCAAAAGGGACCAGTCAACTGGGATCAATCAAAAGGGGTTATCGCCTCAAGGTCTGACATACCTCTCTTTGATTATTGGTTTACCTATCGACAAGCACCGCTTGAAATACTTTTTGATCACCCCTCGTGGGTTGGGTTAGGTTAGGTTACACTCCAACCACCATCTTTAAAAAGCCCGCCCTCTTACAAAAGCCATGAGTGGACATGTGTGTAAAAAACGGAAAACAAGCATGTTAATTCATAGTGGCTTTCCACCGAACACATGCACTTTAAGTAGAACAACGTTTAATTCCATATTGGCATTCAAACTCCCACATGCCGCACTTCAAAACGAGATTTACTAAGAAATTACAATTTCACCCCCCTAGTAGGGGTAGGTTTTATTTTGGGGTGGAAATATGTTGTCCAATGGAAAGGGGGTGTCAGCCCGAGTTCAATGACACCTCATTTGTCAAAAACCGACCATGCGTTCGAGAGATATCGGGCTGCCGCCATCTTGTGAGGAGGGTGAGGAGGAGGAGGAGGGTTTTGAACTCTCACAAAACCACTACTCTAACAGTAGGCCTGTAGACCTACCTGTACAAAATGGAAGGCAGGTATTTGCCAAGATATATTCAAGCGTTTCTCGTGAGCAATCTGTGCTCGGCACATCCATTCTTCAACGCTAAGAACACGCTTCCAACAGTGACAATAGCGAATCGCCAAGGCTGTCATAATAGAGGGTGTCACGGAACGATCTCCGCAGTGCCTAGGCACTGCTACGTAAGGTGAGAGCCGGAGTTTAGTTGGCAGCACAGCACAGCACAGCTCACACGTATGTTCTGATATCCTGTCGACCTTGGAGAAGACATGCTCGGCGAGTGAGCGAAAGGTCTGACTCCCCTTAAGAAAATTGCGAGGAGGGTGAGGAGGAGGAGGGTTTTGAACTCTCACAAAACCACTACTTGTTAGCAGCGTCTCCGCGGCACCATACTGATATAAGTGGCTGATCTCACTGAGTTCGATAGAGGATAAATCGAAATGCCCTGTCAGCTTCGTATCAGGATATCTGAAACGGCACGGCTTGTTGGCTGCTCACGCACCGTTACTGTGAGAATAACGACGAGTCAACAGTGACCCATGATTGGAGCTTATTGTAGCAGTTACATCAAGTCCGTCTCGTTGACATACTTTTCGAAGCCACTTCACGTACGTTACATGTACGTTTAACCCCACTTTCAGTGATAAGATATTCTGTAGTGGTTCCTATCTTCCAGAAATAGTAGTTGTTTGGGAAGTTAAGTGCTCCAATGACCTAGCTGGATCCTTCATCCAATTATAATAATGGGCGATGGCGAGCTGAATTTGACCTTGTCTTCGACCACCCAGTTTCACTCAACCTCGATCTTTATATAATATGTTCTAAGACTGATTGCTATGGTACGCCTACTGTATAATATTATTATTATTATCATTATTATTAACCTTCCACGACAAATGTAATTATGTTCCTCAAAGGGGGATGGGCTCACAAAATGTGATGTTTTGATATCAGGTCACTGACCCTGAAGAAATGGGTAAAATATTATTAATTAATGATGCGGACGAATTTTGAAAACCGTGTTTCTTGTGGACTTTTGTATTCCAGGTTTAGTCTCTCAGCAAGGATTTCTTTCATTATTATAATTTTATTTCTAGATAAGCTTAATGCTATCATATTTTGATGACTAAAGCTTGGACAGTGAGCCGAGCCAAAACTCGGGAAGAAATGTTTAAGGTAGTCTGTTTCTGTAAGTAGTAAGTCTACTGCTAAGAAAAAGATCAAACCATCGGGAGATTTTTATTTGAAAAGACTACGCGAAGCAGCCCTAACATACTGACTGATGAATCTGGCAATAATAAAATAATAGCACAGTAGTCAGCTAGGGTCTCGCTTGTTACAGTTAAGTTAATGCTACATTCCTCCTAAACTTACTCCGTAAGTCACCGGTACTTGAAATATACGCAGCGTTGTGCATAGGGATGATTTATTCCACTGTTTCTGTGACCCCGTATTTGTATTATCCACAATTTTCTTTGTATCCTCTCGTTTGAGCTCAAGTGTATGTCATGTAAGCACCCAAAAAGTGGGAAAACGTTAGTTCCATCACAAACTAAAGCCACCAAATTTCCATAAAATTCAATTTTCCACAGCCACGTTGAGCGCTACGCAACTACTGTAAAAGATCTTGCATGGCGGCTGCCTTCAGTTCAGGCCACCCCGTGGTGTAGCAGCTAGTGTTCTTGGCCTTCGCCCCAGAGGTCGATTCCCGACTCTGCCAAGAAATTTTGATTCCGATGTGAGGACTGGAACAGGGTACACTCAGCCCCGTGAGGCAAAACTGAGAAGAGGAGGATTCGATTCCCACCTCAGCCATTCTAGGAGTGGTTTTCCGTGGTTTCCCACTTCTTCTCCAGCAAATGGTGGGATGGTTTCTAACTTAAGGCCACAGCCGCCTTCTTTTCAACCCTATCCCCCAATTTACAAATACACACAAGCTAGTAGGATACAGCCTTCACGATAACACAGGGTACCACACAAATTACACACACCCAACTACTGTGCACGGGGCTGTATGCCCATGATGTCACAGCACCGAAATAAAGTCCCATCAGTTCAAAGGTAGGGAATGAAAAAAATTGCAAACTGTTATTCCCCATGGCTGAAAAATAGAGGATGAAAAAATAACCTCTTTCCGAAACCGATTGGATTACAAACATTAAACTTTGCATGAGTACTCTTGGATAAAGCTGAAAAGGGTCATGCTTTGAATGTCTGATTTTATGTATTTCTAAAGGTGCAAATGGGGCTTGACAATTTACTTAGTACTTAGTACCGTCAAACTGCAGTTCTCAATGAAAAACTTCAAATAAACAATACGTATGCAATTCATCGATAGGTCAGCTGTTCTAACAGGAGATGTGTGTGCACGGGGCACAGATAAATACTGCTAATCTATCACACATTGAACAATTTCCTTCGTAGGCCTTCAGGTCTCTCAACCAGATAACCGCAGCTCAAGAAGACAAACATGATCGAATTGTGGAATAACCTTGCTTTGAACTGTTGATTAATATTCTTCCTGATTCCAGCTATTCTATTCTATGGGATATTAAAGAAACGTCTGGAGAGACAATTATGGGGCTCTCTGTGAATGGCACACCCACAGTGGAGCCGCGTGACGTTTCCAAGCCATCTTTGGAATTCTACTCTTTGAAATAAAGCAGTGCCATCTGCTGTATTGTTTGGGCATTATCGGATGTTCCAGAATCTGTAATGATACTCGTGCATAAAATGTAAGGTCGTTATCTTTAAACGCTACCTTCGACATTCGACATTGACAAAAAAAACAGCTATATACGCTAAATTGTGGTGCACTGTTACATGTGAGAGAAGCACTAAATTGTTTTTTGGACTATGACATCAATCACGTTTTCTCTTCTATGTCCGTCAGAACGCCACAAATATTGCTATGCATCAAGTACTCCTTAGGGACATAAGACTTGTCTTATTTTCAAGTATGCCATTGTTATCAAGTGTAAAATATAATTTGGATGCAACACTCACGCAAAATTAGTTTTGCAGTTTGCTGATCCGCAGTACCAAATAAACTGTCAACCCCCATTTGCACCTTTATATATACATAAATTCAGATAATTCAAGCATGTCTCTTTTCAGTTTCATCCAAGAGCGCTCATGTAAAGTTTAATTGCCTCTCAAAATTACACAATTAACGTTTAGCCATTTCTCATCACTATCGAAGCACGTGTACAAGATGGCGGATGCGTGTAATATTCAACATTATGTGTCAGCAATCTGCAAAGCTATTTTATCTTGCATGTTGCATCCAAGTATTATTTACATTTGGTAACAATGGCATATTTGAAAATATGAAAAATCATATGTCCCTAAGGAGTACTTGATGCTTACCAAATTTTATGGGATTCGGTGTAGGCAGACTGATAGACTGACGGACATACAAAAGAAAACGTGATTGATGTCATAATCCTACTTCTATGTAAAATTCTCAAAGTGTTAGAAATAGTATAAGCGTAGTGGTCGTGCCCAAATCAAAATGACATTAACAATTACTCTCTAAGTGATGCTTTCATATGTCTGCTGCCAAAATCCTTGGAAAAGGAATTAAAAGAATTAAAACGATCGTGGGTAAGTTCTGTCTGCTGACCTCCTGCGTTTGCACTATTACTGAAGCATATTAACCGGCACGAAATGGTCAGCAACTCTCTCCGCTCAATTTAACTTCATAGTCCACTGTAGCTTTGATGCGCTAGCCACCAACTGCGGAGTTCGTCAGCCTGTTAGGACGCGGTTTTTGGCCATTGTTTCAATCAGATGCACGTGGACGTAGTATCATAAATACGTGAAATGCTTCCATTGTCCTGGATTACTACAGGACGGTTTAGGTCGATCCGACGCAAGTTGTGGGATTGAATTCCGGCATTGTTGCTGGGCATTTAAGATAGTTTGAATATAAGGGACCGGTAACAGTAGATTTGCTGGTATGTGAAAGACCCTTTCTAGACACAAGCTTGGGATCACCTCGTGGTGTAGTGGCTAGCATTATTTCGTGAGGTAGAACTGAGAATAGGTGGTTTCGATTCTCACCTCAGCTACCCTGGAAATGGTTTTCCGTAATTTCCCACTTCTACTCCAGGCATATGCCAGGATGATTCCTAACTTAAGGCCACGGCCATCTCCTTCCTAATCATAGTCTCACAATTGTACACACTACTACAGACGCCACAATAGCACAGTCTATCAGACACACCCAAGTATACCGGTCTAAATGATCAGGATATCGCAAGCCCCTGAATGAACTAACTAGAAGAACGAAAGTTTGGTTTCTAAAGCCGTAGCAATTGAAAGGGTCATAGAACTCCCATCATTATAACTCGTTTTGTGGGAAGAGATGTCCATCGTGACACTTGGTAGCTCACATAAAGTAATAAGAAGGGCAGTGTAACAACCAGATATCAATACGTCCTACGTAATTCACTTGACGCCCTCTTTCTTGGCGCAAGATTAAGTACACCGATGATTTTGAACAGGACCATCCAGTCATTGCGCTCGGAGAGCGCGGTCGCGCTCAAGGAGCACTGGGCAGTCAGACTAGCGCTCCTTCCCCTACCACCACTACACTGTGGCAGCGAGGAGACCAAGACAGACGGACGATGTTCGGACAGCGCTGACTAGATACGTACGTACAGTCGTGCGGCCGATGGCTCTTGTGGGATTGGTTGGTTCCTCAGTTTAGGGGCTGCGACAACGCGGTCATGTAGCCCTTTGTGGGATTGTTGACATCATATTGATAGGGCTGTTTTGACATAAAAAATATACCGCATATGCAAATCGAAGGGTACTCCGATGTATGGAATGTGCAGGAAACGAACGCAAGTGTTAAGTAAAGAATATTGTGATTTATTCCAAACTAAAATGTGAACATATTAGACAGGAAAATTCAACAACATCAGAACTTGAGTGACTTTTGCTCCTTTATAAGTTGTACAGCAACAAGGAAATTTCCCATTCTGCTTTAAGGGCTGCTGCTTCACCACTCCATATTGTATTTGTATGATGTTCGGTCATAACCACTGTGTAACTGATTTAATTACACGCTGTCAACAAAGGGCATTGGACTATACTAGCGACTGATGGATCTGCTGCTAACATCAGTGCGGCTGGCAGACCGCGCGCTCAGCCAGCCAAGCTCCTCCCCCCACTTCCGGAACTACCTTCCACCAAATCCCTCGGAGCACTGGCTTAGAGCGCGGCCGGAGCGCTGATGGATGGCCCTGATTTTGAATATGGGTCCAGCTTATTTAAGTTACTATTATGTGGGTGTTTACCAAGTGTATTGGATGTTCTGAATGCTATTTTGATTCCTTGTTTCCCGAAAATATTCATTATCGAAATTTGATGTTTTTCAGTCGGTCAACACGATTGTACCAAAAGAAAATTAATGAGATTAATAAATACACTTGGATGACCAGTTTCGATCACCAAGCTATCATCATAAGATCCCTTACACTTAAGCTATTAAATCCATGTCTACAAGTATGGGTTATGATATTTACAATATATACACTTATTTAGTTGCAGAAGTAATTAAACTAGCACAACTAGTCAAGATGTTTTTTGCTGATATATTGATAATGGTTATTGACCTTCAAGTTTGCTTGCATAGTGTGATTATGTGATAGTTATTAAAAGGTCAGGTTATTTTGGGTTGTGCACTTAGCTGCTTGAGCTTGTGTGGTCCGTGCCTCTGCACTGAACTGGAAGGCATTTCCTGTCTCCAGATGAGCACAAATTACAGTGGATCAAAATAAGTTTTGTTTCCTACTTCAGAGCTGTAGCTCTACCATACATTGAAAGATCAACGAATATTTACTCCGCTATCTCTCTCTCTGCTATCTGCTCCCTGCTAGCGTTTGAACATTACAGCCTGCACATCTGTATGCAATGCACTCCAACAAATACGTATGTTCATATGTTCAAGTTCCATATTCATAAAACATCATTTGCATCCCCTACATGTGGGGAGTATGTACCTTAAGTTTCAACATACAGTAAATCTTCCCTGTCAACGTCTTGCCCATATTGGAACACCGTATCCTTGAGATCTTCAAAATACAGCAACATTGGGCGTGGTCATAACATACATGCGTGCAAACCAGTCTACAGGTTGCAAACCCTTCTACCTTTTTGCTACACCTTGTATAACGAAATACCCCAGTATTGTTGTTGTTGTTGCTTCAAGCAGTGACTTGTGTCATTCTTTGGTATTAGTCTCAAATCATCAATACCCAAGTTTAGTGATCATGCATATTCACAACGATACGTGTATTAAGAAACAGTTTGGTGTATCATGAATAGTAACCTATGAGGTTGGGAACTGATGAGTTATATCAGTCAACAATTTACAACAAAATACCAGGTGAATCAACTGCCCCTAATAATATTGTTTTATGCAGCCCAACTAACTCGTGTTGTCAGGAAGGTCGATATTTCTCTGCTTTGCATCCTGTATGGTACTAATGCACTGCAAGCATATCCAGCAAACGATACTGAAATACAGTATACTACTTTTCCGTCGTATTATTCTTTAGTCACATCGAGGGAAACGTAATAGTGTTTAGTGTAGGTTGCAGGATATGCTTGCAGCGCATCAATATCATACAGGATGCAAACAGAGAAATATCGACCTCCCTAATAACAACGCTATTTGAGCTGCATAAACAATACTATTAGGGGCAGTTGATACGCTTGGTATATGTGGTTACTGGACAATCAGATGAACACTAAGAAATAAATTGGAGATGGCAAATTCTCCTAATCTGACAGTGTTTCTAAAATGTTAAAATCATTGGGTTGGGAACCCCTTCAAACCATAAGACACCAGGATGAATCACAGACAGGAGAGCTGGCCTGGAATGAATCACAAAACAGAATGCATAACCCAAGAGGGATTACGCTCATAAAATAAGGCCCAGAATCCGAAAATCAAATATAACTACGTTTCGCTTCATGAATAGGGTCATTTCGTAAGAAATCATAGACCCTGTCCCTAACAGGCTGAAGATTTTGCAGAGGAAATAAACTAACAGTATATTAGCTCACACTGGGAGACATTTTGGAGAACAATTAAGACCAATTGACTGATCTGTAAATATCATGTCAACGCTAAACTTTGCCTTACTGTGACATTTTTAATAACAAAATAAATAAACACAATACCTTACTGAATACTCGTAATGAAGACATAAAGGCTAAGTAAGAGATGAACACGTTAAGTAAGGCTGTTCGTGTGAGTCGACTAAGATGGTGGGGTCAGGTGATGCAAATGGGGAAGGAGTGATTACCTAGGAAGTTAAGGAACCCTGATAGGCCTATAGAGAGCAAGAGAAGCAAAGGTAGACCTAAGAGGCGATTGTTAGATTCATTGTTAAACTGCTTGCTTCCCTCCAAGGTGGACTGGGTAGCATTCTCTGTTATTGAACGTGGGATTAGAACAAGAAAAGGAGAAGGTTCCGTGGCTTATGGCCGTAGAAATGGCCAGGTAATATTATAAGATTCCTTCTTAATAGGGGATTATGGCGGTGACTCAATTTTCGAAAATTATAATTAGTGCCACTTGTATGCCTAATACAGAATCATTACAACACTTGAAAAAATAATAGCGCATTCAAGATTATTGCACCAATTATATACGTTTTATTTTCTTCTTGTTATATTCATATTGAAATGTGTTGGATGAAACTCATTCGTACACAGAGGCTTGCAGACTAGACTGGACGCTAAATGCCAAAAGAGTCACAAAGTAAAATGAATGAATGAATGAATGAATGATCATTAAGACAACAACGTCTTGCAGTGCATCTACATGTGATCATAGGTTCCTGCCTTTTTTTCTTTAAGCGAAGTGAATGAAATAGCACATTGTATTTTCGAATATTCTATTGATCTTCACATCATAAAACTCAACTGTCAACTAATTAGATTTACCATGTGATGGACTAATTAATTTTTGGTCTATGAACTACACTGCGTAGCAATATAGAAAAACAATCTCAAAATCGTACCTTAATATAAAATAATAATAATAGTAATAATAATGATTCATTGTGGCCATTTTGGAAACAAAACAAAAAAATATAATTTTAAGATAACAAAATAGTACCACTAGGATGCTTGATCGTGCCCCATTTTATGCAAATCTACCACCGTTGCTCAAGATAGCTCGCGTCAACACTTTTCCAGCTCCGGAAAACGTGTGGTCAATGTCATTTGGTGTGACACTAGCTAAAATATCATAAAATATAACTACCAACATATTTTATCAACTTTCCGAGTTTACTGTATAATAGACCATGAACAAAAGATGTTCATTTTTTACAATTAACTTTCGTATCCTCCATTAGTTAAGATAACTGCAATGGAAATATTTGGGACAGGTGATCTCAATGATTTTCATCTTCAAAAGGTAATCACTACCATCACCAGGGCCGTCGCGAGGGCGGAGCGGGAGATGCGGTCGTGCCAGGCCCCGCGCTTCACGCCATTTTTTTTTCATAAATGAAAAAAAAAGATAGTGTGTTTGATTCAGTCCAGCCCAAATTATAATAAGCCAACAATACCCCCCAGGGGGTATTAATTACTTGGATCTGGATCGTCTGAATTAAAGTCAGTTTGTTGACAAAACCTGGGTCGGTCCTCGATCTTCCAAACAAAAGGGACGCCACATCTTCTTGGAATATTTAATATTTAATGGAAATTGGACCTCCTAAAATCCCACAGAACTATCAATTTCCAAAAAATAAGAACGCCGCCATTTTTCACATGACTTTTTAGAGTGCAAGTTGGTTAATGATGAAACAGTGACAAGAATTTGGTTAGTCTATTCAGAAACAAAAAACGACGCTTTTTGTTTTTGTTTCCGACTTTTTGGCGGAAGTGTTCAGGCAACTGTCACAAACCGGAGTAATAAGGACGGTTGTAGCGACTGGGCTTATTGCCGAAGAAGCCTAAAGTCACACCAGCGATCGGCAGACCATATCAAGTCTTTCGCCACATGGACGGACCTTGGCTCAAGAATTAAAAAACACTCCACCATAAATCAGACGCATGCTGATATGATCAACGAGGAAAAGAAACACTGGAAAGATGTATTCACAAGAATCATCGCAGCAGTACAATACTTGGCTGAGACACAAATTCTTCCTTTCGAGGGAGTTCGTGCAAACTGTTCGAGAGAGAAATTGGGAATTTTCAAAAATTGATGGAAAAGCTCGCTATTTTTGACGGGTCGATGAATGAACATCTTCGGCGGGTATGTGATGACGAAACCCTCGTGCATTATCTCGGTCCCGAAATACAAAACGATATAATTTCGATGTTAGGTAAGTTAAAGTTAAACTAAATTTAAACATTAGGCTAGTTCTTTAAATGGAATTAGCGAATATGTTAATAATTTTCTTTTTTTTTCCTTTTCTTAAGGCGCTGATTCGAAGGAAAAACTACTGAATGCTGTTCGTGTCGCCAAATATTACGCGGCTATCCTCGACTGTACGCCCGATGTGAGCCACAAGGAACAAATGACCTTGGTTCTACGCTATGTTGATATGATGGCAGAAACTCCAAGGATCGTCGAATCGTTTGTCGAGTTTTTGGAGGTACACGACACTACGGGAAAGGGGTTAGCTGGGGTTTTAGAGAAAGTATTGGAGGATAATGATCTTGATATCATGGACTGTAGGGGACAAGGGTATGACAACGGTGCTAATATGAAGGCCAAGTATAAGGGAGTGCAGACGCGAGTAAACCACATTAATAAACAAGCAATGTTCATGGCATGTGTTGCACATAATCTTAACTTACTTCTGGGTGACAAGGTTAACCCTCCGGCGGGCGTGCTGGCGCACAGAGTGCGCCATGGTAGATATTTCACGTGGTGCGTGGAGGGAATGCGCACCATCATGTTGTTCTCCCGCCTATTCCTTCACTGGAGTGTCTTCTGTCGTGTGACGAAAACGTGATTGTTGTAGCTGTGTTTGTTACCACATTAGAAACACATTTCCTGTACAACACACCTCTGGCGCACTGAGTGCGCCGCGCGCCTGATCGTGTAAGTAAAACTATCCTAATAGCTTTGTTTCATTTTTATTCTCTATGATTATTTTAACGCTGATTAAGTTTGTAGCAACAACCTTTGATTAATATTTAACATTTGTACCTATTTATAATGCCGTTTTTGTCGTATAACAAGCTCTAATGCACGCCCATGTACGGTTGACATTCTTAGCATTTCTATTCATTTATTTCAAATTTATTCTGTTTTGCAGGGTGTTAAATTGGGAAAAATTGTTAAGTTTCATGCTCATATTAGCATTAATATTTTCAGGACGGAGTTCCTTGATGACGAGGCTATCCGTGATCTTGTAAACAACTTGCAGGATGATCAGCCCGTTGAATCAAGCAAGGAAGACAGTGAGAGTGAGGTTTCAGATACAGAGAATGAAGTAGTTAAATTCAGCGACCACCTGACTGACTCTGAACAGAGTTGTGATGATGACGATGTTAGTGAGCCTGGAGCTAGTGCATATTTCTTGGGGAAGGTCAAAGAAACAAAATGGAGAAAAACTGATTTCTCAACCACATCCAAGACCAAACGCAAAAATATTTTGAGAAAAAAATTGGCCATGCCAGTACTAAGATACAGAGATGTAAAAAAGGAAATTGATGCGTTCTTGCAGTTTATTGACACTGATATGGTAGACGAAATTGTTAGGTGCACTAACTTATTCATTGCGCGTCAACGAGAAGAAATTCAATACTCTAGAGAAAGGGATGCAAAGGACACAACGAGATGTGAAAGGATGGCTATCTTTGGTGTCTTGTACTTACTGGGAATGAAGAAGCTAAGCCACACTAATGTCAATGAACTCTGGACCACAGATGGTACTGAACTTGAAATTCTCCGTGCTTGCTTGAGTGTTAAAAGGTTCCTCTTTGTTCTGCGTTGTATGCGCTTTGATGACAATGCGACAAGAGTTGAGAGGTTGAAGACAGACAAGCTTGCTCCTGTCAGGTATGTGCTTGATAGATTTACCGATAAGTGTAAAACAAGTTACTGGTTGAGTGAGTACGTTACTGTCGACGAGAAATTGGAACCATTTAGAGGGCGATGTGCATTCATCCAGTAAACCGGCAAAATGCGGATTAAAAATATTTGCCCTCTGTGATACTAAAACATTTTACACCGGTAACCTCGAAGTTTACTGCGGGAAGCAGCCAGATGGCCCTTTTTCTGTAAACAATTCGCCATCTGCAATTGTACATAGATTAGTGGACCCAATCAAAGGCTCTAACCGAAACCTAACCATGGACAACTGGTATACAAGTTTACCTCTGGCATGGGAGCTACTTGAAAAGAAAATAACTTGTATTGGAACTCTTAGCAAAAACAAGAGAGAACTGCCAGCTGAGTTCCTACCCAAAAACGGTAGAGAGGTAGGATCATCAACATTTGGGTATCAAAAAGATTTAACTCTAGTATCTCAAGTTACAAAGAAAAACAAAGTTGTTATTTTACTCTCTACCACGCACGACACTGGAACAATAGACGAAACCTCAAACAAGTCTCACATAATTCTGGACTATAATGCAACTAAAGGGGGAGTAGACATGGTGGATCAGATGTGTTCGTCATACACAGTGGCTAGGATTACGAAGAGATGGCCTTTGGTGCTCTTCTATGCTGTGACGAATATGGCCGGGATAAATGCTCAAATTGTTTTCAGTTCAATGAGGGCAACCCTAAAGACAGGAGGAGGGTCTTCCTCCGAAATTTAGCTCTGCAACTGATGAAAGAGCAGATCAGTAGTCGCGCTATGATGCCAAGCATACCTGCTGATATAAAGAAATTTCTCATCAAGTACCGTACGGAAGCTGCAGAGGAACCTGTGCAATATGTCCAGAAAAAGCGAGGAAGATGTCAAACATTTGGACGATCTAAGAATGTCAATACGACCATCATGTGTGATAGTGCAGGAAGTTTGTTTGTAAGAAGCATGCCAAGATAAACTATCTCTGTGAAAGTTGTGTTCTCCCGAGTAACGATGTCTAAAACCTAAAAGAAATTCTGTTCCTTAATGTGTATTATTATTCTGTAAATAATACATTTGCCTAGTTACCCTAGCATTTTACTAGCATAATTGAAGCGTTTTTCTAACTTAATCACATTATAACCTACTTAAGAACGTCCCTAAATAAGTATGCAAGTATAAATCCACGGAAAGTCAATATTTAAATGAAAAAACCGCATGGCGCACGAAGTGCGCCACGCGCCTGCCGGAGGGTTAAATGCAATAAGGACGCTATGACATCTTTTGGTATAGTTCAGCGTCTGTACACTTTGTTTGTAGCCTCCAGGGAATGGTGGGACATTTTGTGCGGACTATGTCCTGGCCTCCTTACACTAAAATATTTACCTAGCACGAGATGGGAATGTAGAATTGACAGTGTCTATAAGGTACCAGTTAGACAAAGTAAACGAAGCTCTAGAAAAAGTGGCAGAAAATACCAAAGATCCTGTTACCCGGTCAGAGGCCCAATCTTTGTTGCTTCATACAAGTTCGTATGAATTTGTTTTAAGCCTTGTTATCTGGTATGATATTTTATTTTCTGTGAACTCGACAAGTAAAACTCTCCAATCTGGGAAGACTTCGTTAGATACGGCTTTGACTGAACTTCAGGGCGTAAAGTCAATTTTTCAAAATTATCGCAACACTGGCTTTAACAGTGCAATGTCCACCGCTAGAGAAAAAAATGGAAAATTTGGGCTATGCAAAGAAATTTTCTATTCGCAGTCAAGGCAATCGCAAAAGGTTCTTAGATGAAATAAATCAGCAAAATGATCAACAGGTGGAAAAAACCGAAGAGGAACTTCAAAAAGAAGCTGAAAATAAATTTCGGGTAAATTACTTTTTGTCTGTCGTAGATCCTGCACTGCGTAGAAAATAGGGTAATTCTGCACGCCGTGAGAACATGCCTTTTCGTCACTTTACGAACTTTTAACGAGGTATATTATTGAAAATATAGGATTTATGATTTACATACCTTTTTCGGAGTTCTTGCGAGTCGTTTCACAATCTCAACTACAACTGCCGCACCTCAATAATGTTTCTTTTACGAAAATAAAGAATTTTTATCGTGTCCGTTTCACTACGGACGCCATCTTGGACACGTCATGTGACACCATGTGACTACGTTACCAACATGTCGCACACAAAATTCACCATTACGTTTGTTGACACATATATTATTGAAACGTAAAGTTTGAAATTGTTGGAAATTTAGAACTTTTAGTAACTTTCACACGTAAAGTTTGAAATTGTTGGAAATTTCGAACTTTTAGTAACTTTCACACGTAAAGTTAGAAATTGTTTGTTGACACACATATTATTGAGACGTAAAGTATGAAATTGTTGGAAATTTAAAGTTTGAAAATGAAAATGTTCCGACACACATAGCCAACATGTTCGATACAGTATACACCACACAGTTTAGGGGTTTAGAGGTGAGGTGAGTGAGTTGAGTTGTGGTGCCGTAAGGTTAGGTTGGGTTGGGTTGGGTTGGGCTGGGTTGGGTTGAATTAGGTTGGGTTAGGTTGGGTTAGGTTGGGTTAGGTTAGATTGGGTTAGATTTGGTTGGGTTGGGTTGGGTTGGGTTAGGTTTGGTTAGGTTAGGTTGGGTTAGGTTGGGTTAGGTTGGGTTGGGTTGGGTTAGGTTAGGTTAGGTTAGGTTGGGTTAGGTTGGGTTAGGTTAGGTTGGGTTAGGTTAGGTTAGGTTAGGTTGAGTTAGGTTGGGTTAGGTTAGGTTGGTTTAGGTTAGTTTGGGTTAGGTTAGGTTGGGTTAGGTTAGGTTAGGTTAGGTTAGGTTGGGTTAGGTTAGGTTGGGTTAGGTTAGGTTAGGTTGGGTTAGGTTAGGTTGGGTTGGGTTAGGTTAGGTTGGGTTAGGTTGGGTTAGGTTAGGTTGGGTTGGGTTAGGTTAGGTTAGGTTGGGTTAGGTTGGGTTGGGTTAGGTTGGGTTAGGTTGGGTTGGGTTGGGTTAGGTTAGGTTAGGTTAGGTTAGGTTAGGTTGGGTTAGGTTGGGTTAGGTTAGGTTAGGTTAGGTTAAGTTGGGTTAGGTTAGGTTGGGTTAGGTTAGGTTAGGTTGGGTTGGGTTGGGTAGGGTTTTAATGGTTGGGGTTGTACAGTTGTGAGACAATCTTCAAAAATTCGTGGACCCTGGTGGCATCCGGATGATTCCTTTTGAAGAGGTTCTCCGCTAAGTAGCCTTCGAAATGGGCCTTCTTCTTCCCGAAGATTGGGATACTATAGCGGACGTTTCGCCACTCTCTTTCTATATTTTGAGTGTGCACATTGGGATCGATGTTGGCAGCTTGCTTTCTCATTTCGTTCTGATGGTAAACGTTGCCACTCCTTTAGGTGCACACGAACTCCACTTTGTGGTTCACCCTTAGGTGGACAAACCCTTCATGCTGCAGTGTGTTGTAAGCTGCCCAACAGTCGGAAATTATTATGGATCCAGGCAATATCCATTCGTGAATGACATCAATGAGGGTTTGGGAGTTCCTTCGATGTACAGGTTTGATAAAAAAAATATATTTTTATCGTTCCTTTCGACTCCTCCAAAAACCCACTGGCCATCGACTGGTCGGCCTGTGTGGTTCTTTCTCTTCCCAAACTTAGCTTCGTCGATCTCCACCACAACTCCCGGTCCTCCAATTTGTACCCTGTTTTGATACAACCAATGCTCGCACACCTCCCGGCAGAATGACGGCCAGTCCACTACGATATGATGACTGAGATTTATTTCCCTCATCAGTGATCTGTGTCGAGGGTTAGGAAACAGACACCATAAAACAACAAAGTTCACAATATCTGGTATAGAGAAGTTTGATTCGAAAAAGAAGGTTCCTTTCAAGGCTGATGCTTTGTAGTTACAGGACCGTTTCGGTGGTCCTGGAAGGATCTTATTGCAGGTCACAAGTAATCTACCACTCGCCCTAGCCCACTTCACCTGCAGATTTGAATTGCATTTTGGGCACGGACGTGTTTTGGCTATTACATCGTGCTGTTGTAAAAGTTTCAATAATTTGTCACGATCGCCGTAGTATACACGATTGAAACTCGCAAAAGTAATGTGACATGACACACAATCCATGGTTAAATTACGACTGACGAGTTGGATTTGGCGCAATTATAAATTACATTATCGACGCTCTTTTGTTTCTTTGTATACCCGGTGCGAGATAGTACCAAACGCGTGGGGTTGGCATTCCTGACTTAGAAAGATGTCTACTAGATACTTCATTTCATCTATATAAGTAGTGTTGCTATTTGGGATGGCTGGGTGGGTCTATGACAGCGGACGAGTCAACATCTATTAATTTATCATCTCCAGATACCATTACTACAGGTACTTTGGCTAATTTCATTACTCAATTTTTTATACACATGTTCTCACGGTGTGCAGCGCTACCGAAAATAGATTTAACGAAGTTATTTTTTTTCGGAATACTTTGGATTTCTTTTCGATCCTTCCAGGCTTTCCAATTTGGAGGAAAAACAATTGAAAGACCATTGTCAAACACTCTCTAATTTTCTAAAAGACGGGGAGCTTGAAGATTTGGATGCAGAAAATCTTTTTCTGAAGCTAGAATTATTTAGGTACGCCGTTCCGTCATCTGTTAAAAGTGCTTTCGGTGCACTACAGAACTTATCCCCGATAAAGGAGTCCTATTCTAATTTAACGACAGCCTATCGTATTATGCTTACAATTCCTATAACGGTTGCGTCGGGGGAAAGGAATTGTTCCATTTTGAAACTAATCAAAAACTATTTGCGACCAACGATGGCACAGGAGCGTCTCTACGGTTTGGCTACTCTGTCAATCGAATGTGAAACGGCCAAAAATTAGAAATGAACGATTTAATCAGCACTGTTGCCCTAGCAAAGGCCCACAAAGCGCCTTTTAAATAAATAAAAAGCTCTAAGTTCTAAACAAAAAACAGTTTTTAAGCCTGCCTTGTAAACCATGTTATTTCTAGAACAAAGGGGCCGTTCAGCTCATATTTATCGGTGAAAGTGGACTTATAGCACTTTTAGTAGTTTAGTTTATGAAAAACTGTATAGTCGTAGAAATGTTGAAATATGTAAACGTGATTAATTATGTGCGTTTGGGTAAGAAAGTACATCAAGCACATGCTTCGTTTTCCATAATATATTATTTATGCAAAAAAATCACCTGAGTAAGCTCATTATATCAGGTTTCCATTGATATTGCTTGTTGCTTTTATCTGATCAGGTGCTTCCTGTATCCAATTTTATGCTTATCCTATTTGTTGAGGTTTGTTTAGAAACAAGAAATGTAATAAAATGAGTTTTAACTAGCCTAAAAATGTAATTTCATGTAAAATATCACTCTCCGTACAACACAGCCCCTTACCGTCTAAAATGTGCATTTATTACCCCCCACCCCGCGAACTCATACCTACTAGGCCCCGCGCACATTCTCGTGCCAGGTCCCGTGCACCCTCGCGACGGCCCTGACCATCACACAAGCAAAATTACCCACAAGAATATTTAGCTCCCATTATCATGTTGTTCTAACCACTCCCGTAGAAATGGAATATTTCGGTGACGATTCACAGGAGTTCATTTTAGGTAAAGTCATATTATGCATGGCATCTATAATTTTTGAAAAGGAAGCTAGAGATTAGTGCTAGATGATTATCATCGGTTCAATAATGCACAGACCGTTAAATAATAATTTTACAAATACGCACCAATGGCATCAATACTCGGGAAAAAAGTCATAAAAATCATAAATCATAATTCATACGAAAAGTAGACAAATATTGTGTCAACTTCGTATTTCATTCAACGTACTAGTTAATTTTATCAATATTCACTACAATAGGATGCATAGACGAAATTCATGCTACACAGGGCACTAAATATACCAATGTTAGAAGAAAACTACAACAGTGAAATTAAAATAATCAAGCAAATAGCTAAAGAAGAAAAATTATCACCCAGCAAAATAGTTCAAATTGTAGCCAGACATAGAAATAAAACAATTCAATAGCCGGACAATAATGGCTAAGAATTCTCGCAGTTCAATTTCGTCGTGAACGCGAACACATACCAAATCACTAATTTATTCAAAAACAATGACAAGACCCGTACTCAAAGTCACGGGTACACTAAATAGCGTGCCAAGATACAGGGGTGTCAAGCAAGCTACATAGAAGAAACCAGCAGAAGAATGGACACACGCTACAAAGAGCACAGAAATGCTGTTAAATACGGCACACATTCGGCCGTAGATGAACATATGTTCGATTCGGAACACAGCTTCATTAACATAGAAACAGACTTAAATAGCATACATTACAAAACGAAAGGTGAACTTCTCGACATAAAGGAAGCAATTGAGATGTACCTAGCTAAAGGAAACAACCCTAACAAACTTTACGAGCACACTTACATGGAAAACTCACCTCTCTTCACGCTACTAGACAATATCCCCTATAAGAAAATGAAAATAAAATATAACGGTTCTGGCAGTCTAGATAAAGGGGGCAATTTAAAGGGAAATAGAATAGGTTGTACTTTGTACCCTTTCTTCAATAAAACCAAGGCCTATAATATGGCAGTATAGAGTGCAAGACGCTCCCAAAAGACCGTGTGCACATCAAAGACGGCTTTTTAGCCCATGTGTGGCGGGAGTGGAGATTGGTCTTTAACAGTCGAAGATGTCCAGAATACATTAGCATACACCACGTCAGGAAGATTCTACACCTGGCAAGCACAGAAGCTTTCTATAGACAGAAATGCGAGGCCAGACAATGGGTGGGGTGAGAACAGATAAGGATGTGAAAACCCCGAAAGTAGAGGGCCTGTGCCAATCCTGCTTAGTGTCATGGCCGCCGTCGCCGACTGAAAATCCTCAGATATGTAGGCCTACTGCTCGGGTCTATGCTGCGTGAACCTGAGAGGAATGTGCATCGTGACTATGAGAAATGGTGGTGACGAGTGATGAGGTTTCTCGGTCCTTGCGTAGCAACAGAAGCAAATACATTAGTCGGTGACTCACTCACTCATTCGCAGCGCCACGCTGGTTTCAGAAAGACCCTATGTTTGCAGTATTGGAATAGACGAGAATAACAGGTAACACGGCTGGCTGTCGACATGCTTTTAAATTCTCGCCTGCTCTTTCCCTGCCTCTGCCCTTCATCCCGCATGTTCACAGAGCTTAGACCCGACCAGTAATATTTTCGATATCTCAAGAACCAATAATCGGAGACGGTCACGTGAGGTGTCAAATTACTCGGGGTGACGCACCCTTTCCTATGGATCATTTATCCCAAATTTTGATTTTTTGACTTTTTAATTTTATTTAATATTTCAATTTATTATTTTTATAATTTGTATTTATTATGTATCCTTATTTTTGATTTTGACAAAGGGCCTAACTGTATACCTTAAATATTTAAATTTTTTGACTTCTTAAATTTATTTAATGTTTTAATTTATTATTTATATAATTTTTATTTTCCATCCTGTTTTTTTAGTTTTTGCCAAAGGGCCTAACGAAACATTTTGAAAATTTTGATTTTTTGACTTTCTAATTTCACTTAATGTTTTAATTTATTATTTTCAAAATTTCGATTAATTATTTATTTTTATCTTATGATTTTGACAAAAGGCTAATATGTATATTTTGAAAATTTAGATTTTTTGACTTTTTCATTTTATTTTATGTTTTAATGTATTATTTATATAATTTTTATTTGCCATTTTGTTTTTATTTTTTAGATTTTACCAAAAGGCCTAACTACAAATATTAAAAAAATCGATTTTTTACTTTCTAATTTTATTTTTTTGTTTTAATTTATTATTTATATAATTTTTATTTACTATTAATTACGATTGTTTGATTTTGACAACGGGCCTAACTGCACATTTTGAAAACTTTGGTTTTTGACTTTTAAACTTTATTTAAAGTTTTAATTTATTTTATATGTAATTTTTATTTACCTGGAGACATTACTCGGCTCGTTACCCTTTTTTACCATAGGCTATTTATCCCCCCAATTTTACCAAAGGACCTAAATACACATTTTGAAAATTTTGGTTTTACCCCTTTTTTTTAAATTGTTTAATGTTTTTAATTTAATATATCCTTTTTTTTTTCATTTTAAATTTTTGTCAAAAGGGTGTAAATGTACCATTTTAGCTATTTATGTATTTAATTGAGCCGTAGTGGTAGCTATCCCAGGAGAGGATACCCTCTAAGCAGGAAGGGGAATGGAGAGGAAGGGGGGATGGCTAAGAAAAATTTAACCCACTCGTAGCCGTGAGCGTTAAAACACACACTGCGACTGCATGTTGCAACAGGACTTAAGCTGATATAACGCGAATCCATAAACTTACAGACATGTATGATGTTGCAAATTACTCGTGGTGAATCCCCCTTTAACACAAACCACTGAATTTGCTAAACATCGCAAACCTACTAGGTCATTTACGTTTTTAGAATATCTTCGAACGAGAAATTAGAGAGACCTATGCGATGGCTTAAATTAAAGGTTTCTATCCCCGTTACCTCTAAGGCAAGTTATTTACACACGCAAGATAAAAGTACCCTTACCCGGAGGAGAAATATTGATTTTTGTATGCATGCGCATTCGTGGCTCTTGTAAGATAGCGGGTATTTTGAATAATTATTTATTGATTATTTACCCTTGATTTCTGATTTTCCAAACGAATAATTAAAGAAACACGTAAAAGGAATTGTTTTACTCGGGATGTTATTTCTTTTACCGTGAATTACTTATTTTTAGATATAACCAAAGAACGAAACTGCAAGGTCACGAACCCGAGATTTGTCGGTTCTTTTATTTTAGATTTTGGTGATTTGAGATTTCGCGAACCCGAGATTTTTCAAACTAATAATCGCAGAAACCTGACGTAGAATTTCAATTAACGCATGTAAGATTTTTTTATTTTTAAGATTTTTAATTATTAGATTTTGCTGATCCGAGATTTAGTGTACAAATAATTGAATTTTATTTATTACAAACACCGGACTAGCAGTTAGAATACCCGAACCTAGCCTATATATATTTTTTGGTAAACCGTGCTATAAGAATTTAAACAAGTACATGTTATTTGAACACGACTGTACCTTTGAATTATCTTTTAGGTTAATCACTTGCGTTTCCGAAACCGATAATTTGATATTGTTATACAACAGCTTAAATGAAAAAGCGCAACCCCTTTATTACTAAGGTAAGTTATTTTTTTAAAATTTTTGACAAACAACCTAACTAGAAATTTTAAATTACAGTTTTATAAATATATTTTTAACGGAAAACAATGCTGTATGAGAAATATACCTTAACCAGGTTTTATAACTTGCTACCTGGCTGTACAACAACCAGATGGCACGAGCAAGCGATTTAAGATAGCAGTTAGTGGATTTTTAAAATTATTTATTTATTTAATTAATTAGTTATTTAATATGTATTACGCACGGCAATGTAGGTAGGAAGATTATTGCACTATACTGTGCCCGCTTGACGAGGATTTCGGGGAGCCATAGACCTTAAATGACCCTTCCGAAATCCCCCCCTAACAGGAAGACATATAGGATGGGGTGGAATGCTTTCTTGGACTGGGAAGCACAGGGAAACTTAACTCGGAGGTGTCGGGTATAATGCGAGATCAAACTACCAGTCCAGAGGAATACAAACTCAAAATACAATAAAGAGGCCAGGCTTACATTTAAATCGCACTCAATTTATTCAAACTACTTCAGAGAGGTAAAAACGGCTAATCCGTGCAAAACAATGGAGACGATAACTTAACTCGTCTCCGTACAAAAATCCTAAAACTTAAGCCTCTCGAAGTCCTACTAAAAATGAAGAAGTCAATAAACAAAGCTAAGAGAATGACACGTAATCCATCCCTATATAATTACTTCGGAGATGCAATAATAATAAAAATACAAGCATGAATCTACAGCAAAGAAAGATATTTACTTGTTTACAACGCAAGGAATTCATTACATTTACTACACAATAAGTTTAAAGCTACGCTATGATGGTGTCACCTCTAACATTTAACGTTACAGTAATTTAAGCTAACACCTATCGTACGTTAACAATAGCAACGATGTAAACGAGAGGCGCTTCATCCAAAATTTATTCCAAAGCAAAATCTAAGCACATTCTGAACCTAACAGGTAATAGGAAAAAGCTATCCTAAATTACAACACAAATGAATAACACGTAACCCTTCAATAATGCGCAATTGGCACCACTGACCTGCCTACACGCAGCTTCACTGTTCGTGAAGTTGGGTCATGAATGAGTTGGAGAGAACATTAGGTCGGCGACTGCATGAGCAATTCATGTCTAACGTCACATTATCAGGTTAGCTACCGTGTTTAAACACGTAACTAACTGATTGTCGTCTCTCAATAGGGAAAAGCTATAATTGTATTTAGATGTGTCGAAGAATCAATTCTAAGCACTGGTCATCAAAGTTCCATTAAGTTTAGTGGTTTATTTACGTTTTAGAAGATTTCCTAACACTTTATTTAGGTTCCAGTTTAGATAAAAAATCCTGTTATTTGATTGTTACTTTCTTATTTATCAAATTATCTTTTAGTCCTATCAGTTTCTTTGTATTGGTTTAGTGACCATGTTAACCTCGAAAAGTGTGAAAAATTGGTGTAAAACAATCCAATATCAGACTCATAATTGGAAGAAAAACCTCATTCCAATCTTTCATTCGCACCTCTAAGTGCTTGTCAATAACACTGACCCGTCGGTTATCAGCTCAGTTAACGAGACAAAAGTCGTACTTGTTACTAGCTCTAATAGTACCAAAAACGTGTACTTTGCAACTAAGGGTAATCAGATCCTCCCTATGTAGTGCATTCAAAGAAACATAACAATGGTTTTCACTAGCCTTATACAATTCCAGCTTGTGAATAAGATCATAATCTGCTGTACAAACAGCTGTGTATTCTGAATATCATTCTAAACGTATTTAAAGTGTGCATCAATTGCTTTTATATCAGACTTCTACAGTCAAGAAACATGTGTTAATAAACCGGGTATTTCTTACAGTCCTAAATTTACCCCTCACTTCGAACCCAAGATAGCCTGCTTGGCTCATCTTATGAATTACAGATTACAGCTTGTATCAAAGTCGTCAGATTGTCAAAAATAAACAAAAGGAACACTCCCATGTGTTCATGTAGCGTGAAACAGGTTTAAGCAGTGTAGGATAGCTCTCATTTCACTCACTGCCTTCTAAATAATATCACTGTATTAAAGAACGCGCTGCGTTCGCGGCTACAGGGTCAATAAAAAATGGCATTGGCTTTGCTATGGCCTTGGCCAACATGTGGTGAATGGGTTTACTGTTCCAGTGGAATGCAGTTATGACCTGATTATATAACAAAAATACCTCCACGAAAATGAGTGCTGGTTCGATGCACAGTCGAACTATAAAAATGTGTATTTACGAGAATAAGGGCAAGAGCGTTTGTCCCAAGCTCTGGCAAATGATACGAAATAATGTGGTGGTAAACTAACCTCTAGAAAAACATAGCGATGAATCCTACCTAGGAATGTGTTGAGTAAGGACTGCTATTACTAATCCCCTTGACCATGACCGTACATAAAAAGTTTCGACTGTTAGTCGGACTCACGTGTTTCCTTCACGTCTCCTGCGTGCATTCGCTCGCCTGGTCTCGGTGGCAAATTTGGCATGATGGTAATTAGCCAAGGAACACCGTCCTTCCTTCGGGAAGTTTTCAGCCATCACTAGACCCCTCCATTATTGGGGTTTTCTATTCCATTCCAAACTCCATTATAACGGGAATAGCAATCGTGTCTTCAGCATGGAGAATAAATGAAGTAAATTCCATGGTGATAAATTATTCGTAGGTTTTCACTGGCTCTAGGTGTGTTAAATTATCGATTACAATTCTCACTGAATTTACATTTGAGTAGCGGGTTAGTGCAATAAATGACCATAGGTTCATCCGCTCACAGAATTTAATTAGTAGCTTGTGCCACTATGTTCACTAAACACTGGTGCATTAAATTACACGCAAAGTTTTGCTTTGCATTATTCACAGTACGTTTTACCTGGCAATGCTTTAACACTTAGAACAAATTTATATGCATTTAGCAAACACGTGCTTGACGGCGTGTTCGATTCCGGCGTGGTTGTAAATTATTAATTCCTCAAATATAAGGAATTCGCTTTCACTCATAGTTATAAACTGGTCTAACTGCTTTTCTGCGTGCATGTGCACATCACAATTCACTTGATTAAACCTTTTACACTAGATATTCGTCGATTTAGACGACGACCAAAATTAACGTCTCAACAGGACCATGCCTGCGGTAGAAATAGTGCTTATCAAAATGCCGGATGCTCGGTCCTGCTATCAGTCAAAAGTACGACTGTAAATGTTCATCGCATTCTCTGCGGGGTTTCATTTCTATTTCTTCTTATCAACAAAAATCAAATACTTTTCCAGTGCATCGAAATATGTACAAATAACTTATAACAATCCATTCTCACAGATAAATAAAATATAATTCACATTGGCGGCGCGGCAACTCAAATGAGAGTTACTCATACTTTCTCCTTGGAAGTCCTCGGTTCATCCAGAGATGTTACATTCGTCATGAGCCATGGATGTCACATCGCAGATGTGAATGCGGGCTCACTACGTTAAGACTACTTTTTTTAGGCCTTGAGCTGCCTTGCGATAAGAATTTGCTAACCAGACACGAGTTAGCTGCAAGGTAACACTTTGGTGACTATGCTTTTTTTTTGACCAGTGGGTAAGGTTCTAGAGAGCCGCTTGCCATTTTGGTTCATGTACAACAGATGTTTATATAGAAACCAAGCGATCATGTTCGTTCTTTTCAAACACGAGACATTCTACTAGAGACGGTTAGAATAGCGAAGTATCATAACTACCTGACAGTTATTTATTAATTATTAATTATTTAATATTTATTAATTCGTTAATTTAATTACAGTATTTATTTAGTTGCCAAAATTCAAAAGTAGACTAAACGTTTACATAGATTTTTAACAAAGGTTAGAATTGTTAACACTTACTCATGCTAGGATTCTCTTTTGTCAACCTCTCTTGGTTAACTCTTGTTTCTTATGAAACAGATGGTATTAGAATACTAAGTGTCTATGATGTTATTACTATGACACCATGTAGAGCTTTCCAAAACGCTGTTGTGCAACGGTAGATGCTAGTCAACGGGCGGTTACTCATTACTAAAACCCGATAAAATGTGCCTGAACGGTTTCCTTAAATTTCCCCGGAACTCTCTTAAATGTCCCTAGAATTTCTCTGATTTTCCCCATATTTCCTAAAATTACCTAGATTTACCATAATTCCCGCAAATGCATCTAAAATCAATTTTATTTACTCAGATCCCTAATATCCATAAAAGTTACTGAAATTCCTTTAAATACACTAGATTCACCCTAATTTCCTGAATATTGTTTTTTACGTTTGCTATTTTGCAAGTTTATTTTTCATTGGTTTCCCATACATTCCCCATACAAATACTTAGATGCAGACCATGACCTTTACCTTGCACTTTATTTCACAGTTTTATTTAATATCTTTTGTTTATTACAAGCTAAACATTAGGAAGGACATCCGGCCATAAAGACTATCCAGTACCCGAACGGTTTATTTTCAAATTTTACACATATTTACCCAAAAATATAGAATTGTTAACACTTACCTGTACTGGGATTCCCTCTTTTGTCGATATCCATGGAAGGCAATACAAGCAAAACCGACGGTATTAGACTATCCAAGACCTAGGATGTTAATAGATCTACTATAACCGTAACCGGAACTTTTTGGACCCACTTTTGAGTAAATGATAGCTATCTGGCCCTACCTTATAGATAGCTCTCTATCCGTAACACGGCACTAACAAGATATTTTAAAATGTAATTAAATTTGCCAAAATGCTCTAAGATATCCTAAATTTTTATCTACACGCTGTTGATGACTGATATGACCCGAAGTCCTTACACTCATTAACTAGATGCAACTAATGACCCGAGTACTAGAGGCTGATGACTATGATTTCCCAAGTATATTACCAAAACGAGACTAATGAGTAATTGTCGATATATTTAATTTTACAACGCACTCAAGTATACGGGGCTAATAGCCAACTACTTTACACGTGACCGATGATCACACATTACTGTAAGGAGCTGATGACCAAGGTATCCCTAATTTTTATTGCACGGGTCTAATGATTAAGGAATCATAACGCCATAATTTGAATTACACATGCAAGTACACGGGGGCTACGTGACCATGATACGTAACACACTTAAGTACATGGGGCACATGCAACTATTACATGCTATTTTTATGAAGAGGGAGGTAAAGCTAACGCTGTGCTTATTTGGCAAAATGATTGCTACGCACAACGAGCTTGGTTTTGAGTATTTTTATGTATTCCCACCACTATGATGCCCTGTTACCCTATTATGTCGTTGACTATCTTAAACTAATGTATATGGATACGGACTCGTTTATTTATTTGATTAACACCCAAGATGTTTATCAAGACAAGTTCAATTTCGTAGAGCACCTAGACACATCTGATTATCCTACTAATCACATATGTTACTCTACATCAATCAAGAAAACTTTGGGAAAATTTGAATACGAGGCTTGTGGATGTACAGTATTATTAAAGCATTTGTTGGACTTAGAGCTAAAATGTATGCTTTAGACATAAATGGCATAGAAATAAAAAAAGATTAAAGGTGTTAGCAGAGGCGTTGTCAAAAAGTGTATACGTTTTCAAGATTTTAAGGATTGTGTCATGAAAAACAACATAGCATATCATCTATAAAACTACACAAAATTGTTTTGTGCCCTCCTTATGATAAAAGAGTAATTATTGATTCTAATGGTATAGCTACACATGCCTATGGTCATTACTCAACGGTTGACCATACTTAAATGGTTAAGTTATGGATATCAAAATCCTAAAATTAAACAGGTAATAGATTACTCTACCTGCATCTAGCAAATACATGAACCAAAAAAATTTAAGAAATAAAACTGTGGCACTACAAAAATAAAAACACCAATCAAGCAACAAGAAAAGAAAAGAAATGGTAGTCATACTGAAGAATTAAAAAAGAATAGAAAAAAACTGTACATTTTATAACTACAAAAATAAAGAAAATGTATTATTTGTAAATATTGTAAATGTATTTAAATTAATAAAAAGATATTGTATGGACACTGCTTGTAAATTTTAATTACTACTCCTAATCCAACCGTTAACCTCATGTAATCTTAAGAAATTGCCCTTAGTTAACTAAAACTAAGTAGCCAAAAGTATAGTATAACCCATGTATTACTTATATGCTTTGGGATAAGGTATCCAGCCTTGTTATATTTAATGGAAACCTGTAAAATGCTGTGGTAGGATAAACAGCGTAAAGAAAGTAGCAACCCTGCCGCATGTGTACCTCATGCCTTGTACTTGTACTAGTGCTCTTGTTAAGCCTAGGGAAAGAGAAAAATGAATAAAGCTTTTACTTTTTTAAACTAAACTGACTTTGTAATCCTAAGCTCGTTGTGAGTAGCGGTTATGTTGCGCAGTAGCCACGGTGGTAGCTTTACCTTACTCTTTATAAGACTAGCATAAAGACAGTTGCGTGTGCCCTTATATACTTTGTGTATGCACATTAGCCTCTGGCTTAGCTATAAAGGTTAGCTTAAGTTAGGTTCGCTTACGTTAGGTAAGGTGAGGTTTGTTAAGTTGGCTTAGGTTAGGTTATGTGAGGACATGTTTGGTTAGGTGAACTGAGGATATGTTAGGTTAAGCTTGGTTAGGTTAGGTGAGGTTTGTTAAGTTAGGTGAAGTTATGTTAGGTTATGTGAGGACGTTTGGTTAGGTAAACTGAGGTTAGGTGAAGTTAGGTTAGGTGAGGTTAGGTTAGGTGAGGTTAGGTGACGTTATGTTAGGTTATGTGAAGTTAGGTTATGTGAAGTTAGGTTAGGGGAAGTTATGATGATGATAATTGTCATTGAAGTAAGTAGTTGCGTGCAGTGACCATCTTGTGCATTAGCGTTGTGCTAAAAATAATAAATTAAATATTAAATAAATAAAAAATATAAATAAAAAATAAAAATTTTAAAATAAAACTTATGTCAGTGACCATATAGTTTAGTCCTTTTCGAAAAATCTAAAATGTAAAATATAAAATCAAAAATATAAAATGTAAAATATGAAATTTAAAATCTAAAAATCTAAAATGAAAAATCTAAAAATCTAAAATCTAAATTTTAGAATCTTAAAAAATTTAAAATTTAAAAACTAAAATCTAAAAATTAAAAAATCTAAAATTTAAAATCTAAAATGTTAAAAAATGCAATAATTTAAATCTTTAAATGAGGTTTCTGTTGGTTAGAAAATTCTTGGGTTAATGACCTTGCAGTTTAGTGCTTTAACACAAACAAAAAATAATAATTAACTATTAAATTAAAAGATAAAAATAAATCATAAAAGTATATACATAATAAATTAAATAAAAAATAAACAATAAATTAATAATAAATATATAATAAATAATGTATAGTTAAAACCAAATAAATAATGATTTAATAAGTCCGCAATTTAAAAGTGCGGTTGCGCGCAGTGGCCATCTTGACCATTAGCCCCTGCGCCAGCTATGACTCTCCCTCCATAAGAATAACATAGGATAGTTGCGCGCGGCGCCCATATTGCACATGCTTCGGCCTACATAACCTACTTTCACGGTAAAGGAAATAAAATTCCGAGTAAAACAATTCCTTAAACGTGTTTCTTTAATTATTCGTTTGGAATATCAGAAATCAAGAGTAAATAAACAATAAATAATCATTTAAACAATACCGCTATCTTACAAGAGCCCCGAGTGCGCATGCATACAAAAATCTATATTTCATCCCCGGGTAAGGATAGTTTTTATGTCCTTGTGGTAATGGGGATAGAAACCTTTAATTTAAGCTGTCGCATAGGTCTCTCTAATTATTCGTTCACAAAATATAGAAAATCGTAAATGACCTAGTAGTTTGGGGTTATTTAGCAAATTCAGTGGTTCATGTAAATGGGGGATTCACCGCGAATAATTTGACAGTTCATACAAGTCGGTACGTTTATGGGTTTGCAAGATATCAGCTAAAGTTTGGTTGCAACACGCAGTTGCGGTGCGTGCTTTAACGCTCACTGCTACGACTTGGTTAAAATTCTTCTTAGCCACCATCCCTTCCTCTCCCTTCCCTTCCCGCGTAGGGGGTATCCTCTCTTGGGATAGCTACCACTACGGCTCAATTAAATAAATAATTAGCTAACAATGTTACATTTACGCCCTTTTGACAAAACTCTGAAAATAAAAATAAATAATAAATAAAATTATAGAAATAAATTAAAAACATAAAAAAATCTAAAAGAGGGGTTAAACCAAAATTTGCAAAATGTGCATTTAGGCCCTTTGACAAAATTTGGGGGAATACATAGCCTATGGTAAAGAGGGTAACAAGCCGAGTAATCAAACGCCAAATGTCACTGGGTAGAACATTTGGCAAAATAAAAAACCTAATAACAAAATGGTAAATAACAATTACATATAAAATAAATTAAAACATTAAATACACAAAAGTGTGGTGCTTTTCAGTCGGTCAACACGAATGTACCCAAATAGAGCTGGGTTATGCCCTAATCCTGAAATAAATTACATGAGATTAATAAATACACTAGGATGACCAGTTTCGATCGTCAAGCGATCTTCATCAGATCCATTATACTTAGGCTATAGTATGTATGTTTGAGAATACAGGTGAAAAATATATACAAAATTTACAATTATTTAGTTGCAGTGTTGGTAATGCAACTGTCAGTGTATTCTAAATGTGGCATATCTAATGTTAGGTGAAATTCCAAAATGATGATAAAAATCCGGAATTTGTCTGTTCGGGGGGATTATATGGTTATACAAAATCAACTATGGTTATACTGTAATAATACAGGCTGATACTTATCCGGTTGTCTTCCTAACTGGGACTTCAAGCAGTTTCGTGTTCACTCTGGTACCAGTTATAGTCGACTAACCCGGGTGTTAACTGGACGAGACTGGTTTTTCCCTTTCTCCCCCTTTTGTTACTATGTTCGTTCTAAGGTCAGAGCCATGTTTATTTCTGTGGCGTTGCCAAGTCTAGATAAGAATGTATGTTATTGAATACAGGAAGATCTACAACTATTAAAGACCGTGGAACTACCTTCGCCACGCGTGGCCTAAAAAGTCATTTAAACTAAGCGGTACACGGTCTATTGAAGACGTCCCGGAACCTTTAATACTGCCGCGCATTACGGCCTAGGTTTATTGCAGAAAAAGTACATAGTACACCTGATCCAAATAACATTTACCTATAACCACCGCTATCCCCCCCCCCCCTTATTTTTATCTAATTTGGCTGTATCGCTAAGTTGTGTCTTGTTTCCGACAGGGTGTGTTATTAGTAGAGTGAAATGGGGTGAACTCTCCATAAAAGTGTGTTCATTTAGATTGTTGGGATTGTTTTGTTTGGCTAGGTGAATCTCGATTGTTTCCTTTATGTCGAGAGCTCTGCCTTTCGATCCGTGATGAATTATTTTTAGGTCAGTTTCGATTTTAGTAAAGCTGTGCCCCGTGTCACACATATGTTCGCATACGGCTGATTGTGTTCCGTATCCTATCGCATTCCTATGTTCATTATAACGTGTATCTCCTCGTCTTCCGCTCTGTCCAATGTAATTAGCTTGACAACCAGTGTCTTGGCATGTAATAGAATATACCCCTGACTTTGAGTACGGGTCTGGTTTATTTAGATTACTATTTTTCAGGTGCCTCCCGGTCTATAATTCGTTGTGAATGCTATTTTTATGCCTTGCTTTTTGAATAGATTAGTGATTTTATATGTGTTCGCATTCACATAGTTGAAGCGCGCGAATTTTTTCTCATTAATGTCCGGTTTTGGAATCATTTTATCTTTATTTTTATGTTTGGCTACAATTTGGTCTATTTTGCTTGGCGGGAAATTGTTTTCTTTTGCTATTTGTTTAATGGTTCTTATTTCCCTAATATAATTATCTTTTTACATGGGTATGTTTAAAGCCCTGTGCACCATTGAATTGAACCCCGCTAATTTATGCGTACTGGGGTGATTATACTGATTGTCGATTCTTATCTAGACCTGGCAATGTCACACAAATAAACATGGCACTGACCTCAGAACGAACATAGTAACAAAAGTGGGAGAAGGGGAGAAACTAGTCTCGTCCAGTTAACACCCGGGTTAGTCGACTATAACTGGTACCACAGTGGACACGAAACTGCTTGAAGTCCCAGTTAGGAAGATAACCGGATAAGTATCAGCCTGTATTATTACAGTATAACCATAGTTGATTATGTATAACCATATAATCACTCAACACTGAAAAATGGCTTCAAACTTCACAACATTAAATACAAAAAGAGTAAAAAAATGTTTTTTTTTTTCAAAATATGCATCTGGGCCCTTTGTCAAAATCAAAAAATTAAAGTAAATAGTAAATAAAAATTATATAAATAATAAATTAGAACATTAAATAAAATAAAGAGTAAAAAATCAAAATTTAAAAAATGTCTAGTTAGGCCCTTTGGCAAAATCTAAAAACTACAAAAGAAAATAGTAAATAAGAAGCATATAGATAATAAATTAAAACATTAAATACAATTTAAAAGTCAAATAGTCAAAATTTTCAAAATTTACAGTTAGGCCCTTTGTCGAAATAAAAAATAAAAAGAAATAATAAATAAAAATTATAAAAATAATAAATTGAAGCATTGAATAACATGTTCAGTAAAGAACATATAGCCTACTTTCTCCTAAATGCATAGGTATTGTTATAACTCTTTGCCCTTTTCAAGGAGTATAATTGAATGTTGTTTGTAGTATCTTGTTGAAATACAACGTGCTATTCGGATATTAAACATGAATATGAGGTGCCCTTTGCTAGTGCTACCTCTGTAAAAAAATCAAGCAATTCGGTTCCACCGGGTTTGAATTGATCTGGGGAATCGATTTGTACACATACATGGCCACTATCTGCAAACTATTGGGGTGATGACCTTGTAGTTCAGTCAAAAGATGCTTCCCACAACAAGGTATGTTTTTGCAAAATTTGGTAGAGATCAAGTAATTAGGTTGATCGTAATGTGATTTAAGCTTTTATCATTTGGGTGGCCGCCATTACGTTTTTGTCAAGATGGTGGCGATATAAAACATGACACTGGAGTACCCTTTGCCAGTGCTACATCTGTACGAAATTTCGTTGATTTCGGTTTCACCGTGTTTGAATTGATATGGGGAATCGATTTGCACACATACTTGGCCGCCATATGCAAACTCTTACGCTGATGACCTTGTAGTTTAGTCAAAATTCGGCCGCCATATGAATGTATGTTGTTGCAAAATTTTGTAGAGATCGGATGATTAGGTTAGACGTAATTTAATTTAAGCTTCGAACATTTGAGTGGCCGCCATCACGTTTCCGTCAAGATGGTGGCAATATAAAACGTGACACTGAGGTGCCCTTTGCTAGTCCTACCTCTGTATCAAATTTTGTTCAATTCGGTTTCACCGTGTTTGAATAGATTGGGGGAATCGATTTGCACACATACAAGGCCGCCATCCGCAAAGTTTTGCGCTGATGACCTTGTAGTATGGCCAAACGACGCTCGCCATATAAATATATGTTGTTGCAAAATTTGGTAGAGATCATATGATTAGATAAGTCGTAATTTGATTTAGGTTTTGAACATTTGGGGGGCCGCTATTGCGTTTCCGTCAAGATGGCGGCGATATAAATCATGACACTGAGGTGCCCTTTACTAGTTCTACCTCTGTACCAAATTTCGTTCAATTCGGTTTCACAGTGTTCGAATTGATAGGGGGGACAGACATTCAGAGTACACACACTCACAAACTCACACACACACAGACACACAGACACACAATTTTTGGCCCTGTGTAGATCTCATAAGTCTACATTCATTTTTGCGGCCGATAACCTAGATATTAAGCCCCTTAAACCAACAACAATTATTATTTTTTTGCAAAAATCGAAAGTAGGCTAATAAAATTATGAAGTCAAACAAAATTTTTAAAATGTACTGTATAGTTAGGCAATTTTGACAAAATTTGGGAAAATAAATGTTGCATGGGAAAGGGGGCGTCATCATGAGTAATTTGACACCTCACTTGACCCTCTCCAATTATTGGTTCGCGAGATATCGGAAATATTACATACGTTAGGATGTACAGTCGACGATGGCGGCACTGACACTAAGCAGGATTGGCACAGGCCCTCTACTTCAAAACAAGAAAAATTCTATTCAGTCCACTACAAACAGAGCAAGAGAAAAGTGACAGTAGCTGATTTGAGAACGTATATTACCTCAACCAAATAACCAGAAAAAGTAATTCGGCCTAATCCACTTCCAAAGTACAATAGAACCAACTAACCATTCCAGATTATCGCACTTAACAAGGTATTAAACCCTTTGGAAAATAGCATGTAGACAAGATTCAAAATTTCGGGGTCGTAATGGATTCTTGTGAATGTGATTTAGAGGTTTTGCTATCAACATAACTTCCAGGGTTCATAAGGTTAACTTATTATTATTATAAAGCCAAGAAAAACAACAGGATCTACTAACAATGAAATTTATTAACTGAATCAAACATAAAAAAAAAGAAAACTATAACCACCCTTTTATTGTTCACTCGCGTGAACAGATCTAACACTGACCAGCCTGACGTACCATGACGACATGGCATGACAGCTGTCAACAAGCATTGTGACTGCAATGTCACTTAAATCAAAGTAACAAAAGAAAACGGATCACAAGATCCAAATATAACAAACAAATAAATAGTACAAAAATTTAATATTTATGAGCGACACGGGTTTTAAGACTAGTTCAAGTAATGAGCATTTTGACGGGCGCTCGTTTCCGACCAAAACAGTTGGTTCGGGAACGGACTCCGTACTGCGAAGGACGAATTACGGAAATGTGGGAACAACAATTACATATTTATATACACTACTGACATGCTCTAACCTTAGATTACCACAACCAAATACACGTGTGTATTATTTAAAATAAGGGCTGCGGAATTACCGACTTATACCTTAAACACTAGGAAGGCATAACATGACATGAACAGGTTTGGCCGGTTGCCAAATTATATTTATATGAATACAATGGCCTTGAAAATAAGAGCCAACAACAACAAAATATAACTTTAAATTTTCACGCCGGAAAGTTTGGCGTTTTAAAACAATGAACAAATAAGTCGTAGTAATAATAAAAGAAACTTGGATCGACAACATGGCAACTTCCCAAATTAAACCAAATAAAATAACCTTAACTCATTAGGCTTTAAAGCAAACAAAACGTGTCATAACGAGCTGGAGACAACCGGGCCTGTTATCGCATCACCGAGAGAGTGGCTGATTTCTTCCCCCAAGTAGTAATTAGTGCCACGCTAAATATAGATTCTGGCCCATAGCCAGCGTACAGCACCTTTGCTAATCGCCACCTGTTAAACGCGTACAAATAAATAACACATTATCTCAAAACATCCTCTCAGGGATTTTTAAGAATACATTCCCAGGTCAAACTTATCCCCACGGATAACTAGTTTGCCGGAATGATATCGCAGTCATGGACAGGCTTTACCTCTCCTCATCATCATCACTTACACCCAAAAACACGTGGCACATTTCTCGAAGATCTCGTCGTAGCATTAATCAGCACACCTCTCAGATAATGACATACAACATGTCCAAATGACAATAAAGAATAAATAACAGGATCTGTCCTAGCCCGAGTTATCAAAGCAACAAATGCAAATATTCCCCCCACGTAGTAATTAGTTTAACATAACATTAAATCAGTCCATTTATCATTGTCGTTCCTAGGTTCTCATTCATGGCTACACTTTTTATAGATACGTTAATCGATGCGGCCGTTTCGCAATAAGAATTACGTATACATAAGGAAAACATTTAAATTACAAAATTTACTGTACAACATAATTGTCACGCAATGCCAAAATTTACTACACGCATGTCAGTTAAGAAATCAAACCCTAAAATTTAAATTAAACCACACAAATAAAATCTATACAAAGTTCCACACATCTCTCGCGATTCCCCTCGTCCAAAATCAATAAATCAATTTTTTTAATACTCATCACTTAAACTGCTTTCCAGAGGCCTCCCGCCTCGTCAATTCCCATCATTAGGCCGTTAGCCCAAACACTGATGGTAATGGAGGATGAAGCTTGCTGTCTTCTCTCCATGGTCGACATTTTGCTGCTGTTAACACACAATTATATCAAAGTTTTTAAACTGTTCTATCTGCGTTCTAAGTATTTTATTTCCTCAGATCGTCCTATGCAGAATCGTCGACTTTCCCTATTCTATGGCTAATTGCCATCTCACAATTTATGAAAATTTCCAACTTCGTTGCCGACACACAACTATAATTTTAAAACCATATCGTCTTAAGGACGTCTTAAAATGACTGTCGAAGAATAATTAGGAGTGCCCCGATTCATCTCAGACATGTGTATATATACAGAAAGCCTAAAGTTTCAATGGTGGGAGAAAAACAGCTCCTCAATATTTTAAGTAATGGGCCTATAATTATGTGTGACCTCTCAAAATTCTTGTATTTTCTCACAGGTCGCGAATCTGCCGTCGAACATGCAAACCGATCGCTAGATCTTTTTATATCCGATTGCCGCGCAAAACACACTGACGCTATGTTCTGGCGTCATGTTTTCTTATTGGTCAGATAAGTTGGCGTTGGAGCTCTGACCTTACAAATCCCGCCCTTATTTTGACGTCACGACTATTCTCCTCTCTCTCACTCCTTGCCTTGTACGCAGCATTATGGCCTTCGATGGTCACGTACGCCACAGCGTCATATCTGATTTTCTCAGAAATCCAAGAATAACATTGGTTGTGAAACTATTGGTCATTTCCAGCCAGCACGTAGCATGTCTTACCAAGTCCAGATTTCTAGCTACATCAATATTACTCAAATATCCAGCATATCATGTATTTAGTATTTCCATCGTTTTTATTAATATGAAACATTATTATTGGACACAATGATAAGGGTTCATCCGACCCCTAGTTGATGAAATTCGAACTCAAATGAAGTCGAATTTCACATCCCCTACTTTTCTGGCTCAAATTTGAAGTTGCTGGTCACCCTCAAAATATAATGACTGCCCGCCTCTGTCTGTTTCCGTAGCCGTCTCGTTCCAAACTCATTAGGAAATTCCTGTATACTTATGCCCTCCGGCCTCTTTCCTTGCTACTCGTCTCCCCTCTCACTCTTTCAAAACATCAACATATTCATTAACGACTTCCGCCTGAACTTGTAAACACGTCAGAGCTGTCTTTTGAGCGCTTTAACCACTAGTGTACCCCCGTATCTTTTGTTGTTTGTTATCACGCGAATGTTTAATTTGCTGCAGTAACATTATTTCTCGGTTCGTATGGCTCTCTCTGATGATACAATTTTAAATGTGAGATATTATACACTGCCATGTTTCCTGTGCTCACCTCTCGGACTCTGTAGGCGTTGTTACCTAAGTTCGTAACCCCTAGTTGAACTTCCTTAAGCCGCTCCTGTCTCTTCTCCATTTTACCGTGATGTCATCTCCTTCTTCTCCCCCGCGTTGCCATCTTCTTCCTTCTCCCTTCTTCTTCTCCTATTCCCGTACAATAACTTCTTTTTTTACCATATTTCGAGACCCTTGCCTGACATGGTCTGCGAATCTCTCCTGCTATTCTTCTGTTTCCTATTGTCGGCTGCTCTATTTTCTTCTTCTCCATGCAGCTCCTCCAAATATCTCTGGGTTTCTACATGCATGGCCTCCAACATTTGATGTGTTCCGTTTTCCTCCTCGTGGTTGTCGGGATTCTTCCGCCGATCTATCGCTCTTTCCCATTTATCATTATTTCCTTCCATGTTACGTGGCTCCTCCAGGTACTGTTGTGACTCAGCGTGTCTCTCGTTCCAATTTCTCTGATCATCCCTTGGATCCGATTGCTCGTTAAACCGCTGGTTATTTTGTGCGTTATATTGTTGGTTGTAACGCCTATTGTCTCTGGGCCTATATTGTTGATTATAGTGTCCTCCACGCCATCCTCGATTGTAAGGTGCGTTATTATTATTCCTATTGTATGACGTTTGGTATCTCCTATTATCTCGCCACTGCTGATTGTTTGTGTTCCGGTAGCGGTTAGTTCCTTCCTGATTGTTATGGTTTCTGTCCCTATTTTCGTATCTCGGTTGAGATCTCGGCTCATATTCTTCGGTGCTCTGCCGTCTTTGGTTATCCTCAGTGTTTGTAGCTTGCGACCTCGTGTTTTTGTTCGGTGTCTTGACTACTTCGACTGCATTAACTAACTCTATCTGTCTTTTCTCTCTCGGGTTGATGTAATTAGTGGTTTCATCTATCTTCCTTAATACCTCTTCTGCCTGGACCACGGTCGTAATATTTGCCGCCACCAAGAATTGCTGAACGCTAATAGGCATCTGTTTTCCTATAGTAGTTATTAGCTCCATTTCGCTGGGGGGATTATCAAGATCTTGCAATTTGACAAGTTGCATGGCGAAAAAATCTGCATATTTCGTCTGATGCGTGGAATGGTATTTACGCGAGTATAAGTCCATTCGCAAGCTTTGTTGATACGACCCACTCCAGTATTTGCTTAGGAAGGCCTTGTGGAAACCTTCCATTGATTTAAATGTGTTCTTAAATCCAAGATACCAGGTAAGAGCTGAGCCCGCCAAAAATTTTTCAACCATTCTTAATTGTCGCGTTGAGCTAACATTTTGGTCCGAAAAATATTCTGTCAGTTCCCTTAAGAAAGCTTTAGGTGTCCCTCCGCTCTCTGGTAAAAACTTATTCGGTTTAAATTCGTTTCCACGGATGACTTGTATAACTTGCGTGGGAAGTTGTGTGTTTTGAGGTGTCGAGCTACGACCCTCATAATTCTGGAATGCTTGCGTGTCTACCGTTCTTGGACTTTGCCCAAGCTCGTGGCTGTCTATTGTGTGCTCTCTTTCCGCATTCTCCCCTTTCCCTTTTTCCATTAGTGTCGCAAACATCGTATTATGTCCAAGTGACTGCAACTCCGATTTTATCATGCGGTCCTCTTGAATTTGAAACCTTAACTTCATATTTTCTTCTAACGCCTGTATTTTCGCGTTATTTTCCCCTAGCTTCTTGCTTACTGCGAGCCGTTCATCTTTCGAATCAGCGCTCATCTTGGTCCAATCTTTCCTAATAGTATCCTTCAATTTAACAAAGCGTTTTTCGACTTCCTGTTGATTAGCCTCCTGATTATCTTCAAGTTTATCTATCCTTTCTCCCAGAGAAATGTTGTTCTGTTCTAATGTTTGTTTAATTTCTTCCTGGTCAATTTCTAACTTTTTCCATTTCTTAATTGATTGTATTTCTAATTTGTTGAGTTCCGTCACTAAGCCCGTGATATTGTTATCTACTGTAATTATCTGATCTTGCATACCCTGTGTCCCTCGTTCGATATTCTCAAACCTTTTTTCTAAGTTTGTGTGTGCTTCTTTGATTTCAGATGAGCTGGTCAAACACGCTTGCTCGATTTGTGCTAGTTTTGCCATAACAGTCTCATCCATTCCTTTTATTTCCTTTTTAAACGAATCTTCGATACCTTTTATTATTCCTAATTGTTTGGTATTGTTAGTGCTAACGTCCTTTGCTAATTGCATTAGCTGTTCTTTTGTGTGCTCTTTGATTTCTACCGTTAGCGCAGCTAGATTTTGAGTGTTCCTTTCGTCTTGTGCGTTTAATATTTCATTGTTTTTCTCAGACTGCCTATGTAATTGTTCACTAACCAGAATGTTTTGTGTAGCGATTTTCTGATTTATATTCTCGTTAACTTCGGATAGTTTTGTGTTTAACTGTGTCTGTATTTTTTCCGATTGTTTATTTATAGCAGCTAACTGTGTCTGCGTTTCTGCCGATTGTTTATTTATAGCCGCTAACTGTGTCTGCGTTTCTACACTATTTGCCGCTAACTGTGTCTGCGTTTCTTCACTATTTGCCGCTAACTGTGTCTGTATTTCATTGGTTATGTCCTTTCTCATCTCACTAAGTTGTTCTCGCGTACGAGCGGATGCTAGTTCAATCACTTCGCGAATTTCTCCCAGAGTTGCCATCACAACAATAATATATTTGAGACATAGGGAAATGACATAAGGGCGGAGCCCTGGATACGCGCGCTCACACATATTAAATATACACACATTAACCCTTTACATACTCAGTTCATTTACTTTAAATTACTCCCACAAACTATAGCATCACTGAGTATAATTTACTTATTATTCCATTTAATTTTAACCCTTTGATTCAGTTATAATCTTCCTGACCTTACTTTACTTACAAATTTTAACCAATTAATAGAGTATTAATTAGTTTTTAAGGTCTAACCTTCCTGTCAAACAATTCTTTGAGTTTGGCTTTTCTACACAAAGCTAATTTTATTTTATTGGGCGCCTGGAACAGTTTGTTCTAATTTTAATCACAGTTCAAACACTTAACTTGTTCCACATTTACTTTATTGCAAACTCCATGACTTTATATTTTCAAACATTTGGCGGTACTATCTTCGCCTAACTTACGTTAATAAACTTATCACATGCCGGTGATCTATTTTTTTACTCTAAAACACAAATGCCACACGTTCGGAAGCCAAAGTAACTCTTATAAACCCTTTGGAAAATAGCATGTAGACAAGATTCAAAATTTCGGGGTCGTAATGGATTCTTGTGAATGTGATTTAGAGGTTTTGCTATCAACATAACTTCCAGGGTTCATAAGGTTAACTTATTATTATTATAAAGCCAAGAAAAACAACAGGATCTACTAACAATGAAATTTATTAACTGAATCAAACATTAAAAAAAAAGAAAACTATAACCACCCTTTTATTGTTCACTCGCGTGAACAGATCTAACACTGACCAGCCTGACGTACCATGACGACATGGCATGACAGCTGTCAACAAGCATTGTGACTGCAATGTCACTTAAATCAAAGTAACAAAAGAAAACGGATCACAAGATCCAAATATAACAAACAAATAAATAGTACAAAAATTTAATATTTATGAGCGACACGGGTTTTAAGACTAGTTCAAGTAATGAGCATTTTGACGGGCGCTCGTTTCCGACCAAAACAGTTGGTTCGGGAACGGACTCCGTACTGCGAAGGACGAATTACGGAAATGTGGGAACAACAATTACATATTTATATACACTACTGACATGCTCTAACCTTAGATTACCACAACCAAATACACGTGTGTATTATTTAAAATAAGGGCTGCGGAATTACCGACTTATACCTTAAACACTAGGAAGGCATAACATGACATGAACAGGTTTGGCCGGTTGCCAAATTATATTTATATGAATACAATGGCCTTGAAAATAAGAGCCAACAACAACAAAATATAACTTTAAATTTTCACGCCGGAAAGTTTGGCGTTTTAAAACAATGAACAAATAAGTCGTAGTAATAATAAAAGAAACTTGGATCGACAACATGGCAACTTCCCAAATTAAACCAAATAAAATAACCTTAACTCATTAGGCTTTAAAGCAAACAAAACGTGTCATAACGAGCTGGAGACAACCGGGCCTGTTATCGCATCACCGAGAGAGTGGCTGATTTCTTCCCCCAAGTAGTAATTAGTGCCACGCTAAATATAGATTCTGGCCCATAGCCAGCGTACAGCACCTTTGCTAATCGCCACCTGTTAAACGCGTACAAATAAATAACACATTATCTCAAAACATCCTCTCAGGGATTTTTAAGAATACATTCCCAGGTCAAACTTATCCCCACGGATAACTAGTTTGCCGGAATGATATCGCAGTCATGGACAGGCTTTACCTCTCCTCATCATCATCACTTACACCCAAAAACACGTGGCACATTTCTCGAAGATCTCGTCGTAGCATTAATCAGCACACCTCTCAGATAATGACATACAACATGTCCAAATGACAATAAAGAATAAATAACAGGATCTGTCCTAGCCCGAGTTATCAAAGCAACAAATGCAAATATTCCCCCCACGTAGTAATTAGTTTAACATAACATTAAATCAGTCCATTTATCATTGTCGTTCCTAGGTTCTCATTCATGGCTACACTTTTTATAGATACGTTAATCGATGCGGCCGTTTCGCAATAAGAATTACGTATACATAAGGAAAACATTTAAATTACAAAATTTACTGTACAACATAATTGTCACGCAATGCCAAAATTTACTACACGCATGTCAGTTAAGAAATCAAACCCTAAAATTTAAATTAAACCACACAAATAAAATCTATACAAAGTTCCACACATCTCTCGCGATTCCCCTCGTCCAAAATCAATAAATCAATTTTTTTAATACTCATCACTTAAACTGCTTTCCAGAGGCCTCCCGCCTCGTCAATTCCCATCATTAGGCCGTTAGCCCATAACACTGATGGTAATGGAGGATGAAGCTTGCTGTCTTCTCTCCATGGTCGACATTTTGCTGCTGTTAACACACAATTATATCAAAGTTTTTAAACTGTTCTATCTGCGTTCTAAGTATTTTATTTCCTCAGATCGTCCTATGCAGAATCGTCGACTTTCCCTATTCTATGGCTAATTGCCATCTCACAATTTATGAAAATTTCCAACTTCGTTGCCGACACACAACTATAATTTTAAAACCATATCGTCTTAAGGACGTCTTAAAATGACTGTCGAAGAATAATTAGGAGTGCCCCGATTCATCTCAGACATGTGTATATATACAGAAAGCCTAAAGTTTCAATGGTGGGAGAAAAACAGCTCCTCAATATTTTAAGTAATGGGCCTATAATTATGTGTGACCTCTCAAAATTCTTGTATTTTCTCACAGGTCGCGAATCTGCCGTCGAACATGCAAACCGATCGCTAGATCTTTTTATATCCGATTGCCGCGCAAAACACACTGACGCTATGTTCTGGCGTCATGTTTTCTTATTGGTCAGATAAGTTGGCGTTGGAGCTCTGACCTTACAAATCCCGCCCTTATTTTGACGTCACGACTATTCTCCTCTCTCTCACTCCTTGCCTTGTACGCAGCATTTTGGCCTTCGATGGTCACGTACGCCACAGCGTCATATCTGATTTTCTCAGAAATCCAAGAATAACATTGGTTGTGAAACTATTGGTCATTTCCAGCCAGCACGTAGCATGTCTTACCAAGTCCAGATTTCTAGCTACATCAATATTACTCAAATATCCAGCATATCATGTATTTAGTATTTCCATCGTTTTTATTAATATGAAACATTATTATTGGACACAATGATAAGGGTTCAGTATATTGTAAATATCTTCGTACACATCCCGTATTCGTAAATACAGAATTAAAAGTCTGAGTGTAAATGATTTGACGATGATCACTTGACGATCGAAACTAGTAGTCCAATAGTTGAAAGTAAATTTATTACAATCATGTATTTTTTCAGGTATAGGGAATAACATCCATGTCAATCGGGTACAATCGCCTTGCCGTCTGAAAAACAATTCAAATTTCGTTTACTAAGGCAACCTGGAAAATGGCCTCAAAGACGATACTGAGTATGAATAGACGCTAAGAAACAGGAGTTTATCTTATAATTTTAGGGGTAACACAAGTCCTATCAATTTTGAGGAGCGTTGTTGTTGCAGGTATTTACTCATTTAGGGTTTTGCAACATCGTGATCATATAGCCCCGTGTATGTGGGTGTATGATTGCCTGTTTTACTATTAACCTGTGTTATTGTGGTATCTGTATGTTTATATTTGTAATTGAGAATAGGATTAGAAAGGAGGTGAAAGCAGCCTTCAGTTAGTAGCCATCCCGGCATTTGCCTCGAAATGGGAAAACACGGAATACCACTTCTAGGATAGCTGAGATGTGAGTCTAAAACACCTCTTCTCAGTTCTGCCTCGCGAGGCTGTGTCTAGAGCCGGGCAAAAATCTCCTGAGTTCCGATCGGTCTCGTTGGACGAGAATGAAGAACGGAAATGCTGGTTCCGGATCTGGTATTACCGATAATGTGGGCTTGATAACGATATTATCGCTCGTTCTCACTTGGGCAATATGGCGCTGCCTGAAGTCACTGAGGCTTGTTGTGTAAGGATTCAATGGAAATTGTTCATTCCGTTGACTTCAGTCTGCAAATTGAAAGAATCCACTCGACTTCAACGATATCATATTAACAGACTACCTAAGGTACAGGAGCAGACGATCTCGTAGTTCCGCCCCTTAAAACAATATTAACTAACTAACTAACTACCTAAGGTACATTGAGCATATCATCTTTATGACATATCGAAGGAGAATTTGATCGTCAGTCGGTATTATTTGGTCATTAAATTTCAGCAAAAGAAAATTCTATTTGACGTGTACATATTAAGACTTTTTCGTGTAATGCCACATCCAAGCACTATGTAACTTTCTCGTAATCGAACCTGAAAATTCAAGCACTAGCTATATTACTAAAGCCCCTGTGATGAAACTGTGTACTGTCGTATCATTTTTGTAGTAAGATACTGGTAAAGCGGTCGACATAAACAATAAAAGGTAACTAAAAAAAATAAAATTACTTTCCCTACCAAGTATCGAGCCCCAGTCCTTTCATTCATGAGTCCAACGCGTAACCCAGTCATCCACTGAGATTCTTATACACAGAAGGAAAATGTCACAGACATACACAGTGAAAACTTTTGAGTTGGATACTTGATTCTCTTTATCTCAAATGCTCCTACCCGTTTGAATAATATTCTCTAGTCGTCGGGCATACGAAAAAATAATGTTCACCTTCAAGTATAAGACAGATTTTATCTTTCGTCATAATGGCTTTGCCATATGCTTAAGCCACCGCCATTTCAATCGCGTCCCTAACCACATGCTCACACGTTGCATCATGGGTGATAGAGCAACTATATTACCTTGTGATCGGACGAGACTGTGGAGTATCGGACAAAGTGACATTCCCGCGGCACTGAGTTGTTCTCAGTGCAACTCCCGTCTCAGTATTACACTGAAACTGTCATATATTTGGCATTTACGGACATATCAGTGAGGTGTTTGCACTGACATGATTAATACACCGCATGCCACAAACTGGTATTGCTTTCAAGCACAAAATCACAGGTTTTAGTAGATGAAATTAGTTGAAACATTTTAAGCGAAATATTTTGCAAGTGTATTTTCACCATCGTTGCTAATTTTGGCACTATAGTTGCCTCGAATAACAACCAGTTACAAGGTGGAGAAGAAGGTTGAAAGTTTTCTTTAAAGGAAATTCCTAGTCAGTAGGGCTAATAATTCATGAGCCAAACACGTGAGACTTTCTTTCAGCTCTTCTCCGCTACGTCAATTTTTTGAGTTTTATTTTACTTTAGGGGCTACAACATCATAATCATTTTTGTGTTCTTGTGTGTAAACTTTGTCTAATAACCTGAGTTGTTATGGTGTCTGTAGTAGTGAGTGTATATTTGTAACTGAGGGTAGGAGTGGTTAGGAGGTGACAGTGGCCTTGAATTACGAACCATGCCACAGAAGGCGGGTAGATATTTGATGTTGAATACGGTACATGAATATCCCGTCAAGTAGGCTTGAAAGGTTTATATTAATTTTAAATTTATGCCTGCGCGTTTGATGCAAAACGCCATCCTATTAAAAATTAAAAATTCTTGCAGATACTTGAACCAGACCTGACATACATTTATTTGTCAAACAAGAAAACAAAAAACACTTAAAGATAGAGCTTCATTAATCAAAATGATAGACGATATAGGCCTCCTGCGTGAACATGATCACTTCCAATCTTCTCTAATATATATAAAAGTGAAAGTCTGTATGTGGGTATGTATATTTGTTCCGTATATAAATCTAGAGCCCACCGTTCCACCTATCTCAACCAAATTTCGCATACAGATAGTTCAGGACCAAAAAGAAACCGCTGGCTACATGAATTTTCGATAGTCTTTCTCATTTTTCTATATCGGCCTATTTTCACACGAGCAAAGGCTAATGAAAATGAAAATCCACAGCCTGCTTCCAGTCTCCGACCGGGTCAGGAATGGAATGAATGAAGCCCCCATCTAGCGGCGAGGATATGGACTGTGCCGGCTGCCGAGGCCTGACGCACTCCTCTGGGGCAATGATTAAATGAATGACAGATGAAATGAAATGATAGTGGAGAGTGTTGCTGGAAAGAAATTTTGACAGGGAAAACCGGAGTACCCGGAGAAAAACCTGTCTGCCTCCGCTTTGTCCAGCACAGATCTCACATGGAGTGACCGGGATTTGAACCACGGACCCAGCGGTGAGAGGCCGACGTGCTGCCGCCTAAGCCACGGAGGCTTCAAAGGCTAATAAAGTCAGAAAATTAACTTATGAAGGAATGGCAAGACCGGCCATCTCCATGGCAACAGTAGCACAAGACGGGTCCACCATGTTTCCATCTATCTAGGTATTAGGCCATGCCATTAAATTTTCTCAACGGCCACAGTACCTCAAGGAGTGATCACCAGTTTCCAACTGTCCCGGCCATGCCACTCCATTTTGTCCATGACTAGAGTAGCTCAAGACGATCACCAGGACATGGGCCTCCATTTTCTACCCAAACCACGATAAGAACACTAATACAGTCATCACAATTAACACCGGTTATCAGACAGATTCTACACACACCCAAAGTACAGATGGCTATATGACCGCATTGTCGCAGCCCCTAAACTGAGGAACCAACCACCACGATAAGAACATTAGGAATCTGAACGCCATAAAAATCAGAATAGCCTACGTAGTTTTTAAAAATGTTATTAACAGGGGTCGATGTAGGGAATTAAAATTTAAAAAAACAAATACATCGGCTAACCCTGCACGCGGCCTAGTGTAACAACGGCTATAGATATCACGAAACTTAGTATTAAGTTTAAATGAGCTTAAATGATTCTGTTATTGTTGATTGATTTAGAGGCTTGGCGACATCATCTCCATGTAGCCCCATGAACTTAAGTGTGTATGAATTTTTCTGATAACCTGTGTTTCAGTGATGGCTGTAGTGGTGTGTGTATTTGTAATTCAGGTGACGATTAAAAAGGAGGTTGCTGTTGCCTTCAGTTAGAACCTATCCCGGTATTTGCTTCGAGTAGAAGTGGGAAACCACGGAAACATCTTCCAAGTTTTGCCACGGGAGAGGCAGTGTACTCTCTTCCAACTCTCAGACCAGAATGAAAATTTCTTGGCAGAGCCGGGAATCAAACTCGGACCTCCAAGGCGATAGCCGAGAATATTAGCCGCTAATCAACGTGGTCGTCTAAATGTGACATTTTGGGTCTAATTTCACATTCTTGATGCCGCTGCTGTTACGAGTGATTGTTAATCTTTACCCTATGACGGGAGGTATCACGCGCAATATATTGTATTGCAGTGTTATATGAAAATAAATAAATAAATAAATAAATAAATTGCAGTAATTGCAGAGGAAAAGAAGAAAAGCTGGGAAGCATTCACTCAGGTATTAAGGGAGGATTTACATTGTGGAAAGAAATTGCTGTTTGGAATTATAAAAAGCAGAAGGTATCAAAAGGTGAACACTGGGTTCGTGAAAAAACAAAGAAGGTGAAATATTGACAAACACCAGAAGAGATAACGGACAGATTGTAACTGTTTCCTTTTACTCCACATTGAGCGTACAAGTGTAACGTTTCTTTAGCCCTGCCTTGTACTTTTTAATACATAATTATATAAGAAGCTCCACAGTTGGGCGGCAAGTGTAACGTTTCTACTAGCGTCCCCACTGTTGGGTGACAAGTGTAACTGTTTTCCTGGGGAGAGTGTGGAAAAACCACAACAAGTCCCCCGTTTGAGGTGATAAATGTAATGTTTACTCTCACTAAGATACGTTGTATTAATGGGCGCCAAGACCTCAACGCTATGTTGAAATCTAAATTTATATTTAACAACACCTAGCTCTGGCAGAACACCTTTAAAAATCTTCACACTCAGATCGTGGTATGATTTGATCATTAACCCAACTAACAATTGTATCAGGAGAAGGAATTTGGTCTATATCTAATGCTACCTACTGAAAGCAAAGATTGCATAGTATAAGAAATGAATTTATTATATAGAAACAAGTAGTGGCATTTTAATAATAATAAATTTAAATTGGAGCGTTACGATTTGAATATTACCAGTAGAGAATTACGTGAAAACGGAGTCGGATGAATTACTGATTTTACTATTATTCCCAAGCTAAGAAGTTACTGAAATTTTGAATATGAAACAATGAAGCGAGAGATTATGTAGTTCTGAGTCATTCGCGCTTACCATTGGAAATTGCCGTGGCATTTCCCTCGTACTTGATGCTGAAGAGAGCTTCCCACAGCCTTCTGGACGTCGCCATCTTCTTCGTCAGTTGTGGAGATTGTTGTAGAAATGTTAAGTTATGGTCCGATCACACCGGAACCAACCACACGAGCAACCACAACGGTCAAGTTTTACAATGATAATCGTGCTCCCTTCTCGGCGCGCAAACAATATATGCACTCGCCGAACCCCCTCTCCGGACCCGTCTTCTACTCGCCCGGTCTCCACTGATTGGCTGAGCCACCACGCGATACACCCGACCTCAGGGTCAATATACTCGGCGCGACGATGTCGATTACCGGTCCAGGCCATTTCGCCTTTTCTTGATGCAGCCAGCTGGAAGTGCCCCACGGCTTGCGTCACGCTACTCGACAAGAATATACATGTAGCTGAATACCCAATGAATCATCTCTCTCTCAATAAACTGACAAAAATCCGTAAAATTCCGTAATCATATAATTTTCCGCGATAATGTTGTTCGTAATAATTCGCTTGATAGTGTTTTCTATAACATCGAAAACCTATCTGTATACTTATAATCTTATAAAAAACGCTCCAAAAATACCTTAATAATAATAATAATAAGTTACATGAAACTTGTCTTGGCAGAACAATTTGCCGCGTAAGTAAACATTGAATGGCTTCCTACTTACTTATGTCAGTGGCGTAAAATACCCTCGAAAAACACGTTACATAATCGCCTCGGATCATCGGATGATTTACCTTGACGACGGTACATCATGCGATTATCCCAGACACGTTAATAAAATCCCCATCGAAAATATATATTACACCAATTAAATCACCCTAAATTACATATATATACACTCAGAATTTTCTTTACGCCCTTTGCGTCAAAGTCTGTTGTTATATTGGATTGCCCCCTGCAATCAGTCCAATGTTTTTCATTTTCATTAATGTTCCACGGATATTTCCGCCTCTCAAATATCTCTGTGTTGGGAAAGATACACATAAATAATGTGTGAGCACTGTGTATATATGATGTCACATCACACGCATCAAAGGTGTTCTGATATATATTTATCACCAGAGAACTTTCCTAATATCACTGGAGGTCGCTTCCTTCTGGTGAAACTTAATCTCACTGATCTCACTGAGCACACGATCACACTATTGTGGCTGCGCATCGTGACCATAATACTTAATCTCTCTGTGTTTTAGATAAAAATAATATTGATTTCTGAAAAAAAAACATTAAGTGCGCATTACATATAACACCAAATATTTCTGTGCCGTCTTCTTAAGTTCCCGTAGACCAAATTCTACTTAATACTAGTTCGCAACCCAGACCAGTTCACCTCACTCAAATAATACCTTTGTACTAATTACCTTAAATTACCCACCTACAGCTCTTACATGGCGAGGCCGTAAACAGAAATCACGTGTGCTGTTATGTATGAGTTTCATGAAGGACTGTCTCGCCTTCTGGTGGCCCATCTTTTGTCTCGTGGACGCCTTAAGCAAAAATGCCCTGTACTAGCGCTCACCCATCTCTAGGAGACAAATGGGAATTCACCAGCGCCACCAAATTCTGGCCTTGGTGTATCGAGACATTTTAGTGCTCAAGAGCATCCGACAATCCCGTCATATTTCCCTGTACCTTAAAAACTCTCAATTACTTACATACTACCCCCCTTTGTGACTTCTGATACGCCTGCCTGGAAGACCAGATCTCCCCCGCACCAAATACCACACTCACTCACTTGATAGGCTGGCTCGCCAGCTAAACACACTCACTTTATGACACATACTTAATGTCATCAGGTTGCTCCACTAGCATATTTCTCAGTGTCTGTAACGATGCCCTGTTGCTACTGTCCACACATGCACATAATAAAATACCGTCCTCTGCTTTAACCACAGGATAATCCCTACATAAATTAGTGTCCCTTGATAGCATGTCTGCAAGAATGTTATCTTTACCTTTTAATATATTTTACTGTGAATTCGTATTCCTGCAGAGCAAGAATCCACCTACTAACTCTGTTAGAACTGAGTTTACAAGTCCTCATATACAGTAATGCATGGTGATCTGTATGGATCTCAAATTTCCCCCCTACTAAATACATTCTAAATTTCCCCAAACTGCCTAAAAGCTCTAACTCAGTAATCGTGTATCTTTTCTCTGCTGCTGTCAGTCCTCGCGAGGCTAAAGATACAATGCACAGATTACCCTCATCATCTTTCTGACACAATACTCGAGCAATGCCTATGTGCGAAGCATCTGTCATAACCGCATATTCCTTATATTTCAAAGGATATTTCAGCACTACAGCTTTCTCAAAACCTTCCTTGAGCGCTCTAAAAGCCTGTTCATGCTTGGACTCCCATCTCCACCGAGTCCCACTTTTAAGCAATTCCCTGAATGGTTCTACCAACCCTGAGTATTTAAGAACGAACCTCCTGAAAAAGATGCAAATTCCCATGTATGTTTTTAACTGTTTAACATTCTGTGGCACCTCTGCGTTAAGTATCTTATTAACCCTACTTTCTTCTGGCGTTACACCTCTACTCGACACTCTATGACCTAAAAATGTCACTTCTGACTGACAGAATGACGACTTAGACAGCTTGAAAGTGAACCCTGCCTGAAAAACTATATCTAAATGACGTAGATGCTCCTCAAAACTGCGTGAACTAATTACCATATCATCAATGTAAATGGTTACAAACTCTCCTGTGTCATCCCCCAATGCGATGTTTAAAACCCTAATTAAAGCTGCTGAACTACTCTTTAACCCATAAGGTGTTCTACAAAATTGATAAAGGTTATATTTATGACTAAAAGCTGTAAATGGTCTATCTTCGTACATAAGTGGCACTTGCCAAAAACTGGAACTCAAATCTACACAAGTGAAATACTTCTTCCCCTCAAATGTTTGCATTAATTCCTCTATTGACATGGATTTCAGCTGGTCTGAACTAATTCTACTGTTAACCAAACGAGCGTCTAAACAAATACGGACTGTGCCATCGGCCTTGGGTACGGTGATTAAAGAATTAACATATGGACTGATAGAGTGCTCAATAATCCCATCATCAAGCATCTGGTTAATTTGTGCCTCAACTGCACTCTGATAAGCGAAAGGTACAGGATTTCTATGTCCTGTGAATACTGACCTATCAATAACGTTCAACGAATGTGTATAGCAATTGGCCATACCAATGCGGTCCTCAAAAACTCTCCTATTACACAATAACACATCATAGAGCCGAACACACTGTTCTTCCTCTATATTTCCCTGAAATGCAGCATCACGTAACGAGTCCTCTAGACTACCGTTCGTAATCACACTGCCCACAAAACATGGAGAATCTCGCTCTACAGCTGGCGATATCTCATTTAAAGTACAAATCACACCTACAACACTACTTCTCTGAATATGGTCATTGAACGCTACCTCTACTTCAGAATCACCCCATTTAAATTTCAAACTCCCTGCATCATAACATAAGTTACCAGACACTCTACTTAGCCACTCTGAACCCAAGATAACACTGAATACTAAATTTGTAATCACAAGACAAATCTGCTTTTCTATATGATTATTAATTTTAATGTCTACTAGAACTTGCTTAGTAATTACTTTAGACCTCTTCCCAACAGCTGTGATAACAAAAGTGCTTTTAATTGGCGTCTCCTCAAAATTCACTCCAGTTCCTTTCATTTTATCATAAAATGCACTACTTATGCAACTCTTCATACAACCACTATCAATTAAAACATCTGTGTACGCCTCGGACACGTTAAATTTAACTATGGGGCTCTTACTAGCCACCTCCTGAATAATACTTTCATCATTTAGTTCACGTAATAATTCATTTATTACATTTAGGTCATAGGGTTCCTGTATACGTGTATGGACAGGGCATGTTACAGACTGAGATTCTGACCTTATATCGCAGCCTGGTCCGTGTTTAAAGTACCGCTACGGCTTGGTGTAGTACTACTCACAACTGCACTGGTCTGGTTGTTCGGGGCTGTGTTAACGGTATTTCTCTGTCCATTAACCATTGGGCTGATTCCCTCCTTGACCCCTGTTCTGGTTATAATTATTATTGTTATTAAACCTACCTTGGTTACCACTAAAATCATTATTTCGGCCTTGATTTCCCCTGAAATCATTATTTCTACCTTGGTACTGCGTACCATACCCGTTTCCTCTTTACTGATTTTGCTGATTATTATTATTATTATTATTATTCTGGTTCCCCCTATTTTGGACGTTGGCCCCTTCGTCACAGTTCCCTTGAACTTCCTGATTCCTATTCTCATTAGGCCTGTTATTATGGTTACTCTGGTTCCTACCGAAATTCTCCTCGTAACCACCTCTTCCCAGAGCATCGAATGTACTTAATAAATTTTCCACTTGTGAAATAGATTTAACATTTTGGATACAGGCAGCTTCTTTGATTCTATAAGGAAAATGTCTTAGTAATAGCCTGACTACATCACTTTCCTCCCTCAAACCATCCAGATATTTACACGTCAATACCTGTCCTAAAAAGTACTCGGTCATAGTGTAATTTCCTCTCGGGTTATATTTCCCACACACAATTCCCTCACGATGCTGAGACTGAATAACCTCATTCCAAAATTTCTCACAAAATTTAACTTTAAAATCTGAAATATTCTCGAAATTGTCTCTGTAGACAGCAAACCAGTTTCTTGTCTCCCCTACAAACGCTTGCTCTAAAATATCAACTACCTGGCACCACTCAATACTACCATCTTCCAACCTCTCCCTGAATTTATTTTCTATTGCATTCATGAACTCCATTGGACAACCCTGCCGATTACTCAATTTGCCTAGTTGTATTTCCCTGTGTGTGCCATTCACATAAACTGGCCTACTCTGGCTATTTTCCTGCCTAATTGTAGCTTTCAACTTCTGTTCTAATTCAGAAATTTTCTCCTCAGCTTTTCTTTCAGTATTAGTTACAGTTAACCTAATGCTCCTTTCCGATGCTTCAACATTACCACTTAACTAAGCTTGTTTCTCATTAATCTCATTAATGCTTTCCTTATTCCTCTCCCTTAAATCATTAACTTCAGTGATTATTTCTGCATGAACTTTATCAATTCTTCCCCCCAGCTGTTCTTTAACCTCTTTAGTTGCTACCTGAATTTTGTCAATTTCTCCCCTAATTGCTTTTTGACCTGCTGTGTTTCAAGTTGCACTAGTTCTTTTAAATTTACAGCCAGTGTACTGATTCTAATTTCTAACACCTCCTGTACTTTTCCTAATTTTCTGTCTACATCTTCTTCGTCAGTTGTGAAGATTGTTGTAGAAGTGTTAAGTTATGGTTCGATCACATCGGAACCAACCACACGAGCAACCACAACGGTCAAGTTTTACTTCCATCACCCCTCTGATCTCACCTCTAATCAGTTCGAATTTATCACTAATTTCCCTACTGCTTTGATCCAAATTAGCATTATTCTGTTCAAGTTTAGCATTATTCTGTTCGAGTTTAGCATTTAAAGTTTCAGTACTCCCTTTATTTTCCCTACTATTTTGTTCAAGTTTAGCAATTGAAGCGTCTGTACTTATTTTATTTTGTTGCATAAACTGAAGAATCAAACTCTCTAACCCTGCTTGACTGTTTTGATTACCCCCTTCAGTATCGGGATTTACCTCCGACATCCCTGTACTGCTTTCATTTTCAAGACTAGCCATACTGCTCGAATATTCACTATCCAACTGGTGACCACTACACAACTTCATTTCTTCCTCAACACTACCCATGCTGATACACAACGATAAATGAAAAACCCCCAAAATACAGGCACAGAAATATATACCCTTCTCCTTCCACAAATGTTATTAGATTTTCGGCCTCACGTTGCTAGCGACAAGTGTAACTGTTTCCTTTTACTCCACATTGGCGTACAAGTGCAACGTTTCTTTAGCCCTGCCTTGTACTTTAAAATACATAATTATATAAGAAGCTCCACAGTTGGGCGGCAAGAGTAACGTTTCTACTAGCGTCCCCACTGTGGGTGACAAGTGTAACTGTGTTCCTGGGGAGAGTGTGGAAAAACCACAACAAGTCCCCCGTTTGAGGTGATAAATGTAATGTTTACTCTCACTAAGATACGTTGTATTAATGGGCGCCAAGACCTAAACGCTATGTTGAAATCTAAATTTACATTTAACAACACCTAGCTCTGGCAGAACACCTTTATAAATCTTCACACTCAGATCGTGGTATGATTTGATCATTAACCCAACTAACAATTGTATCAGGAGAAGGAATTTGGTCTATATCTAATGCTACCTACTGAAAGCAAAGATTGCATAGTATAAGAAATGAATTTATTATATAAAAACAAGTAGTGGTATTTTAATAATAATAATAATAATAAATTTAAATTGGAGCGTTACAATTTGAATATTACCAGTAGAGAATTACGTGAAAACGGAGTCGGATGAATTACTGATTTTTCTATTATTCCCAAGCTAAGAAGTTACTGAAATTTTGAATATGCAACAATGAAGCGAGAGATTATGTAGTTCTGAGTCATTCGCGCTTACCATTGGAAATTGCCGTGGCATTTCCCTCGTACTTGATGCTGAAGAGAGCTTCCCACAGCCTTCTGGACGTCGCCATCTTCTTCGTCAGTTGTGAAGATTGTTGTAGAAGTGTTAAGTTATGGTCCGATCACACCGGAACCAACCACACGAGCAACCACAACGGTCAAGTTTTACAATGAAAATCGTGCTCCCTTCTCGGCGCGCAAACAATATATGCACACGCCGAACCCCCTCTCCAGACCCGTCTTCTACTCGCTTGGTCTCCACTGATTGGCTAAGCCACCACGCGATACACCCGACCTCAGGGTCAATATACTCGGCGCGACGATGTCGATTATCGGTCCAGGCCATTTCGCCTTTTCTTGATGAAGCCAGCTGGAAGTGCCCCACGGCTTGCGTCACGCTACTCGACAAGAATATACCTGTAGCTGAATTCCCAATGAATCATCTCTCTCTCAATAAACTGACAAAAATCCGTAAAATTCCGTAATCATATAATTTTCCGCGATAATGTTGTTCGTAATAATTCGCTTGATAGTGTTTTCTATAACATCGAAAACCTATCTGTATACTTATAATCTTATAAAAAACGCTCCAAAAATACCTTAATAATAATAATAAGTTACATGAAAATTGTCTTGGCAGAACAATTTGCCGAGTAAATAAACATTGAATGGCTTCCTACTGACTTATGTCAGTGGCGTAAAATACCCTCGAAAATCACGTTACAAGGTGGAAAGAATATTTCAGCGAGCTGTTGAAGGTGAGACGCCAGGAATGCGGAGAAGTTACGCAAATATCCAAAACGGTGGAGGAAGAAATAGAAGAAGAACCAGACATTACTATGGCAGAAGTGGAATGAGCAGTTAGGAAGATGAAGGTGGGGAAAGCTGTGGGAATCGACGAAGTGGCAATAGAAATGATCAAGGCGGCAGGACCAGTGGCACTGCAGTTGAGATACAGACTTCTCAGGAGTGTGTGGAGAGAGAAGAAAGTACATGAAGCCTGGAAAAAGGAAATAACATTGCCAATATTCAAGAAAGGAGACAGGAAGGTGTGTGGCAACTACCGAGGAATCACCATCATCTCGCATGTTGCCAAAGTAATGGAAAGAATCCTAGAAAAAAGAACTAGAGTAAAGGCTGAAAGCCAAATAGAGGAGGAGCAGTTTGGATTTAGAGGGGGCAGGTCAACAGTGGAACCCATTTTCATTTTGAGACAGAACATTGAAAAGAGTTGGGAATATGGGAAGGATATGGTAATGACTTTTATTGATCTAGAAAAGGCCTATGATAGCATCTCTAGAAAAAAGTTCGAGAAAGCTTAACAAATAGGGGGATAGGCAAGGAAATGAGAGACATGATAAAAGGAATGTGCATGGAGTGCCACAGTAGTGTGAAGACCAGAGTCGGGACATCGGAATGGTTTAAAATTGACACTGGACTAAAGCAAGGAAGTGCGCTGTCACCATTATTGTTCGTAAAGGTGATAGGATGACATCATGAAGGCGGCAATGAAAGAATATAATAGGGCAAAGATGAAGGCAATGTTGTTTGCAGACGATGTTGTGATCTGGGACGAGGATGAGATGGAGGTACAACAACAGTTAGACGTAATAAATGAAAAGATTGAGCAATGAGGATTGATGATAAATGTGGAGAAGAGTAAAACATTGGTGATGAGTAGAGATAAGAAAGAAGGAAAAGGAGTAATCAGTAGTGGTTTTTGAGGGGTTCTATATCCACCGCCACTTCACCCACCTCACGAGATGGCGACCATGTGATATCTCCAGAACGAATTATTGTAGGAAATCATGTGAGGTGTCAAATTACTTGGGGTGAAGTCCCCTATCCAGTCCACCATTTAATTTTTCTAAATTTAGACAAAGGGCCTAACTACACACTTTTGAAAATTTTGCTCTGTGCACAACCACTCACATGAATGGTGCGCTTTTCAAGTAAAGATAGTGAGCATTATCCTGGTCTACATAACCGATAACCGAACCGGAACTGAACCGAACAGGAACCGAAACGAACCGTAACCGAACCGAAATTGAACCTAAACCGAACCGAACCGTATCCGCACCGAACTAAACCGGTGAGTGAATGTGTTCCAGAGCAGGGGCTAATACATACACTCAAGTACACGGGGTACATGCAACTACCCCAAGCAGGCTTTTATGGAGGATGAGACAAACCTGTGACGTATGATTTAAAACAAGCCAACTCCTGCAGTGTAAGACGTCACGTGATGCACGTGTTACAAATGGATGCAAGATCAGCGTTAGGTTAAGGAATTGTGTGTAACATGATTCTTATCAGCGGAAAAACGAACTTGCCACTGGAAGCAAGGTGTTGCGTTACAGGATGCAGGTGTTTGAAACATGATTTTTTGCAGACGTAGGATGTCAGCAAATCATGATCTTGCCACTGGAAGCAAGGTGCTGGGTTACAGGATTCAGGTGTGCGATATATGAATATTGCAGGCGTATGATATCACGTGATGTAGTTGTTTATTATCGACCATGAGACACGTTACATTGACAGATATTTGAGACGACGCAGGTGCACACATGACATAAGTGTGTATGTGCTATAAAAGGCTAGGGAGGGGGAAGGCCTTTCTCACATTGTACTTGAATCTCGTGAAAACAGTTGACAACGTGTCATCTCTACAGTTTACCTGTGCGTTGAAAGAGGACTTGAAAATACCTTACTACATTGGTAAGTATATTTTCTTTAAAAATCAAATTTAGTCGGTTATAAGCACTCTATTAAGTTCGAACGTTCACTTCTAGGTGTCAGTGAAAATGGTATCTAGGAACCAAAGTTGGAACTACTTGACAATTGTGTGAAGCTGAATTTGCATGTTAGGTTTGATAAACACTTTATCAAGTTCCAACGTTCACTACTAGGTGTCATTGACAATGGTACATGGTAACTTAAGTTGGAACTACTCGACAATGGTGTGAAGCTAAATTTCTAGGTTAGATTTGATTGAGGCTTTATGAAGTTTCAACGTTCACCGCTCAGTGTCAGCGACAGTGCCAAATTTGGTAACTAAAGTTGGAATTAACGACAATGGTGTGAAGCTAAATTTGTAGGTTATATTTGATTAACGATCTATCAAGTTTCAACGTTCACCGCAAAGTGCCAGCGACAGTGCCATATATGGTAACTAAAGTTGTAACTACTCGACAATGGTGTGAAGCTAAATTTGTAGGTTAGATTTGAATAACGCTCTATTAAGTTTGAACGTTTACCGCTAGGTGTCAGTGTCAGTGACATATCTGCTAACCAAACTTGAAACCACTCGACAAATGGGTAAAGCTAGGTTTGTAGGTTATTTTTGATTAACGCTCTATTAAGTTCTAACGTTCACCACTAGGTGTCAGTGACAATATCTGTTAACCAAAGTTGGAACTACTTGAAAATAGACTTGCTGAGAATGCACAGATGATCAATTAAAATATTCTATTATGACTTTTGGCTCTAATTTAATTAACATATTTTTCTTTTACTTTGTTTTATTTTTTATTAATATTTATGATTTCTTTCTATTATAGGTAATTTGGAAAGTGATCATCATGTACAAGTGTGGTGAATGAAATAAACAGTTTTCAAGACCTGACAGCCTTAAACGCCATGCCAACGCTAAACATAACCTTTAACTGTTTGTGTGCTGTCATTGTGCTACCACATTTAACAGACAGGATAATCTTGCACGTCATGTAAATTTAATACATGTTAGTTCAGCACCATTTTCGTGTTCAGTTTGCGACTTTGATTATTCTGCTGTAAAGCGATATCAATCCCACATGGTTGAAGTGCATGGAGAACAACAGGAATTAAAAACTGCAAAACCATCAACTAGCACGGAACCTTAAAACAAATGTGTTGCTCAAAAGCGTAAACGTTCTCAAGATTGTGAAAATAGTTGTGCAACAAAAAGAAAGAAGAATGGTGAAGCTCAGATAACGCATTGTGATGTATGTAATATTGATATACATTCTTCAATCATTCATGGACATTTACGCAGTATCCATCATAAAAATAACGCTAGCCATGAAAGAAATTCTGCGAATATTCAACAAATTGGTAGTGCGTTTAAAAGTCGAATTGCTAGTTACAGACTTCATAGCGAAGAAGAAACTCAAAATATTGAATTTAAAAAAAAATGTTCAACCCCGTGCGTTTGACTTGATAGATAATGTTTTATTGGAGCATAAAACATTTAAAATTAATTTTGAACTCTTTGGGTTACATGTAAAAACTGGGAGTGAGGGTGAAATTACAGATATCAAATCCTTTAATACAAAAAATGAAATTGTTAGTGAATCAACTAATATCAGTGATATGTACAAAGATGTTTCAAGTGCTATAATTGTAAAGAGTGAAGCGTTCCAGGAAAGGGAGTCAGGCTGGCCGTTGGTTGAAGTACTTTATTTAGAATCCAACATGAATAAATATAACCCCCTTCGAGCATCATCATACATTGATTTGCCAGTATGGATCAAACAGAAGGAAGCTTGTGTAAACGTTATGAATAGTGATAAAGCATGTTTTGCGTGGGCTGTAACCGCAGCTCTCCATCCAGCAGTGGAGAATATGGATAGAACATCATCTTATCCTCACTATTCCTCAGTGTTAGATTTAAAAGAAATGGAATTTCCTTTTGAGTTAAAAGACATTAAACGTTTTGAATTGCTGAACAATGTAAGTATTAATGTGTATGGAATTGAAAACAAGAGTATAGTAGGTCCTTTATATTATACTCAGGAAAAAAGGATGTTCATGTAAATTTATTATACATAACTAAAGGTGAAAATGCTCACTATTGTTGGATAAAACATTTATGTAGACTTGTTGGTAGTCAACTATCAAAATATAAAGGTAAGAAGTGGTTGTGTGATGGCTGTTTGCTATATTTTAGAAAATAGGATCAACTAACTCAACATAAAAATGGGGTTGTAATCATGTTCGTACGGTATTACCGACTCCTAAAAATAAAATTCTGAAATTTAAGGACTTTGAGAAGCAGCTTCGAGTACCATGTGTTATATATGCTGACTTTGAAGCTTTGCTAAAAACTTTTAATACGTGTTCATCGAATCCAACCAAACCTTTTACCAACACCACTCACATTCATGAACCTTTTAGCTTTGCATATTATATTAAATGTAGTTATGATGACTCGTTAAGTAAGTTCGAGCTTTATAGAGGACCTGATGCACCTAAAGTTTTTATGTAAAGACTTGAAAAAGATGCAATCCGTGTATCCTCTATTTTAAATACTATCTATCCAATGGAGCCACTAACTTCATCACAGCAAATGAGTTTTGAAACTGAAACTGATTGTTTTATATGTGGTGAATATTTATATGCAGATAGGGTTCGCGCTCATGACCATTTAACAGGAAAATATCGTGGTGCTGCTCACCAAGAATGTAATTTAAAGTATAGAGTAACTAAATTCATACCAGTCATTCTACATAACGGTAGCAAATACGATAACCACTTTATCGTTAAAGAATTTGTGGAGCTTCAGATGTAAAAATCGATGTGATTGCAAATAATAAGGAACAATACATATCGTTTACAAAATACATTAAATCTGACAATAAGAAAACTATAAAACTGCGATTTTTAGATTCATTCCGCTCTATGCCAAGTAGTCTTGATAAGCTTGCTAGTAATTTAAAATCCGATCAGTTTCGAGAAATTCAACGTGTCTTTCCTGAAGAAGATGATTTTAATTTGATTCGTCTAAGAGGTATATTCCCGTATGAATATATTAACTGTGTGGAACGTCTTAAGGAGTGTTCTTTACCACCAAAAGATGCATTTTACAGTTCCTTAAACACAAGTCATATCAGTGATCAGGAATATTTACATGCACAACGTGTATGGACACAATTTGACATTCAAACTTAAGGTGAATTTTCAGACATATATTTAAAGACAGATGTGTTATTATTAGCAGATGTTTTTGAAAATTTCCGGAATGTTTGTATGAAGTCTTACGACCTTGATCCTTGTCAGTATTTTACTTTTTCTGGGTTAAGTTTCAGTTCAATGTTGAAAAAAACGAAAGTAAATTTAGAATTGATGACTGATATAGACATGATTAATTTTATAAAATCATCAATTCGAGGTGGATTAAGCCAATGTAGTGGACGGTATTCTAAAGCAAATAATAAATACATGCCTAGCTACAACCCTTGTAAAGAGTCAAAGTATATTGTCTACCTCGATGCAAATAACCAATATGGTTGGGCTATGAATCCATATCTACCACTGAAAGATTTTCGCTGGCTGTCACAATCTGAAATTGCTGTCTTACATGTTAACACTCTAAATGATATCGATGATAAAAGATATATTTTAGAGGTAAATCATGAGTACCCTAAAGAGATATATGAAAATGAAAATCCACAGCCTGCTTCCAGTCTCCGACCGGGTCAGGAATGGAATGAATGAAGCCCCCGTCTAGCGGCGAGGATATGAACTGTGCCGGCTGCTGAGGCCTGACGCACTCCTCTGGGGCAATGATTAAATGAATGACAGATGAAATGAAATGATAGTGGAGAGTGTTGCTGGAATGAAATTTTGACAGGGAAAACCGGAGTACCCGGAGAAAAACCTGTCTGCCTCCGTTTTGTCCAGCACAGATCTCACATGGAGTGACCGGGATTTGAACCACAGATCCAGCGGTGAGAGGCCGGCGTGCTGCCACCTAAGCCACGGAGGCTTCCTAAAGAGATATATGATGATCATAATGATTTACCATTCTGTCCTGAGGCTATGAAATCTCCGTACATCACATCACGAACGAAAATGTTAATTGCTAATGTGAATGATAAATGCAAATATGTAATACATTATCAAAACTTGAAACAGCGTCTACAGCATGGATTGAAACTAACTAAAATTCATCGCGTATTACAATTTCATCAGTCAGCATGGCTCAAACCATATATTGATCTAAACAATAATTTAAGAACACAGTCAACAAACGTTTTTGAAAAAGATTTTTATAAACTCATGAATAATAGTGTATTTGGAAAGACTATGGATTATGTTGATAAGCGAGTTGATGTAAAGCTGATAACAAAGTGGGAGAATGATGGTAAAAGGTATGGTGCGAGCAACTTAATAAGCAAGCTTAACTTTCATAGCTGTTCAATTATTCATGAGGATTTAGTTGTAATACAAATGAATCGTCTTAAAGTAACTTACAACAAACCCATATATGTGGGTTACACCATTCTGGAATTGTCAAAAACACTTATGTATGAATTTCACTATGATTATGTAAAGAAAAACTATCATGATAATGCTAAATTGCTCTATACAGACACAGATTCCTTTAATTTTGAGTTTAAAACAGATGATATTTATGATGATATCAAAACTGAGCTAAATAGGTTTGATACAAGTGACTATCCCAAGGATAATATTTACCATTTACCTCTTGTAAACAAAAAGGTTCTTGGATAATTTAAGGATGAATGTGCTGGTGTTGTTATAGACACCTTTGTAGGCACAAAATCTAAATCATACAGCTATATGAAGATTGATGGTGTAGTAATAAAAAATTAAAAGGAGTAAAGAAGAACGTTGTTAGTAAAGAGTTAGATATATGTGATTATAATAATTGTAAGTCAGTAACCCCCCTATCTATATATATAAAAATCAATTTTACGTGATAGTTTGTCTGTCTGTCTGTGGGTGTGTATGTCTCCTATGCGTTCATATACCATTCATCCGATTGCGATGAAACTTGGGTGAGATGTTGAGTACAATCCAAGGAAGGTTTCTGACTTAGTAAATCCATTTTACAATAGGTAGCGCACGCGTAGATTCAACAAATGAGTGACGATGCGTGAATCGTTTCAACAAAGTCCCGTATGTGTTCATATACCATTCGTCCGATAGCGTTGAAACTTGGGTGTGATGTTGCGTACACTTACGTGAAGGTTTCAAAATCATTGAATATATTTCACAGTAGATAGCGCAGGAGTAGATTCAACAAATGAGCTACGACGCGCGAAGCGTTTCAACAAGGTCCCATATAAGGTCATATACCATTCATCCGATAGCGATAAAAGTTTTGTGAGATGTTGTGTACATTCCAGGGAAGGTTTATGGCTTTGTACATCCATTTTACAATAGGTAGCGCACCAGTAGATTCAACAAATAAACGATGACACGCGAAGCGTTTCAACAAAGTCCCGTATAAGGTCATATACCATTCGTCTGAGAGTGATAAATGTTTGGTGAATTGTTGTGTATACTCCAGGAAAGGATTTTGGCTAAGTAAATCCATTTTACAATACGAAGCGCACGTTTAGATACAACAAATGAGTGACCACGCGCGAAGCGTTTCAACAACGTCCAGTATATGTTCACATACCATTCATCCGATTGCGATGAAACTTGGGTGAGATGTTGTGTACACTCCAGGGAAGGTTTCTGGCTGAGTACATTCATATTAAAATACGTAGTGCAAGAGTAGAATCAACAAATGAGCGACGACACGCGAAGCGTTTCAACCAAGTCCCGTATGCATTCATATACCGTTCGTCCGATAGCTATGAAGCTTGAGTGAGATGTTGTGTACACGTCACGTAAATCCACTATACAATATGCAGCGCACAAGTAGATTCAACAAATGAGGGACGACGCGCGAAGCGTTTTAAACAAAGTCCCGTATAAGGTCATATACCATTCTGCCGTTAGCTGTGAAACTTGGGTGAAATATGGTGGACACTCCAAGGAAGGTCATATACCAAATACATCTCACATATGGTAGCACACGAGTGGATTCGACAAATGAACGACGAAATGCGGAGCGTTTCAATACAGTCCCCTATGTCTTTATATCCCATTAGTCCGATAGCGATGAAACTTGGGTGAGATGTTGTGGACACTTACGTGACGGTTTCTAACTTAGTAAATACATTTTACAGTAGGTAGCGCACGAGTAGATTCAACAAATGAGTGACGATTGCGATGAAAAATTGATCAGTTATTGTGTACCCGCCAGGGAAGGGTTTAGACTTAGTAACACATTTCTCAATAGGTAGCGCACGAGTAGATTCAACAAATGAGTGACAGCGCACGAATCGTTTAAACAAAATCCCGTAGCCTATACGTGCATATACCATTCATCCGATTGCGATGAAACATTGATGAGTTATTGTATACACGCCAGGGAAGGGTTTGGACTTAGTAAAACCATTTCACAATAGGTAGAGCACGAGTATATGCAACAAATGGGTGACGACGCGCGAAGCGTTTCAACAAAATCCCCTATGCGTTCATATAACCTTCTTCGATTGTGATGAAGCCTTGATGAGTTATTGTCTACACGCCAGGGTGGGGTTTCGACTTAGTAAATCCATTTCACTATAGGTAGCGTGCGAGTAGAATCAACAAATGAGTGACAGCGCACGAATCGTTCAAACAAAATCCCTTATACGTTCATATGCCATTCATCCGATTGCGATGAAACTTTTGAAAGTTGTTGTGCACGATCGCACGAATGGTTCTAAATTAGAAACTCCATTTTACGATAGCTTAGAGGCAGTTAACGGAAATTGAAAAACATGTTGTGTAACCAAAAGCTCCTCAAGAAACAGAATTTCGACGCCAACACTTTCTTTGATTGGCACTCTAACGCATGCCGGGTACAGCTTGTATTATATAAGAAAATGTGTGTATTTAGAAGTAAAAATCATCAGCTGTATACTAATTTGGTGAACAAAGTTGCTTTAAGTAATGAAGACAACAAACGATTCATTATACCCAGTTCATTTGGTACTCTCGCGTGGGGAATTATACTGTTTGGAATTATAAAAAGCAGAAGGTATGAAAAGGTGAACACTGAGTTCGTGAAAAACAAAGAAGGTGAAATATTGACAAAACCAGAAGAGATAACGGACAGATGGAAAGAATATTTCAGCGAACTATTGAAGGTGAGACGCCAGGAATGCGGAGAAGTAACGCAAACAGCCAAAACGGCGGAGGAAGAAATAGAAGAAGAACCAGACATTACTATGGCAGAAGTGGAATGAGCAATTAGGAAGATGAAGATGGGGAAAGCTGTGGGAATCGACGAAGTGGCAATAGAAATGATCAAGGCGGCAGGACCAGTGGGACTGTAGTGGACATACAGACTTCTCAGGAGTGTGTGGAGAGAGAAGAAAGAACATGAAGCCTGGAAAAAGGAAATAACATTGCCAATATTCAAAAAAGGAGACAGGAAGGTGTGTGGTAACTACCGAGGAATCAAAGTAATTGACAAAGCAATTGAAAGAATCCTAGAAAAAAGAATTAGAGTAAAGGTAGAAAGCCAAATAGAGGAGGAGCAGTTTGGATTTAGAGGGGGCAGGACAACAGTGGAACCCATTTTCATTTTGAGACAGAACATTGAAAATAGTTGGGAATATGGGAAGGATATGGTAATGACATTTATTGATCTAGAAGAGGCCTATGATAGCATCTCTAGAAAAAAGTTTGGGAAATCTTAACAAATAGGGGGATAGGCAAGGAACTGAGAGACATGATAAAAAAAGGAATGTGCATGGAGTGCTACAGTAGTGTGAAGACTAGAGTCGGGACATCGAAATGGTTTAAAATTGACACTGGACTAATGCAAGGAAGTGTGTTGTCACCATTATTGTTTGTAATGGTGATAGGATGACATCATGTTGGCAGCAATGAAAGAATATAATAGGGCAAAGATGAAGGCAATGTTGTTTGCACGATGTTGTGATCTGGGACGAGGATGAGATGGAGGTACAACAACAGTTAGACGTAATAAATGAAAAGATTGAGCAATGAGGATTGGAGATAAATGTGGAGAAGAGTAAAACAGTGGTGATGAGTAGAGATAAGAAACAAGGAAAAGGAGTAATCAGTAGAGGATTTTGAGGGATTCTATATCCACCACCACCTCACCCATCTCACGAGATGGCGACCATGTGATATCTCCCGAACGAATTATTGTAGGAAATCATGTCAGGTATCAAATTACTTTGGTGAAGTCCCCTATCCAGTCCACCATTTAATTTTTCCAAATTTTGACAAATGGCCTAACTACACATTTTTGAAAATTTTGCTCTCTGCACAACCACTCACATGAATGGTGCGCTTTTCAAATAAAGATAGTGAGCATTATCCTGGTCTACATAACCGGAACTGAACCGGAACTGAACCGAACAGGAACCGAAACGAACCGTAACCGAACCGAAACCGACCCTAAACCGAACCGAACCGGATCCCCACCGAACTAAACCGGTGAGTGAATGTGTTCCAGAGCAGGGGCTAATACATACACTCAAGTACACGGGGTACATGCAACTACCCCACGGAGTCCTTTATGGTGGATGAGACAAACCTGTGATGTATGATTTAAAACAAGCCAACTCCTGCAGTGTATGACATCACGTGATGCACGTGTTACAAATGGATGCAAGGTCAAGGTTAGGTTAAGGAAGTGTGTGTAACATGATTCTTATCAGCGGAAAAACGAACCTGCCACTGGAAGCAAGGTGTTGCGTTACAGGATGCAGGTGTTTGAAACATGATTTTTGCAGACGTAGGATGTCAGCAAATCATGATCTTGCCACTGGAAGCAAGGTGCTGGGTTACAGGATGCAGGTGTGCGAAATATGAATATTGCAGACGTATGATATCACGTGATGTGGGTGTTTATTATCTACCATGAGAAACGTTACATTGACAGATATTTGAGACGACGCAGGTGCACACATGACATAAGTGTGTAGGTGCTATAAAAGGCTAGGGAGGGGGAAGGCCTTTCTCACTTTGTACTTGAATCTCGTGAACGACAGTTGACAACGTGTTATCTCTACAGGTTACCTGTGTGTTGAAAGTGGGCTTGAAAATACCTTACTACTTTGGTAAGTATATTTTCTTTAAAAATCATATTTAGTCGGTTATAAGCACTCTATTAAGTTCGAACGTTTACTACTAGGTGTCAGTGAAAATGGTATCTAGGAAACAAAGTTGGAACTACTTGACAATTGTGTGAAGCTGAATTTGTAGGTTAGATTTGATTATAGTTTTATCAAGTTCAAACGTTCACTACTAGGTGTCAGTGACAATGGTACCTGGTAACATAGGTTGGAACTACTCGACAATGGTGTGAAGCTAACTTTGTAGGTTAGATATGATTAACGCTTTATCGAGTTTCAACGTTCACCGCTCAGTGTCAGCGACAGTGTCATATTTGGTAACTAAATTTGGAACTACTCGACAATGGTGTGAAGCTAAATTTGTAGGTTAGATTACATTAACGCTCCATTAAGTTTGAACGTTTACCGCTAGGTGTCAGTGGCAGTGATATATCTGCTAACCAAACTTGAAACCACTCGACAAATGGGTAAAGCTCGGTTTGTAGGTTATTTTTGATTAACGCTCTATTAAGTTCTAACGTTCACCACTAGGTGTCAGTGACAATGATATCTGTTAACCAAAGTAGGAACTACTTGAAAATAGACTTGCTGAGAATCCACAGACGATCAATCAAAATACTCTAATATGACCATTGGCTGTAATTTAATTAACATATTTTTCTTTTACTTTGTTTTATTTTTTATTAATATTTATGATTTCTTTCTATTATAGGTATTTTGGAAAGTGATCATCATGTACAAGTGTGGTGAATGTAATAAACAGTTTTCAAGACTGACAGCCTTCAACGCCATGCAAACGCTAAACATAACCTTAAACGGTTTGTGTGCTGTCATTGTGCTACCACATTTAACAGACAGGATAATCTTGCAGGTCATGTAAATTTAATACATGTTAGTTCAGCACCATTTTCGTGCTCAGTTTGTGATCTTGTTTTTTCTGCTGTAAAGCGATATCAATCCCACATGTTTGAAGTGCATGGAGAACAACAGGAATTAAAAACTGCAAAACCATCAACTAGCACGGAACCTTTAAACAAATGTGATGCTCAAAAGCGTAAACGTTCTCAAGATTGTGAAAATAGTTGTGCAACAAAAAGAAAGAAGAATGGTGAACCTCAGATAACACATTGTGATGTATGTAATATTGATATACGTTCTTCAATTATTCATGGACATTTACGCAGTATTCATCATAAAAATAACGCTTGCCATGAAAGAAATTCTGTGAATATTCAACAAATTGGTAGTGCGTTTAAAAGTCCAATTGCTAGTTACAGACTTCATAGTGAAGAAGAAACTCAAAGTATTAATTATTTTTTTTAAATGTTCAACCCAGTGTGTTTGACTTGATAAATAATGTTTTAGTGGAGCATAAAACATTTAAAATTAATTTTGAACTCTTTGGGTTATATGTAAAAACTGGGAGTGAAGGTGAAATTACAGATATCAAATCCTTTAATACAAAAAATGAAATTGTTAGTGAATCAACTAATATCAGTGATATGTACAAAGATGTTTCAAGTGCTATCATTTTAAAGAGTGAAGAGTTCCAGGAAAGGGAGTCAGGCTGGGCGTTGGTTGAAGTACTTTATTTAGAAACCAACATGAATAAATATAACCCCCTTCGAGCATCATCATACATTGATTTGCCAGTATGGATCAAACGGAAGAAAGCTTGTGTAAACGTTATGAATAGTGATGAAGCATGTTTGCGTGGGCTGTAACCTCAGCTCTCCATCCAGCAGTGGAGAATATGGATAGAACATCATCTTATCCTCACTATTCCTCAGTGTTAGATTTAAAAGAAATGGAAGTTACTTTTGAGATAAAAGACATTAAACGTTTTGAAGAGCTGTACAATGTAAGTGTTAATGTGTATGGAATTGAAAACAAGAGTATAGTAGGTCCTTTATATTATACTCAGGAAAAAAAGGATGCTCATGTAAATTTATTATCCATAACTAAAGGTGAAAATGCTCACTATTGTTGGATAAAACATTTATGTAGACTTGTTGGTAGTCAACTATCAAAATATAAAGGTAAGAAGTGGTTGTGTGATGGCTGTTTGCTATATATTAGAAAATAGGATAAACTAACTCAACATAAAAATTGGGTTATAATCATGTTCGTACGGTATTACCGACTCCTAAAAATAAAATTCTGAAATTTAAGGAATTTGAGAAGCAGCTTCGAGTACCATGTGTTATATATGCTGACATTGAAGCTTTGCTAAAACCTTTTAATACGTGTTCATCGAATCCAACCAAACCTTTTACCAACACCACTCTCATTCATGAACCTTTTAGCTTGCATATTATATTAAATGTGGTTATGATGACACGTTAAGTAAGTTTGAGGATTTAGAGGACCTGATGCACCTAAAGTTTTTATGGAAAGACTTGAAAAAGATGCAATCCGAATATCCTCTATTTTAAATACTATCTATCCAATGGGGCCACTAACTTCATCACAGCAAATGAGTTTTGAAACTGAAACTAATTGTTTTATATGTGGTGAATGTTTATATGCAGATAGGGTTCGCGATCATGACCATTTAACAGGAAAATATCGTGGTGCTGCTCACCAAGAATGTAATTTAAAGTATAGAGTAACTAAATTCATTCCAGTCATTCTACATAACGGTAGCAAATACGATAACCACTTTATCGTTTAAGAATTTGGAGCGTCAGATGTAAAAATCGATGTGATTGCAAATAATAAGGAACAATACATATCGTTTACAAAATACATTAAATCTGACAATAAGAAAACTATAAAACTGCGATTTTTAGATTCATTCCGCTCTATGCCAAGTAGTCTTGATAAGCTTGCTAGTAATTTAAATCCGATCAGTTTCGAGAAATTCAAGGTGTCTTTCCTGAAGAAGATGATTTTAATTTGATTCGTCTAAGAGGTATATTCCCGTATGAATATATTAACTGTGTGGAACGTCTTAAGGAGTGTTCTTTACCACCAAAAGATGCATTTTACAGTTCCTTAAACACAAGTCATATCAGTGATCAGGAATATTTACATGCACAACGTGTATGGACACAGTTTGACATTCAAACTTTAGGTGAATTTTCAGACATATATTAAAGACAGATGTGCTATTATTAGCAGATGTTTTTGAAAATTTTCGGAATGTTTGTATGAAGTCTTACGACCTTGATCCATGTCGGTATTTTACTGCTCCTGGGTTAAGTTTCAGTTCAATGTTGAAAAAAACGAAAGTAAATTTAGAATTGATGACTGATATAGACATGATTAATTTTATAAAATCATCAATTCGAGGTGGATTAAGCCAATGTAGTGGACGGTATTCTAAAGCAAATAATAAATACATGCCTAGCTACAACCCTTGTAAAGAGACAAAGTATATTTTCCACCTCGATGCAAATAACCAATATGGTTGGGCTAAGAGTCAATATCTACCACTGAAAGATTTTCGCTGGCTGACACAATTTGAAATTGATGACTTACATGTTAACACTCTAAATGATAACGATGATAAAGGATATATTTAAGAGGTAAATCTTGAGTACCCTAAAGAGATACATGATGATCATAATGATTTACCATTCTGTCCTGAGACTATGAAATCTCCGTACATCACATCACGAACGAAAATGTTAATTGCTAATGTGAATGATAAATGCAAATATGTAATACATTATCATAACTTGAAACAGCGTCTACAGCATGGATTGAAACTAACTAAAATTCATCGCGTATTACAATTTCATCAGTCAGCATGGCTCAAACCATATATTGATCTAAACAATAATTTAAGAACACAGTCAACAAACGTTTTTGAAAAAGATTTTTATAAACTCATGAATAATAGTGTTTTTGGAAAGACTCTGGAAAATGTTTATAAGCGAGTTGATGTAAAGCTGATAAAAAAAGTGGGAGAATGATGGTAAAAGATATGGTGCAAGCAACTTAATAAGCAAGCCTAACTTTCATAGCTGTTCAATTATTCATGAGGATTTAGTTGTAATACAAATGAATCGTCTTAAAGTAACTTACAACAAACCCATATATAGGGGTTAGACCATTCTGGAATTGTCAAAAACACTTATGTATGAATTTCACTATGATTATGTAAAGAAAAACTATCATGATAACGCTAAAGTACTCTATACAGACACAGATTCCTTTATTATGAGTTTAAAACTGATGATTTTTATGATGATATCAAAACTGAGCTAAATAGGTTTGATACAAATGACTATCCCAAGGATAATATTTACCATTTACCTCTTGTAAACAAAAAGTTTCTTGGAAAATTTAAGGATGAATGTGCTGGTGTTGTTATAGACACCTTTGTAGGCACAAAATCTAAATCATACAGCTATATGACGATTGATGATGTAGTAATAACAAATTAAAAGGAGTAAAGAAGAATGTTGTTAGTAAAGAGTTAGATATATGTGATTACAAGAATTGTATAGTCAGTAAGCCACCTATATTATATAAGAAAATGTGTGTATTTAGAAGTAAAAATCATCAGCTCTATACTAATTTGATGATCAAAGTTGCTTTAAGTAATGAAGACAACAAACGATTCATTATACCCAGCTCATTTGGTACTCTCGCTTGCGGAATTATACTGTTTGGAATTGTAAAAGGCAGAAGGTATGAAAAGGTGAACACTGGGTTCGTGAAAAACAAAGAAGGTGAAATATTGACATAAGCAGAATAGATAACGGACAGATGTAAAGAATATTTCAGCGAGCTGTTGAAGGTGAGACGCCAGGAATGCGGAGAAGTTACGCAAACAGCCAAAATGGTGGAGGAAGAAATAGAAGAAGAACCAGACATTACTATGGCAGAAGTGGAATGAGCAGTTAGGAAGATGAAGATTGGGGAAAGCTGTGGGAATCGACGAAGTGGCAATAGAAATGATCAAGGCGGCAGGGCCAGTGGGACTGCAGTGGACATACAGACTTCTCAGGAGTGTGTGGAGTGAGAAGAAAGTACATGAAGCCTGGAAAAAGGTAATAACCTTGCCAATATTCATGAATGGAGACAGGAAGGTGTGTGGTAACTACCGAGGGATCACCATCATCTCGCACGTTGCCAAAGTAATTGAAAGAATCCTAGAAAAAAGAATTAGAGTAAAGGTAGAAAGCCAAATAGAGGAGGAGCAGTTTGGATTTAGAGGTGGCAGGTCAACAGTGGAACCCATTTTCATTTTGAGACAGAACATTGAAAAGAGTTGGGAATATGGGAAGGATATGGCAATGACTTTTATTGATCTAGAAAAGGCTTATGATAGCATCTCTAGAAAAAAAGTTCGGGAAAGCTTAACAAATAGAGGGATAGGCAAGGAACTGAGAGACATGATAAAAGGAATGTGCATGGAGTGCTACAGTAGTGTGAAGACTAGAGTCGGGACGTCGGAATGGTTTAAAATTGACACTGGACTTAAGAAAGGACGTGTGTTGTCACCATTATTGCTCGTAATGGTGATAGGATGACATCATGAAGGCAGCAATGAAAGAATATAATAGGGCAAAGAGGAAGGCAATGTTGTTTGCAGACGATGTTGTGATCTGGGGCGAGGATGAGATGGAGGTACATGAACAGTTAGACGTAGTAAATGAAAAGATTGAGCAATGAGGATTGAAGACAAATGTGGAGAAGAGTAAAACAGTGGTGATGAGTAGAGATAGGAAAGAAGGAAAGGAGTAATCTGTAGTGGTTTTTGAGGGGTTCTATATCCACCGCCACCTCACCCACCTCACGAGATGGTGACCATGTGATATCTCCCGAACGAATTATTGTAGGAAATCATGTCAGGTATCAAATTACTTTGGTGAAGTCCCCTATCCAGTCCACCATTTAATTTTTCCAAATTTTGAAAAAGGGCCTAACTACACATTTCTGAAAATTTTGCTCTGTGCACAACCACTCACATGAATGGTGCGCTTTTCAAATAAATATAGTGAGTTTTATCCTGGTCTACATAACCGGAACCGAACCGGAACTGAATCGAACACGAACCGAAACGAACCGTAACAGAACCGAAACCGAACCTAAACCGATCCGAACCGGATCCGCACCGAACTAAACCGGTGAGTGAATGTGTTCCAGAGCAGGGGCTAATACATTCACTCAAGTGCACGGGGTACATGCAACTACCCCATGCTGTCTTTTATGGAGGATGAGACAAACCTGTGATGTATGATTTAAAACAATCCAACTCCTGCAATGTTTGACGTCACGTGATGCACGTGTTACAAATGGATGCAAGGTCAGCGTTAGGTTAAGGAAGTGTGTGTAACATGATTCTTGTCAGCGGAAAAACGAGCTTGCCACTGGAAGTAAGGTGTTGCGTTACAGGATGCAGGTGTTTGAAACATGATTTTTTGCAGACGTAGGATGTCAGCAATTCATGATCTTGCCACTGGAAGCAAGGTGCTGGGTTACAGGATGCAGGTGTGCGAAATATGAATTTTGCAGACGTATGATATCACGTGATGTAGGTGTTATTTATCGACCATGAGGAACGTTACATTGACAGATATTTGAGACGACGCAGGTGCACACATGACATAAGTGTGTATGTGCTATAAAAGACTAGGGAGGGGGAAGGCCTTTCTCACTTTGTACTTGAATCTCGTGAACGACAGTTGACAACGTGTTATCTCTACAGTTTACCTGTGTGTTGAAAGAGGACTTGAAAATACCTTACTACTTTGGTAAGTATATTTTCTTTAAAAATCAAATTTAGTCGGTTATAAGCACTCTATTAAGTTCGAACGTTTACTACTAGGTGTCAGTGAAAATGGTATCTAGGAACCAAAGTTGGTACTACTTGACAATTGTGTGAAGCTGAATTTGTAGGTTAGATTTGATTATAGTTTTATCAAGTTCAAACGTTCACTACTAGGTGTCAGTGACAATGGTACCTGGTAACTTAGGTTGGAACTACTCGACAATGGTGCGAAGCTAAATTTGTAGGTTAGATTTGATTAACGCTTTATCAAGTTTCAACGTTCACCCCTCAGTGTCAGCGAGTGCCATATTTGGTAACTAACGTTGGAACTACTCGACAATGGTGTGAAGCTAAATTTGTAGATTATATTTGAAAAACTAAGAGTGACCTTGAAACGTAGTTGAAACTAGGGTAGTTTAGAGTATAGTATGACCCGTTTACTACCTATATAAAAGTAAAGTATATCCCTTTTCTTATCTATTTCATATAGAACTCTAATGCTGAATGATAATCAATAGTGTTTTGCTATCACGTTTTATGAAAAAAATACTGTGGCTCAAGATAGAGCATTGTTTATTGAGCAACGTTTAACTTTTGTTGTAAAAGTGATGTTTAATCCATCTTCCACGTCTCAGGATCCATCAACATCACTGACTATGCAAGAGGTAGTGTTGTTGTTCTAAGGGTGGAACTACAAGGTTTTCTGCCCTCGATATGCAGATAGTTTTACCAACAAAGAATTACTAGTACTCTCCAAGTTGTTCATTTATTATGTGACAGTCAATACCGAGAAAGAAATCTGGCAACATGTACCAAAATCATGGACGCAAGACCCTATATTAAGTGAATATCTATTAATTCTTTGGATCAAGAATGTAAAGAACACGACCTTTCTTATCGTCATAGTCATTCTGCTTTAAGACGTGTGGCGGATAAAGTATTGTTGAAAAGAGCTAAACAACATTTGACATTCTATAATGCTTCAGTGGGAAAGAGGTTGGCTATAAAAGGAAAGTTAATGATGAGTGGACATGAACTATGAAAAGGATTTAGGAATTGGTATTTCATGTATTCTATTTTGTAAAGCCCTATTTATTGTGAAATAAAAACAAGGTTTACCAGATCACAATGTCTTTTATTTTAAAAAATTGTGATACCCATTTCTTAATTTTTCTTTTTTCCACACATGGATATTTACAATTCCACTTTACATTTTTTACATTCCCCTTGTTTAGTTCTCACATTCTGTACATTTTTTCTGTTGTGAAATAAAATTAAGGGTCACCAGATCACTATATCTTTTAATTTTAAAAATGGTGATAGCCATTTCATTTCTTTCTCACATGGGTATTTACAATTTCCAGTTTTCATTTTTTACATTCCCCTTGTTTAGTTCACACATTTTGTACATTTATGTTATTGTTGTGAAATAAAAATAAAGATTACCAGATCATAATGTCTTTTAATTTTAAAATGGTGATAGCCATTTTATATTTTCACACATGGATATTAACAATTTCCACTTCAAATTTTTACATCCCTTTTGTTTAGTTCACACATTCTGTACATTAAAAAAACTTTCCGTAATATAAAAAGCAAACATTTTACAATAAAATGTATTACTTATGTTTTTTTTAACAAACTACAGTAGCCTCACATTATACATTATACTTTTTACAAACATATTACAATATAAACATACTACTACAAATGATAATACAATATAATGAACATCAGACTTAAGTAAAGTAATAGTCGTCAATGCGACTGTTTCCCCAAGCGAGAGTACCAAATGAGCTGGGTATAATGAATCGTTTGTTGTCTTCATTACTTAAAGCAACTTTGTTCATCAAATTAGTATACAGCTGACGATTTTTACTTCTAAATACACACATTTTCTTATATAATATAGGTGGGTTACAGACTATACAATTCTTATAATCACATATATCTAACTGTTAACTAACAACATTCTTCTTTACTCCTTTTAATTTTTTTATTACCACATCATCAACCGCACACTTCCGGCCGAGATGTTAAGAACTTGTAAATGCCGACGAACTGATCGCGTTGGACTTTGCTCGACAGCAACTCGCACGCGTGCAATGTTGTCCAGACCTACCAGACGGTTTCTTGTTTGTTGCAGATGCTGTTGCTCTGAACTGCTGGACCCATCTCGTAATCGATTTCCGAGACGGAACTTGATCATTCCGACCAATGTCAAAATGTTGCCGGAACAAACGCTGTGTTCGTACGACACTGTCACCACATTTGAAAAACGTTTCTATTGCAAACGCACGGTGTTCGTTTGACCAACGCTCCATACTGACTGGCAATGCTTTGAACTGCACTACACACTGGTACCAATATCAACTCTCTAGGAAGCCGTGTGCAATAATGGCGGGCAATTTAAAATGGGTCATTGTTTCTGCCCCACCCTGGATCCAACCAAATCTTTTACCAACACCACTCACATTCATGAACCATTTAGCTTTGCTTATTATATTAAATGTAGTTATGATGACTCGTTAAGTAAGATCGAGCTTTATAGAGGACGTGATGCACCTAATGTTTTTATGGAAAGACTTGAAAAAGATGCAATCCGTATATCCTCTATTTTAAATACTATCATTCCAATGGAGCCACTAACTTCATCACAGCAAATGAGTTTTGAAACTGAAACTAATTGTTTCATGTGTGGTGAATGTTTATAAGCAGATAGGGTTTGGGATCATGACCATTTAACAGGAAAATATCGTGGTGCTGCTCACCAAGAATGTAATTTAAAGTATAGAGTAAATTATTCATACCAGTCATTCTACATAACGGTAGCAAATACGATAACCACTTTATCGTTAAAGAATATGGAGCTTCAGATGTAAAAATCGATGTGATTGCAAATAATAAGGAACAATACATATCGTTTACAAAATACATTAAAACTGACAATAAGAAAACTATAAAACTGCGATTTTTAGATTCATTCCGCTTTATGCCAAGTAGTCTTGATAAGCTTGCTAGTAATTTAAAATCCGATCAGTTTCGTGAAATTCAACGTGTCTTTCCTAAAGAAGATGATTTTAATTTGATTCGTCTAAAAGGTATATTCCCTTATGAATATATTAACTGTGTGGAACGTCTTGAGGAGTGTTCTTTACCACCAAAAGATGCATTTTACAGTTCCTTAAACACAAGTCATATCAGTGATCAGGAATATTTACATGCACAACGTGTATGGACACAGTTTGACATTCAAACTTTAGGTGAATTTTCAGACATATATTTAAAGACAGATGTGTTATTATTAGCAGATGTATTTGAAAATTTCTGGAATGTGTCTGCAGGGTATTTATTGGTCCGTATTTTTTCGAAAATGATGCAGGTGACGCTGTCACAGTAACATCACATCTATATGTTGTTATGTTGCAACAGTTTGTAATGCAGGAAATGCGCCGTAAGAATATCAATTTGCGGTCGCTATGGTTCCAACAAGATGGTGCAACCGCTCACACGGCCAGAACATCCATGACAGTCTTACGCAGAAAGTTTCCAGATCATCTTGCATCCCGCTTTGGCAATGTCAACTGGCCAGCCCGTTCTTCCGATTTGTCGACTTGTGATTTTTTTCTGTGGGGATTCCTAAAATCCAAAGTGTATGCTAACATGCCAACAATTATTGAAGAATTGAAAAACAACATTCAAGCCGAAATCGAGGCCATAACAGGTGGCACTCTTCGTAAGGTTATGGAGAATTTGCGTGTTCGTGCAGACGATTGCATCGCAAACAATGGTGGACACCTGAAGGACATAATTTACAAAAAGTGACATGTGTAATTAATGGTAGGATGTGTTCTTTTGAACAGTGTACAGTAATACTATGTAGTTGTATTTCTTCATAGTTAAATAACATGTTTAACATGGGTCATTGTTTCTGCCCCACCCTGTATAACAAATGGTACACGAAGCTGCTTCTCAAAGTCCTTAAATTTCAGAATTTTATTTTTAGGAGTCGGTAATACCGTACGAACCTGATTACAACCCCATTTTTATGTTATGTTGAGTTAGTTGATCCTCTTTTCTAAAATATAGCAAACAGCCATCACACAACCACTTCTTACCTTTATATTTTGATAGTTGACTACCAACAAGTCTACAAAAATGTTTTATCCAACAATAGTGAGCATTTTCACCTTTAGTTATGGATAATAAATTTACATGAGCATCCTTTTTTTCCTGAGTATAATATAAAGGACCTACTATACTCTTGTTTTCAATTCCATACACATTAATACTTACATTGTTCAGCTCTTCAAAACGTTTAATGTCTTTTATCTCAGAAGGAAATTCCATTTTTTTAAATCTAACACTGAGGAATAGTGAGGATAAGATGATGTTCTATACATATTCTCCACTGCTGGATGGAGAGCTGACGTTACAGCCCACGCAAAACATGCTTCATCACTATTCATAACGTTTACACAAGCTTTCTTCCGTTTGATCCATACTGGCAAATTAATGTATGATGATGCTCGAAGGGGGTTATATTTATTCATGTTGGTTTCTAAATAAAGTACATCAACCAATGCCCAGCCTGACTCCCTTTCCTGGAACTCTTCACTCTTTACAATTATAGCACTTGAAACATCTTTGTACATATCACTGATATTAGTTGATTCACTAACAATTTCATTTTTTGTATTAAAGGATTTGATATCTGTAATTTCACCTTCACTCCCAGTTTTTACATATAACCCAAAGAGTTCAAAATTAATTTTAAATGTTTGATGCTCCACTAAAACATTATCTATCAAGTCAAACACACTGGGTTGAACATTTAAAAAAATAATTAAATCTTTGAGTTTTTTCTTCACTATGAAGTCTGTAACTAGCAATTCGACTTTTAAACGCACTACCAATTTGTTGAATATTCGCAGAATTTCTTTCATGGCAAGCGTTATTTTTATGATGAATACTGCGTAAATGTCCATGAATGATTGAAGAACGTATATCAATATTACATACATAACAATTCGTTATCGAAGGTTCACCATTCTTCTTTCTTTTTGTTGCACAACTATTTTCACAATCTTGAGAACGTTTACGCTTTTGAGCATCCCATTTGTTTAAAGGTTCCGTGCTAGTTGATGGTTTTGCAGTTTTCAATTCCTGTTGTTCTCCATGCACTTCAACCATGTGGGATTGATATCGCTTTACAGCAGAAAAACAAGATCACAAACTGAACACGAAAATGGTGCTGAACTAACATGTATTAAATTTACATGACGTGCAAGATTATCCTGTCTGTTAAATGTGGTAGCACAATGACAGCACACAAACAGTTTAAGGTAATGTTTAGCGTTTGCATGGCGTGGATGGCTGTCAGGTCTTGAAAACTGTTTATTACATTCACCACACTTGTACATGATGATCACTTTCCAAATTACCTATAATAGAAAGAAATCATAAATATTAATAAAAATAAAACAAAGTAAAAGAAAAATATGTTAATTAAATTACAGCCAATGGTCATAGTAGAGTATTTTAATTGATCGTCTGTGGATTCTCAGCAAGTCTATTTTCAAGTAGTTCCAACTTTTGTTAACAGATATGTTTTTCACTGACTCCTAGCGGTGAACGTTGGAACTTAATAGAGCGTTAATCAAATCTAACCTACAAACCTAGCTTTATACATTAGTCGAGTGGTTTCAAGTTTGGTTAGAAGATATGTCACTGCCACAGAAACCTAGCGGTAAATGTTCAAACTTAATAGAGTGTTAATCAAATCTAACCTACAAATTTAGCTTCACACCATTGTCGAGAAGTTCCAACATTAGTTACCAAATATGGCACTGTCACTGGCACTTTGCGGTGAACGTTGAAACTTGATAAATAGTTAATCAAATCTTACCTACAAATTCAGCTTCACACCATTGTCGAGTAGTTCCAACTTAAGTTACCAGGTACCATTGTCACTGACACCTAGTAGTGAACGTTGGAACTTGATAAAGCGTTAATCGAATGTAACCTACAAATTCAGCTTCACACAATTGACAAATAGTTCCAACTTTGGTTCGTATATACCATTTTAACTGACACCTAGTAGTGAACGTTCGAACTTAATAGAGTGCTTATAACCGACTAAATTTGATTTTTAAAGAAAACATACTTACCAAAGTTGTAAGGTATTTTCAAGTCCTCTTTCAACACACAGGTAAGCTGTTGAGATAACACGTTGTCAACTGTCGTTCACGAGATTCAAGTACAATGTGAGAAAGGCCTTCCCCCTCCCTAGCCTTTTATAGCACATACACACTTATGTCATGTGTGCACCTGCGTCGTCTCAAATATCTGTCAATGTAACGTTTCTCATGGCCGATAATAAACACCTACATCACGTGATATCATACGTCTGCAATATTCATATTTCGCACACCTGCATCCTGTAACCCAGCACCTTGTTTCCAGCGGAAAATCATGATTTGCTGACATCCTACTGTACCCGTTCGTCCTGGGGATGAGTTGACCCATTTGCTATTACATCGCATTCCTGGATTTCCAGGACAGAGCGGAGTTAAATGAACATCAAGTCAAATAAGGAATGTGTCGGAAATTCAGTTGAAATGTCACAAAAGCAGAGGGTAACACGAGATAAAATATCTCCAGGGTCGTTACGGGCTTAAATTTAATTTAAAAAAATACAAATATAAATGGGCGCCATCAACTGTATCCCTAGCAAACCACATCCTTCCTGGTTAAGCCTTAATTAAGACAAGGAAAGCAATCACATCATCATCAGATCACAACTAAGATAAAAACAAATTTATTCAACTTTGATAGTCAGACAGACATATTAAACACTCATCCTACCTGAGAGCATGGTCGAATGCCAACGTTAAATTGCCATTGTCCAGAAAAACGAACCATCTCTATTCTACTCAAAGTGTATTTAATCCACATAAAATAGGAAAAATTTCTGAAGTTCACTTGGGTTCTCAGGATCACCGTAGCACTATGTCTTTGCGTCACTGACATTCGTGATAACTGAGACCTAATTTCTCTTTAAATTAACATCATGAATGTGGATGTAAAAATATAATTAATCTGTCTAAACACATATATTCTAATCACATATTTTAAATATCACATTATTTATGGCTTGCATGGCATTATTCAAATGCTGAATATATTAGTAAAATGCTCCTAAACATCGAATAATTAATTTACACTATTTACACTGTCATTAATAATTGCTTCTTTGTGAATCACAGAAAATCCACTACTCATTGGTTATAATCATCATCAAAATTAAATATTTCTCACATTAGTTCTCATCTCAAAATTCAATATATTCATGTCAGAATAATTAATTCATTATCATCAAATCATTTAAATGAATATTATAATCATCAATTCTTTATGCTCTCTAATTATTCACACACTCTCCTTTCATCATCTCATTCAGATTAAATCATCTTAAATCATCAATATAAATCGTTTAATTCATCAACTCAAGTTGCAATTCTTCAAATCATTCAAATCATATCTCTCAATTAAATTTATTTAAATCCATTTAAATTTATTAATCATCAGCTTCTTTAATTAATTATCACCTTCTAATTCAGTTATTCATCAACTATTTAATCATCTCTTAATTCATTTATATCAGCTTATTTATTCAATCTTTAATTCATCCATTTACTTAATTCATTGATTTATTCCAAAATTTAATTTATCAATTTATTTACATTTTATTTCATCTGGTTATTTAGATTTTTATTATTTCATCTAGTCATTCTGAATTTTATTTCATTAGGTCAGATCATTAAAATGCTTAAACTTCAGATTATTATTTCATTAATTATTATTATCAGAAAATCTTGTATTATCAACATTATTTATTTGTTTAATTTCCTAACAAATTGTTTAATATGGGTTATAGAACGTTGTCTTACAGTTTTATCACTTCCAAGTTATATCTCGTATTCAATTATCATGCCAAAAAATATTATTGCCTTCACAAAATCACGTTGGATCTCACTATCCAAAACTTCATCATCTACTATCACTTTATCAAATACCATATTTGAATACCACAATTATTCCACAAAACTCCATAAATATTCAGCGCACAGCATGAATCACAAAAATTATGCTAGACTGGGTCCGACAACCTCATGTCGGCCTCAAAACACATTAGCAATATTGCAACTTCCACTTGGCAACTTCCACAAAATGCCTATCACAAACTTCACTTAACCACGTTGCATGATCTACAAAATATATAACTGGCTTCAAATTATCAACGCACACAATCTCCAATAACTGTAATTAATCTGATCACATCTAGACAACTTCTTAAACAATTAGGAAAAATATTACCTCAGTAATTGAAATCAAATTCAAGATCTGCTTTCAAATAGCATAAACTCTCTTAAAATTCTCATAATTCACTTCAGAGAAAAACACCGCTATAATCTCTCATATCAAAATATGCAATACTGATCTGCCTCAAAATAAATATGACCATTAATGATTCATCTTATAAGATTCAATTACTTTAAATCCTTCTCAAAGGTATCAAACTCAATCATAATTATTATCAAAAGCATCAACTGTATCAGCTCTTAAATGAAAGTACTCTCAAAAGAGTATAGCAACAAAATAATGGATTGGCTAACAATAATTACAAAATGTAACCCTGCTGACATTTATTTTTAATTTATTTAACAAAATTCGACTGATATGTGACTAGTAGTTTCTTGTTTGATCCTCTTACAATCTCAAGTACACTCGGATGATAAAAATGAGTTCCTCAATGGCAAGTGAGATGAGTACCACCACGCAATCGTATAAATACGAAACGCCTTGCCTCGCAGACTATCATGATGATGCCCTGAACGATGGGTATAAAGATGAGTACCACCACGCAATCGTATAAATACGAAAGGCCCCATCTCGTCGTCTAATGAGTGAATGTACCAGATTGGAATCAACAAGTCTCTAGTTGTCACATAAAAGCGATATTCATTCACTTGAGTGAATAACATCTTAATATCTCCAAACAATCCAATGGAAAAATCCCTACTGATGAATAATACACACTCGCTAGTATGCAATGAACTGACGAAGTAATTTAAATAATCCAATTGCAGATCACGAGTTCGAAATACTCGCCACAAAAAATAACTATCCAAGAAAATTATTCTTACTGGAAAATGTCTAAAAGACCAAACATCTGCTTAATAAAGCCAACCAATGGTGATAATTTCGTATAATGGTGCCTGCCATATCATATGGTAACGCCATATTCTAGCAAAATTTGAAGCAAATAATGTCTAAGCCATGTCTAAATAATCGTAGAATTCCTACTAGAAATATATACAAGTATGCCCAGTGTTCATGAAAAAAATCATATCAGAAAGTCATAACTCTTACAGGACCTTCTCATATCAGCTGTTAATATATTTCAAAGATCGTCGATTATCCTCGTGTGTAATAAATTTCTCGAAAGATCGACGGGAATATCGTATCACCCACGCAATAACGATCGCCTTCATATCCCAAGTGAATCAGCTGTTGGACCTCCTCTTCTTCAGGAACCGAATCCATCGCTCTGTGGTGCCATCACGTCTCTGTCTCCGTTTACTCCGACATGATGAACTGCATGTTATCCATAACGGATACTGTCCAAATCCTTCCGTAAAAGTTCATAATAGCAGCGTACCCCATATTCTTCTTCTAAGTTACGCCACTGTCCCATACAATGTTCGGTTTGCTTGTTAAAAGATCTATCTCCACAGCGGCTAAGTCTCACTTGCAGAAAATAATTTTTATTTATGAAAGTGTATAAGTTTTTGAAACACCCTGTAGCTGTGTTCGTACTCGATATTTTATAATAATTCATGAAAAAGAATTGTATTAATGCACGTGCCAATGTTCATTAGTGCATATATGTGTAACATTTCGTTTGCATAAAAGCGTTAATGTTAGCTTGACCCCATGGTCGCTCCAAATATTCCGTTATGAAATGCATAAGTCGTAATGTCATTAGAATATCTAAGTTCATTTGAAGTTCACAATTGCAGTATATGATAACTATCTGCCTGCACAATTCGATTACTGAATACAAGTCCAAGCTCATAACGTTGTAACTGAATGTCGAAATGAAGTTCAGCTTCTTTAATGTTGCCTGCGTATAAAAGTCGGAACTAGCACGCTCTGTTTTACTGCACTGTTCCAGAATGATCTACGCTTAAAGCCGGCCTCGCCATACCGCTTCGCTCTGCTGTTCTGCGTTACAAAATGCAGCTCGAAATAAAGTTCTCATTCTCGTTATAATGCTGTTCTAACCCCGGCTCTTCTCTTGCTTACACGGCCCGTACAGCTTGCCTCGTAACCGGTCCTCGCATCGCCTACCGTGCGTTGCTTGCCTTGACTCACTGACCTACTTTCCGCTCTCCGCTTGGTGAAGTAATACTGTCGCTTTCACTCCACGTAACAAGTGCTGTGCACCGCTCAACTTGCCGTACTCTCTGCGCATGTGTTCTACTCAGCCTCGCTGGCTGAACTCGACTGCTGTCTCTGGACTGCGTTGAGGAGCTCCTACCCCGCGCTGTCACGTGATGCTCCCCCATCTTCTGTGGTCATGCGTCACAAGTATAATCTCGACCATCATCATCTCGGCTATTAAGTTATACAATAACTTAAGGGATTATCTGTCTTTCTTCAAGTAATCACCATATATATTGCTTGACATTTCTTCTCTTCTGAGATGATATAATATTATGTTCCATATAGATCTTAATAAAACTTCATATTTCCTCCCATAATTCCATCTGCTTGACTGGCAGTGCCATCTTTATCCTCGGCCTTCTACGTCATTTCCTAACATTCCTCTCGACACGATTTGAGCGCTATCTTTACAACTTTTCCCATAAATCTCAACTACGGCTCAATGTCAGCTGGCGTAGCCGCTAGCCTCAACTAGGTATCGGGTACATCTCTCCCGTACATCTCCTTTTTTATCAGGCTTGAGAAAAAAATACTCTCTCAGGCATTCTATACACAACATATGTACACGATAGCTCTACAATCCTCTTATTCAGCATGATGATACTTTCTAATGCTAGCTGCGTTAAAAGTCCCCACAACTTCATTAGTATCCATTCCCTCGACGTACTATATCTTCTTAAATTAGATTCTGTTCTTTGACTTGCTATCTCTCAACAATGATGATTGACTCCCAATGATTAGTGTCCTTATTCTGCGTTACTTTGTCGTTTATTTCTTCCTTCTGCACTCGTGCTTGCTCGATTGATATCTCTGATTATCTCTTCGGGTGGTGCACTAGGCTGTCTACTTTCTTGCCTTGATCTCCCATACTCTCGATTATCTTGTCTTTCATTTGGATCATTTCTTCTGCTATCCTGCCCATTGTTCTGATTAGACTGCTGACCTTGGTTCCAGTTGTATCTACCTCGAAATCTATTATTGTATCTATTCCTATTTTGATATCTGGAATTCTGATCATAGTTCCTGTATCTACTGTTTCTTACATCTTGATCGTATGGCCTCTCATGTGGTCCTCGATATCGATCATTCCCACGAACGTTGTGAATATTTCCTCCATTCCCTTCGTTCCTTCTATTTCCCCAGGAATCTCTTCTATCCGTCTGTGCTGCGTTATCGACAACTACCGCATTCACCTCTTGAGTGTTTCGATTATCGTTTCTTGCAGTTCTGGGTGTAATTTGAGCGCTTGTATAATCTAATCGGCGTAAGATATAGTCATAGTGCTCAAGTGTGTTCGCTCCCGATGCTATGAGTGATCGTTGTACCTCAATTGGCAACTGTCTTGCTATAGCTTGCAAAAGCTCTTCTTCTGGCAATGGAGGAATCAAAAACTGTAATTTAGCCAATTTCGAAGTAAAGTAATTAGCATAATGCGTCGGATGTGACGTAGAGTAACGTTTCGAATACATTTCTGCTCTTACGTTCAGCTGATCCTCTGCACTCCAAAATCTCCTTAAGAATGCTATGGCAAATTGTTCCATATTCGCAAAATTGCTCCTGAATGCGCGAAACCAAGTTAACGCTGGCCCGTCTAAGGCGCGTTCGACTATCCTTAGTTCTCTCTCCTTGGCTACTCTATGTTCCGCCATGTAATCGCGAATATCTCTCAGAAATTCGACTGGTGTGACTCCTGTGTTCCCTGAAAACTTCCTTGGCTTATCGTCCAAATTTCTGATTATGGTCACTGGACCTGAGTATCGTTCACCCGTACCAAACGTACTTCTATTCGAATTCGGATTATCTTGAGGGGTTGAACTAGCCCTTTCGAATGTAACATTCTGTTGCGTTTGACTGTCTTCTCCCACGCTAACCTCTTGACTGTTCATACTGCGGTCTATCGGTGTCTGATTTATCGATACTTCCCCCGTTGTAACATTTTGACTTGTGAAACTATTTATTATAGACTCTATTTTAGTCATCCTATCTTCTGTTCTTTTTTCTACTGTCTTGACCTGAGTTTCCAAATCATCTAACGACGTAACATTCTGCGTTCTGTTACTCTCTTCTAAATCGTTCTTCAATTTGTCTATCTTATCTTCGCATGTAGTCCTTACTGACGCGACTTGTTCCTTTAACTGATCAGCATCTGTCCTAAATTGAGTTGAATCTATCTTCATCGCTTCCTTATTCTCAGTAAATCTCGCTTCTAAGTTCGCCATACCTGCGATTAATTTCTCATCCAACCCTGCACGTTTTTCTTTTGCTTCGGCATCGACCTTACTATACCGTTCTTCCACTATTGCACCGACTCTATTTTTGAATAAAGCTAAGTTTTCATTAACCTTTTGCTCTATATCATCATCAATTTTCCTAATGTCTATCTGCAATTGGTTTTCTAAGGATTTCAAGTTAGAATTAACCTCTCCTAAGACTTTCTCTTTAACGGTCCCAATTACTGACTTTAAACCTTTGATTTCATTACCTAGATTCATTTCTAGACCTTTGATTTTAGATTCGAAAGATACTTCGGTAGACCACTCTTGTATTTTGCCTACATCTGCCACTAAACCATCAATGTCGAATCTTAACTTCGATACATCGGATTTGATAACTTTCTGTATAGACATAACATCTGTTCTCAAATTAAGAATGTTTTCTTCTTCTCTAATTTCTAAATCAATAATATTTTTTCTTAACATTTGCACATTTTCCTCTCCTTTCATTTCTACAGCTTTTATATATAATTGTAAAGCCTTGAATATTTCATCGTTCTTTAACGTTAATCTATTCTCCAAACTAGTTAAATTGTTTTTCAACTCTGTGTTAGTTTCTTCACTACGAGCTTGTAATCTAGTTTCTAATAATTTAAAACTATCCTTTAAGTTAGCTTCATTAGCTTTCAAATTGCTTTCAGTACTGGTCTGTAACCTAGTCTCTAATGACTTTAATTCATCCCTACTACTGGACTGTAATCTGGTCTCTAATGACTTTAAATTATCTTTCAGATTGTCTTCATTACTAGCCTGTAATGACTTTAAGATAGTTTCGTTGCTAATCTGTAATGACTTCAAATTTTCTTCATTACTAGTCTGTAATAACTTTAAGTTTTCCCTACATCTAGCTTCTGAATCAGTTATCTGCTCTTTAACTTCTGTTTCCATTTTAGAATTAGTTACTGCAATACTAGACATGCCATTCTGTAAATCTCCTAACACCTTAGCTAAATCTTCCGGTAACATAATTATATCTATCAATAAACGTTTATTCAGAGACGTTAGACAGCAACACATCACAATGTATCAATTCCTGATTTCACTTGGGTATAAGAAAAATGACTTATAACTAAACATGATATAATACTAATATGATTAACATGATCACTGGAATGGGCATAAAAGTACATTGTCTGACTAAGTTTAATAAATTTTATAACACCATTAAATGAAATTGAGATCAATCTCTTCGTAATCTAAATCTGATGTGATTCCATAGAATAAACAAAATCGAAACCCCACGGATGGGTAAAGCCAATTCTCCCTCTCTCTCTCTGTACCCGTTCGTCCTGGGGATGCGATGACCCATCTGCTATTACATCGCATTCCTGGAATTCCAGGACAGAGCGGAGTTAGATGAACATCAAGTCAAATAAGGAATGTGTCGGAAATTCAGTTGAAATATCACAAAAGCCGAGGGTAACACGAGATAAAGTATCTCCAGTGTCGTTACGGGCTTAAATTTATTTAAAAAAATACAAATATAAATGGGCGCCAACAACTGAATCCCTAGCAAACCACATCCTTCCTGGTTAAGCCTTAATTAAGACAAGGAAAGAAACAGGAAAATCACATCATCATCAGATCACAACTAAGATAAAAACAAATTTATTCAACTTTGATTGTCAGACAGACATATTAAACACTCATCCTACCTGAGAGCATGGTCGAATGCCAACGTTAAATTGTCATTGTCCAGAAAATCGAACCATCTCTATTCTACTCAAAGTGTATTTAATCCACATAAAATAGGAAAAATTTCTAAAGTTCACTTGGGTTCTCAGGATCACCGTAGCACTATGTCTTTGCGTCACTGACATTCGTGATAACTGAGACCTAATTTCTCTTTAAATTAACATCATGAATGTGGATGTAAAAAAATAATTAATCTGTCTAAACACATATATTCTAATCACATATTTTAAATATCACATTATTTATGGCTTGCATGGCATTATTCAATTGCTGAATATATTAGTAAAATGCTCATAAACATCGAATAATTAATTTACACTATTTACACTGTCATTAATAATTGCTTGTTTGTGAATCAAAGAAATTCCACAACTCATTGGTTATTATCATCATCAAAATTAAATATTTCTCACATTAGTTCTCATCTCAAAATTCAATATATTCATGTCAGAATAATTAATTCATTATCATCAAATCATTTAAATGAATATTATAATCATCAATTCTTTATGCTCTCTAATTATTCACACACTCTCCTTTCATCATCTCATTCAGATTAAATCATCTTAAATCATCAATATAAATCGTTTAATTCATCAACTCAAGTTGCAATTCTTCAAATCATTCAAATCATATCTCTCAATTAAATTTATTTAAATCCATTTAAATTTATTAATCATCAGCTTCTTTAATTATTTATCACCTTCTAATTCAGTTATTCATCATCTATTTAATCATCTATTAATTCATTTAAATCAGCTTATTTATTCAATCTTTAATTCATCCATTTATTTGATTCATTGATTTATTCCAAAATTTAATTTATCAATTTATTTAAATTTTATTTCATCTGGTAATTTAGATTTTTATTATTTCATCTAGTCATTCTGAATTTTATTTCATTAGGTCAGATCATTAATATGCTTAAACTTCAGATTATTATTTCATTAATTATTATTATCAGAAAATCTTGTATTATCAACATTATTTATTTGTTTAATTTCCTAACAAATTGTTTAATATGGGTTATAGATCGTTGTCTTACAGTTTTATCACTTCCAAGTTATATCTCGTATTCAATTATCATGCCAAAAAATATTATTGCGTTCACAAAATCACGTTGGATCTCACTATCCAAAACTTCATCATGTACTATCACTTTATCAAATACCATATTTGAATTCCACAATTATTCCCCAAAACTCCATAAATATTCAGCGCACAGCATGAATCTCAAAAATTATGCTAGACTGGGTTCGACAACCTCATGTCTGCCTCAAAATACATTAGCAATATTGCAACTTCCACTTGGCAACTTCCACAAAATGCCTATCACAAACTTCACTTAACCACGTTGCATGATCTGCAAAATATATAACTGGCTTCAAATTATCAACGCACACAATCTCCAATAACTGTAATTAATCTGATCACATCTAGACAACTTCTTAAACAATTAGGAAAAATATTACCTCAGTAATTGAAATCAAATTCAAGTTCTGCTTTCAAATAGCATAAACTCTCTTAAAATTCTCATAATTCACTTCAGAGAAAAACACCGCTATAATCTCTCACATCAAAATATGCAATACTGATCTGCCTCAAAATAAATATGACCATTAATGACTCATCTTATAAGATTCAATTACTGTAAATCCTTCTCAAAGGTATCAAACTCAATCATAAAAATTATCAAAAGCATCAACTGTATCAGCTGTTAAATGAAAGTACTCTCAAAAGAGTATAGCAACAAAATATTGGATTGGCAAACAAGAATTACAAAATGTAACCCTACTGACATTTATTTTTAATTTATTTAACAAAATTCGACTGATATGTGACTAGTAGTTTCTTGTTTGATCCTCTTACAATCTCAAGTACACTCGGATGATAAACATGAGTTCTTCAATGGCAAGTGAGATTAGTACCACCACGCAATCGTATAAATACGAAAGGCCTTGCCTCGCAGACTATCATGATAATGCCCTGAACGATGGGTAAAGATGTGTACCACCACGCAATCGTATAAATACGAAAGGTCCCATCTCGTCGTCTAATGAGTGAATGTACCAGATTGGAATCAACAAGTCTTTAGTTGTCACATAAAAGCGATATTCATTCACTTGAGTGAATAACATCTTAATATCTCCAAACATTCCAATGGAAAAATCCCTACTGATGAATAATACACACTCGCTAGTATGCAATGAACTGACGAAGTAATTTAAATAATCCAATTGCAGATCACGAGTTCGAAATACTCGCCACAAAAAAAATAACTATCCAAGAAAATTATTCTTACTAGAAAATGTCTAAAAGACCAAACATCTGCTTAATAAAGCCAACCAATGGTGAGAATTTCGTATAATGGTGCCTGCCATATCATATGGTAACGCCATATTCTAGCAAAATTTGAAGCAAATAATGTCTAAGCCATGTCTAAATAATCGTAGAACTCCTACTAGAAATATATACAAGTATGCCCAGTGTTCATGAAAAAAATCATATCAGAAAGTCATAACTCTTACAGGACCTTCTCATATCAGCTGTTAATATATTTCAAAGATCGTCGATTATCCTCGTGTGTAATAAATTTCTCGAAAGATCGACGGGAATATCGTATCACCCACGCAATAACGATCGCCTTCATATCCCAAGTGAATCAGCTGTTGGACCTCCTCTTCTTCAGGAACCGAATCCATCGCTCTGTGGTGCCATCACGTATCTGTCTCCGTTTACTCCGACATGATGAACTGCATGTTATCCATAACGGATACTGTCCAGATCCTTCCGTAAAAGTTCATAAAAGCAGCGTACCCCATATTCTTCTTCTAAGTTACGCCACTGTCCCATACAATGTTCGGTTTGCTTGTTAAAAGTTCTATCTCCACAGCGGCTAAGTCTCACTTGCAGAAAATAATTTTTATTTATGAAAGTGTATAAGTTTTTGAAACACCATGTAGCTGTGTTCGTACTCGATATTTTATAATAATTCATGAAAAAGAATTGTATTAATGCACGTGCCAATGTTCATAAGTGCATATATTTGTAACATTTCGTTTGCATAAAAGCGTTAATGTTAGCTTGACCCCATGGTCGCTCCAAATATTCCGTTATGAAATGCATAAGTCGTAATGTCATTGGAATATCTAAGTTCATTTGAAGTTCACAATTGCAGTATATGATAACTATCTGCCTGCACAATTCGATTACTGAATACAAGTCCAAGCTCATAACGTTGTAACTGAATGTCGAAATGAAGTTCAGCTTCTTTAATGTTGCCTGCGTATAAAAGTCGGAACTAGCACGCTCTGTTTTACTGCACTGTTCCAGAATGATCTACGCTGAAAGCCGGCCTCGCCATACCGCTTCGCTGTGCTGTTCAGCGTTACAAAATGCAGCTCGAAATTAAGTTCTCATTCTCGTTATAATGCTGTTCTAACCCCGGCTCTTCTCTTGCTTACACGGCCCGTACAGCTTGCCTCGTAACCGGTCCTCGCATCGCCTACCGTGCGTTGCTTGCCTTGACTCACTGACCTACTTTCCGCTCTCCGCTTGGTGAAGTAATACTGTCGCTTTCACTCCACGTAACAAGTGCTGTGCACCGCTCAACTTGCCGTACTCTCTGCGCATGTGTTCTACTCAGCCTCGCTGGCTGAACTCGACTGCTGTCTCTGGACTGCGTTGAGGAGCTCCTACCCCGCGCTGTCACGTGATGCTCCCCCATCTTCTGTGGTCATGCGTCACAAGTATAATCTCAACCATCATCATCTCGGCTATTAAGTTATACAATAACTTAAGGGATTATCTGCCTTTCTTAAAGTTATCACCATATATATTGCTTGACATTTCTTCTCTTCTGAGATGATATAATATTATGTTCCATATAGATCTTAATAAAACTTCATATTTCCTCCCATAATTCCATCTGCTTGACTGGCAGTGCCATCTTTATCCTAGGCCTTCTACGTCATTTCCTAACATTCCTCTCGACTCGATTTGAGCGCTATCTTTACAACTTTTCCCATAAATCTCAACTACGGCTCAATGTCAGCTGGCGTAGCCGCTAGCCTCAACTAGGTATCGGGTACATCTCTCCCGTACATCTCCTTTTTTATCAGGCATGAGAAAAAAATACACTCTCAGGCATTCTATACACAACATATGTACACGATAGCTCTACAATCCTCTTATTCAGCATGATGATACTTTCTAATGCTAGCTGCGTTAAAAGTCCCCAGAACTTCATTAGTATCCATTCCCTCGACGTACTATATCTTCTTAAATTAGATCCTGTTCTTTGACTTGCTATCTCTCAACAATGATGATTGACTCCCAATGATTAGTGTCCTTATTCTGCGTTACTTTGTCGTTTATTTCTTCCTTCTGCACTCGTGCTTGCTCGATTGATATCTCTGATTTTCTCTTCGGGTGGTGCACTAGGCTGTCTATTTTTTTGCCTTGATCTCCCATACTCTCGATTATCTTGTCTTTCATTTGGATCATTTCTTCTGCTATCCTGCCCATTGTTCTGATTAGACTGCTGACCTTGGTTCCAGTTGTATCTACCTCGAAATCTATTATTGTATCTATTCCTATTTTGATATCTGGAATTCTGATCATAGTTCCTGTATCTACTGTTTCTTACATCTTGATCGTATGGCCTTCTCATGTGGTCCTCGATATCGATCATTCCCACGAACGTTGTGAATATTTCCTCTATTCCCTTCGTTCCTTCTATTTCCCCAGGAATCTCTTCTATCCGACTGTGCTGCGTTATCGACAACTACCGCATTCACCTCTTGCGTGTTTCGACTATCGTTTCTTGCAGTTCTGGGTGTAATTTGAGCGCTTGTATAATCTAATCGGCGTAAGATATCGTCATGGTGCTCAAGTGTGTTCGCTCCCGATGCTATGAGTGATCGTTGTACCTCAATTGGCAACTGTCTTGCTATAGCTTGCAAAAGCTCTTCTTCTGGCAATGGAGGAAACAAAAACTGTAATTTAGCCAATTACGAAGTAAAGTAATTAGCATAATGCGTCGGATGTGACGTAGAGTAACGTTTCGAATACATTTCTGCTCTTACGTTCAGCTGATCCTCTGCACTCCAAAATCTCCTTAAGAATGCTATGGCAAATTGTTCCATATTCGCAAAATTGCTCCTGAATGCGCGAAACCAAGTTAACGCTGGCCCGTCTAAGGCGCGTTCGACTATCCTTAGTTCTCTCTCCTTGGCTACTCTATGTTCCGCCATGTAATCGCGAATATCTCTCAGAAATTCGACTGGTGTGACTCCTGTGTTCCCTGAAAACTTCCTTGGCTTATCGTCCAAATTTCTGATTATGGTCACTGGACCTGAGTATCGTTCACCCGTACCAAACGTACTTCTATTCGAATTCGGATTATCTTGAGGGGTTGAACTAGCCCTTTCGAATGTAACATTCTGCTGCGTTTGACTGTCTTCTCCCACGCTAACCTCTTGACTGTTCATACTGCGGTCTATCGGTGTCTGATTTATCGATACTTCCCCTGTTGTAATATTTTGACTTGTGAAACTATTTATTATTGACTCTATTTTAGTCATCCTATCTTCTGTTCTTTTTTCTACTGTCTTGACCTGAGTTTCCAAATCATCTAACGACGTAACATTCTGCGTTCTGTTACTCTCTTTTAAATCGTTCTTTAATTTGTCTATCTTATCTTCGCATGTAGTCCTTACTGACGCGACTTGTTCCTTTAACTGATCAACATCTGTCCTAAATTGAGTTGAATCTATCCTCATCGCTTCCTTATTCTCAGTAAATCTCGCTTCTAAGTTCGCCATACCTGCGATTAATTTCTCATCCAACCCTGCACGTTTTTCTTTTGCTTCGGCATCGACCTCACTATACCGTTCTTCCACTATTGCACCGACTCTATTTTTGAATAAAGCTAAGTTTTCATTAACCTTTTGCTCTATATCATCATCAATTTTCCTAATGTCTATCTGCAATTGGTTTTCTAAGGATTTCAAGTTAGAATTAACCTCTCCTAAGACTTCCTCTTTAACGGTCCCAATTACTGTCTTTAAACCTTTGATTTCATTACCTAGATTCATTTCTAGACCTTTGATTTTAGATTCGAAAGATACTTCGGTAGACCACTCTTGTATTTTGCCTACATCTGCCACTAAACCATCAATGTCGAATCTTAACTTCGATACATCGGATTTGATAACTTTCTGTATAGACATAACATCTGTTCTCAAATTAAGAATGTTTTCTTCTTCTCTAATTTCTAAATCAATAATATTTTTTCTTAACATTTGCACATTTTCCTCTCCTTTCATTTCTACAGCTTTTATATCTAATTGTAAAGCCTTGAATATTTCATCGTTCTTTAACGTTAATCTATTCTCCAAACTAGTTAAATTGTTTTTCAACTCTGTGTTAGTTTCTTCACTACGAGCTTGTAATCTAGTTTCTAATAATTTAAAACTATCCTTTAAGTTAGCTTCATTAGCTTTCAAATTGCTTTCAGTACTGGTCTGTAACCTAGTCTCTAATGACTTTAATTCATCCCTACTACTGGACTGTAATCTGGTCTCTAATGACTTTAAATTATCTTTCAGATTGTCTTCATTACTAGCCTGTAATGACTTTAAGTTAGTTTCGTTGCTAATCTGTAATGACTTCAAATTTTCTTCATTACTAGTCTGTAATAACTTTAAGTTTTCCCTACATCTAGCTTCTGAATCAGTTATCTGCTCTTTAACTTCTGTTTCCATTTTAGAAATAGTTACTGCAATACTAGACATGCCATTCTGTAACTCTCCAAACACCTTAGCTAAATCTTCCGATAACATAATTATAACTTTCAATAAACGTTTTATTCAGAGACGTTAGACAGCAACACATCACAATGTATCAATTCCTGATTTCACTTGGGTATAAGGAAAATGACTTATAACTAAACATGATATAATACTAATATAATTAACATGATCACTGGAATGGGCATAAAAGTATATTGTCTGACTAAGTTTAATAAATTTTATAACACCATTAAATGAAATTGAGATCAATCTCTTCGTAATCTAAATCTGATGTGATTCCATAGAATAAACAAAATCGAATCCCCACGGATGGGTAAAGCCAATTCTCCCTCTCTCTCTCTGTACCCGTTCGTCCTGGGGATGCGATGACCCATCTGCTATTACATCGCATTCCTGGATTTCCAGGACAGAGCGGAGTTAGATGAACATCAAGTCAAATAAGGAATGTGTCGGAAATTCAGTTGAAATATCACAAAAGCAGAGGGTAACATGAGATAAAGTATCTCCAGGTTCGTTACGGGCTTAAATTTATTTAAAAAAATACAAATATAAATGGGCGCCATCAGCTGAATCCCTAGCAAACCACATCCTTCCTGGTTAAGCCTTAATTAAGACAAGGAAAGAAACAGGAAAATCACATCATCATCAGATCACAACTAAGTTAAAACAAATTTATTCAACTTTGATAGTCAGACAGACATATTAAACACTCATCCTACCTGAGAGCATGGTCGAATGCCAACGTTAAATTGTCATTGTCCAGAAAATCGAACCATCTCTATTCTACTCAAAGTGTATTTAATCCACATAAAATAGGAAAAATTTCTAAAGTTCACTTGGGTTCTCAGGATCACCGTAGCACTATGTCTTTGCGTCACTGACATTCGTGATAACTGAGACCTAATTTCTCTTTAAATTAACATCATGAATGTGGATGTAAAAATATAATTAATCTGTCTAAACACATATATTCTAATCACATATTTTAAATATCACATTATTTATGGCTTGCATGGCATTATTCAAATGCTGAATATATTAGTAAAATGCTCCTAAACATCGAATAATTAATTTACACTATTTACACTGTCATTAATAATTGCTTGTTTGTGAATCACAGAAATTCCACTACTCATTGGTTATAATCATCATCAAAATTAAATATTTCTCACATTAGTTCTCATCTCAAAATTCAATATATTCATGTCAGAATAATTAATTCATTATCATCAAATCATTTAAATGAATATTATAATCAACAATTCTTTATGCTCTCTAATTATTCACACACTCTCCTTTCATCATCTCATTCAGATTAAATCATCTTAAATCATCAATATAAATCGTTTAATTCATCAACTCAAGTTGCAATTCTTCAAATCATTCAAATCATATCTCTCAATTAAATTTATTTAAATCCATTTAAATTTATTAATCATCAGCTTCTTTAATTAATTATCACCTTCTAATTCAGTTATTCATCATCTATTTAATCATCTATTAATTCATTTAAATCAGCTTATTTATTCAATCTTTAATTCATCCATTTATTTGATTCATTGATTTATTCCAAAATTTAATTTATCAATTTATTTAAATTTTATTTCATCTGGTAATTTAGATTTTTATTATTTCATCTAGTCATTCTGAATTTTATTTCATTAGGTCAGATCATTAATATGCTTACACTTCAGATTATTATTTCATTAATTATTATTATCAGAAAATCTTGTATTATCAACATTATTTATTTGTTTAATTTCCGAACAAATTGTTTAATATGGGTTATAGATCGTTGTCTTACAGTTTTATCACTTCCAAGTTATATCTCGTATTCAATTATCATGCCAAAAATATTATTGCCTTCACAAAATCACGTTGGATCTCACTATCCAAAACTTCATCATCTACTATCACTTTATCAAATACCATATTTGAATAGCACAATTATTCCACAAAACTCCATAAATATTCAGCGCACAGCATGAATCTCAAAAATTATGCTAGACTGGGTTCGACAACCTCATGTCTGCCTCAAAATACATTAGCAATATTGCAACTTCCACTTGGCAACTTCCACAAAATGCCGTTCACAAACTTCACTTAACCACGTTGCATGATCTACAAAATATATAACTGGCTTCAAATTATCAACGCACACAATCTCCAATAACTGTAATTAATCTGATCACATCTAGACAACTTCTTAAACAATTAGGAAAAATATTACCTCAGTAATTGAAATCAAATTCAAGATCTGCTTTCAAATAGCATAAACTCTATTAAAACTCTCATAATTCACTTCAGAGAAAAACACCGCTATAATCTCTCACATCAAAATATGCAATACTGATATGCCTCAAAATAAATATGACCATTGATGATTCATCTTATAAGATTCAATTAATTTAAATCCTTCTCAAAGGTATCCAACTCAATCATAAAAATTATCAAAAGCATCAACTGTATCAGCTGTTAAATGAAAGTACTCTCAAAAGAGTATAGCAACAAAATATTGGATTGGCAAACAAGAATTACAAAATGTAACCCTGCTGACATTTATTTTTAATTTATTTAACAAAATTCGAATGATATGTGACTAGTAGTTTCTTGTTTGATCCTCTTACAATCTCAAGTACACTCGGATGATAAACATGAGTTCCTCAATGGCAAGTGAGATGAGCACCACCACGCAATCGTATAAATACGAAAGGCCTTGCCTCGCAGACTATCATGATAATGCCCTGAACGATGGGTAAAGATGTGTACCACCACGCAATCGTATAAATACGAAAGGCCCCATCTCGTCGTCTAATGAGTGAATGTACCAGATTGGAATCAACAAGTCTTTAGTTGTCACATAAAAGCGATATTCATTCACTTGAGTGAATAACATCTTAATATCTCCAAACAATCCAATGGAAAAATCCCTACTGATGAATAATACACACTCGCTAGTATGCAATGAACTGACGAAGTAATTTAAATAATCCAATTGCAGATCACGAGTTCGAAATACTCGCCACAAAAAAAATAACTATCCAAGAAAATTATTCTTACTGGAAAATGTCTAAAAGACCAAACATCTGCTTAATAAAGCCAACCAATGGTGAGAATTTCGTATAATGGTGCCTGCCATATCATATGGTAACGCCATATTCTAGCAAAATTTGAAGCAAATAATGTCTAAGCCATGTCTAAATAATCGTAGAACTCCTACTAGAAATATATACAAGTATGCCCAGTGTACATGAAAAAAATCATATCAGAAAGTCATAACTCTTACAGGACCTTCTCATATCAGCTGTTAATATATTTCAAAGATCGTCGATTATCCTCGTGTGTAATAAATTTCTCGAAAGATCGACGGGAATATCGTATCACCCACGCAATAACGATCGCCTTCATATCCCAAGTTAATCAGCTGTTGGACCTCCTCTTCTTCAGGAACCGAATCCATCGCTCTGTGGTGCCATCACGTCTCTGTCTCCGTTTACTCCGACATGATGAACTGCATGTTATCCATAACGGATACTGTCCAGATCCTTCCGTAAAAGTTCATAAAAGCAGCGTACCCCATATTCTTCTTCTAAGTTACGCCACTGTCCCATACAATGTTCGGTTTGCTTGTTAAAAGTTCTATCTCCACAGCGGCTAAGTCTCACTTGCAGAAAATAATTTTTATTTATGAAAGTGTATAAGTTTTTGAAACACCCTGTAGCTGTGTTCGTACTCGATATTTTATAATAATTCATGAAAAAGAATTGTATTATTGCACGTGCCAATGTTCATAAGTGCATATATTTGTAACATTTCGTTTGCATAAAAGCGTTAATGTTAGCTTGACCCCATGGTCGCTCCAAATATTCCGTTATGAAATGCATAAGTCGTAATGTCATTGGAATATCTAAGTTCATTTGAAGTTAACAATTGCAGTATATGATAACTATCTGCCTGCACAATTCGATTACTGAATACAAGTCCAAGCTCATAACGTTGTAACTGAATGTCGAAATGAAGTTCAGCTTCTTTAATGTTGCCTGCGTATAAAAGTCGGAACTAGCACGCTCTGTTTTACTGCACTGTTCCAGAATGATCTACGCTTAAAGCCGGCCTCGCCATACCGCTTCGCTGTGCTGTTCAAAGTTACAAAATGCAGCTCGAAATAAAGTTCTCATTCTCGTTATAATGCTGTTCTAACCCCGGCTCTTCTCTTGCTTACACGGTCCGTACAGCTTGCCTCGTAACCGGTCCTCGCATCGCCTACCGTGCGTTGCTTGCCTTGACTCACTGACCTACATTCCGCTCTCCGCTTGGTGAAGTAATACTGTCGCTTTCACTCCACGTAACAAGTGCTGTGCACCGCTCAACTTGCCGTACTCTCTGCGCATGTGTTCTACTCAGCCTCGCTGGCTGAACTCGACTGCTGTCTCTGGACTGCGTTGAGGAGCTCCTACCCCGCGCTGTCACGTGATGCTCCCCCATCTTCTGTGGTCATGCGTCACAAGTATAATCTCGACCATCATCATCTCGGCTATTAAGTTATACAATAACTTAAGGGATTATCTGTCTTTCTTCAAGTTATCACCATATATATTGCTTGACATTTTTTCTCTTCTGAGATGATATAATATTATGTTCCATATAGATCTTAATAAAACTTCATATTTCCTCCCATAATGCCATCTGCTTAACTGGCAGTGCCATCTTTATCCTCGGCCTTCTACGTCATTTCCTAACATTCCTCTCGACTCGATTTGAGCGCTATCTTTACAACTTTTCCCATAAATCTCAACTACGGCTCAATGTCAGCTGGCGTAGCCGCTAGCCTCAACTAGGTATCGGGTACATCTCTCCCGTACATCTCCTTTTTTTTATCAGGCTTGAGAAAAAAATACACTCTCAGGCATTCTATACACAACATATGTACACGATAGCTCTACAATCCTCTTATTCAGCATGATGATACTTTCTAATGCTAGCTGCGTTAAAAGTCCCCACAACTTCATTAGTATCCATTCCCTCGACGTACTATATCTTCTTAAATTAGATCCTGTTCTTTGACTTGCTATCTCTGAACAATGGTGATTGACTCCCAATGATTAGTGTCCTTATTCTGCGTTACTTTGTCGTTTATTTCTTCCTTCTGCACTCGTGCTTGCTCGATTGATATCTCTGATTATCTCTTCGGGTGGTGCACTAGGCTGTCTATTTTCTTGCCTTGATCTCCCATACTCTCGATTATCTTGTCTTTCATTTGGATCATTTCTTCTGATATCCTGCCCATTGTTCTGATTAGACTGCTGACCTTGGTTCCAGTTGTATCTACCTCGATATCTATTATTGTATCTATTCCTATTTTGATATCTGGAATTCTGATCATAGTTCCTTTATCTACTGTTTCTTACATCTTGATCGTATGGCCTCTCAGATGGTCCTCGATATCGATCATTCCCACGAAAGTTGTGAATATTTCCTCTATTCCCTTCGTTCCTTCTATTTCCCCAGGAATCTCTTCTATCCGTCTGTGCTGCGTTATCTACAACTACCGCAATCACCTCTTGCGTGTTTCGATTATCGTTCCTTGCAGTTCTGGGTGTAATTTGAGCGCTTGTATAATCTAATCGGCGTAAGATATCGTCATAGTGCTCAAGTGTGTTCGCTCCCGATGCTATGAGTGATCGTTGTACCTCAATTGGCAACTGTCTTGCTATAGCTTGCAAAAGCTCTTCTTCTGGCAATGGAGGAATCAAAAACTGTAATTTAGCCAATTGCGAAGTAAAGTAATTAGCATAATTCGTCGGATGTGACGTAGAGTAACGTTTCGAATACATTTCTGCTCTTACGTTCAGCTGATCCTGTGCACTCCAAAATCTCCTTAAGAATGCTATGGCAAATTGTTCCATATTCGCAAAATTGCTCCTGAATGCGCGAAACCAAGTTAACGCTGGCCCGTCTAAGGCGCGTTCGACTATCCTTAGTTCTCTCTCCTTGGCTACTCTATGTTCCGCCATGTAATCGCGAATATCTCTCAGAAATTCGACTGGTGTGTCTCCTGTGTTCCCTGAAAACTTCCTTGGCTTATCGTCCAAATTTCTGATTATGGTCACTGGACCTGAGTATCGTTCACCCGTACCAAACGTACTTCTATTCGAATTCGAATTATCTTGAGGGGTTGAACTAGCCCTTTCGAATGTAACATTCTGTTGCGTTTGACTGTCTTCTCCCACGCTAACCTCTTGACTGTTCATACTGCGGTCTATCGGTGTCTGATTTATCGATACTTCCCCCGTTGTAACATTTTGACTTGTGAAACTATTTATTATAGACTCTATTTTAGTCATCCTATCTTCTGTTCTTTTTTCTACTGTCTTGACCTGAGTTTCCAAATCATCTAACGACGTAACATTCTGCGTTCTGTTACTCTCTTCTAAATCGTTCTTTAATTTGTCTATCTTATCTTCGCATGTAGTCCTTACTGACGCGACTTGTTCCTTTAACTGATCAACATCTGTCCTAAATTGAGTTGAATCTATCTTCATCGCTTCCTTATTCTCAGTAAATCTCGCTTCTAAGTTCGCCATACCTGCGATTAATTTCTCATCCAACCCTGCACGTTTTTCTTTTGCTTCGGCATCGACCTCACTATACCGTTCTTCCACTATTGCACCGACTCTATTTTTGAATAAAGCTAAGTTTTCATTAACCTTTTGCTCTATATCATCATCAATTTTCCTAATGTCTATCTGCAATTGGTTTTCTAAGGATTTCAAGTTAGAATTAACCTCTCCTAAGACTTCCTCTTTAACGGTCCCAATTACTGACTTTAAACCTTTGATTTAATTACCTAGATTCATTTCTAGACCTTTGATTTTAGATTCGAAAGATACTTCGGTAGACCACTCTTGTATTTTGCCTACATCTGCCACTAAACCATCAATGTCGAATCTTAACTTCGATACATCGGATTTGATATCTTTCTGTATAGACATAACATCTGTTCTCAAATTAAGAATGTTTTCTTCTTCTCTAATTTCTAAATCAATAATATTTTTTCTTAACATTTGCACATTTTCCTCTCCTTTCATTTCTACAGCTTTTATATATAATTGTAAAGCCTTGAATATTCCATCGTTCTTAAAGTTAATCTATTCTCCAAACTAGTTAAATTGTTTTTCAACTCCGTGTTAGTTTCTTCACTTCGAGCTTGTAATCTAGTTTCTAATAATTTAAAACTATCCTTTAAGTTAGCTTCATTAGCTTTCAAATTGCTTTCAGTACTGGTCTGTAACCTAGTCTCTAATGAATTTAATTCATCCCTACTACTGGACTGTAATCTGGTCTCTAATGACTTTAAATTATCTTTCAGATTGTCTTCATTACTAGCCTGTAATGACTTTAAGTTAGTTTCGTTGCTAATCTGTAATGACTTCAAATTTTCTTCATTACTAGTCTGTAATAACTTTAAGTTTTCCCTACATCTAGCTTCTGAATCAGTTATCTGCTCTTTAACTTCTGTTTCCATTTTAGAAATAGTTACTGCAATACTAGACATGCCTTTCTGTAACTCTCCTAACACCTTAGTTAAATCTTCCGGAAACATAATTATATCTTTCAATAAACGTTTTATTCAGAGACGTTGGACAGCAACACATCACAATGTATCAATTCCTGATTTCACTCGGGTATAAGAAAAATGACTTATAACTAAACATGATATAATACTAATATGATTAACATGATCACTGGAATGGGCATACAAGTATATTGTCTGACTAAGTTTAATAAATTTTATAACACCATTAAATGAATTGAGATCAATCTCTTCGTAATCTAAATCTGATGTGATTCCATAGAATAAACAAAATCGAAGCCCCACGGATGGGTAAAGCCAATTCTCCCTCTCTCTCTCTGTACCCGTTCGTCCTGGGGATGCGATGACCCATCTGCTATTACATCGCATTCCTGGATTTCCAGGACAGAGCGGAGTTAGATGAACATCAAGTCAAATAAGGAATGTGTCGGAAATTCAGTTGAAATATCACAAAAGCAGAGGGTAACACGAGATAAAGTATCTCCAGGGTCGTTACGGGCTTAAATTTAATTTAAAAAAATACAAATATAAATGGGCGCCATCAACTGAATCCCTAGCAAACCACATCCTTCCTGGTTAAGCCTTAATTAAGACAAGGAAAGAAATAGGAAAATCACATCATCATCAGATCACAACTAAGTTAAAACAAATTTATTCAACTTTGATAGTCAGACAGACATATTAAACACTCATCCTACCTGAGAGCATGGTCGAATGCCAACGTTAAATTGCCATTGTCCAGAAAATCGAACCATCTCTATTCTACTCAAAGTGTATTTAATCCACATAAAATAGGAAAAATTTCTAAAGTTCACTTGGGTTCTCAGGATCACCGTAGCACTATGTTTTTGCGTCACTGACATTCGTGATAACTGAGACCTAATTTCTCTTTAAATTAACATCATGAATTTGGATGTAAAAATATAATTAATCTGTCTAAACACATATATTCTAATCACATATTTTAAATATCACATTATTTATGGCTTGCATAGTATTATTCAAATGCTGAATATATTAGTAAAATGCTCCTAAACATCGAATAATTAATTTACACTATTTACACTGTCATTAATAATTGCTTGTTTGTGAATCACAGAAAATCCACTACTCATTGGTTATAATCATCATCAAAATTAAATATTTCTCACATTAGTTCTCATCTCAAAATTCAATATATTCATGTCAGAATAATTAATTCATTATCATCAAATCATTTAAATGAATATTATAATCATCAATTCTTTATGCTCTCTAATTATTCACACACTCTCATTTCATCTTCTCATTCAGATTAAATCATCTTAAATCATCAATATAAATCGTTTAATTCATCAACTCAAGTTGCAATTCTTCAAATCATTCAAATCATACGTCTCAATTAAATTTATTTAAATCCATTTAAATTTATTAATCATCAGCTTCTTTAATTAATTATCACCTTCTAATTCAGTTATTCATCATCTATTTAATCATCTATTAATTCATTTAAATCAGCTTATTTATTCAATCTTTAATTCATCCATTTATTTAATTCATTGATTTATTCCAAAATTTAATTTATCAATTTATTTAAATTTTATTTCATCTGGTAATTTAGATTTTTATTATTTCATCTAGACATTCTGAATTTTATTTCATTAGGTCAGATCATTAATATGCTTAAACTTCAGATTATTATTTCATTAATTATTATTATCAGAAAATCTTGTATTATCAACATTATTTATTTGTTTAATTTCCGAACAAATTGTTTAATATGGGTTATAGATCGTTGTCTTACAGTTTTATCACTTCCAAGTTATATCTCGTATTCAATTATCATGCCAAAAATATTATTGCCTTCACAAAATCACGTTGGATCTCACTATCCAAAACTTCATCATCTACTATCACTTTATCAAATACCATATTTGAATAGCACAATTATTCCACAAAACTCCATAAATATTCAGCGCACAGCATGAATCTCAAAAATTATGCTAGACTGGGTTCGACAACCTCATGTCTGCCTCAAAATACATTAGCAATATTGCAACTTCCACTTGGCAACTTCCACAAAATGCCGTTCACAAACTTCACTTAACCACGTTGCATGATCTACAAAATATATAACTGGCTTCAAATTATCAACGCACACAATCTCCAATAACTGTAATTAATCTGATCACATCTAGACAACTTCTTAAACAATTAGGAAAAATATTACCTCAGTAATTGAAATCAAATTCAAGATCTGCTTTCAAATAGCATAAACTCTATTAAAACTCTCATAATTCACTTCAGAGAAAAACACCGCTATAATCTCTCACATCAAAATATGCAATACTGATATGCCTCAAAATAAATATGACCATTAATGATTCATCTTATAAGATTCAATTAATTTAAATCCTTCTCAAAGGTATCAAACTCAATCATAAAAATTATCAAAAGCATCAACTGTATCAGCTGTTAAATGAAAGTACTCTCAAAAGAGTATAGCAACAAAATATTGGATTGGCAAACAAGAATTACAAAACGTAACCCTGCTGACATTTATTTTTAATTTATTTAACTAAATTCGACTGATATGTGACTAGTAGTTTCTTGTTTGATCCTCTTACAATCTCAAGTACACTCGGATGATAAAAATGAGTTCCTCAATGGCAAGTGAGATGAGTACCACTACGCAATCGTATAAATACGAAAGACCTTGCCTCGCAGACTATCATGATAATGCCCTGAACGATGGGTAAAGATGTGTACCACCACGCAATCGTATAAATACGAAAGGCCCCATCTCGTCTTCTAATGAGTGAATGTACCAGATTGTAATCAACAAGTCTCTAGTTGTCACATAAAAGCGATATTCATTCACTTGAGTGAATAACATCTTAATATCTCCAAACAATCCAATGGAAAAATCCCTACTGATGAATAATACACACTCGCTAGTATGCAATGAACTGACGAAGTAATTTAAATAATCCAATTGCAGATCACGAGTTCGAAATACTCGCCTCAAAAAAATATCTATCCAAGAAAATTATTCTTACTGGAAAATGTCTAAAAGACCAAACATCTGCTTAATAAAGCCAACCAATGGTGAGAATTTCGTATAATGGTGCCTGCCATATCATATGGTAACGCCATATTCTAGCAAAATTTGAAGCAAATAATGTCTAAGACATGTCTAAATAATCGTAGAACTCCTACTAGAAATATATACAAGTATGCGCAGTGTTCATGAAAAAAATCATATCAGAAAGTCATAACTCTTACAGTACCTTCTCATATCAGCTGTTAATATATTTCAAAGATCGTCGATTATCCTCGTGTGTAATAAATTTCTCGAAAGATCGAAGGGAATATCGTATCACCCACGCAATAACGATCGCCTTCATATCCCAAGTGAATCAGCTGTTGGACCTCCTCTTCTTCAGGAACCGAATCCATCGCTCTGTGGTGCCATCACGTCTCTGTCTCCGTTTACTCCGACATGATGAACTGCATGTTATCCATAACGGATACTGTCCAAATCCTTCCGTAAAATTTCATAAAAGCAGCGTTACGCCACTGTCCCATACAATGTTCGGTTTGCTTGTTAAAAGTTCTATCTCCACAGCGGCTAAGTCTCACTTGCAGAAAATAATTTTTATTTATGAAAGTGTATAAGTTTTTGAAACACCCTGTAGCTGTGTTCGTACTCGATATTTTATAATAATTCATGAAAAAGAATTGTATTATTGCACGTGCCAATGTTCATAAGTGCATATATTTGTAACATTTCGTTTGCATAAAAGCGTCAATGTTAGCTTGACCCCATGGTCGCTCCAAATATTCCGTTATGAAATGCATAAGTCGTAATGTCATTGGAATATCTAAGTTCATTTGAAGTTCACAATTGCAGTATATGATAACTATCTGCCTGCACAATTCGATTACTGAATACAAGTCCAAGCTCATAACGTTGCAACTGAATGTCGAAATGAAGTTCAGCTTCTTTAATGTTGCCTGCGTATAAAAGTCGGAACTAGCACGCTCTGTTTTACTGCACTGTTCCAGAATGATCTACGCTGAAAGCCGGCCTCGCCATACCGCTTCGCTGTGCTGTTCTGCGTTACAAAATGCAGCTCGAAATTAAGTTCTCATTCTCGTTATAATGCTGTTCTAACCCCGGCTCTTCTCTTGCCTACACGGCCCGTACAGCTTGCCTCGTAACCGGTCCTCGCATCGCCTACCGTGCGTTGCTTGCCTTGACTCACTGACCTACATTCCGCTCTCCGCTTGGTGAAGTAATACTGTCGCTTTCACTCCACGTAACAAGTGCTGTGCACCGCTCAACTTGCCGTACTCTCTGCGCATGTGTTCTACTCAGCCTCGCTGGCTGAACTCGACTGCTGTCTCTGGACTGCGTTGAGGAGCTCCTACCCCGCGCTGTCACGTGATGCTCCCCCACCTTCTGTGGTCATGCGTCACAAGTATAATCTCGACCACCATCATCTCGGCTATTAAGTTATACAATAACTTAAGGGATTATCTGTCTTTCTTCAAGTTATCACCATATATATTGCTTGACATTTCTTCTCTTCTGAGATGATATAATATTATGTTCCATATAGATCTTAATAAAACTTCATATTTCCTCCCATAATTCCATCTGCTTGACTGGCAGTGCCATCTTTATCCTCGGCCTTCTACGTCATTTCCTAACATTCCTCTCGACTCGATTTGAGCGCTATCTTTACAACTTTTCCCATAAATCTCAACTACGGCTCAATATCAGCTGGCGTAGCCGATAGCCTCAATTAGGTATCGGGTACACTACGTCTGCAAGAAATCATGTTTCAAACACCTGCATCCTGTAAAGCAACACCATGCTTCCAGTGGCAAGTTCGGTTTTCCGCTGTTAAGAATCATGTTACACACACTTCCTTAACCTAACGCTGACCTTGCATCCATTTGTAGCACGTGCATCACGTGACGTCATACACTGCTGGAGTTGGCTTGTTTTAAATCATACATCGCAGGTTTGTCTCATCCTCCATAAAAGACTGCATGGGATAGTTGCATGTACCCCGTGTACTTGAGTGTATGTATTTGCCCCTGCTCTGGATCACATTCACTCACCGGTTTAGTTCGGTGCGGATCTGGTTCGGTTCGGTTTAGGTTAGGTTTCGGTTCGGTTACTGTTCGTTTCGGTTCCTGTTCGGATCAGTTCCGGTTCGGTTCCGGTTATGTAGACCAGGATAATGCTCACTATCTTTATTTAAAAGCACACCATTCATGTGAGTGGTTGTGCACAGAGCAAAATTTTCAAAAATGTGTAGTTAGGCCCTTTGTCAAAATTTGGAAAAATTAAATTGTGGACTGGATAGGGGACTTCACCCCAAGTAATTTCACACCTGACATGACTTCCTACAGTAATTCGTTCTGGAGATATCACATGGTCGCCATCTCGTGAGGTGGGTGAGGTGGCGGTGGATATAGAAGCACTCAAAAACCACTACTGTAATCAAAGTAGGAGATAAGGAATATAAATTAGTGAAACACTTCAAATACTTGGGAAGTGAACTGCCTGAAGATGGAAGACAAGTGTGGACAATGAGTGAAAATGAGCACAGGGAACACACAGTTTGTTAACATAACGCCATCATATTTCAACTCTAAAGAACTTATATACCGATATCACACTTTATACATTATATACAATGTTCGATACACACACAGATATGTCAGTCTTACACATACTCCCCACCCTAGTCGACCTCTATAGGTACGACCAGCTGAACGGGTCGGGCCAGCTGTTTCCCTTCTGCTGTGGAAAGGATTACAGGCATTACAATCCCGTCCCTTCCGTTACGCAGGTCGTGGATCCGGACCTTTCTCCAGAGATGTCTCCGCTGAAGGTCACTTTGAAGGAGCGCAACGTCTCCTACCCTCAGCGTGGAGTTCTTCTTGGGCTGCTGGACTTGATGGAACCTCTGGAGCAACAGTAGGTACTCCTTAATCCAGCACTTACAGAAGTCGTCTGCCAGTTGTTGACGCAGTCGGAATTCTCGAACAAGTACTCCCGTTGGTGGTTAGGCCCAGATGGAACCGTAGTGAGTTTCTCTCCCACAAGGAAGTGTGCGGGAGTCAACACATCGACGGTGTCTCCATTGCGAGTTAAGGGTCTATAGTTCAGTGCGGCTTCGATGCTGACCAGTACTGTTTGAAGTCCTTCTTCGTCGATGCTGGAGCGTCCAAGCACCTTCCGTAGGAACCGCTTAGTCGATCCAACCATCCCCTCCCACCATCCTCCCCACCAAGACGCGCGTGGGGCGATGAATTTCTAGGTTACACCGTGCTCGGAGAGGTAGCAGTGAGTCTTCGCAGCAGACAGTGAAGCCCAAATGCCACTCAGTTCCTTGTTAGCCGCGTGAAAGATCTGGGCGTTTTCCGAATAAATAGTGTGTGGCAGACCGCGCTTAATGACAAATCACTGTAGTGCTTGCATGAATCTGTCGGCGCTCATATCACCACTCAACTCCAAATGTAGGGCCCGTGTAGTGGCATGCATCAAGAGGGAGATGTAACACCTTATGGCTGATGTTCCTGCCCTGAAGTACAGCAGGCCCGCGAAGTCGATACCTGCGACAGCAAATGGCTTGCTCTGGGTCACTCGTTCGGAGGGCAGTGGAGCCTCTATTGCCTGGCCGCCAACATTTCTTACCATCTTGCAGGGTAAACATTGGTGAAGAACGCGTTTGATGGCACGGCGAGCACCAAGTATCCAGTAGGAGCTTCGGAGGTCAGAGAGAACAATCTGTACTCCGCGATGATGGAGCCGTATGTGCTTGTCTCTTATCAGCAGTTGTGTGAAGTGATGTCGCCCTTCCGTGAGTATTGGATGCCGTTCACTCTCTGAAACCGCAGCATATTGTAGGCGTCCACCGAGGCGAAGTATGCCATTGTCGAGAAATGGATTGAAACGTTTGATCTTCGATTTCTCAGGCAGAAGGGTCTTCTGTTCGAGAGCTGCAATTTCGGTAGGGAAACATTCCATTAGCATTGCCTTTATCGAATAGCGGGGGGCTCCATTTATGTCTTCGGCTATCATTTCCCCCTTTGGTTGGTCCTCATGTCTAAGTAGGCGTACGAAGCGAAGAACCCTTGCGATTACGCGAAGAAGTTTGATGTAGGAGCTGAATCTTGCGAAGTCACAGAGTGCTTCAAGGGTGGTAACGACAAGGGTTTGACAGGGTTTCTTCTTATCCTCTGGAAGTGTTAGATGTTCGGTGCTGTATTTGGGAGGCCAACTTCTTGGAGGATCCCCCAACCAGGCCAGCCCGTGCCACCAAATATCTGCTGATTTTAGATCTGGTGCATGTAGTCCTCGTGATAAAAGATCTGCAGTGTTATCCGTTCCTGGACAATGAAACCATTGTGATGGTGAAGTGCAGCCGGTGATTTCTGTAACACGATTGCAGATGAAAGTTTTCCAGCGGTTCGGGTCGTTTTGTATCCAGCCTAGAGTGATAGCTGAATCTGTCCACAGCGCTGATTTCCGGACGTCACAGGATGTAGTATGGCAGAAGTAACGAAGAAGTCTTGTGCCCACGAGTGCAGCGAGTAATTCCAAATGTGGCAGCGTGACCTTCTTTATAGGAGCCAGTCTAGCTTTGCTACATACTAAGTGAACGGTAGTGGTATCGTGAGCGTGAGATCGAAGGTATACAGCAGCACCATATGCTCGTTCGGAAGCGTCACAGTAACTTATACGAGTAGAGACTATTTTTCCAAATCTTTGTTGAGAGCACCTATCCATCGTGGGTTGTGAATGTCCGACACGACGTATTGAAGATTCGAACACCAAACTAACCACTCGTGCCCAATGTCAAAAGGTAAAGTCCCGTGCCACGATATACCTCTAGTCCATGTTTCTTGAAACAACATCTTTCCCATTATTGTCACCGGAGAGAACAGTCCGAGTTTAGTCTCTTTGACAGAGTGCATGTTTAGTCAAGACTCCAAAGTTGGCTAACAGAATCCGCTAGTGGGGTAGTAGAACGTGACAATTTTATAGTTCGGGACGTAACTGACAGGTGCGCATGCGCTGTGCGGATGTGCATGCAGTTCCAGTGGTGGCAGATAGATCGCGCTACTAGTTATGTGTCAGTAACGCACTATACAATTATTGGTATTTCTTGAAGTAATTCAAGTAGGTCTCATGCAGGTAATAATCATTCGTACTGGAAATTCCTTAGATGAAAGATATTTCTGGTGGCGTTGAGCAAGGACTAGTGGTGTATTTTTCTCGCTGACAAATCGAGATAGCAGGGTGCGTGCTTAATTGTTTACAGTACGCAGTTCCCTGTTGCTCCGATAGATGGCGGATGCGTCACTTCTGGGATCGCATTTAATGAAATTATCCTATCTGTAGGTTTCAAAAATATTTTCCAGCTGATGAACAGCATGCATTACTATAATAAGAAGATGTCAATTTTTTATGGTTTGACTTATCTGAAGTGGATTAGTTGGCAGTGAGAACTCCTGTAGCGTCTTGTCGTTGAAAGCGTGGCGTGCTCTATGTTGACGGGATGTCTTCTCGGTAGTGTATAATGTTCTTGGCGTCGAGTGTCCTTCCGTAGTGTAGAAGGCGACAAAGAAGCATTAGCACTGTTCACTAAAACTAGTAAATACACATGTCACTGGGTTCGTACGAGTTTCCAGCACCATAATGTGCATAATGTGGAAAATGAGACAAAAGGAGCACAGGGAAACACACAGTTTGTTATCATAACGCCATCTTATTTCAACTCCAAGGAACTTATATACAGATATCACACATTATACATTATATACAAAGTTCGACACACACAAAGATATGTCAGTCTTCCACAACTAGATTTGGAAATTAGCAGAAGAATACAACTCGGGAGTGCTTTCTACAAACAGGTACGGGGACTAATATGGAACAAGGATAATTATACCAGTTAATGCTAAAGAAGTTATGTACAAAATATATTATGTTCCTATAATGACATATGCAGCAGAAACTTGGATAATGACTAAGAGGTATGAGAGCAGAGTACAAGCAGGTGAGATGACTTTCCTGAGAAGTATAGTTCAGAAAACGAGGAGGGGCAGAGTGAGAAATGGATATATACGGAAAGAACTGGGAGTACAGAAACTAAATGACAAACTGGAGCAAAACAGATTGAGATGGTTTGGACATGTAGAACGGATGAATGAAGTAAGGCTACCAAGACGAGCACTGGGACGACGGATGACAGGGAAGAGAGGACGAGGTAGACCAAGAATGCGTTGGATGGATTCAGTGGAGAATAGTATTAGAAAACCGGACCTGGATTAAAACACTGTGTTGGAAGAGGAAAGGTGGAACGACAGAAGAAAGTGGAGAGGAACCATATTTGCCCCCACCCAGTGTCAACTGGGAAAGGGGAAATGAAGTTGATGATGAAATAAATAACCCCTGGCACTACAGCCCATGAGGGCCTAGGCCTACCAAGCGACTGCTGCCAAGTCATTTGGCCTGCAGATATCGGGGTGACGTGTGATCAGAGCATCGGGTCCCCTCGGCTGTTAATCTTGGTTTTCGTGATAGGGGCGCTGCCTCACCGCCAGGCAGCTACTCAATTGTCCTCACGAGTCTGAGTACACCCCGTTCCAGCCCTCACATCAGTTTCTAAAATCCCTGACGGAGCCGGGAATCGAACACGGGGCATCCGGGTGAGAGGTAGGCGCGCTACCCCCACACCACGGGGCCGGCCTGCAGTGTTATACACTCTGTTAAGGTGTGTTCTACTACTGATATGTTGACGTTTATGTTTTATTAATCCTAATGTTAGTATGCTGCATTGTTTTAATTGTTAACAGTGTTAAACTGTACCGGCTATCTTTTTTATTACAAAACTGTGAAAAGACTTGACTAAGACTAAGAAAACCAGAATAATTTGTAGTAACCTAAAATGATTAACCAGGCCATCAACACGTCCTCTTTTTGACTCAATACGTCAAAAAGATGACTATAAGAGAAAATGATTTGTACAGAACATTACCTCATTCTCTGCCCTCAACAGATACAGTACCGTAGCAAACCTACATGTAACTGACGTCACCATTAATTCTCATAGTAATCATTAGAAGCCATGACCAGGCTCTTTTTGTACTTAGTATGATTTCAATACCTAGCACTATTTAAAGATGGCGACCATTTCAGTGACGTCACTACACTCTTTGGTTTCAAACTTGCATATTTCAATTTCAAATAAAAAGAGAACGCTAAGAAATAGCAAACTTTTGATGGCATATGCTAGGTTTAAAATCTAAATTTCTATCCGAATGGTCCTTATCATTTTTCATGTATCTCCAACTGTTAGCGAGTAAAACCCCTCAGCACCTCGCCTATCCCCTGTTTTAACTGTCACCTTCACATTTCAATTTATGTATGACCAGTACCGAAGCACGGGTACTTCAGCTAGACCATTAATAATTATTGACACAGGGATGGCCAGGGTGGATGGGCCTACTTACCTTTCTGAGAGGTCCGCATCGCTATCAACAGCAAAATCACCGCCAGATGACATGCCCCAACAGAAGAACACCAAAGGGAGGAAGGAAGGTGGAGAAGAGGGGAAGGCACAGGCTCGTCTACAGACACCCTCCGATAACTAATAGAATTGTTGCCGACGAAATAATGCCACAACAGTTGCTTAAAATTTAAAAGAAAATTTAATCACTAAAAGGGGCAAAGAAAAATGAAAATTTAACAAAATCATTAAAAAAAGAAGAAACTCTATGGCCAAGACAACCTCTCTCTGGTGATGTATATGGCTTAAGGCCAACATAAGTTATTTACATAAGTAGGCAAGAGACGGTTTAACATGCTTGCTGAGCTAAATGAAAATAATTAATTTAAAATTTAAATAATAATGCCCAAAAGATAAAAAAAACAGGAATACAGGTATTACCAAATGCGAAAGGACTTGAAAATTTACTAAGGTATGTAATACCGACCCGACATGCAGACATCAAAAGCCACGATGAAACGAGAAATTTAAAATTTAAATTAATAAAATAAAAATAGGACCAAGTTACGATTCCACAACTATCATAACGGAGAAAAATTTAGGAACACTCACAAAACACAAAGTTAAACGAGCAAGATTAACAAAAACATACTAAGCTACTAGCACAACACGTTTGAGTTTCCCGCTCGACGCCTAGAGACTACACTCTCAAGACCGGAATGCACTCGGGCAAATCAATAAACAAACATGGCCATCAAATAGATGACCGCATGTCCGATCGAATTACGGCAAACAATTAGCATAAAATTAAATTAAAATCACCAGAGAGAACAGAAGGGGAGGAAAGAATTACGCCTTAACACTATTGACATGAGCCTTTTTAGATTGCAACGGATCGTAAAATAAATAAATAATAGGGCAATTCCAAGGATTACCAAAAACTAAATAAATAAAAATTTACAACGTAAAATAAACTAGAAGCGTGTCTCCAGAAGGTACGCAGAAAACAAAAAATTTACATAACTGGTAACATTAGAAAAGAGAAAAAATTAGGCCTACCAGGTGAAACAAAATACAGAATTAAAACATTAATATAAGGCCAATATCGGAGCTCCCAAAATAATATATTAAAAATAATAACGTACCTTAAAACTTCTCCGTGGAGACACAATAAAAATAAACTAATTAACACATTTTAAATAATATAAAAGATATGAACTGCCTGAACATTGCTGCGGAAACACACCCAAGCCGCTTCGATCACCCACGAGGCTTTCCTTCTTGTAGCCAGTAAATAAACAGGCCACACGTCATCTTCATGGCAAATTAAGAAATAATAGCCTAGGAGCACAAGCATTTCCTTAGTTTCCTTTTAATATATCATATTTCGTAGAGGCTAGGGGCGAAGCCCCCAGCACACGGAGAGATACTCTTTCACACCAGCTGGCTTCTTGCTTTCTTTACGACAGACTATCAGATGACAACATGGCGGAGAATCCCAAGTCAAATACCGCACTGCATTCATGTTAATTGTAAATGACCAATCACAGCATGACACATCAAGTAACAATGTGCATATTATGTAATTAATTTGGCGGTATCATGTATATACAGTCTTTTGTTCAATGACGTAGAATACAATATCCTTCAAACAAGTCTCGATTAGGATGATACCAGAAGACACAACAAACTCACTCTAGCGGTGGAAGAAAGAACCACGGCTAGAAGAGCCGAAGTCCGATAGATACTACCATCTCGTGTTCACAAGCGGAACCAAGCCATCAGGCGGTCCTTTTAAAAGTCGGGGACACATGAATATAGGGGAGATACATATTTAAAAACGTTGGTACGGGCATTGCACGTAACAGTCTCCCTCCCTTAAGCGTGAACACCGCTCACGAATATGCCTAGACATAGGCAGTACTCCATAACTAGTCGATTCACCAAGCATGTTTCCAGAAGATAATGTTCACCAGTTAACTCCAATTGATGGACAAAAACCGCATCGTTTTGGTTAGGAAGAGTGCAGGGTCAGATTATCAGTGAAGGGATAATTGATCACCTCGCAAACCACTTAGTTAACAGCTTCACTGTGTCCATAAGTCTTCAGAAACGCAGAACACCAGCACCTGCAGTGCTTTCATAGTCCGAGACACGTTAGGTAAATTTTCAATAAGTCCAATGTTGATAGCTTTAGACGAAGTAGGTGGAAGCAATGTGCTAGATATCATGCGACGCGTGGGCAGCCATTTACAAAACAGAAGTTAATCTTATTTCAAAAACAAAAGTTTACAGAAATTACTAATTCTTAATACATTTTATAAAAGAGAAACAAAGTTGAATTTAAATGAAGAAGGAAAAACCTGACCATGCCCTGGATCCGTGCTCACAAATAGTTAATTAAATAACAATATTACCTCTTTACAGACTAGTAGTACATTTCAATAATATGCGAGCTGAACGACTATGCGTTTAGCAAGAGCTACGGTAGAGGAATGACCACTCAAATTCCCAAGGAAACAGGTATACAAGGTCACCATTAGTTAGGTCTCCCACCGAGTCCAACTTACACGCTAGCATCTTTTAAGAAAACATCAAAATTAGTTTCAATTTTACAATTTACCGTAAAATGGGAAATACCCAACAGTTACAAGTTGCATCCCACTAGAGTTTTAAAACCCAATTTAAAATTCCAGAAGGAGCAGATGCCTGATGGCTTCAATGAAGGTTAGGGATACTCTACATTATACAAAAATCAGTTTACAAAATTTATGGTAGCATTTCCTCATTACAATTCTCTCCACCTCGTTTTATGTGCGAGAGATGCACTCTGGATATTTTGTTGGCCTTAGGGTTTCGATTAAGAAGAGTAACGGGAGTCAGGAATGCCTCTACATAACAGGGGCCCTGGAAACGAGGGGTCAACTTGCTAGAAACTAGATTACTGACGCCCTTGGGCTCGAAATTACGGACGTACACAACATCACCAATTTCCAGATCAGTTGGCTTGCGACAGGCATTGTGTCGCTTAGCAAGTTGGTCATGTGATACCTTAATACTCTCTCTAGCCTTTTCGAATTTCGCCCTCATATCCTCGGGCGTGAAACTGTCTGGAAGGAGATCGTGCAGGTTCCACAGATTAGACAACGGAGAATTAGCCATAAACGAAAACATTAACGAAAAAGGGGTGGCATGCGTGCTCTCATGCACGGCGATGTTGAAAGCAAAATTGAGCCAATGCAAATTAGAATCCCACTTGGAATGGTCGTCGTGGTGGAAAGCAATCAGAGCAGAACGGAGATTACGATTGACTCGCTCAGCGAGAGACGGGTTAGGAAAATAGGGAGTGGTGGTTACATGAGAAATAGCATAATCAAATAAGAATTGACGGAACTGATGAGATACAAAGCACTTGGAATTATCTGATACCAGGAACTGACATGGCATAAAATAAGAAAAGATGGAATTAAGACACTTTATGACGGAACTGGTCGTAGCCTGTCTGGTGGGGAATATCCAACTAAACCGGGTGAAACCGTCAGTGCAAACAAGCGCAAATTTGTTTCCCCGACCAGAGCGTGGGAGCGGGCCAACATGGTCGATAAAAAGCCTCTCCATGGGTCTAGATGCCGGTTCAGATGACAACAGGCCAACCTTAGTAGAAACCGGAGGTTTGCTAATACTACATGAAGCACAATTTCTAATGAGCCTCCTGATGTCGCCATCCATACTTTGCCAAATGAAGAACTGTCTGATTTTAGCTCGGGTCTTGAATACTCCTAGGTAGGCACCAATAGGAGATTCGTGATAGTAACGAAAGATTTCCGGAATGAGGACCGACGGGAGCACAATTTTAGGTAGACGGTCATAACGAGACGAACAACACAATACACCATCCTTTAGAGAGTAGGCCTTGATCACTTCACCAGAATTGATTCGGTCAATTAGGCTAGATAAGGAGGGATCTTCTTTCTGGAATCTCCTCACATCTTCAAAAAGCACAGGGGAATAATTGCTGAGAACGACATTGACATAATTTACAGGTGATACAAGGTTTACGGGTTCACATCCTTGAATATCCTCTTCGGCTGTTTCCTCATACATGCGGCTTAATGAATCAGCTACCGCATTTTCGGCCCCACGAATATGGTGGACGGCGAACTGGAATGACAGAATTCTAGTTGCCCATCTGGCAGTCCTACCAGTTTTACGGGGTTTTCCTAACACCCAGCTCAAGGCCTGGTTATCGGTCTCAAGGAGAAACTTAGTGTGCTCAAGATACATACGGAATTTTTCCAGGGCGAACAACACAGCTAAACCCTCAAGTTCGTATATGGAATACTTCCTCTCTGCATCCGTTAAGGTACGAGAAGCGTATGCAATGGGTTGCCTACCCAGATCAGACTCTTGCAGTAGGACACAACCAACACCACGACCAGACGCATCAGTTTGCACAATGAACTGCTTCCCAAAATCCGGAATGGCTAACACAGGGGCGTTAGAGAGCGCAAGCTTAAGATCTTCGAAGGCTGCCTGCTGAGAGGGACCCCACTCAAACTTCACAGCTTTTTGCGTAATTAATTTAGAGGAGCAGCACGGTCGGCAAAATTACTGATGAACTTACGGAAGAAGTTCACCATACCAATATAACGAGCAACACCCTTGGCGTTCTTGGGTGGTTTAAAATCTCTGATGGTCTGCGTACGAGACTGGTCCACGGAGATACCAAATGCGGAAACAATACGACCCAAAAAGGAAATTTTGGGCTTGGCAAAAGAAACTTTGGACAATTTGACGGTAAGGCCTGCGTCACGCAACCGATCAAGTACAACTTTCAGATGATCAACGTGTTCCTCGAAGGAATCAGAATAGATCACCACATCGTCAAGATAGTGGTACACAAATTTGAATTTAATTTCTGAAAACACCTTGTCCAGAAGTCTGCTCAACACAGCGGCTCCGGTGGATAGGCCAAACGGGACACGGGCATACTCAAACAGGTTCCAGTCAGTGGAAAAAGCAGTAACATGCCTGGATTCCGGAGAGAGGCGAATTTGGAAGTAAGAAGAATTTAAATCGAGGATCGTGAACACCTTCGCGTTGCGAAACCAACTAAAGCATGTATGAAGGACCGGCAAAGGAATGGATTGTAAAACAACCTTTTGATTAGGAGCCCTATAGTCGACCACCGGCCGAAAACCATCGTTAGGTTTTGGCACACGAAATACAGGGGATGAGTAGGCCGAGATAGAAGGTTAGATTACACCTTCTTTCAACATCTTATCGATAATCTTACGAAGTTCAGCCATCTTGGGCGGGGCAAGGCGATACGGGCTGGAACGCACCGGCACAGAATCGGTTAGCTCAATCTTGTATTCCATCAAATGGGTTACACCCAACTTGTCAGTAAATACATCACTATATTCCTGACATAACCTCTTAATGGCATCCTTTTGAAGACTCGTTAAATTTTCCAGATCGAGATCCTCAATAGTCACAGGTTCACTAACTGAATTGAGAGCAGGAGAAGATAAAACCGGGTTAAACGATAATTTACTTTGCGGATTAACCTTAAACCATAAGTTGCGAGCACCAAAATCAAGAAGCATACCAACGTGGGACATGAAATTAGCTCCAATGACCACAGAACAAGAAAAAATTCTGGCAACAAAAAATTTAAACTTCCAAGAAAATTTTGAATATGGATTTTGACTGTCATACTACCCAAAATATTTAAGTTTGAACAATTTGCCGAAATAAAAGATTCATTGTTAGGCTCTAACTCAGGTAATTTGCAAACACTCTTCATAGTTAAAAACCAGACCTCGCTTATAAAGGATGCGACACTACCAGAATCAAGCAATGCAGAAACGGGCTCGTCATTAACACAAATTTCAATAAACAGGGATATTCCTTTAGCCACAGGAGAAATTCCAAAATCATTACTCACTCTAAAACGATTACAATTAGATGACGAGGACACCCGCACCACAGGTTTCACATTATGTTTAGAATTAGGCTGACTTGCCACGACATTGCTCACCGAGAGGTTAGGTAGGTCAGCGACATAAGCAGATTAGCACGTGATGAATTAGTTTTCAAAGTGTTACCAAGATTTTCATTAGTAGGGCGACCAGAAACATCACAGGGTTTTCCCAAATTCTCATGCACAGAAATATCCTTAGAAGTAACACCCGAATTGGTCTCCAAAATATCCCGTCATTGGCGATACACAACTTGGTTATTCGGACACACCTTCCTAACATGTCCCACGCCACCGCAGGTGTGGCACTTAACATTGGGTCTAGGATGAAACATAACCTTAGGAGGGGGACGAGACATCAAGGAAGGAGTGGGACAAGACATCAAGGAAGGAGGAGGAACATTAGCTACACGAAGGGAATCTGCATGTTTCACAGCCATAGTCTCTATAACCACCTGTTTTAGCTCGACAAATGACGAAGGTCTGGTGCACATAGTCATGTATGACCTATATTGAGGCGAAATCCCATTTACAATAGATGACACCAACTGTCGTTCAGTTAAAGGGGACGCAAATACCTGGGCATATACCTTAATGTCACTGACATATTCGCTAAGTGACTCGTCCAACCTTTGGACACGATATAAGAACTTTTGCTCGAGAGTATTAAGGGCACTCGCAGGGACAAAAAACCACAACACTTCCCTAATGAACATGGTTAGGGACATGCGGAGGTGGATAGCTTCAATCAGTTTATCGCGCAGCATACCGGATGCAACAGGATACAACAGTTGGAACATCTGATTTTCCGACATCCCAAAAATCGAGGCATGGTTACCCAATTCGACCACTTGCTTTAAAAATAGGACCACTTGGGTAACGTCATCTAGGTTGTAATGCTTCAACTTAGTTAAGAATCTAGAAATAGGGTGAGGAATCGACCCATAATTAACGGTAGGCGAGTATGTAGCATTTGGAAAAGAGACATTATTACCAGGGCAGCCCGCTCGCACACCCTCTACAGGAGACAAAACATTTACATTGCCAGAGAAAAAAACTGGGATGCAATGGGTCGGCAGGGCCCAGGAAATCATTAGGTGACCTAACATGAGAAGAATGACCGTATCCAGGGTTAAGTGGTCTGGACGAGCCAGAACCAGGCAATAGAGGGGCAGGCAAACCACTACCAGTAATCGATCCCAAAACCTCAGACCTAGTAAACAGATGTGATTCACGTTCAACCCCTGAAGAACTCTCCAAATTCACAAGGTTACCTCTTAAATCAATTAAATCAAAAGCACTATTATTGTCGGCCATTTTGAAAAACACAGAATGCAGACAGACAATACAGAAGGAAACAAATTTTAGGAATTACGAGGACAGTTTACAATTTCACAATACCATAACTACCAATTACCAACACCATTGATTAGGTTGACACTCGAACACAGCCACAATACTATACAAAATCATGCACAATGCTGCCCGGAACTGCAGACGTCACCGCTTGCTTGGCTCGAGAACAGGAAGCTAAATTACAAAAATTGCCACAAACCACATGGCGAACAGCTTCAGACAGGGCTCCTCGATGTCTTCACTCGCAGCATGTAGGCTATCAGAATATTAACAAACCCACATTTCCCATGCCAAACACACATGCCAGTCACTTACCAAGTTCAATTTTCACCGGGAATGTTGCATCACAAACAGGATAAAAACCAGCACAGACACCTCGCTTGGAACAGGTCACTTACATATCACCACATGGATACTCAGAGGCAAACATGAAATCAAACAAACGACAAGGATTAGCATTAAATAACATCGAGTGCACTGACATGACAGATCGCATCAACAACCGCTCCATCAGCACCAGAAGGGTCCATAAAACGAGCCTGCGGGAAAGGAGGAGGGGATGGCTGCAAGAGCGAACACGAGCGCGATCTGCTACCAAAATGACACAGGGATGGCCAGGGTGGATGGGCCTACTTACCTTTCTGAGAGGTCCGCATCGCTATCAACAGCAAAATCACCGCCAGATGACATGCCCCAACAGGAGAACACCAAAGGGAGGAAGGAAGGTGGAGAAGAGGGGAAGGCACAGGCTCGTCTACAGACACCCTCCGATAACTAATAGAATTGTTGCCGACGGAATAATGCCACAACAGTTGCTTAAAATTTAAAAGAAAATTTAATCACTAAAAGGGGCAAAGAAAAATGAAAATTTAACAAAATCATAAAAAAAGAAGAAACTCTATGGCCAAGACAACCTCTCTCTGGTGATGTATATGGCTTAAGGCCAACATAAGTTATTTACATAAGTAGGCAAGAGACGGTTTAACATGCTTGCTGAGGTGAATGAAAACATTTAATAAAAAATTTAAATAATAATGCCCAAAAGATAAAAAAAACAGGAATACAGGTATTACCAAATGCGAAAGGACTTGATAATTTACTAAGGTATGTAATACCGACCCGACATGCAGACATCAAAAGCCACGATGAAACGAGAAATTTAAATTTAAATTAATAAAATAAAAATAGGACCAAGTTACGATTCCACAAATATCATGACGGAGAAAAATTTAGGAACACTCACAAAACACAAAGTTAAACTGCAAGATTAACAAAAACATACTAAGCTACTAGCACTACACGTTTGAGTTTCCTGCTCGACGCCTAGAGACTACACTCTCAAGACCAGAATGCACTCGGGCCAAACAAAAAACAAACATGGCCACCAAAAAGATGACCGCATGTCCGATCGAATTACGGCAAACAATTAGCATAAAATTAAATTAAAATCACCAGAGAGAACAGAAGGGGAGGAAAGAATTACGCCTTAACACTATTGACATGAGCCTTTTTAGATTGCAACGGATCGTAAAATAAATAAATAATAGGGCAATTCCAAGGATTACCAAAAACTAAATAAATAAAAATGTACAACGTAAAATAAACTAAAAGCGTGTCTCCAGAAGGTACGCAGAAAACAAAAAAATTAAATAACTGGTAACATTAGCAAAAGAGAAAAAATTAGGCCTACCAGGTGAAACAAAATACAGAATTAAAACATTAATATAAGGCCAGTATCGGAGCTCCCAAAACAATATATTAAAAATAATAACGTACCTTAAAACTTCTCTGTGGAGACACAATAAAAATAAACTAATTAACACATTTTAAATAATATAAAAGATATGAACTGCCTGAACTTTGCTGCGGAAACACACCCAAGCCGCTTCGATCACCCACGAGGCTTTCCTTCTTGTAGCCAGTAAATAAACAGACCACACGTCATCTTCATGGCAAATTAAGAAATAATAGCCTAGGAGCACAAGCATTTCCTTAGTTTCCTTTTAATATAGCATATTTCGTAGAGGCTAGGGGCGAAGCCCCCAGCACACGGAGAGATACTCTTTCACACCAGCCGGCTTCTTGCTTTCTTTACGACAGACTATCAGATGACAACATGGCGGAGAATCCCAAGTCAAATACCGCACTGCATTCATGTTAATTGTAAATGACCAATCACAGCATGACACATCAAGTAACAATGTGCATATTATGTAATTAATTTGGCGGTATCATGTATATACAGTCTTTTGTTCAATGACGTAGAATTCAATATCCTTCAAACGAGTCTCGATTAGGATGATACCAGAAGACACCACAAACTCACTCTAGCGGTGGAAGAAAGAACCACGGCTAGAAGAGCCGAAGTCCGATAGATACTACCATCTCGTGTTCACAAGCGGAACCAAGCCATCAAGCGGTCCTTTTAAAAGTCGGGGACACATGAATATAGGGGAGATACATATTTAAAAATCAGTACCGGTATTATCGAGACGTAAGATACTTATTCAGCGGAAAGACCTGGCATTGAGTGCGCTTGGTGGGGGACGATATTGGCCATGCGGCAACTTACGATCCCGATCGGAAATACAGCAAATTTGCCCGGCTCTAATTCCCTGGCTATTCTCCTTTGACGATCAAACCATTCGAGTGCTGAACATATACTATTGTCTGGTCATGCCATTCGAATACCTTTGAGTTGTTGCAATCCACAGAGTTCAGTAGATTTGGAGTTCCCTTGCCGTATTGTTGCTAATAATCATGGAACTGGAGTTTCTCCCACATGTCCGGTTGAATGGCAAAGATGATCAACTTCTGGCATTCAATTTAGTCCGATGATACTGAATGGTGTAGTCGATAAATGTTACAGTTAGACTACTTGCATGACATTCAGGGCCAAATTCAGACACCCATCAGTCACTAAAACCAGAGCAGAATGGTTTGAATCCATAACAGTACCTATTATTATGAATGGTCCACAGCCACTTTCCGTGGACCGCATCGAGACTCCTACCCATATGATCGCGTTTTCAATACCTGGCTCGGCCGAGAATGTAATTTTAGATGGTTGAAACAGGGCACTCTCAGCCTCGCGAGGATAAATGAGTTGGGTTGAATTCAAATCCAACCTCAATCATCCTGGAAGTCGCTTTCCTTGGATTTCCACTTCGACTCAAGGCAAATGTCGGGATGATAACTGACCTAAAGCTGCGGTGTTCTCTTCCCAATCCCAGTGGCTACGATTACCACATTCGTACTGCACCCGATTTCCGCATAGTCATAGCCTATATCCGCTTAGATGGAAAAGGATTGTAGGGAGGTCGATGCCCAGCCAGGTTAACCAACACTACCCTACTAGGATAATGACTAGGAAACTCTCGATACATACCGGCCATGCAACAACACTACCGATTAGTTACACATTTACTAGAAATAAAATACCCATAACATGATGGTAGGACGAGAATCTCGGATCTCGAGCATGAACGCTGAAAGTTGAGACTACGTGAATTTTAGTAACTAATTCGCAGTATTATCGCACGTCGATTGCAAAATGAAAAGGTGATCTGATTTATAAAATATGAACAGGCAAACAAAAAATATTGCCTGGGATTTATTACCAGAAATCACTAACAAAAATTCCCTATCACCAATAAAAATATGTATGCAAGTTAAAATTAAATATTCTACACGTCAGATAGTCCTACTATCTGTAGAATAAATGTTCATAAACAGAATCATTACACCAATGTAATTATATTAGAAATTATTAAAGTGTTTACGCAATTAATAATCACCACTTGACTCTGTCACTGAAGCAGTCTGATCAACATCAGCTGTTTAATCATCAAAAATTAAGTTAACACTGCAAAAACCCTACATTATACACATGCGTGTGTAAAACGTGAATACCTATGCTAATAATAATAATATAAATTAAATATGGTTGAAATATATACATTATATACAATTTTCCATGTTTAACACGGTATTAAAAATACTATGTGCACTATCAGTTGCGATCTGACAGTCATATAGCGTCTCTGTTAAATAACAGTTCTCTGAACAATGTTTCACACAACAATAAATTCTCAGGTATCTCTGGTAATTAGTCAAAATAAATAAAGCTAGTATATCAAACACTGAAGTTAATTATAGCTTAGAATATGTCGTGTCAATGAATAAAAACAATAAAATAAAGAGCGATGCGAAACTACTTAAAAACCCTAAACACTTCGTGGATAAAATACTGATACTCTCTGACATGAACAATACAAATATTAACCTTTATATCAGCGCTTTTTACACATACTGCAACTATTCATTGCTCCGCATGGCAATACATTTCCTTCTCTCGCAATACAGTGAACGATATTTACAAATAGCGTCTGCTACGCTCCAAACACAACATAATTCCAACTTCTCATTACTACCAACTATCTTCAATACTCCGCACGGCATTACTTCAATAAAAAAACTCATCTTGCTACAGACTTGTAGAAGAATTAGTGACTTTACTAGGTAAATACGCAATTGTATACTACCGTTCAGAATGCACTCCTAACTCCAACTCTCCCCTAAATTATTAAACCTCGTGCATCTATAAAAACAATTACATGTTCGTTCACAACAATTCACCTCACACAGTATTTCTTATTTCTCTCATTAGCGCTTTTCGTTCACTTAATTCCATAATAGATTGTTTTTCCACGTTACCAAATGTTAACAATACTAACTCGTAGTTCGCTCGTCTTTAGTAGTTAATGACAATAAATACATATCCTCACGCAGCTGGTGTACATTTAAATATATGAATTATTCATATTTAAGCTTATATTAGAACATACTAGACCTCAGGTAGACTAACAAATCTCCTGGTCTATTATTTCAGTTTACCAAAGTTTCCAATTTAATTGTTAATAAATATAGGCATCATTTGACCTCTATTGTCACTACCATTATCCTATTTTATAGTGTACTTTCGTAATAACAATAGTCCAAGACTATATCGCTGTCAAATAAATTGTATTCCGCTATTGGAATTTTATAACATCCATATTGTTATAAATAAATGTTTCAGCTGTATTCTGACATAATAATGTCTGTTAAACAATGTTACAGCATTTTACAATAATGCTATCCATTATAATAATGTATTATAAATATACAAATGAATTCTGTCGCTGTTGCGCATTTGTAACTGTTAATAACAATCTTATCGTTCAAATGTTCTTACAATTTGAAAGTATTTTCAATGAAATATGTTATTATCGAAGCAATCTCTTTTAAATACGTTACTATCAAAGCTTTCCCTTTATAAAACGAGTTTCGTTCGAAAGTGAGTATGTTAAAACGATTCCTTGAAAAATAAATATATGAAACGAAATATCTAAGTCAAAAATGCATGAAATAACGTCTTAAACTACACGCTAAGACGAATCAAAGAATTACAATGAATCTCAAAAATTTAGCTATAATAAACATAGGATAAAGATAAGAATATCTACAATGAAGTTGGTCACTCCTTACTGGATTTCAAATACTACTGCAAAACTACAGATCTTAGAGCATTCAGTTTTTCTACGTTTGAGAGGGCTTCTGGTGTCGAGAATACTTCCATAAGATGTATTCGATGTTCCGTTGAAACTGCGAGCGCTCGTCTTCCCGGGAAACCAGTTCCTGCCAGTCGCGTGCGAAACAGCTGCGTGCTACCCCGTCTAGATCGTGATGCGTTCACCTGCACTCCTGCTCGGATGTGGCCGCTAACGGCAAGTCTTCTAGCTTCACGGTCAGCGACCTTGGAACTGCGTCTCTTGGTCCAGTCGACTGCAAGCTTTCGTCTGCTTCTTATCTCCGTATAACAGAGTGGCATCATCAATGTAGATCTGAATGTCCTGGGTTGACATCTCCTCGTGACGGTAATGGACTTCTCGCTTGTAGTACTAAAATCGTCTTGGAATACTGCAAGTTGTTGAACAGCTGTAGATGTATCGATCTCCGATCTTCTAAGTCACTCTCCAATCCATGGTATAGACTAACCTCCTTTCATTGATTTAGTTACTCATAATAATCTTCTCAGTTTTCGTTGAAGAAGTTTGTCCTCCCTGACTCAGGATCGTTGCGTTCATGTTGACTATATTTTTGAACCGTACAATAGATATTGTAGCAATACTGTAGCTGTAGTAAGTAGTTATTGCTTTGCTGTAGACTAACGCTGTATTAGTGAAGTCTTCTTCGACTCTTTTTGTTACAATATAAAATGCTGTTCTCTTCAATATTCAGCGCATTTGCACTTTACCGGCTCATCTAATATCTTCCTCGGCGATTGGTCGATCTCCTGGCGGTACTTCCTCGCCTGTGCTTCGTATTTCTTCATCGTAGACAAGTGCTGCTCTGTCGCTGCTGCTGCTGTTGGTCGCGTGGCTGACACGTCCGTCCGGTTCAAGTAGCTGGATAAGAGTCCTGCTCGCTTCTCCGCGATAGTGCGCGTGCCAAAGTTAGCCTTCCCTCCTAGCCTCGCAGGGCAGCATTTTAATAGAAATATACTCATAGTTTCTCTACTAGCCAATAATTTATATTTCTATTTAACCAAATAAATTCCATATTGCATTCTACATCTGTAGATGTGTTCATTTCGCTTTATATATGCCAAATTTATATAAAAGCGATTCCCACAAAATGTATGTGCCTCAATCTGTTTGGCGGTTGAAATATCGTGATAGAAGCTCCTGGAACTAGCCTCTTATCAACGGGTCGTGTGCATAATTTTGTTCTTGTCGCCAAGCTAACCAAAACTGGTTTTCTGCTGCCTAACATGAAGCCTTGAACAATTTCCAGCCTCGAATGATCCAACACTTCCTTGGTTAACGTCTCTTTAACCAAAATATTTCAAAAAAATAATTCCTTAAAATGCTTCAAAATTTTCCAAAATTCATTATGCATTTTTCACTTCCCAGAATGCATATATAAATATTAAATTATTTTAATTCCATATTTCCAATTTTTCACTCCCATGGTTCACAAGTCGGTTCAAACCTCGGCTCAGTCGAAGTCCTAAGCTGGGCTGAATTCGAGTTCAGATCCTCACCTGACTCATAAATATAGTATAATACAGACTTTATTTAACACTCGACTTGTTAAATACTGGAACCGAAATCATCCCTAATGAATCCTGGGTTAAAATCTCTTCAATTTTGAATAGTTGTATTTTCCAATGGGTCGATCATGTTCTATCCTGACAATATCGTAACAATTATTATTAAAAACTCTTCCAACCTTGAAAGTACCTTCATCTGCCCCTTTCTTCAATCACTCTTCTTTAACGTTTTCAAAGACCCGTTCTCCGTCTCTCTGCATCGTTCCCTCGATGTTCGTCGTCTATACCTGATAAAATTCTGGCGGTCTCATGCCTGTTGTTGGTGAACACTGTTCCTCCCTCTACTTCCATTTAACCATATATATTCTTTTGTTGTGCCCCGCTCAGAGCCTGTTCCTGTGTTCCTGAGTTCGAGGATTGAGGTTGTACCTCTTCACTCCCTTGACTGTTTCTTGCCTCATTTTCTCTGTGGCTGTTTCGATAGTCCTGACTTTCCCTATCTCTATCTTGTTAATATTGTCTTACATTATCATAGTTACGCCAACCTCTCTGTTGTTGTTGCCTTGTTTGTTGTTGTTGCTGCTGCTGTTGTTGTTGTTGACGGGCATAATTATCGTCGTTCCAGTTCTTGTATCGGGATAACCCCCTCCTGTGCCTCTATTATTTCTGTCATAATAGTTATACCTCCGCACATCATTGTTTCTATGGTAACCTGTCCTTCGTTGACCATTATTCCATACTCTTGCTTGGTATGGCCTTCCATCCCTGAATCGGCGACATGGTGGTTCGTAACGGTTCCTCCAATATGCATTATTTCGACTCGGACCTGGCCTACTGTGATTCTCCTCCGTTTGTTGCGTTTGATCCACCAGCACAGTGTGGACTTCCCTATGCTCTGGCCTACCTCGTGTGTTTATACTAGGCGTTGCATTCGGTGTTGAACTAGCATGGTCTAGTTTTCTAAGGATCTCTGCCATGCCTTCCAAAGATTTTACATCTGCCGCGATTAGGTGCCTTCTGACATCATTTGGCATTTGTCCCGATAGAGCATGAATTAATTCGGTCTCTTCCAATGGCGGATCCAGATATTGAAGCCTGGCGAGCTGTGACGTAAAGGACGTTGCATAACGCGTAGGAGTAGAGTGAGCATACTTCTTCGAATATATATCAGCCCTAATGTCCTGTTGCATTTCTAAGCTCCAAAATCTACGTTGTAATGCGTCAGCCAACTCCTCGAAATTGGTATAGGTGTACTTAAAAGCTCTGTGCCTATTTAGGGCTTCGGACTCCACATACTTCTCGACTATACGCATTTCTCGGTCCCTCGGTATGCCATTATCATCGAGATAATGTCTCATATCTCTAAGAAATTCGACTGCGGTAATGTTTCCAACTCCACTGAAACGAGCTGGCTTATCGTCAATATTTCTTATTACTATCATATTTTGGTTACTTCTACGGCCTCCTTGATCGTAGAATCCTCCCAGTCCTGCATATTCCTCTGAATACGCTCCGGATCTTGCATTACATGTGGACGCTCCTGTCTCCGACTAAAATGCTTTCCCTGTCTTCTTCGACTCTTTCTTCAGGTTAACTTTTCCTAGTTCATCTTTATACCTTTCTTCTCTACTTAGGAAAAATTGTGTAATGTCCCGCTGCATTCCTAACCGTATTTCTTCCTTTAAACATGGTCGCATGGTTCTGCCAAAGAAAGTGCATTAACTTTGCTACTAAAATCTCGTAATTCGCTTTCCTGACTAGACTTTACTATCGCAAGATCAATATTAATTTGATTTACGGTCGCTCGGATAACGTTCAACTCCTCACTTTTTTCCGCATCCGTTTTATTTACAATACCTCTCATTTCGGTAATGCTCGATTTTCTACTTTCCTCTATATGCTTATACAGTTCTAATTTCAAATATCCCTGTGAGTTTTAGCATTACATCCTTCAATATTTTACCATGCAGTTCCTGCATGTAATCCTTATTGGATTGTATAACCTCATCTTTTAATTCGCTTACAGATTTAGATATACATGAAGCAATGTCAATATTTATACCCTCAGTTATCAGCTTTTGTTGGTCTTCCAACTTACCTTCTAAGTAGCCAACAATGATGTTCAGGTCACTGAGCTAATCATTGAGTTTCTTCTGGGAACCTAACATAGTGTCATTGTATTTAATCTGTTCTATGGTGGCTTTACCTATGCTTTCCTGTATCTTTCCTTCTAATTTAATGATGTTATCGTTACACTGAACTCTAGCTTCCACTACTTTCTGGATAACTTCCTACCTAAGTGAGCTCATTTCAGTTTTGGTAGAGGCCACATCTTCTTTCACCTGATTGAAAGCTGATTTGGTCTCTTCCGAGACTCTCCTGCTTTCCTCTACAGAAAACCTACTCTCTGCTTGAGCTAGTTTACTTTGCTCCTGAGCTAATCTTCCTTCCTCCTGAGCTTTTTCTAGAGCTTTCTTAATGTCTTCCTGCGTTTGTTTCGCCTCCTCTTGTGTCTGTCTTACCTCTTCCTGTGCTATCCTTGCCTCTTCTTGGGCTTTTCTTATAGCTTCTTGCACCCTTCTTGCTTCCTCTCGGACTGCTCTGTCTTCTTCTCTGGTCTTCCTTTCCTCCTCTTGTGCCTTTCTTTCCTCTTCTCGTGCCTTTCTATTTTCTTTTTGAACTTTCTATTGTGCCTTTCATATTTCTTCCTGTACTTTATCTTGAGTCTTTCTATTTTCTTCTCGAATTTTCTCTTGTGCCTTTCTATTTTCTTCTTGAGCCCTTCTACACTCCTCCTTAACTAAAATTATGCTAGCTTTCATAGCTGACTGTGCTAAAGCTATCTCTCCCTTCATATCAGACTTGACTGTTGCTGCTGATTGTTTTATCTCTCTATCTAATTTCTTTGTACTATCGTGTGTGGATTTGTGGAGGGCATCTACATCTCCTGTTAACTGGTTCTGGCTATCCTGGATCTTTTCCAGCTTGGCCCCGATATGGCTCATATCTCCCGACGATATAATGTTATAACACTTGAGAAATAAGGAGGTATCATATATACTACATCATGGAAATATCAGAGTGAACAACTCATTTAGATTCTACAAAGGAATACTTCGATATACGTAATTAAAATTAATAAATTAACGTCTAAAATCCTATCTAACCTTAATCTAATAAACTGATCCTCCTTAACTTCGCAATCCCTAACTAATATTAAGTTTCGACAACAAGAATTTAACTAATTTTTAACTGTAATATGAACAAAATGTCATTAGCTGGATTAATAAACATGCCTCTAACATATTGTACTCCACAAATTTGTCAGTGTTTATTCAATTAAACAACTTACCAAAAATTTGGGATCGGCATTTAAAAAAAAAATCAAAATCTAGCAAATATCTTGTACGGTTGTCGTTGCAGACTACAATTTCTCAAAACAATCGATGCCAAAACACGTTTGGGCGCCAAGAAAAATACTACCTATATGCACCCGAATTCCGCATAGTCATAGCCTATATCCGCTGAGATGGAAAAGGATAGTAGGGAGGTCGATACCCAGCCAGGTTAACCAACACTACTCTACTAGGATAATGACTAGGAAACTCTCGATACATACCGGCCATGCAACAACACTACCGATTAGTTACACATTTACTAGAAATAAAATACCCATAACATGATGGTAGGATGAGAATCTCGGATCTCGAGCATGAACGCTGAAAGTTGAGACTAGGTGAATTCTAGTAACTAATTCGCAGTATTATCGCATGTCGATTGCAAAGTGAAAAGGTGATCAGATTTATAAAAAGAAACAGGCAAACAAAAAATATTGCCTGGGATTTATTACCAGAAATCACAAACAAAAATTCCCTATCACCAATAAAAATATGTATGCAAGTTAAAATTAAATATCTCACACGTCAGATAGTCCTACTATCTGTAGAATAAATGTTCATAAACAGAATCATTGAATGAAAATCCACAGCCTGCTTCCAGTCTCCGACCGGGTCAGGAATGGAATGAATGAAGCCCGCAACTAGCGGCGAGGATATGAACTGTGCCGGCTGCCGAGGCCTGACGCACACCTCTGGGGCAATGATTAAATGAATGACAGATGAAATGAAATGATGGTGGAGAGTGTTGCTGGAATGAAATTTCGACAGGGAAAACCGGAGTACCCGGAGAAAAACCTGTCTGCCTCCGTTGTGTCCAGCACAGATCTCACATGGAGTGACCGGGATTTGAACCACGGACCCAGCGGTGAGAGGCCGGCGTGCTGCCGCCTAAGCCACGGAGGCTTACAACGATGTAATTATATTAGCAATTATTAAAGTGTTTACGCAATTAATAATCACCCTGTGACTCTGTCACCGAAGCAGTCTGAACAACATCAGCTGTTCAACCATCAAAAATTAAGTTAACACTGCAAAAAACAGACATTATACACATGCGTGTGTAAAACGTGAATATCTATGCTAATAATAATAATATAAATTAAATATGGATGAAATATATACATTATATACAATTTTCCATGTTTAACACGGTATTAAAATACTATTTTCACTATCAGTCGCGATCTGACAGTCTTATAGTGTCTCTGTTAAATAACAGTTCTCTTGACAATGTTTCACACAACAATAAATTCTCAGGTATCTCTGGTAATTAGCCAAATAAATAAAGTTTGTACGTCAAACACTGAAGTTAATTATAGCTTAGAATATGTCGTGTCAATGAATAAAAACAATAAAATAAAGAGCGATGAGAAGATACTTAAAAACTCTAAACACTTCTTGGATCATATACTGTTCCTCTCGGATATGAACAATACAAATATTAACCTTTATATCAGCGCTTTTTACACATACTGCAACAATTCGTTGCTCCACATGGCAATACATTTCTTTCTCTCGCAATACAGTGAACGATATTTACAAATAGCGTCTGCTACGCTCCAAACACAACATAATTCCAACTTCTCATTACTACGAACAATCTTCAATACTGCGCACGGCATTATTTCAATAAAAACCCATCTTGCTACAGACTTGTAGAAGAATTAGTGACTTTACTAGGTAAATACGCAATTGTATACTACCGTTCAGAATGCACTCCTAACTCCAACTTTCCCCTATATTATTAAACCTCGTGCTTCTATAACAACAATTACATGTTCGTTCACGACAGTTCACCTCACACAGTATTTCTTATTTCTCTCATTAGCGCTTTTCGTTCACTTAATTCCATAATAGATTGTTTTTCCACGTTACCAAATGTTAACAATTATAACTCGTAGTTCGCTCGTCTTTAGTAGTTAATAACAATAAATACATATACTCATGCAGCTGGTGTACATTTAAGTATATGAATTATTCATATTTAAGCTTATTTTTAGCACATACTAGACCTCAGGTAGACTAACAATTCTACAGGTCTATTATTTCAGTTTACCAAAGTTTCCAATTTAATTGTTAATAAATACAGGCATCATTTGACCTCAATTGTTACTGCCATGTTCCTATTTTATAGTGTACTTTCGTAATAACAATAGTCCAAGCCTGTATCGTTGTCAAATAAATTGTATTCCGCTATTGGAATTTTATAACATCCATATTGTTATAAATAAATGTTTCAGTTGTATTCTGACATAATAATGTCTGTTAAACAATGTTACTGCATTTTACAATAATGCTCTCCTTTTTAATAATGTATTATAAATTTACAAATGTATCCTGTCGCTGTTACGCATTTGTAACTGTTAATAACAATGTTATTGTTCAAATGTTCTTACAATTTGAAAGTATTTTCAATGAAATATGTTATTATCGGAGCAATCTCTTCGAAATACGTTACCATCGGAACATTCCCTTTATAAAACGAGTTTCGTTCGAAAGTGAGTATATTAAAACGATTCCTTGAAAAATAAATATATGAAACGAAATATCTCAAAAATGCATGAAATAACGTCTTAAACGACACGCGAAGACGAATCAAAGAATTACAATGAATCTCAAAAATTTAGCTATAATAAACAAAGGATAAATATAAGAATATCTACAATGAAGTTGGTCACCCCTTAATGGATTTCAAATACTACTGTAAAACTACAGATCTGAGAGCATTCAGTTTTTCTACATTTGAGAGGGCTTCTGGTGTCGAGAATACCTCCTTAAGATGTATTCGATGTTCCGTTGAAACTGCGAGCGCTCGTCTTCCCGGGAAACCAGTTCCTGCCGGTCGCGTGCGAAACAGCTGCGTGCTACCCCGTCTAGATCGTGATGCGATCACCTGCACTCCTGCTCGGCTGTGGCCGCTAACGGCAAGTCTTCTAGCTTCACGGTCAGCGACCTGGGAACTGCGTCTCTTGGTCCAGTCGACTGCAAGCGTTCGTCTGCTTCTTATCTCCGTATAACAGAGTGGCATCATCAATGTAGATCTGAATATCCTCGGTTGACATCTCCTCCTGATGGTAATGGACTTCTCGCTTGTAGTACTAAAATCGTCTTGGAATACTGCAAGTTGTTGAGCAGCTGTAGATGTATCGATCTCCGATCTTCTAAGTCACTCTCCAATCCATGGTATAGACTAACCTCCTTTCATTGATTTAGTTACTCATAATAATCTTCTCAGTTTTCGTTGAAGAAGTTTGTCCTCCCTAACTCAGGATCGTTGCGTTCATGTTGACTATATTGTTGAACCGTACAATAGATATTGTAGCAATACTGTAGCTGTAGTAAGTAGTTATTGCTTTGCTGTGGACTAACGCTGTATTAGTGAAGTCTTCTTCGACTCTTTTTGTTACAAAATAAAATGCTGTTCTCTTCAATATTCAGCGCATTTGCACTTTACCGGCTCATCTAATATCTTCCTCGGCGATTGGTCGATCTCCTGGCGGTACTTCCTCGCCTGTGCTCCGTATTTCTTCATCGTAGACAAGTGCTGCTCTGTCGCTGCTGCTGCTGTTGCTGTTGGTCGCGTGGCTGACACTTCCGTCCGTTTCAAGTAGCTGGATAAGAGTCCTCGCTCGCTTCTCCGCGATAGCGCGCGTGCCAAAGCTAGCCTTCCCTCCTAGCCTCGCACGGCTGCATTTTAATAGAAATATACTCATAGTTTCTCTACTAGCCAATAATTTATATTTCTATTTAACCAAATAAATTCCATATTGCATTCTACATATGTAGATGTGTTCTTTTCGCTTTATATATGCCAAATTTATATAAAAGCGATTCCCACAAAATCTATGTGCCTCAATCTGATTGGCGGTTGAAATATCGTGATAGAAGCTCCTGGAACTAGCCTCTTATCAACGGGTCGTGTGCATAATTTTGTTCTTGTCGCCAAGCTAACCAAAACTGGTTTTCTGCTGCCTAACGTGAAGCCTTGTACAATTTCCAGCCTCGAATGATCCAACACTTCCTTGGTTAAAATTTCATTCACCAGAATATTTCCAAATAATAATTCCTTAAAATGCTTCAAAATTTTCCAAAATACTTTCATTATGTATCATTCATTTCCCAGAATGCATATATAAATATTAAATTATTTTAATTCCATAATTCCAATTTTTCACTCCCATGGTTCACAAGTCGGTTCGAACCTCGGCTCGGTCAAAGTCCTAAGCTGGGATGAATTCGAGTTCAGTACAAACACCACCATAACACACACCCAAGGATACGAGGCAGATGACCACTATATCCCAAGGCCCTAAAAGACACATCATAAATATCATCAACAGGAGCAATAAGACTATCAATATAAATAACATGCCCAAGATATTCAATGTCTTTTCTCCACTGATGTTCAAGCAGACAACATACAAACTAGGCTATATTTGAAGAAATTAAAAGCAGGAAGTGAGAGGACGTTGCTTTTTGGTTAACGTAACTCCCCGTGAATATAAGTGTGTTTGCGTGGAGGGGGGCAGATTAAGTGATGAGGCTTAGGTTAGCTCTGGTGATGGAAATTCTGTCCTTATGTGCAACTACTGTGTATAGCACCACTCACTCTTTCCGCCCCAGTTAGATGTCCTATCTCCCCACTGCGAGTCTGTTTGATCGATAAGCTTCCAGCAAGCAAGGAAAGGAGTATCTAAGACCACAATAATTATGTCCACCATCTATCCGCACTTACGAAAGATTCAAAGCGTTTTTTAGAAAACGAATATCATATTGTTACGGCTGTGAATTTGTGTCATCGCTCGCCGCATGAGTCACAACTGCCCCAGAGCTGGGCTGTGCCCTGCCTCAGTGTGTTGCTTGCGCCTTATGCAACAGGACTACTAGGACAAAGGGATGATCCAGAATATTCGTGACTCAGCCAGTGAAGGAAACCTCGAGAAGCCGTGAACCCTGGTTGGGTCTAGAAGCATTTATTGAGTCACCGGCCTGCTATATAAGAGCGACCTGTCAAGCAGCGTGTTGTGTGTTTTACGAGCTAGTGGGAGCGTTTATGCTGAGCGACAGAAGTGTGGTGACTTGCGAAACCCCTAGTAAATCCGTTTCTCTTGACAGCGAGGAAGTGAGAAGCATACAGGGGACTGCCTGTGTTTTGAGTGAGTGTGATTTCACTGAGCGACAGAGATATTGTGGTGAAGTGCCGCGCGAGTTACGAAAGCCAGTGACATTGTTTTCCAGCTCGTGAACAGCGAAGCAGCGTGTAGCAGGTTTTCGTAAGTAACTGTAATTTGTGTACATAGGGGAGAGTTGCATGCAGTTCTGTCAAGGCCACCAGACTCATTAGCGTGAAGATTTACTGTTGACAAGTGAAAGAGGGCAAGAGTTCTCCATAACCAGGCGACTTGAGGAAACTGGAGTAAGGTTCTAATAGCTTGTATTTGCTGATGAGTAGTGTATCTTTCTCGCCGCAATAAAATTAATTATTTCTTTAAAGGAACAACCTGTGTTGTGCTTTCTACCCACCGTAATCCAATTAACAAAATTGCCACTTGGGGGTGGCACGTAACAACTGGTGTAAGAAGTGGGATTACGAACTCAAACACAAGCACAACACCTGACGGGCCTGGTTTCAAAACCCGAGCAGGTCATTTTTTTTATTTTCCTGTGTGTGCATGCCCTTTACAAGACAAACATCTAAAATGGAAGCGCAATTGGCAGCATTGCTGGAAAAGTTAAGTGGCATGGAAACCATGATGGAAGACGGCCAGAAGAAGATGGAGGACGGCCAGAAGAAGTTAGCCGAGGACGTAACTGCTAAATTAGAAGATGGCCAGAAGAATTTAACCAATAAGATAGAGGACGACCAGAAGAAGATGGAAGACGGGCAGAATAAGGTAGCACAGGACCTGAAGAAATTAGAACTGGGTCCGGGTGAGGAAGTCACGGCAGTGGAAAAGCAGTTCGACGCCTTAAAAGAAGAAGTTGCCGAGCTACGCCGACGCCCGCTGACGGGGGTGGAAGAGAGATTCAAAGCTCTAGAAAAGGAATTTGCTGAGCTGCGCCGACACCCGCCGACAGGGATGGAAGATAGATTCAAAGTCCTACAAGAGGAAGTCGCCGAGCTGCGCCGACGCCCGCCGACCGGGGTGGATGAGAGAGTCAAAGCTCTACAAGAGGAAGTTGCCGAACTGCGCCAACGCCCACTCACGGGGGTGGAAGAGAAATTCAATGCTCTTCAAGAGGAAGTTGCCGAGCTGAGCCGACGCCCGCCCACAGGTACACCGGGGACATCAGGAACGGGACAGAGCAGAGTGACGCCCCCAACCTTCGACGGAAAGGTCCCGTGGAACACCTATTTACGTCAGTTCGAGGCAGCCTGTTCCATAAATAACTGGAACAACACAGAAAATGCTACAGCTCTCATTGTAGCGCTGAAAAGTGACGCCCTTAACGTCCTTCAGGCCATCCCGACTGGATCCCAGGACTACGCTTCACTGATCGCCCATATGGAGTCCCGATATGGAGATACCATCTTCAGCAGGCCTACCAGATGCAGCTCCGGACCCGGGTACAGAAGAACGCGGAAACCCTGCAGGAGTTCGAGATGGACATCGCAGGCCTCGTAAGGCTCGCCTATCCAACAGCGCCGGCCGACTTTCTGGAACAGATTGCGACGCAGACCTTCACCGACGGGCTACGGGACTCGGACACTCAACAGACGCTGCAACTCGCGCGCAATAAGACCCTGGCAGATGCGCTGAACCACGCACTTGAGTTCGAGACGGAAAAACAGGCATCTAGAATGCACGCGCGGGTGCGTCAAGTGGACGTCGACGAACCAGCAAAAACCATCGAGACCAAGCCCCTGGCCGATGAACTGTTGGAGGCGCTAGGCCGGTTCTTCAAGAGTCGCAGTACCACCAACAAAAACGTAGCCGAAGGACATCCGGAGAGGCGGCCCGGAAGAGGACTACCGACCTGCTGGACCTGCCGTAAGAGAGGCCACCTGAGCAAGGACAGCGGTGATCGCCGCCGCCAAGGGTTTCCGTCGGGACAGTCAGTCGTAGGGAAACCGCGCTGCCCAGGAAAGCAAGTATCAACCAGCCTAAGGGGGCAAAGATTGGGTTGTGACAGTCGTCAAGCCCCGGCAATCCGAGTTCGTGTGACGCAGTTACGGAGGGATAATAGCAGCCTGATGGTCGACGGAGTCGTCAACGGAGAGAGCTGGCCCATGCTAATCGACACGGGAGCATCGAGGACCATCGTCAGTCCCACCGTGATCCCGAAGTGGAGAGTGCAACCCACACAAAGGAACCTCCAGCTAATAACCGCGACCGGAGAGACCGCACCGGTACTTGGCGAAGCATCACTGGAGTTCGTCATTGGTCGACGGGCGATAAAGCATCCAGTGCTTGTGGCTGACGTATCAAATAAAGTGATCATCGGACTGGACTTCCTGGACCAGAACAACATCATCTTGGATCTCAGTACCAACACTCTGCACTTCGGAAATGAGGAACTTGCATTGCAACCAGCACACGAGGCCGTCGCCACACGACGAGTAAGACTGAGAGAGGACGTCATCGTTCCCGCCAGGACGGAAGTCAGCGCTGCCGTAATTGTCGACGGAACAGCTGAGGGAGTGGCGGCTGTCATCGAGCCAAAATATGAGGACATCCAGACAAGTTGTCAAGACTCTCATCAACACGACGTCTCGGCCGTACGTCCGCCTGTCCAACCTGAACGACTACGACATTACGGTTCACCGGGACACCAACCCAGGAGTCTGCGAGCCCGTTACCTGGATTGCCCGCATCACAGACACGACGGACGGACACACGCAGAAGGACAAGCGAAGGAGACGCGCCCTGCCAGAAGAACTACAGAAGCTGTACCAAGGATCCCAGGACCATTTAGACGAGGAACAATCGCGCCAACTTCGGGACCTGCTTCACGAATTCCAGGATGTCTTCTCCGAGGGGAGCAAAGACTTCGACAGGACAAGCTTGGTCCAGCACAGAATCGACGTTGGGGACAGCGCACCGATTAGGGCCCCATTCGGACGTGTCCCGCTCGCCAAGCAAGCCGAGGTCGACCGGATGGTAGAAGAGATGAAGGAGCAAGGGGTGATCGAGCCATCACATAGTCCTTGGAGTTCTCCGGTCGAGCTTGTGAAGAAGAAGGACGGTTCCACCAGGTTCTGCGTGAACTACAGGCGGGTGAACGACGTCACGAAGAAGGACAGCTACCCTCTACCCCGGATCGACGACACGCTGGACACCGTATCAGGATCAAGATGGTTCTCCACCTTGGATTTGAAGAGTGGCTACTGGTAGGGGGAGGTCCACCCTAAGGACCGCGAGAAAACGGCGTTCTCTGAGGGCAGCGGGCTCTGGCAGTTCACCGTCATGCCATTCGGTCTCTGCAACGCCCCTGCGACCTTCGAAAGGCTAATGGAGTCCATTCTGAGGGGACTACACTTGAAGACCTGCCTGGTCTACCTAGACGACGTCATCGTTCTGGGAAGAAGCTTCGAGGAGCACTACAGCAACCTGAAGGAGATCTTGATGAAGCTACGGGCTGCCCAGCTGAAGTTGAGCCCCAACAAGTGTCAGCTCTTCCAGAAGCAGGTCCAGTACCTTGGGCATATCGTCTTCTAGGAGGGGGTGCGCACCGACCCTGAGAAGACCGCAGCTGTGAGGAAGTGGCCAGTTCCGAAGGACAAGTCCCAACTACGAAGCCTCCTGGGACTCTGCACTTATTACCGTCGCTTCGTGAGAGGATTCGCCGACATCGCCAATCCTTTACATCGACTGACTGAGAAGGACCAACTCTTCACGTGGACAGCAGAATGCCACAGTGCCTTCGAACAACTCAAGCAGGCTCTGTGCACCGCGCCTATTCTGGCCTACCCCAGACCTGGAACAAGGTTCATCGTCGTTACCGATGCCAGCGACTTTGGCATAGGGGGATCCTGTCGCAAGTAGTGGACGGCGAGGAGAGAGTAGTGGCCTACTTCAGCAAGGCCTTGTCAAAGCCAGAAAGGAACTACTGCGTCACCAGGAAGGAGCTGCTCGCCAACGTGAAGACCATTGAACACTTCCACAAGTACCTGTACGGGCAAGAATTTCTCATCAGGACTGAACATGCATCCTTGCGGCGGCTCCTGAACTTCAAGCAGCCCGAGGGTCAACTCGTGCGGTGGTTAGAGAGGCTTCAACAGTACAACTTTTAGATTCAGCACAGGAAAGGCCAACTGCATTCTAACGCCGACGCACTGTCACGAAGACCGTGCCCCGAAGACTGCACCTTCTGTGCCCGAAGGGAGGAGAACACCGGGATACAGTGCCGAAGGACTACCGTGGAACTTCAAGGGAGCTGGAGCCGCGAATCTTTCACGCAGGCACAAGCAGAAGATGATGACCTGGGACTGATAGCCGAATGGAAGAGGGCCTGTGTCCCCAGACCCGGGTGGAACATTGTGAGTGACTGCAACCCAAAGTTTAAGTCCTACTGGGCGCAGTGGGACTCGCTGGTTGTGAGGGATGGCTTCTTATTCCGTATCTGGGAGAGCACCGACGGGAAGACATCTCGGGAACAAGTCGTCGTTCCAAAGGTTATGACGGAGGAAGTCCTGAAGGAAGTCCATGGAGGATCATCTGGTGGACACCTAGGGATATGGAAGACCCTGGAGAAGCTGAGAGAGCGGTTCTACTGGATCGGATGCCGAACTGACGTGGAGAACCACTGCGCGAGGTGCCACGATTGCGCAGCCAGCGAGGGCCCAGGACGAAGACGACGGGGTCCACTGAAGACCTACAACGTGGGCGGCCCCATGGAGAGAGTGGCCATCGATATTGCTGGGCCATTCCCGTTAAGCGAGGCAGGGAACCACTACATATTGGTCGTCAGCGACTACTTCACCAAATGGCCGGAGGCGTATGCGCTCCCTAACCAAGAAGCCGCGACGATCACAGAGACCCTGGTGAAGGAATTCGTCAGCCGGTACGGAGTACCCCTGGAGCTGCACTCCGACCAAGGGAGGAACTTCGAGTCGCAGGTGTTCCAGAACCTATGCCAGCTGCTGGGAATCCGGAAGACAAGGACGACGCCGCTACACCCTCAGTCCGACGGGATGGTAGAGGGATTCAATCGCACCATCGAGAACCATCTCCGAATAGTCGTCAGCGAGCACCAGAGGGATTGGGACAGACATCTTCCTCTATTTCTCATGGCCTACCGCGCCGCCGTGCATGAAGCCACCGGGTGCACACTAGCCCGGGCCATGTTTGGGAGGGAACTCCGTCTACCAGTCGATCTTGCCTTCGGCCGACCTGGGAATGGTCCGGTCCCGATAAGCCAGTATTGTCAAGAACTGGTCGACCAACTGGAGGACGTGCACGCGTTCGCGAGGAGGAAACTGCGGATCGAGACCGACCGAATGAAGACCCGATACGACCAGCAGACGGATGCCGGCGGATTCCACGAGGCCGACCTGGTCTGGCTCTTCAACCCATTACGGAAGAAAGGCCTGTCACCCAAACTGCAGAAGTCCTGGGAGGGCCCGTACCGAGTCGTGAAACGGATCAACGATGTCGTCTACAGGATCCAGCGGAGCCCGAGGGCGAAGATGAAGATCGTGCATCGAGATCGCCTGGCAGCCTACGGAGGGACACAGACGGACCAATGATTGATCGGGACGATCAGCCTTTTTGGAAGGGGGTGGTGTTACGGCTGTGAGTTTGTGTCATCGCTCGCCGCATGAGTCACAACTGCCCCCGGGCTGGGCTGTGCCCTGCCTCAGTGTGTTGCGTTCGCCTTATGCAACAGGACTACTAGGACAAAGGGATGATCCAGAATATTCGTGACTCAGCCAGTGAAGGAAACCTCGAGAAGCCGTGAACCCTGGATGGGTCTAGAAGCATTTATTGAGTCACCGGCCTGCTATATAAGAGCGACCTGTCAAGCAGTGTGTTGTGTGTTTTACGAGCTAGTGCGAGCGTTTATCCTGAGCGACAGAAGTGTGGTGACTTGCGAAACCCCTAGTAAATCCGTTTCTCTTGACAGCGAGGAAGAGAGAAGCATACAGGGGACTGCCTGTGTTTTGAGTGAGTGTGATTTCACTGAGCGACAGAGATATTGTGGTGAAGTGCCTCGCGAGTTACGAAACCCAGTGACATTGTTTCCCAGCTCGTGAACAGCGAAGCAGCGTGTAGCAGGTTTTCGTAAGTAACTGTAATTTGTGTACATAAGGGAGAGTTGCATGTAGTTCTGTCAAGGCCACCAGACTCATTAGCGAGAAGATTAACTGTTGACAAGTGAAAGAGGGCAAGAGTTCTCCATAACCAAGAGACTTGAGGAAACTGGAGTAAGGTTCTAATTGCTTGTATTTGCTGATGAGTAGTGTATCTTTCTGGCCGCAATAAAATTAATTATTTCTTTAAAGGAACAACCTGTGTTGTGCTTTCTACCCACCGTAATCCAATTAACAAAAGTGCCACTAGGGGGTGGCACGTAACAATACCTTTACGGTCTGAGCATCATTAGGTGGTAGGCTATATTCCCTTTAGCCAGGGTTCACTTTGTATGACATTAAATAAAAGGTTCATTTCATTTCTTAGCGCTACGCCACGCCACGAAGCTCGGGCTGAACTAAATTCATTAGGCTACTACTACTTTTACCATTACTACTAATAATACTACTACTAGTCTACTAGTAATACTCGTAATGGTATTTTGGCTTTCACGGCCAGTGAATTAAAACTCAGTAATCTTTCTTGGTTTGTGCCGTGTGCCAATATACCATCTCTTTGGAAGCTTTCATAGGGAGGTTATTGCTGTTGAGCATTTAGTTCTCGCGGTGAAGAGGCGCAGGTGCACTTCCTAAAAAGGGAGGTAGTGCTCAGTTCGCAACTTCTGTGGGGTCTGGGTGGGGACACGAAGAGCCCGCTGATGAGCCAGCTTGGTGTCCTATGCGAAACCCCACACAAGACACGGCACAACCCTAGAAGAATTGCTGAGTTTTAATACTCGTAATAATTATTACAATTATAATAATACATCCATCGTTTAATTTTACTACGAAATGTTACGCCTATTAGTATGCAATCTTGTCTGCAAGCCCCTGTGAGAGAACGTAACACCTTCATGATCTTGTATTAGCAATTAAAACTGCGGTCTTTATGCTTCTACAACTGTCATCTTGAAGTCGTTATACACTGAATCTGACTCTCATTCTCTTACGCTGTGTACCTGAGTGCATAGCTCTTCATTCGCGTCCAATCTAACCTGACTCAGCTCCACTGGTCTGCAATTGGTGTCTCTTACTAACAACCGTATCTATTTAACTTATCGCTTTTCTCTTCATTGTGAGTCCCATCCTGTCATTGTTCTCATTTGTTGAACCTAACAATTATTCGCGGTGCCTTCCAGATCTGTTATCTTACTTATCTTACTACAGACGTCAATATTTGCCCTCAGTAGTTGTTTCCTACTGCACCATCACTTTTCCCCCCAATTTATCCCGATATTGTAGAGAGGTATCTTACGGCAATACATACAACTTCTAGCGATGCGATATTTTCGTAGTCACTCGTAGAGGATGTGAATTATAAGCTGAGTGAGGTAATTGCCCTTCGAATAGCTTGCTTGCCCCCACAGAATTACGCTACAAGGTGACACAAGATGAAGGTCTGGCTCCCCTGTCTTACTAAAATACCTGACATGGCTCTGCCTGGATTAATCAAGGACATATCTCTATAGTTGTTGGGCATCACGATTTAGCATGTTGATTGTAGGGCGTGACAACAGATTGGTCGAGTAGAACAGCAGATTTTTGGTAGGTGCGAGCTTCTTGTTGCTACTGCGAGTAGGCCTACTGGCCCTGCCGTGGCGTAGTGCGTGAATTGATGACTAACCCAGGGTTGTACAGGCAATTAGCTGGTGAATGTCTCCCCTCGTCCGCTGTCTACTATTTAAATACCAGTGCCACTGCAAGTAACCATATAAATACAGTAGTTTACTACGAATAACAATCTTACAAAAATACGATTACTTATTAGTTATCTTACTAATATACAGTAGGCCTATGCTTGTTAACCTAACACCGTGAACAGATAATCTTGTACAAACTTAACAGAAGTTATATTTATCCCTTAGAAGAGTCGAACATAGGCCTAATAATAATAGACTAATAATAATAACACTAACAATAATCAATATTATAATAAGAATAACAATAAATAGTTATAATAATATATTATTGCAAGAACAGTAGCCTATGTACCAAAGGAAAAAGACCCAGACAAAACTTATGAATATGTTTCTGTTAATGTCGCTGTGGGGTGCAGTGCCAGTGCTGTAGGGAGTGTTTTCGTCGGCCTTGAACATCGAGGGTAAACATAGGCCTACATTGTTGATCAAAGACACATTCGATATTTTTGAAGAATATCGTCATTATGTTAAGTTGTAATCACCGTACACATATTAGGACCCACTCTACAGAGTGTTTTCTCGTACTAGAAAATAATTGTAGTTGCGTAGTTTGGCTGATATGATTTTCTATATAATGCTTCAGGGGAAAAGAAGCCAGTTATTTCCGGAATTAAGTACTTTGGTTGCCCAACGTTTTCGTTTGCTACGAAGGAAGTACCCCTTTTCCTATATGGTGGGACGTATGAACATCTACAGTATATAATTTTGTATAGGATACTGTACCGCAATAGTGGGTTCGCAATTCACTTTATAAATGGCTCAATCTAACAAAAACATGGCTTTCACGGCCGGTGAATTAAAACTCAGCAATTCTTCTAGGTTTGTGCCGTGTCTTGTGTTGGGTTTCGCCTAGGACACCAAGAGCCGGCCGATGAACCAGCTTGGTGTCCTCGGCGAAACCCCACACAAGACACGGCACAAACCTAGAAGAATTGCTGAGTTTTAATTCACTGGCCGTAAAAGCCAATATACCAACTTTTTGGAAGCCTTCATAGGGAGGTTAAGGCTGCTTGAGCTTTTAGTTCTCGCAGTCAAGGAGTGCAGTTGCACTCTATATAAAGGGAGGTAGCGCGCAGTTCGTTACTCCTGTGGGGGTCCGGGCGGGGACACAAAGGGCCCCCCGATGAGCCAGCTTGGTGTCCTAGGCGAAACCCCACACAAGACACGGCACAAACCTAGAAGAATTGCTGAGTTTTAATTCACCGGCCGTGAAAGGCAATATACCAACTTTTTGGAAGCCTTCATAGGGAGGTTCATGCTGCTTGAGCTTTTAGTTCTCGCAGTCAAGGAGTGCAGTTGCACTCTATATAAGAGAGGTAGCGCGCAGTTCGTTACTCCTGTGGGGGTCCGGGCGGGGACACCAAGGACCCGCCGATGAGCCAGCTTGCTGACCTAGGCGAAATCCCACACAAGCCACGGCACAAACCTAGAAGAATTGCTGAGTTTTAATTCACCGGCCGTGAAAGCCAATATACCATCTTTTGGAAGCCTTCATAGGGAGGTTCAGGCTGCTTGAGCTTTTAGTTCTCGCAGTCAAGGAGTGCAGTTGCACTCTATATAAAGGGAGGTAGAGCACATTTCGTTACTCCTGTGGGGATCCGGGCGGGAACACCAAGAGCCCGCCGATGAGCCAGCTTGGTGCCCTAGGCGAAACCCCACACAAGGCACGGCACAAACCTAGAAGAATTGCTGAGTTTCAATCTAACAAGTTTATTGGGCCACTATCTACTAATGTACCTTCAATTTTTATTTTGCGATTAGTCTAATTGTACCTGTGCCTTGAATGAGTTTTCGGCTCTGTTTATAATATTGTTTTGGACACTCTTTGCTCAAGTCATTCTCATTGCCCTTATCTTCAGCTAAAACGGATGAAATCTCATTGCAGGTCCACCCGTATTTGGAACGAGAAGTACCTGTAAGTTGGACTTCTGGCTTTGCTCTCTGCTTCCCCTACAATGCACACACTGCCTACCAGCTAACTGAAAAGGAGAGCAGCGTACTGGAGTGGCAATGTTTATTCAGCAGCCTGGCACTGAACTGGATGAGAACGATAAACCTTCCTCAAGAAATATCACTGTGAAACTATCAGATCATCCAGATAACCGCCTTCTCCTAGTGCCACATAAAGAGCTAGATACGATGTTATGGACTCTGTTCTGACAAACATACCTCGTCTACGCACGATAAATAAGTTGGAAATCCCAATCATCCAATAATTCCGAGTAGGCTACAATTTTACGCGTTTATCAATTAATCTGTGATGTTTAATTGTATCAAACTTTTCTTTTCTAGTTATTCGGAAATCAGAGAATTTGTCCTGAATGAGAGACTAAGTAAACGAGTAAATAGCCCTATACAGTACAATCCCGGTAATCCGAGTCCAAGCAGTCCGAGCCTCCGTTTAATCCGAGGTGGATGACAGTGAGACGCATAGCTTACCCAAGGTGTTTGCTGGAGGTGCGCGCATGCGTTGTTTACAATTCTGCCCGCTATCGCCCTCCCGCCAACTAGACAGTGTCTGCTCAGACTGTACCTACTTTAAAGTAAATATGTACATATTTGCATTTCTTTTGTATAATATTGTTTTTATTTCTGAAACAAAGCCTAATTGCAACACATTATACGATAACTGATGAAATAATGCCGTTTACTCTAAGAATATTTAAACACAAGGTTCTTGTGCATCTAATTTTAAATTAAAGGCCTTAAAATTTCGTAACTTTGTGTAATTCGAGATTTCCCAAATTCGAGCTCCTCTTGGTCCCAATTACATCGGACTACCGAGGTTCTACTGTACTGTGATGGCTGCCATTCTTGGATGACACATCTAAGGTCCAGATTCAATTCCCGGTTCCTCCAAAAAATATAATTCTGGTTTAAGTGTTGGATTGGGATACACTCAGCCTCGTGAGGCACAATTGATAACAGATCGTTCGATTCATGCCCTAGACATCCTAGGAGTGACTTTCCGTTGTTTCCCACTGCTATTCCAGGCAAATACCTGGACAGTTCCTAGCTTAAAGTCACTACTGCGACCTTCCCAATCCCGGCCTCAAATACAAAATATGAAGACACTACCAGACACCAAAATAGCAAATGTTATCAGACGAATTCTACATACATCCTTGTGCACGATGCTGAAGCCGCTAAGCAAACAAAGAAATGATCAAGGGCTTACGCTTTTACACAAAAGTAAATTAAGTAGAATGTAAATAAAATGGAGCATTGTTATGAGTATGCTTTCTTAACGATCAGTGTGTAGTGTTTCCCGAAATTCTTATTGCTTCCATTATTACAAACAAAAATCACACAAGACAAAACAAAAAACAAACGACAAAGAATAACACTTTAAAAGTATTCTCTCTGTGAGTGGTGCAAGTTTCTTTCTTCCTCACTGCCCCACCTTTTGGAGTAAGGTCCCATTCCAACAAGGCTGTTCTCTGAAGATCCTTCTATGTTTGTGGAAGGTGTGCAATGTTCAATGTAGTTCATGTCTGGGCGACCTAGCTCTCCGTTTCACTTATAGATGTACCACGTTGAAGTCCTGTCAGTATGGTTGTAAATAAATAAATACATGAATAGCTCACCACATAGTTGTTTTCTAAAGACCGAAGAACCTGAGCAACATATGAGTACGATCGGCTCTACACCCTCCCTGCAATATGCTTCATAGGTGTAGGGTGTTTATACATTTTTCATGTCCAAACCACAACACCACCACAAACAAATGAACGAACTTCTTGGAATTTGTGGTACTTTGCATCAGGACCATGACATCTAGGTGACCCAGCATAACTTTGATTTCCCTCATTGAAGACGTTCACCCACCATGATGTCACTGATCTGTCACACACGCCTCACGAAGAACATCGGGACATTGTTGCTCTATATGGTTGCGGACACATTCGATCTTATTCCAACTCCTGTTTCGAGAATAACGAACTTTAGACCACCAACTGACGTACAGATAGGACAATTTTCTCCTTGTTACACCACATGCGCGTATTGTTGGTTGGCGGTGTTCATTTACCGTGAGTTACGTTAGTACCTACTAAGGCTGGTACTTTCAATCGATTCATTTCAGATATCGATTAATCGATTAATCAAAACAAAAAAATCCATTAATTGCCACAAATAATGATTAATCGGTTAATCGATAAATCGATTTTCGAATAATCGATTAATCGGTATTCCGAATATTTTCGATTTATTGTTCTGTCGATTAATCGATGTATTTTTCACTGTTAACTACGCTCTCACAAACTATGACACAACTTGGTTTCTTAATGCAATCACTCGACATGGTTACCCTGGGCAGTCCCATGCCGGGTGATGTTGTTGTTGATTCTTTTAGGGCTTTGCAACATCGTGGTCATGTAGCCCCGTGTTCTTGGGTGTGTTTAAGACTTGTTTGATAACATGCGTCACTGCGATGTCTGTACTAGTGTGTGCAGGTTATTTGTAATTCAGGTAGGATTTGGGTAGGAACCGACCATGGCCTTAAATTAGATACCATCCCGGCATTCGCCTGGAGTAGAAAAGGGAAACCACGGAAAACCACTCCCACGATGACTGAGGTAGGAATCAGACCCGCCACTTATCAGTTTTGCCTCACGAGACTGAGTGTACCCCCTTCCAGCCCTTAGACCAGAATTAAATTTCTTGGCAGAGCCGGGAATCGAACCTAGGCCGCTGTTCATACAGCCAAGAATGCTAGCCATTCCTCAACGCCCGCTTTGAGGTTTCATTTAATTTCACTCCAAGGATTATCGTGTTGGATGCCCGTTTTCAGGCTTGCCTTAGTAATCGAAATTTAATGTTCTTCAATCGGGGAACACGATTTTACCCAATTGAAATGGGTGGTTCCCTAATCCTGAAAAAATACTACATGATATTAATAAATACACTTGGACGACCGTTACGATCGTCAAGTGATCATCATCAGATCTTTTACACTTAGGCTATTAAAACTACTGTATGTCTACAAGTATGGGTAGGCTAATGATATTTACAATATATACCGGTACCGGTACCCTTATTTAGTTGCAGAAGCAATTAATCTAGCACAACTCCTCAAGATATGTGATTTTTTGCTGAGATACTGATAGTGGTGATTGACCGTCTAGTTTGCTTGCTTAGTGTGATTATGTGATTGTTATTAAATGGTCAGGTTATTGTGGATGGTGCACTTGGCTGTTTGAGCAATATGTGGTCCGTTTTCATGCAGCTGCCACCTCCCGCCGGCACAATAACCTGAGCATTTAATAACAATCGCATAGTCACACTAAGCAAGCAAACTAGAAGGTCAATCGCCCATATCAGTGCCTCAACAAAAAATCACATATCTTGACGAGTTGTGCTAGATTAATTACGGCTGCAACTGAATAAGTGTATAGACTATATTGTAAATATCATAACCCATACTTGTAGACATAGATTAATAGCCTAAGTGTAAAGAATCTGATGATCGCTTGACGACCAAAACTGGTCATCCAAGTGTATTTATTAATCTCTTGTATTTTTCTTTTTCAGGATTAGGGAATCACCCATTTGACAATTGAGTACAATCGTGTTGATCGTCCAATAAACATTAAATTTCGACTCCAAAGACACAAATATGACGTCCTACGAAAGAAGGCATGGCTAAAGTCAACTATTAGGCAAGTTTGATAAAAAAAACTCAATGTTCTCATGATAGGGCAATGATAAAAAGCGCGGTAAAAATAGGAAATCTTGTAGATGAAGCATAAATACTGCAAACATTGCAAAAGACGAGCTGGACGTCTATCTTGGGAATTCAATGCCTGACTTGCATACTCATCCTTTCCACTGGTGTAAAGTGAATCAAACAATATCTCCAAGGCCCGCTAAACTAGCAAAAGAATACTTGATGATCCCCGCGACCACCTGCAAACTGAGGGAGTATTTTCAATTGCAGGAAACATTGTGACTGCCAAGCGGAGCTGCCTCGACCCAGGAAATGTTAACTTGCTAGTATTTTTGCACCAAAACAGACCTTAAATTAATTAAAGTATATTGTAACATTTATTTTTAAATAATGCATCTTCTTTGTGAACTGTTGAAGCCATTATTTCAGTGTTGCCAATACAAACTGTCAGTTGTAACTCTTCAGTCGGTCAACACGAATTTGTACAATGACTGTGCGGGGCACAATGTATATATTATAATATTATATGAGTAATAAGCAAATAAACTCCTAGAATAATATTCATGTATTAGTTATGACCTCGGTGGGAGTAGGTACGCGATAGCTTAACAACTGTACGACCAACGGCTCCGCTGAGATATGTAACCATACACATAATAGAATTCAAGTGCATGCTCTAATGTTATTTTATTTATTAAATCGGGTTATTCTAATTTGTATACACGTTCATAATGCTCATACGTAATTCACAAACCCTTATTAAACAAACTAAATATATAGAGTGCTAAAAAAGTTTTGCATATTGCGATTTAGTGACTTGTTTATTTTGATATGTGTATGTGATCATATTATACACAATATAGGGTACATACAGTACAAAGAAAAACAACACACAATCTTCTCTGCAAATGAGACAGAAACGCACAACGAATAACAAAAGTGGTAATGTGGGACTGAGCACACAAACGTCCTTTTCATGTTGGGGCATATCAATACCGTGCATGGCCACGACGAGCTCTAAGGCATGCTTGCAGAAATCAAGGCATACTGAGCACTTACGAATCCAACGTGGTTTGGGGCAGATTATCCCACTCTTGGAGAGCAGCTTCAATCAGTTGCTGTTTGTTTGTTGGAGGATTGGGACGGTGCGAAATTGCCCTCTTGAGCTCTTTCCATGCATGTTCAATACAGTCCATGTCCGTAGAATAGGCAGGCCACTCCATTCTCTGTATGATATGCATCTTAAGGAACTGATTGACCACCCTAGCTCGATGGGCACGAGCATTATCGTCCACTAGTGTAAAGCCCTCACCCATCGTGGCAACAAATCCTGTAGCGATAGGTTGAAGGGTGTTGTCTTGTACACCAGACCAATCGTGTTACCGTGGACAAGATTTAGAGGCGTACGTCGACCGGACATGATCCCACCCCAAAACATGACTGAACCTCCTTGCTGTTAGTGGCTTTCCTGGATGATGGACTCGTGAAATCTCTTACCCACTCGGAGCATTCGAGTGTGGCGCCGTAATAGTGATAGTGATTGTAATAGTGATCATAACTGAAAATCCACAGCCTGTTTCCAGTCTCCGACCGGGTCAGGAATGGAATGAATGAAGCCCCCATCTAGCGGCGAGGATATGAACTGTGCCGGCTGCCGAGGCCTGACGCACTCCTCTGGGGCAATGATTAAATGAATGACAGATGAAATGAAATGATAGTAGAGAGTGTTGCTGGAATGAAATTTTGACAGGGAAAACCGGAGTATCCGGAGAAAAACCTGTCTGCCTCCGTTTTGTCCAGCACAGATCTCACATGGAGTGACCGGGATTTGAACCACGGACCCAGCGGTGAGAGGCCGGCGTGCTGCCGCCTAAGCCACGGAGGCTTTCAATAGTGATCATAACTAACACATGTAATGTTTGCAGGAGTGTTATTTACTTATTTATCATATATTTTATACATTGTACTCCGCCCAATTATTGGGCAAATTCAAGTTGACTGACTGAAGAGTTACAACTGACAGTTCTTTGTGGAAGCTAGGCTAAAACCGAATAAAAGATAAACATTCCTGTCCTAAATTTTGATAACAGCCTTCCCGACAAAAATGACCAAGATTCAAAATCCTTGCCGAAAACTCTTCGTTTTCTCTTTCTGAAACCCTTCCCAATATGATTGATGTTTGTCCTTCCAATGTCGCTGACTCTGATTTGGTTATTGTTAACATAAAAAAGGAAGGCCACGTATATTTACGCAAAATGAAACTTTTATAGATTTCTATAGGCCTACGTCATTCCGAAAATGAGTGGAACACAACTGAAGCGACGACCTCTCATTCGAACCAGTTTCAAAACTTATTTTCTTATCTCAAGTCCACTAATCAACTAATCGATTTTCCGGTTATTCGATTAATCGAACATCGATTATTACCAGCTCTAGTACCTAGCTAAGGTGCTATACCAGGTGAATCGGCTGCCCCTAATTATATTGTTTTATGTAGCCCAACTAGCGTTGTTATCAGGAAGGTCAATATTTCTGTGCGTGCATCCCGTACGGTTTTAATGCACTGCAAGCATTTCTTGCAAACGATACTGAGGGCTATTAATTGTCTCTGGTATTAGTCTGCAGTCCCCAGAGGAGTGCGTCAGGCCTCGGCAGCCGGCACAGTTCATATCCTCGCCGCTAGATGGGGGCTTCATTCATTCCATTCCTGACCCGGTCGGAGACTGGAAGCAGGCTGTGGATTTTCATTTTCATTAGTCTGCAGTCACATCGAGGGAAAAGTAATAGGGTTCAGTATCGTTTGCAAGAAATGCTTGCAGTGCAGTAGTACCATACGGAATGCAAGCAGAGAAATATCGACCTTCCTGATAACAACGCTAGTTGGGCTACATAAAACAATATTACTAGGGGCAGCTGATGGACCTGGTATAAGCGAGAAGCACTGGTTCCGATTCACGGCGTAAGCTACATACGGCAAGTTCCAACCATCGTGTGTTTCGAATTCTTTGTGTTTAACAAAAAACTTTCACTAAATTAAATAGGTTACGTTCTACGATGGCACATAGAGCAACATACAAACCAAAAATGAGGGCATCTCCAGCGATTCAATATGTGGTAACTAGCAGGGGATTACTTCAAAATGTGCAAAGCAAGTTGGCGAGAAATTTTAATGTGTTTTAATACAACGGTCAAACTAAAATATAGGATTTAGCAAAATAAAAACAAAATGAAACAGTAATGTGGAAAATGGTGTTTCTTACCCAAAGTGCAGTCTAATTTTGAACGAAAGTAATTTTATGAACGGGGCGTCAGAAAATAGTTGCAATATTGCCTACACTTAGCAGCAGCCTGTTGCTAAAATTAGTGGTGATTCCTTGTTCCCAAACGATTCTTTTGCATTGGGTGTTCTCGTGATACCTCAGACCGGAAGTAGGGGAGGCTGTGCCTTTACCAATTCGTGAGAACAATGTAACCTTTGCTTTGCCTTAACTTTGTAATCACACAGAATTGGAACTTGCGTAATCCCTGAGAGAATGAGTTCATTTCTCTACCTACAAGAGCACAACGCTGCGACCAAGCACCAGCGGATTCCTTGTGGTCCCGGTTCAATTACGCTAATTGTTCGTTGGTGGTCTCAGGCTTCAAAACCCTTGTCCTACTTGTTGATATAAAAGTTCAGACACCTCCCTTGTGATTATTTTTACTATTGCTATACCTGGAGTGGTCAGATATATGGCACGGATGGTTAGACATTTGTACTCGCTGTTTGTAGTTGCGGGGTCGAATACTAAAAAGTCGGTTGTCATCTAAATAAGCTATACGCAAATGTGATGAATCCTTGGCGGTAGATTTAGTGGCACGTTGAAAAAACTCCAGGCTAAAATGAAGGAAAACCGGGGTTTCTGAAAGGGTCTCTCCTTGTATATCATAAAGCCCAGCTGATTCTTTGAGTCATCTGGTACTTATTGTTTGATTGGAATATTATTATGACATATTACCTTTTGTTCGTGTGGTTGCTTGTCCTCGTAATGACTACAGATTGGATAGAGCAATTTCAGATACATTTGTTAGTGAGTAGGTCCGATCTCTGAGGTCCCTGGGCAGCACTCCGTGAGATTCATAATCCCACATGGTGAGACGGTGAAATTATTCATCCTTATTCCATACCTTGGAAATTATTAAATCTATCTATACGAATATTGGCATAGTGATAGCATAGTTCACAGTACAGCTGTGGTAAACATAGCGACCACGTGATTTTCTTATGTTATCATGTCGAGACTTGGCACGATTAGGTTACAGTAAATGAAACTCCTAAATATAATTTATTTCAGTTGTTTTAAAATTCAGTATGGAAATTTCTAAGCACACGTACAGTATGCCACGAGCTAACACCATAACATCGCTGGATACATTTCAGAAGGACGCGACTAGGCAGTACAATAATCAATATCATATGAGGAAGGAATTTTCAACTCGTGAGAAGCTTCTCGTTTGCTTGAAAGAAGCTGGTTTATTCGAAGGGGGAAAAACCAACTTGAGTCAAGTGCCAAAGAAAAACTAATATTCACGAGGACTACTCTTCCATCGAAATAAAGGGTCATGACCTAGGAAGAGACACCATGACAAGAATATTGGCCTTCTTACGAAGACTCCTTGAACGCTCCTAACAACTTGAAAGGAAGCAAAAGTTCTGAAGTTGAAGTGACCATAGCAAAGGTTGGAACTAACGGTAGTTGATGACACATGGATGTTTTAAGAAAGACACTGTCCGTAACGTTTTATCTCACTAGGCGCGTTATTCAGATGGATAGCATTTTTAATAATTTAATCATTAACCATTAATCAGTCTATTAACAGAGCCAGATGGATGCCTAGCCGCTTACCATACCCTATAAATAGTTTTACATTGTGGTCGTTCCTGTCTGTAGTTGCCGGTCGCATTCAGCCGCAGGACTACCGTGTGAAATGGATGCTATATAAGTAATTATAGACCGTCTTGGGTAAATAAATGGGGGCCGTAGAGATAATAACTGTCAGTGTTTTTCTGTAATGTGCAAGGAGGCAGAAGATCAAAACGTGAGTGACACTGGTTCATAAATAAATGAGTTAAACCTGCTTTTAATTACTCTTCTACATTCAGTATAATGGAATTAATTTGCTCTGTAATTTGGCACGTGTTCATGGCAAGCTGCTTGCTGTACTTCTGAGAGCTTGGAATCGAGTTATTATGACAGATGTAGTACCCGCTATTGAACAATTGTTGTTCTACATCGCCGTTTGAAAAGGGTTAGTTTCGATGATCCATTTGTTATGGAATATGTCACTGATTGGCTGAGAAATATTATACAACTTATAACCGCAATTGCAACCCGAAGGTGATAACATTCGCCCAGCTCTAAAACGGTTTAATTTCCTACCGATAATGAATCAATTTTGTTGTATGCTTGGTTGTATACTAGCTCTGAATAGTAGACGAAGCGAATATTTTCTTACATAATAATATTAATAATAATAATAATAATAATAATAATAATAATAATAATAATAACAATAATAATAATGAAAATAATAATAATAATGATAATATCAAATTTGAAAACGTCAGAGCATATGCAGTATATCAGGATTGGCATTACACCATTCTTCCACGACTGACATAGTTGTCCACTAGAGTTGGTACCTCTATTTTGTCTGTGGGTTGGTCCTCTGCACTGCTGTACAGTGTAGACCACCTTACACACTCTATGATAAAACTTGCAAGTCTTCTTTAGCTGTAGAGAGAAGTGGTTTGCAAACTCGTTCGATTCAAAGGAGCCCGGGGTACAACACAACCACGTACTGTGTCACCGAATTAACTGGTCTTTTGTGAGGTGACACACTTCTATCCTTGTTATTGGTAGAAACCCTGCTATATATCAGTGTTGTTCTACCTCATTCTTTTCCTTACGCCTGACCACCATTTTCCTGTGATGTATGGATATACTGTTCAGCAATAGAAATAGTGAAACTCACTGTATCGTTCCTTTAGAGCAGATCAAATGAAAACCAATCTCGGAGCAAGTTGCAATGTTTGCATTGTGGGGATGTATTCCCTTAAATGTCAGGGAGCGTGTGATAATGTAGTGGTAGAACATTGAGACAGAGGCTGGACTATTAGTCTACACACCTTTGAAGCCAGCCATGTTCAGAAAATCTTTAGTTGTCTTCAATTAAGGCACTGCCGTTTTCACCAACTGCTTGATGAATGCGTGCCAACTCCGAACGACTAAACACTGTCACCGTCATCGCCATGCTACAGTTACTAGTAGTGGCACTAAATAAGTAGTCAGTGACCATTTGATCACACAGTACCACGAAATAGTGTAGTTTTACACTCCAAAACATTACCATTGGGTTGGGCTTACTGTTTATATGCAATATTTCTTCGTCACCACGACAATATTCAATTCGTTGTGTGTCTGAAGAGTTCGGGTTAAGGTTTGGGGAAACAGATAAAACAGAAAATAGGAGTAAATTGCATGTATTGGCCTTCAAATAATTCACCATCCACTACAGCATAATTATCACAACGTTCATGAAACATTTGGGAACTATCGGCAAAAGACTCTTCAGGATTTGATTGAAAAACAACTGTCTCACGTTTTTGACTTCCAGTACTTCCTCAAGACGTACGCCTTTCAAGAAGCTTTTCAGTTAGAGAGACAGAAAGACGTTCGCAGGTGCCAGATCAGGACTCAAGAAGCTTTTCAGGAGGAGTGACAGAAAGACGTTCATTGGTGCCAGATCAGGACTCTAGGGTGGACAATTGAGAACGGGTACGCAGCGAATTGGCGAGCACTGTCACACGAATTGCATTGTGCAAAGGCGCGTGATTGTGCACTAACATTCCGAACAATTCTGGTGGAACGCGCCGGATGTGTCGTAGCAACCGTGCCAAAACGTCTTCGCAAAATGTTGCTTTCACAGTTTGACATGCAGGAAAGAATTCCTTATGCATGATTGCATCCATTCAAAGAAGTCTATCAGCATTGTCTTGGCCTTAGAGTTTTGCAGGTAACTTGGGGTGGGTGTGTCATTCCATCGATATCGTTTGCCACTCGGATTCTGGATCGAACAGGTCTTATCTCCTGTGACAATAGTTTACTGAAATTATGACTCCTGGTCACTTATTGGGTAATGAAATCTCCAGTGGTTTCGGTCCATTTTGCTTTCGGCTCGTCTGTCAGCTTGTTTGACACAAACTGGGAGCAGATCATCCGCTTATCCTTACGATGGTGTGCAACGTGTCCTTGGTAATACTGAATTCCTCCTCCATCAAGCATAGAGTCAGTAGCTGATCTCGTGTAAGCATGTGTCTCAATCCTTCGATCGTGTCTGGGGTTTTTCTTCTCGATTGCTGACCCATACGTGGCTCACCTCAGTTATTTCCTTTCCGGTTCGAAAGCGTTTCAGCTAGTTATATACGAGTTTTCTGCTCATGGCTTCCCGTCCTGTACACTTGCACCAACGTTTTAAGCGTCCCCGTTTCTGTCGCTTCACTCTACGGTGACATTAATTCTCATGCCCAATACGTTCAACTACCCACAGCGTGTTTACGCTAACGACCCCATGTATTGTACGCTACGTGGCGCCTCTGGACATGTTCCTGGATAGCCATGTGTGTTTGTGCGCACCTGGCCCACGATTCCCTTGAGACATCGGATGTTTTAGATACTACATTTGTTCAAGAGTTACTTTCTAGACTATTTAACAATCACGCGGGTATCCTCACCCTGAACTACTGTATCAGTTCCATGGAAGGGTACATTTTATTAACGTTGAACTCGATTCATTCGGAATAAATTGAGGAGAAATTAATTCAACTACATTGGAGACATTTAGCATTGTTTAATGTTGCCTAGGCCTATAGTTAATGTCCCAATATTATATTTCAGCTGCGTACAAGAAGACATGCGTTTACTGCACGAATGTCGTATATTTGGGATCATCCAGGTTTTTGAAGAACTTTAAAGAAAACTGGGAGTTACATTGCCAATTCCCAACGTTACGTTCAATTACACCGAGTAAGTTTTGACCATATTGGCTGGCTGTATGGCGTTATGGATCAGGCACTTGCCTTCAATCTGGGGTCAAATACAGATCCAATCTGATGGCATTTGGAGGTACTTGCTGCGAGGACCCGTGTCAGTAGAATTATTGTCAGGTTAAAGAATCCTCCAAGGCAATATTTCGACAAACTGGTGTCCGTAAAATCACCCGATTAAGAGGGATACTATACACATAACATTTTTATTATTATTATTATTATTATTATTATTATTATTATTATTATTATTATAAATTTGAAATATTTCTCTTATGCCACACCGTGTAAAGTGCCTTGACCTTAGCGTTTTTCAGGTGATTTTTGGCGATTGTCAATTGGATTATAGATCGAACTGGCAGCCGTAAAGTTCTGTACAGTAATTTAATCTATATCGACATTTCTATCCTCTTTGGTGAAAAGGGTAGGGATCTGTAGCACGGTGTCTCTTTTTGGAAACGAACCCATATTCTGCCTGCTGGTGATACAAGCATAACTCACGTGATATTCAAGACTACATTGTTATCTTTGGAAATTATATTTCAGAAGAGCACCAAACTGGCTTCGAATTTGGACTCATTTACTTCAGTTTTCTTATTTTGCTGTACATTTCTTATTTTGCTGTACATTTTCGACGAGGTACAGCATTTATCTATTATTGCCACGTCACAATTTGTTTCCCGAGTGTGGTGATTCACACTCACGTGGCACGGCACTTTAATTGAGCCAATCATCAGCTAAACTGCTCAATTTGGTCTCCCTTCTCTGCTAAATGACCACAGGGAAAGACCGTTGCCACGCGTCAGAGCCACCATTGCTGACATGATCTCAGACACTTACGGAAATTTCAAGACAAACAAACTCATAAAGTGATGCAGAGCAGAGCAACATTTTATGCATTTTTTTGGATTGTTTAGGGGCTGCGATATCGTGGTTAGCACTTGAGTGTGACATGAGTATGCCTGATTACCTGTGTTAGGGTGATGTCTGTATTATTATACATTATATAACTGGTAGAGAGGCGGCCATAACTTAACGTTTGATGCCATATGGTTACTTACTTGGAGTAGACGAGAGCAACCAAAGCAAAGCCCTTCTAGGAAGTCTGAGGTAGAAATTAAAGCCACCTCCTCTCAGTAATCCTCACAAGGTTAAGTAGAACCGGTTCCACCCCTCAGACCAGAATTGAAAGAGTCCGGAATTAAACCCAGGGTCTTTGGGGCCAGGAGTCTCATCACGTACATCTGAACCACAGCTGGAGGCACTTCTTAAACAGGAAGGATATTTATCCCTCATTAAAAATTTGACGGATATACTCGGATCAAAATTTAGTTATCCGTGAAAATAACGTGTTAACATTGGAAGGTACTATTTGACAACACTGTATTCGTGACAGCATGGTAGAAAGTAAATGACGTGCAGATAGTTCTCTCCGCTAATCGTGTGTGGATTAGCGCACCAATTGTACTCAAGTAGCGTGCTTTTCATCTGTATGGCAGTCTGAATGCTGGTAGCACCTTGGTAACGAGTAGAAGTCCTGGCCCAGGTAACGTCTGTGCGGTGGCGATGATGTTCGTCAGTCATACCCAATGAGAACACTACATTGTCATTCGATGATTTGAACATATATGTTCACACTTTTCACTTTCACTTTTCCTAATGCTACTCTCTGCACAACTGTAGATCAGGAGCAACAGTCGGTTTAACCGTTCCTTCAAAAGAACTGTTACTTAAAACACAGGTGCATATCATTGATGTTTTTGGCATGGAAGTTCGGTCCCCGTTCATCCATCCCATTTCGTATATGTTCATGTTTATGTCTACATCTGAGGCACTGACATGGGAAAGATTGTAAGTCACAAAAATTAAATTTTACAGGAGAGGCCAAAAAAATGAAGCCTCGAGAACACCAAAAACTATATTTTATTACAATAAATTGAAAAATTAATTTTTCCTGATTTAGCCTACAAACTTTTGCATGACATCGTCTCAGTCCTGTTTACTTTGTAGCATATTATTTCGTAAGTTATTATTTTTTTTTGCTCAAAAATATTAAAGTACGGTAGTTATTTACATTTTATTCACAACGAAAGGATCAGCTTCATTATTTGAAGGCAATATCATACCAATTTCTACAGAGTCGGCTGAGATGAAATCTAGATGTCCACGTGGCGGATGATTTCTATGGTCGGGTGTACTTTTTAACGGCAACCCCATCAGATGAGTTAATGAGAGATGTAATGACTGATGATAATTGAAACTGGCCAAGGATTTGGAAGATAGATGTGAGCCTAACCGATTAATGGGTGATATCCCGGCATTCTCTTGGAATTAAAAAATTGGAAACCAAGGACTGATATTATAAGAACTGCCACTAGTAGGTTCAACCCACTCGTTCCCCAGGTTCGTAGACAATATAGCCGGTTCCTAGCTGTGTGTGTAAATGCACTAAGCTAAACTGGTAGGTGGAACTGATGGATTAATAAATGAAATGCACCATGACGTCTTGATTGAATTGGATATAAAGTGACAAATGCAACGAGAATGGATTCCGGTATAAATTTATATAAACAAACCCCAACCTAGTCTTAACTTCAACAGCTAGACCTACTAGAAAGTGGGAACCAGCACCAGCTGAGTAGCCGAGCGCGTTTCTAAGCAAGGCATGCCCCACGTTTCTCTACACTCCTTCCGAGCATATGATAGGATGGTACTGCGCTCGAAATCATGTCTAGTAGAGAGGATAAGACAGGACGAGGTACGAACCAAGGACCACCTCAGAAAAATGGCATATTTTAAATTTGGAATTTTCGACTAAATTTGCAGTCTGGATGGAAGAGATTATTTAAATATGCATTTGGAAAAATTTTCGCCTGAAGAAATATTTTTATTTCTAGAAATATTAGAGATTTTATGATCTGGTAATTTTTAACCAAGAGAAAATGAAAGAAGTATTGTCCTGGAAGTCGACACATTTACCGAGGTTCGCTGCGAGAAACCGGTTTTTGATCCAGGGGGGGGGGGGGAGAGCAAGGTTGACTTGAGGTCAGACGCACGCCACTATAAAAGTGGGGGAACAGACACGTGTCAGAAGCGCGCCACTTTTAGGTGAGAACAAATTAGAAAATAGTTTGAATACTGAGGAAGGAATAAATATTAAAATCTTTATTTAAATATTTTATAAGAGTGTTACATATTGAATTCACCAGCAGAGAAAAAGAAATTTAATTGGCAAAACGGATTTTAAATTAAATGACTGAGAGAGAAGTTATGTATGAACTTGTCTATATTCATTGAGGTTGGAGGCTAGTTGACCAGATTTGCGGGGGAAATCTGAGCGAGGAGGCTAGGAGACTCTGGGAGTCGAGCCTCTTTCTATTTGGACCGTCGAGAAGACAAGACGTAATTATATTCACTCTTCGAAAAGTATAGACAAAGGTCTTTGTGAACCCGAGACTTCGAAAGGAAGCAACAAGTTATGGAAACGCAGAATTGAGTATTATAAGTCAACAGTATTAAGAAAGAAGTTATTCATTGCATTTAAGGAAGAAATCTACGAGGAGATAGAATTTTCGAAAGTTACAAACTGAACATCGAACACGTAATTACGCAGGAAGAAAGTCTGAAGAAGTGAGACCTAGATTATTAAGAATTTATCAATCTAAGCAGGTATGGATGAAACTTCAGGTCGGAGGGGAAAAACTACGACTACACATTATTTCGTAGTGAGAATGATGTTCTAAATTCATCATGTTGGGAAAGTAGAACTATACTAAACCGGTGAGATCCAGAAATGACCAGGATGACATAGCAGTATGAATAGCGAGCTGCAGAACACCGCAGTTTTCGCTCATATAACGTTACAAGCTACTACGAGAGAAATTCACGACATGGAGGTGATTTCTTGTCATGAAAAGAACACTGCAAACTACCGACTTCAAAGAACATCTAGATTTGAGAAGAAGAGGACGAGCGGATTCGTGATGGAGACGGCGAGGAACCCAGGACTGGAGGATGCGAGGCAACCAGAGCTGTGGCGAGTACGTGTCACCATCATGGACGGGGGAAGCAGGTCGGCCGGCGAGGATCCAGCTGGAAACCTGTTTGGTAACATCAACCCAGGTCGTTCACCTTCATTGCAGTCCAGTCAGTGGAGATGACATAATGCAGCCAGTTTGGAGGAGCACGCTGCATTCCAGTAACCACATGGCGAGATTCCGAGGACACAGGAGTCATCAGGTCTGTCACCAACGATCTCAGAGAGAAGGTAGACCAGTGCATTTCTCACATATGTAGTTAGATCTTGTACACGTTATTCCAGAATGTTGACCAACATATTTGCATTTATAACCTATGTTATTGTACTGTCTTGAAAGTCTTAGTAAGTTTCTAGTAATTGCGATAGTTATTTTCATACGTTACTTAGACGTATTTTGAAGGCTTGATCGATGATCGTAGACATCGTTAGTATTTTTCATTGTCATTTTAGAGCGTTAAAATTTTACTTAGAATGATTTAATTGCGATTGCGAACGTATATTCCGTAGATTTGTCGTAACATCGGAAATTTCCGTAATGTTGTAGTTATATCGAAGAACGATTATATATATGTATTGAAACATGAGAAATGAAGCACAACTTTGTGATAAATAAATAAATAATGTATCAGAGAAAGAGTATAGTCATGTGTTTGACGAAAGCAAATAAGTTATAATTTGAAGTAGAGGAAGGAAGGACAGAGAATCCTATAAGTAAAGAGTTTATTCATTTCAGGAACGAAATATTATTTGTAAAACGAAGTTGTTGACAGGAGTATTCAATATTGGCATTGAAGGAACTCCAGTATGAAAGAAATGAAAAGACATTGTAAAACCCAGAATGTTAATGTACGGAGAAGAACAGTATGCGATAATTGAATGCATAACTGAATAAAAAACGATATTATAAAATGTTATGAATCTATATTTGTCATAAATGATACTGTGAGATGGAAGGAAGGATATTAGCATTTATTGTGAACAGAAACGTGAGGGAAGGTTATTGTTATTTTTATAACAGACACAAGCAGACTTGAAATTCAGAATTAAGCAAGAAATTGTAACGGAGAAGTATTTGGATAGAGAAGGAAGTAAGTGGAAAGTATTTGAACATAGCACGGAATGTATAATCGATAGAGGATTTTGTAGGAGGAGGTATAGTGTATTCGTGAACGTTATTGCATTTGTGATTTCTAGTAGGAATACTAAATATCATACTTTGATGAAAGTAGTTGATATGGAACGGTAGAAGTTTTGTGAATGTGCTAAGGGAAGAAATGTTAATGAAATGCATTTGTATTATCAAGGCGTAACAGAGACGCGATGATATGCAACGTGAGTTTATGTAGAAAGGTTTTGTAATATTTGTGGTGATTAAGAGAAGTCATATTTCTATTTGGATTGGATGGGAGTGTGAGACGTGAGGGTAAATGCCACACGCACTCGACATTTGGTTGGAGAGCTTATCTGAACAGTCGTGTATTGTAAGTTTGTTTTATTATTAATTTATGAAAACCCGAGTCGTACACTTTAGTGATGAAATATTAACTTCATTGTTCGTATTCATGATTCACATGGAATTGACACATAAATACCTATTTTGACCAGTTTTATTGTGTGAAATACGAAGAAAGATGGTGAAATACGTAGAAAGATGGTGAGACAGGAGGAAAGTAGTGGAATGAACTCTAATAAATTAGAGATAGTTATTATGATATCGTGCGGGTCGCGACTATGTATAAAATGTAAATACTTTATTATCTTTATTATTAACCATTTCTTTTATTCCATTTTAAAGCTTGAGATCTTATTTTAGAAGACTTTAACGATTGTATTAAGTAGGGAGTGTGTTTGTGATGATGAACGTTAAAGCATAACTTCAGTGAACAAGTAGGACAGATATTGCTGTCATAACAATAAACAATGTGTTTATTTAAATATCTTAGAGCAGAGATACATTTCATGTATGTGTAAGGATGCAAGAAAGACACTTATCAAGCGCATCTAGCCTAAGTGAGGCTTACATATTTATTTCTATTCGTGGTGAAGGGAACATAATTTGTCATGTTGTTTTTATTGTCATTAAATGGCAAGCATATTTTTATTCTTGCTAAGTTTCTTAGAACTGATTCTTTGATTCAACACTTAATTACACTAGAACGATACCGCTAGCTAGATGCAGACAATTTATCTTAACGCCCGAGAGCCGAGTTGCTCGTTAAATCTCTACCTTATTTATTTCTTTTTTCTGTACTGTATGCAGCTAGTTAGTAGTATATTTAGAGATGTAAATGTGTGTTCCTAGGGTTCCCTAGTCATTAGTCCGGTGGAAGTTGTTCAGCTCTTAGCCGAGTGTTGACATTCCCACGATCCTTTTACCATCTGTGCGGATTTGGGACTGTGCTTTAGAGGAATTCGGGCGCATATATAACATATCTAATTGATGGTCGCCCAACAGGTGTGGCTTCGACGTTGTCGATTGCATGGGTCTATCGAATTTGTTAATTCGAATTCCCAGTGCTGAGTGACCAGCGGTTGTGTCGAGTTTGTTACACTAGGTGATATTTCGTAATCACGGCTATTTTAAGCATGTTTGGTGTTCAACACAGTCGTGTTTTGTTTGTATTTTAAATGCCGATCCCAATCTGACAAGTTGAGGAGATGAATTCCCGTTGTTTGATGTGTGGAGTACAATTTGTTGTGAGACATATATTGCATTGTTCCGGCGAAAGACTTTTTGGTCAAGTATAACGATAAATGTAAAGTGATGTCATATTTAAATAAATTTTGGTTAGGATTACTTCTTGAAGAAAGTTCAGCGTTAGGCATTGTTAGGTCTAGATACCGTTAGCGTTAGTATTGACGTAGGTTATGTAAAAAAACATATCTACGGAATGCGTGAGTATATCATAAGGAATTTATAAATGTTGGTCATTCTGGAATTTCGCTGTGTTTGGTATAGTAATACTTCCCATATTTTCTCATTGTATAAGATTATGTCGTCTGAGGACATGACCTATATCAGGTCAATATTGGAGCAAATGAAGACCAGTCAGGCAGGTTTGACTGCCGAAGTTGAAGCTTTACACACTATCACACATGATAACACTAAGAAGTTAGGAAGAGAAATTAAGAACACTACGGCAGCGATGAAGGAAGAGAGTAAGCAGGCGCAAGAAGAAACCAAGAAAGTACAGGAGGAGATTAAATATCTTTAGAAAAGACACAAGAAGCAAACCGACAGGCGCAAGAAGAAGCTAAGAAAGTACAGGAGGAGATCAAGAAAGACCTAGAAAAGGCGCAAAATGAAGGAAGAATATCACAGGAAATGAGTAGACTAGCTCAGGAAGAAAGTCGACTGGCACAAGAAGGAGCTAGAAAGTCACAAGCAGATGCAGAGAAACGACTGCAAGAGCTACAGCAGATTCTACAGAACAGTATGGACACTATAAAACAAGAGATAAAGCACAATTTACAAAGTAGTATAGAAACTATAAAGGTTGACAACACAAACCATTTCAACACTATTTCAGGGTCCCAAGGTGAATTGCAGAATCAGCTGACTACCTTAAATGGTAGAGTTGGTGAGCTCCAACAAAAGGTAACTAATCAACAGCAGTTGATATCTGAGGGCATAAATGTTGATATAAATAAATGTATTGTTGAAGCTGTGTTACAATTGAAAGAAGAAGTGTTAAAAAGTAGTAATGATCATATTTATGAGATGCATGGTAAGATCTTGAAAGAGGTTAAAGACATTGAAAGTAAGGCAAATATTCATGTAAATGGGTTGCGAGAGGAATTAACTAAACGAATAGACTCTTTAGAGGAATCCCATGTTACAACACTTAGCGAAATAACGAGCAAAACTGATAAAATTAATTTTAAGGAGTTAGATAAAATTAGAAAATTAGTTGAAGAGGTCAACACTGAAATAGCTCAAGTCAAGTCTAAGCAAGAGAAAGAGATAGGTGAGCTTAATGAACAGATGAAAGCACTGTCGATGAGGGACACATCTAAAATGAAACAAGATCTCCAGGATTTCTTTAAAGAAAGAGACAGCAAATTGCAAGGAGAATTGCACCGACTAGGATTTAGCCAAGGCGAACAGGAAGATGACAGGGAGAGCGTAGACACTCACATGTTTAGTAGGTCACGCAACAACACTAATGGAACGGAGCGCAACGAAAGAAATATAAGAGAACCGGATATGGTAGGAAGGACGTACGATCAGACTCCCAGTAGGAATAATCAGAATGTAGTGGTCATTAAAAGCCATGAAGAGAATCCAGATAAGTTCACGGGGGAAGGAAATGTCACCGCCGTTGAATTCTTGAGGGACATGCGTTACTACCTAGAGGAGAACAAAATTCCTAGAGAGAGAGATGAGAGTAGTAGAGAAGTACTTATCATCAGAGGCGTTAATTTGGCATATAGCGTTCAGATATACCTAGGATACGTTCGACGAATTTGCTGAGGCTTTGTTGAAACGATTCTGGAGTGAAGAGTTGCAACAAAACATCAGGTCAGAAATATATTCGAAGAAATACCCTTACTCTGTACCGACACGTTATGCGAGCTACTTCACAAATCAGTTAGCCCGTCTACAACACCTTCATACTCCATTGGCAGAACCGGAGCTGATACACGTCATATCCAGACAGTTACCAGCCGAGGTTAGGAAACACCTGATTTCGTCAAATGTAAACACTTTGGAAGACATGGCTGAGTTGCTGCGACGATTAGACCACACAAGATATATAGCGCAATCTCAATCACAAACCAACAGTCAAAACGTAAGAAATAGGCACGAAAACAGGGAAATACACACAGTATCAGTTGATCAACAACAACAAACAGATGTAACACCAGCTAGGACAGGACCAATTAGGCGCAACTATGGTAGGACCAGGAATGATCCAGGCTAAAACCGAGCCAGGGAAGGCTGGTCGTACAAGAACCGTTACTGGAACGAGAGACAGAGAGGGTCTAGATACCAGTATAACAACAACAACAACATGAGATTTCAAAGAAACAACTATCCTGACAGGCAGAAGGAAGGAGATCCTAGAAGATATTCCAGATATAGGAACTGGAACGATGGCAACCAACAACAACAGCGAAGTCCTATGCAACAACAACAACAACAACCGAGGAACAACTATCAAAGGAGCAGATGGACAGATGATGGAAATGTTCAGAGATATTATGAAGAACGAGAAAGAGAAAGCCAGGATTACAGAAGAAATCAGAGGGATAGAGAAGAAAGAACGGAACAACCCCAACAACAGGCACAAGTGAGTGAGGAACCTCAACCAGGAACTAGTCGTGAGGGCCAAAATCACGACAGGCCTGGACAAAAATAACGCCAATTCATAAACGAAGGTAGGAGAAAACGTAGATCACACAATAATGAGGCATGAGATCGCCATAAATGAACTGTACGAGGTAACCAATGAAGAATTGTTATACGAGAGAGAGGAGCCGAAGAAAGGAAATACAGCCAGATTACCTATCATTCATATGAAAGTAGGGGAGAACATTCTAAGAACCCTTATAGACACTGGTGCTACAGCCTCAAAATATCTGAGAGTAGTTTCCAGAAGTTAGAAGCTGAGAATTTATTAACCGCATTGCCTGTATCAACTATAAAAGTAAGAGGAGTGTTCAATGACAAAACTATGAAGTGCAAAGTACAAACATTATTGGAATTTTATATAAACGACCAGAGATATGAACAGATATTCATAGTGCTAAATCACATTAGTTTTGATGCAATACTGGGTATTGACTTTATTACGCAGTCAGGAGCTGTCATTGACTTAAAGAATGGAATTATTCGGTTTAACACTGGTGAAACAGAGGGTGGAACTTCAAGCTCGAAGGAACAAGAGTACTTCATGGAAGATGGTATTGGTGAAGGGATATTGGAAGAGATGGTCTTGGAAGTGCAAGAGGAAGGAAGAAGACGTCCCAACTATCCCATAGAAAATTTTGGTTATTATCAGGGGAAATTGGAGGCATTAATTTCACACTTCGCTGATATTTTTGATGACAAACCAGGGGTGATCAAAGGTTTCAAATATCAGATTCGCTTGATAGATAACGCCCCATTTCAGAAGAAACTCTCTCCGATACCTGAAAAATATCAAGAAGAAGTTGCCGAGATTATAAAAGACATGGAAAGGGATGGCATTATTCAGAAGCAGGCTACCCCTCATTTAAATCCAATCACTGTGGTGAAGAAGGCAGATGGAAGTTTGAGGGTTTGTTTAGATGCCCGTCAAATCAATATGTTAACGATGAAAGAACAAGACAGGCCATCGAAGATAAGGGAATTACTGAGAAAATTCCGTGGAAAGACCTGTTTTTCCGTCATAGACCTGACGGCCAGTTTTTATCAAATTGAGTTGACTGAAGATAGTAGATGCTATACTGGTTTTCTATTTAACGAATCTATTTTTACGTTTCGTCGGGTTCCGTTTGGTTTAGTGAACTCGAGCCCAGCACATATTAGAGCTCTCGATAATAAGCTGAGCGAAGAGGTAAAGAAGTACGTCATATGTTACGTTGACGACTTGATTATTTCCTCAGAAACGCCAGAGAAACACTTAATGCATCTGAAAAATTTGTTTGAAGATTTGAGAGAAGCAAATATAAAAGTCAACTTCAACAAATGTCACTTTTTCCAAGAGAAAATAAACTTTTTAGGACACACCATAGATCAATTCGGTTATCGTCCAAACAATGACAATATTGAAGCAATTTCGGAATTTCCTAGACCTAAGAAGATTAAGGATCTTCGAGCATTTTTAGGTCTTTGCCAATTTTTGAGAGCCATTGTTCACGCTATTCGGAGGTGATGGCTCCACTTCACGAACTCTTGAAGAAAAATAATAGATGAAAATTGGGATGCTACAGTAGAAAATGCTTTTGTACACGCTAAGGAGATGCTTAAGAATAACATTAAGCTAGAATATCCTGATTTTGAGAGGACATTCATTGTGGAGACAGACGCATCAAGGATTGGAATAAGCGCGGTATTATACCAGAAAGACTCTGAAGGAAACAACCACTATATAGCCTTTCATAGTAGGAAGCTACGGTCACACGAGGTGAACTACTACGCTACAAAGCTGGAAGCGTTAGCTGTCATTAACGCATTACAACATTGGAAGAAGCTATTAATAGGCCATCCCATACTTATTAGAACTGACCATAAAGCACTTGAATTCATGCTGAAGTTCGATTTGTCTAGCGACAGAATGACTAGATGGACTATGTTCTTGCAGCAGTTCAATGCAACCATTAGACACGTGCCAGGTAAAGATAATCTGATAGCCGATATACTATCGAGGCATCCAACATCCAAGACTAACGTCAGAGTTAATGTCATACAACCAGATGACGAAGACCAGGCAACATTACACAAGTTAGCCAGAATCTCCACTTTTCAAATGAAGGACGCATTTCTGAGAAACATGAACAAGTATTTATCAGGAAGATTGAATGTACAGAATGCTACTTACGAGGAAATGAGGAAGAAATCTAGACATTTTGTACTGCAAGGAGACAAGGTCTGTAAATATGTGGATGTAGGTCATACCAAGATCAGAGTAGTGATACCACCAGAACTAATTGTACCAGTTGTATGGTTAACACATAAGTCTATAGGTCACGGAGGGTTAGACAAGACCTACAGCACCGCCCAGGATAAGTTTTACTGGATAAATATGCGAGAATCCATTGCAATTGTCATACCATCTTGTGAATTATGCCCAAAAAAAAAACAAATACAATTCAGAGTTGTTATTTGAGAAACCTAAGGCTATTATACCAACGAAGCCATTGGAATTCTTCAGCCAGGACAATGTCGGGCCTGCGCCCAAGAGTTTAAGAGGAAACCAATATGTACTTGTCACCATGGATGTATTTTCTAAAATCATCATGCTAAACCCCATGCAGAAGGCAACAACAAAAGCAGTTCTGAAGCATATAGAGAAGAACGTGATACCGAAGCTAGGAAAGCCAGAGAAGTTGATAACGGAACATGGAACTCAATATACAGCTGCAGAATTTGAAGAAACTATGGAGAGATTGAATTTTAGCCACATTTATAGTTCTGTACGAAGCCCACAAACAAATCCTATTGAAAGATCGATTTTAGAACTATCGAAGTACATTCGCTTATACAGTTCTGAGAATCATGCGAATTGGGTAAAGGTGATACCACTGGTAGAATATTGCATGAATAGCACTCGTCATGAGAGTACGAACGAGATTCCAACAGTACTGCATTATAATGAGAAGCCTAGAAGACCATGGGACGGAATCATAGATATCCAAGAAGATATAGAGATACCGATGGTCAGAAGGATAGAAGAGGCCAGAGATCATCTCAACAAGTCCGCAGAAAAGCGATTGAAGAGGACGAAAGGCAAGCGATTCAGCAGACCACTGAGAGAGGGAGATTTGGTTCTGACTAGAACAAATGTGAAGGCTGACGTCTTGAAGAAGATATTCGTCAAGTTCATTAACATCTTCAAAGGGCCGTTCAAAGTAGCGAAGGTTTACGGAAATAATTGCTATACCATAGCTAGACTGAGCGATGATCGTATTATTGGGAAATACAATCACTCAAAGTTAAAGAGATTCTACCCCCAAGATAAAATAGAGATACAATTTCGACAGCATATCAAAGTATAGTAACGATATGTAGTAACATAAAATCCATTCTTTACTTTCTATTAAGGTCGGATGGGGAAATGCGCTCGAAATCATGTCTAGTAGAGTGGATAAGACAGGACGAGGTACGAACCGAGGACCACCTCAGAAAAATGGCATATTTTAAATTTGGAATTTTCGACTAAATTTGCAGTCTGGATGGAAGATAAAATTTTAATATGCATTTGGAAAAATTTTCCCCTGAAGAAATATTTTTATTTCTAGAAATATTGGAGATTTTATAATCAGGTAATTTTAACCAAGAGTAAATGAAAGAAGTATTGTCCTGGAAGTCGACACTTTTAGCGAGGTTTGCTGCGAGAAACCAGTTTTTGATCCAGGGGGGAGAGCAAGGTTGACATGGGGTCAGACACACGCCACTATCAAAAGTAGGGGAACAGACGCGTGTCAGAAGGGCGCCACTTTTAGGCGAGAACCAATAAGAAAATAGTTTGAATACCGAGGAAGGAATAAATATTAAAATCTTTGTTTTAATATTTTATGTGTTACATATTGAATTCACCAGCAGAGAAAAAGAAATTTAATTGGCAAAACGGATTTTAAATTAAATGACTGAGAGAGAAATTATGTATGAATTTGTCTATATTCATTGAGGTTGGAGGCTAGTTGACCAGATTTGCGGGGGAAATCTGAGCGCGGAGGCTAGGAGACTCTGGGAGTCGAGCCTCTTTCTATTTGGACCGTCGAGAAGACAAGACGTAATTATATTCACTCTTCGAAAAGTATAGAGCAAGGTCTTTGTGAACCCGAGACTTCGAAAGGAAGCAACAAGTTATGGAAACGCAGAATTGAGTATTATAAGTCAACAGTATTAAGAAAGAAGTTATTCATTGCATTTAAGGAAGAAATCTACGAGGAGATAGAATTTTCGAAAGTTACAAACTGAACATCGAACACGTAACTACGCAGGAAGAAAGTCTGAAGAAGTGAGACCTAGATTATTAAGAATTTTTCAATCTACGCAAGTATGGATGAAACTTCAGGTCGAAGGGGAAGAACTACGACTACACATTATTTCGTAGTGAGAATAATGTTCAAAATTCATCATGTTGGGAAAGTAGAACTATACTAAACCAGTGAGATCCAGAAATGACCAGGATGACATAGCAGTATGAACAGCGAGCTGCAGAACACCGCAGTTTTCGCTCATATAACGTTACAAGTTACTACGAGAGAAATTCACGACATGGAGTTGATTTCTTGTCATGGAAAGAACACTGCAAACTACCGGCTTCAAAGAACATCTAGATCTGAGAAGAAGAGGACGAGCGGATTCGTGATGGAGGCGGCGAGGAACCCAGGACTGGAGGATGCGAGGCAACCAGAGCTGTGGCGAGCACGTGTCACCATCATGAACGGGGGAAGCAGGTAGGCCGGCGAGGATCCAGCTGGAAACCTGTTAGGTAACATCAACCCAGGTCGTTCACCTTCATTGCAGTCCAGTCATAGCGGAGATGACATAATGCAGCCAGTTTGGGGGAGCACGCTGCATTCCAGTAACCACATGGCGAGATTCCGAAGACACAAGCGTCATCAGGTCTGTCACCAACGATCTCAAAGTGAAGGTAGACCAGTGCATTTCTCACATATGTAGTTAGATCTTGTACACGTTATTCCAGAATGTTGACCAACATATTTGCATTTATAACCTATGTTATTGTACTGTCTTGAAAGTCTTAGCAAGTTTCTAGTAATTGCGATAGTTATTTTCATACGTTACTTAGACTTATTTTGAAGGCTTGATCGATGATCGTAGACATCGTTAGTATTTTTCATTTTCATTTTAGAGCGTTAAAATTTTACTTAGAACGATTTCATTGCGATTGCGAACGTATATTCCGTAGATTTGTCGTAACATCGGAAAATTCCGTATAGTTGTAGTAATATCGAAGAAAGATTATATATATATATTGAAACATGAGAAATGCAGCACAACTTTGTGATAAATAAATAAATAATGTATCAGAGAAAGAGTATAGTCATGTGTTTGACGAAAGCAAATAAGTTATAATTTGAAGTACAGGAAGGAAGGACAGAGAATCCTATAAGTAAAGAGTTTATTCATTTCAGGAACGAAATATTATGTATAAAACGAAGTTGTTGACTGGAGTATACAATATTGGCATTGAAGGAACTCCAGTATGAAAGAAATATAAAGACTTTGTAAAACCCAGAATGTTATTGTACGGAGAAGAACAGTATGCCATAATTGAAGGCATAACTGAATAAGAAACGATATTATAAAATGTTGTGAATCTATATTTGTCATAAATGATACTGTGAGATGGAAGGAAGGATATTAGCATTTATTGTGAACAGAAACGTGAGGGAAGGTTATTGTTATTTTTATAACAGACACAAGCAGACTTGAAATTCAGAATTAAGCAAGAAATTGTAACGGAGAAGTATTTGGAGCAGAGAAGGAAGTAAGTGGAAAGTATTTGAACATAGCACGGAATGTATAATCGATAGAGGATTTTGTAGGAGGAGGTATAGTGTATTCGTGAACGTTATTGCATTTGTGATTTCTAGTAGGAATACTAAATATCATACTTTGATGAAAGTAGTTGATATGGAACGGTAGAAGTTTTGTGAATGTGCTAAGGGAAGAAATGTTAATGAAATGCATTTGTATTATCAAGGCGTAACAGAGACGCGATGATATGCAACGTGAGTTTATGTAGAAAGGTTTTGTAATATTCGTGGTGATTAGGAGAAGTCATATTTGTATTTGGAGAGGATGGGAGTGAGAGACGTGAGGGTAAATGCCACACGCACTCGACATTTGGTTGGAGAGCTTATCTGAACAGTCGTGTATTGTAAGTTTGTTTTATTATTAATTTATGAAAACCCGAGTCGTACACTTTAGTGATGAAATATTAACTTCATCGTTCGTATTCATGATTCACATGGAATTGACACATAAATACTTATTTTGACCAGTTTTATTGTGTGAAATACGAAGAAAGATGGTGAGACTGGAGGAAAGTAGTGGTATGGACTCTAATAAATTAGAGACAGTTATTATAATATCGTGCGGGTCACGACTATGTATAAAATGTAAATACTTTATTAGTTTTATTATTAACCATTTCTTTTATTCCATTTAAAAGCGTGAGATCTTATTTTAGAAGACTTTAACGATTGTATTAAGTAGGGAGTGTGTTTGTGATGATGAACATTAAAGCATAACTTCAGTGAACAAGTAGGACAGATATTACTGTCATAAGAATAAACAATGTGTTTATTTAAATATCTTAGAGCAGAGATACATTTCATGTATGTGTAAGGATGCAAGAAAGACACTTATTAAGCGCATCTAGCCTAAGTGAGGCATACATATTTATTTCTATTCGTGGTGAAGGGAACATAATTTGTTATGTTGTTTTTATTGTCAATAAATGGCAAGCATATTTTTATTCTTGTTAAGTTTTTTAGAACTGATTCTTTGATTCAACGCTTAATTACACTAGAACGATACCGCTAGCTAGATGCAGACAACTGGTCGACAATTTATCTTAACGCCCGAGAGCCGAGTTGCTTGTTAATGCTCTACCTTATTTATTTCTTTTTTCTGTACTGTATGCAGCTAGTTAGTAGTATAGTTAGAGATGTATATGTGTGTTCCTGGGGTTCCCTAGTCATTAGTCCGGTGGGAGTTGTACAGCTCTTAGCCGGGTTTTGACATTCCCACGATCCTTTTACCATCTGCACGGATTTGGGACTGTGCTCTAGAGGAATTCGGGCGCTGTACCTTGTTTCAAGTCTCGGGGTACCTATCCTAATCCTTGACCTTAATAAATACTGCTACATAATATTACTACACTTAATACATCAGAGGTTAAAAGATAAATACAGTACACCAGGGTGATGATCTATACGTTCCATGCCCGGAGTAGGTTAGCTGTCAGGTTGTAAAGACGTTCATCGCCGAGCAACCATAGTTCGATTCACGCCGCGAATATTATTTTTGTGAAGTAACACACCATGATGATGTCATGCTATGAAACAACTGCGTTTGCCCAAGCTAACGTTGATGATAATGCGTCATTACATTCTGCCATGGCTCACTATACACACGTGTCCAATGAACACTTTCTGCTCTCGTCGAACACGGCAATTACAGTGTGCGTGAGGTAGCAATCCAATGTGGTGTTCCACCGACATTTTCTCAAAGATGGATACAGCAGTGGCGGATGACAGGGAGGATTGATCGTCTACCAGGCACTGGTTTACAGCGGGTTTCTAGAAGAAGACCGACATTTAGTTACACTTCGCAGGAAAATCCGTTCTTCAACTCGGTAGAACTCATGAAGACGACCAATTTTCCTAGATGTCCATACACGGCCCGTAAACGATTACGAGAAGCAGGAATTGCTTGCAGATAACCTGCAATCTAAGAATGTCTCTTCGACCAACATATATTCGACCGGTGTGCCTTTGCTGAGCTGACATTAAATCGTAATTGGGATCAGGTCATCTTCTCTGACGAGACATGTTTCAGTTCGGCAGAGATCAGACCGGTTCGTGTTTACAGGCTACGTGGAACCCGATACAAGAAACGGTATGTGGCTGAGCGCACACGTAGTGGCCGCATATCTGTGTCGTGCTGGGGGTTGATGTCGTCTGATGGGGCTGGAGTGCTTCATCGGATATATGGACATCTCACATCGGACCAATATTTGCACATCTTGCAGAATATTATGATTCCGAGCATGAGAGAGCGCTATCCACATGCAGTACTTCAGTTCGTGCATGACAATTCTCCAATCCATATGAGCAGGAGTGTACAGGGCTGGTTTCTGAGCAGGACTCCATTGAACTGCTCAACTGGGTCCCTCGAATTCCAGACTTGAATCCTATTGAGCATGTGTGGGCAAAGTGGAAACGCCATATCAGGGAAAACTGGCCTCACCCTCGACCTCGTTCGCAGGATGCATTGTGGGAGATTGCCCTTGATGAACAGTACTTCAGAAATCTAGTTCAGTCAATGCCACGTCGGCTACAGCAAGTTGCCGAAGCCGGTGGATACTGGACGATATATTGAAGAAATGCCTAGAACAGTCCTTTTTAGGACTAACAATAAGCAAATTCATTAAGCCAGATTAAGGCACTGTGTACTGATAGTTGCATTTTGTCACGAACATGTTGAACAGAGACGGAAGTGCATCAATTTAGTTGCAACTGTACAGACACGTCCAAGCACGATGATACCCGAACAGGACTGTAATATTTTCCATGCGACAATTTATGATTGTCTATCTGTTCTTCTCTCTCGCCAAATTCTCTGTAAATAGTGCTATTAGGCCTACACAACGCGACCAGAGAATAATAGAGACGGCACATGAGACACGCAGCTTCATCGTTTCCGCCACGTCAAGTCTGGCCGTTTCCCGCCGTGTTAACTTGCTGTGTCTTCTGCAATTCGCAGTGGTGATTGACAAATTCCTGTGTGGCCTGTGTTGAGCGGTGTATGTTAATGTTCCAGTTCTGAATGGACGAAAAGTTATTCAATCTGGGGAAGAACTCAGGTATAACAACTAAACCGGACGGAAAGCCAATGTTGGTGAACCATGTGATCAACTCATGTGTGAGCTGGAGAAATCGCTTCAGCCAGTATCTTTTTCTTGAACTTGGCCTTGACGAAAACAATTTTAATTGGTTAATCAGAGCTGTGGCCGAGAAATATCTCGACAATAGGTTATAATCATAATTAGAGATGCACTAATAGTGCAATGAGTCGAAAATATGTTCGTCAGCTGTATATCAAGCTCGTACACATTACGGGCCAGTAAACGATCAGAAGGAACAGTTCATGGTCACGAGTGTTGTATTTATACTGTCGATGTTTTTTAAGATGACTTACATAATATGATTAGAATGCCATTTAAAATATGTTTAAAATGCAATTTCTGCGTGTCACAAAAATTTATTTATTTTCTGTCGATTTTGTCAAGTGCTTTTGGGATATTAGGGTAATTTTTCAAATTGAAAATTATTCATGAATAGGAGGACACATACGAAAGGTAGACTACATGAAATATATGCTAAGTTTTTGTAAGAAATAAACAAAACCTCCAAGTCATTTCGGTTTAACTACTGTATATATAACTTGTTGAAGGCAATTGCCTGAGAAACAATCGACAAAGTCATTGCTTAAAGCAGTATAACTATTCTTGAAAGGCTAAAGCATGTAGACAGTTGCGTAATTTATGTTTATTACATTTCTTTTCATTTCATTTCACGAATATATATACATATACGTATTACTGTACTTCCTAATATCCATGTAATGCTAATTTAAAGATTACTAAATGGAAAATACATCACTTAGAGCTTCAAGCTTTGTTCATTTTATGTACCGTTCTCTCTCTCTTCAAACCCAATGGCTTGTGCCTTACATATTAAGAAATGATTAGTGGTAATAATGTTAATATATAACTGCAATCTAAGCAGTAATACAGCATTGACTTGATCATGGACTATGCCGAATGCGGCCTGCAGTTCGCTGCTTGGTCTCATATTGGTGGGAGAAGCAGCCTAATCGCTGCTTCACGCTCCGTCAGGGATGGTAAAGTGAACGACATTTTATATTTCACTCCAGAGCAGGAGTGGAAATAAATTCAGCCAGCCAATTCAATACTATTCCGTCGTAGAGTTAAACCTGGAGTGAAACATGTAATTTCACTCCGTCAAGGAATTAAATTGGGAATGAAATATTGAATTCTATTCCTCTCAGAATAAATCTCTGAATTAAAATCAACTCAATTCCTCTGGGAGTCCTGTGGGAATGAAATTAAATCCATACGCTTTAATTCTACCCCTCTCGGAATTAAATTATGAATAAAACATTTAGCGTAATTATATTCCGACATGAATTAAATTATATGCATGGAAATTAATTCTATTCCTCTCGAAATGAAACTCTGAACAAAATATTTCGGTCTATTCCGGCCGGAGTGAAATATAATCCATACAATTCAATTATATTCTTCTCGGAAAGAAAATCTTGACGAACATTTTTTTTTCAGGCGGAGTAAAATTAAATCCATGAAATATAATTCAAACAAGCATTTAATTCTATTCTGGCTGGAGTAAAATCACATCCATGCAATTTAATTCTATTCCAGGCGGAATGATACTCTGAACGAACATTTAATTCTACTCCAGCCGGAGTGAAATTAAATTCATACAATTTAATTCTATTCCGTTGGAATGAAACTCTGAAAAGACATTTAATTCTATTCCAGCCGGAGTGAAATTAAATCCATACTCTTAAATTTGAACGAACATTTCCTTCTATTCCAGCCGCAGTGAAATTACATCCATACAATTTAATTCTATTCCGGTTGGAGTGAAATTACATTCATACAATTTAATTCTATTCCGCGCGGAATGAAACTCTAGAGTCTGAACGCACATTTAATTCTATTCCAGCCAGAGTGAAATCAAATCCATAAATTAAATTCAAACGAGCATTTAATTACATTCCAGCCGGAGTTTAATTAACTTCATACAATGTTATTCCTACCATCCCGGAAGTCCGCGGTTCGATTCCTGGCTCCGCCACGAATTTGAAAAGTGGTATGAGGACTGGTTCGGGGTCTACTCAGCCTCGGGTGGTCCAAATGAGTAGAGGGGTGTTCGATTCCCACCTCAGCCATCCTCGAAGTGGTTTTCCGTGGTTTCCCACTTCGCCTTCATGCTGCATTGAATGAGATATCATTATTTAAAATCCCATGATAAGTTTTAGATCAGAAAGTGCGAACAATGAAAGTTGCGCAATAGCATGTATTTCAAGACAATGTGGTAGATGATTTTGATTGCATCAGAAAGAAGAAAACGGATATTTTTGCCAACGATGAACTTGCCTCGTGTCGAATTTCACCGCCAAAAGACCGTAGCAACAGGGAGAATTGATGTGATTTGTCCACGCATTTTGCAGGAATGGACATCAGGGAGGGAAAATGAAGACCAGAAAAGCTCCTCATGGAAATGTGTTTTCGCAAAATAATTACGATTAATTAAGCAATTCGACATCTTTAAATATGGAAATACGTAACATCCGATGATGAATATTCCTATAGTGATTGAAATGAAGATTGAATTCGAACTACTAGGATTGAAGTAAATATATAGTGCACTGTTAAGATTTGCCGCTAATTTCCAATAACGCGCAATCCTGGAAACAAAGGAGGGGAGACTCGAGCAGGAATCTTGGTTCTTTCGTTGTCAGACGCCGAGTTGACAAGACGTGTCGGTTGTTACTAGCCTAGAGCGAGATTATCATGGTAGTGCGGGACTGAAGATAGTTGACGGACGATGCCGTGACAGTGCAAGCGATGTTGTATAGAGCCGTGCTCAGCGAAGTGGAATTGAAAGTGCTTGTGGGATTAAAAAGCAGCTTCAGTGTGAGATATATGTAAAGAATTGTTTCAACAGTTCAGTAATACATTCACTTCCACGTTATATCAACGAAATTGTATAACAGTGAAGCAGTATTCGAGTGCGGTAAGACATTTTGTAGAACGTGATTATCTCTGTCGTGAACAGCAAGATTTGTGTCCAGCTCAGAGAATCCACACAGCGAAGGTGAGTGAGTTTTGTAATAGCAACGGTGACGCTTATTGATTATAAACGCGAACTAGAAAACATTGACTGCTAGTGTATATAGTGAGATTATTCATTACCATAGTATTTTCACTATGTTGAACATTTGGAAGTTGAGGGGAAGGTTATTATGCAATGATTGCGAGTGTGTGAAAGCAACTTAAGCAATAATGTGTAAGGAACGTGATATGCATTGAAGAATTAGAATATTTTGAGCAACTAACTATTTACAAAATTACAAAATATGAAGTAACTTAAGAACAAGCCTACACATTTCAACTTTATAATGAAGAAGCGGAATCATTTAAGATCAGTGCTCAGAAGAGATGGAGAAGATGAGATTCGGGCGATCCAAGTCTAAAGCTTGAAAACTGGTCCGATTCGAATCCAAAGTCCAGGATGATTTAGTTCGATGCTAGGCGACGGAGTTCGAAGCTCGACGATGTAGTTCTTTTGTAGGAAGGAGCCGGTAGCCAGCAGGAAAGCAGAATGGAGAATACTATTCAGTACGGTCATTTCTATTTTCAAAGATCTTCCAAATTCGGAGAAGGAAGGAGAAAATTCATTATGTAGAATTTTTAGTAGTTTGGTTATTTTGAAGCAACACAGTTCACCATTGTTTTAGTAATTTAATATTTCATTGAATTTATAGTAGAAATTTGGGATACTTCACGATCCGTAATTTATTTGAAAGTTGTAAATGTTTGATAATTTCATTTACGAAGTGGATTGTGTTTTGATGTTAAATTTTGATTTTTTTGTGATTGTTAATTTAATAATACTTTCTTAAATTCATTAATATTTTCGTCTGCGATAATAACGTTGGTAATTTCATCGTAAGAGGATACTACGCATATTAAACATTATTTTCGTGTTTTATATTATTACGACGATCTAGTCAAGAATATTTGCGTTGCCTGAACTTGAAGTTATACTTGATATAACAATTGTTAGGACTGGAAATTCAAGTGAATTTATAATAATTCGGATCTATGCACGTCATTCAAAGACTTTGTTCACTAATGAGACTATTTGAGTCTTTATGGAAATTCTATTATTTGAGTTGATACCTTGATTATATCAGATTTAGGTGAATTTGCATCCCTACAAATCGTGATATGAAGAACAAGGAGCATTTTAGTAAACCTTTTGAAACATTAATGTTATTGTTGTTGACTTTTAAATATGGCATTAAGGCTCTGAGAAACGATCAGTGAGGTGTTATTTAATTGTATTCTAATTAAATATAGACGACTATTGTATTTAACCATAGTAATGACTAAATAAACCAAGAAACGTTCATGCACTGTAATTTAAGGTTAAGATAAATAAAAGTATTAAGGCAACGAAATGATTGAAAAATATTGTGAAGATCGTATTGAATTAACATTGAAATGGAGAACTAGCATGGAAGTTCTGATGTCATGTTTTACAATGACATTTAAGTTTATATGTTGTATAAGAGGAAATGCAGTGTTATGCATTTACTATTGTAATCAGCGAATAGCAACGATGATGATAGGCTCTAATACGTAACGTAGGCGTAATATGGAGGAATGCAATTTTTATTGAATGAAGTGGTAGGGCTTTATAGAGCGTAGTTGTTTTATGGAAGCTCTAATACGTAGCGCAGACATATTATAGAGAATTGTGGTGCATTATGAAATAGTAGTAGTGTAAGGAGAAGAGTGAAAAATCAAGTATTAATATTTAATTGGCCTACAGTCGAAATGACAGGAGAGATGGCGGGAAAATATTGTGAAATGATTATAAACTATTGGTTTGTTAATTCTCTTAACATTCTTAACACGATTTTGAAAATGTTTACGTATGAGCTTGGCATAATTGCTTGGCCATATCAGCTCGTAATTGAAATAAACCACCATAGAATTGCAGCGACGGCAATAAATATAAAAGTAATGCAAGTAGTAGAAATTAATGTTAATACATATTAATAAATATAAAAATAATTTAAGTAGCATTAATTAACAATTAATAAATATTAACAAACATTAATATGCATTAGAAGCCTCCATGGCTTAGGCGGCAGCACCCTTCACCGCTGGGTCCGTGGTTCAAATCCCTGTCACTCTATGTGAGATTTGTGCTAGACAAAGCGGAGGCAGACAGGTTTTTCTCCAGGTACTCCGGTTTTCCCTATCACAACTTCATTCCAGCAACAATCTTTACTATCATTTCATTTCATCTGTCATTCATTTAATCACTGCCCCAGGGGAGTGCGACAGGCTTCGGCAGCCGGCACAGTTCATATCCTCGCCGCTAGATGGGTGCTTCATTCATTCCATTCCCTGACCCGTTCGGTCGACTGGAAGCAGGCTGTGGATTTTCAGTTTTCATTAATATGCATTAACAAACAATTAATAAGGATGAGTAATCATTATTGACATTTATAATAATAAAAGTATGAATGAGTAATAAATTATAAAGAATTAGAACTCACTAAATTGCATGCTAATACTGATACAATACAAACACATACTAGTCTTGCTGAACTCAAAATTAATGTAGATCTATTAAGAACACAGGTCCAAGATCACAATGAATTGTTATAGGATGATAATGAAGTGGACATGGAAAGTATCATTACTGCAAACATAGTTGTGTTAAAGGAGGAGTGGAGAAAGATAAATTCAGAACGGGTTTCAAGTATAAAATGTGGACTTGAAAAGAAATTAGCAACTACTCTGGTTAAGTTTAACAAAGATGTGTCGAATGATAAGGTAGGAGTTAAGTAAAAGAATGGATATTGTAGAGAAAATTTAAGTTGACGACATATCAGGGATTAAAGCGGATTCAAGGAAAGAAACTAAAGTATTAAGGACTAAAATATACAAAATTACTATAGATTTAATCTCCGATAGAGAGAAGAAGTTGTCTGAACTAGAAGACATTAGAAAAGGTTTGCAAAACTCCAATCTAGGAGAAGTCGGAAATATCGATGCAATAAAGAACGATCTTAAAGATGAATTAAAAAAGGATATCCGAGAAATGTTAGGAAATTATGACGAAAACGACAAAGAAGAAAATGAGCTATATCAGGCTAGAATGGCTAGGTTGGAAGAAGATATTCGAGAAGAAAGAACAAAATCAACTCCTGTAGGACAGTCGAATCAACATGACTTCGGTATTCTTGGAACTGATAGAGAGATAGGAAGTTTAAGACCGAACTTGCCTATGAATCGCATGCATAATGTCACAGTGATTAGGAACTTGGATGAAAAACCTAGGAAATTTATTAATTGAGATGGATTTACTCGTATAGAATTTGTCAGACATCTGAGAGATTACTTCATTGAATATCAGATCTCTAAAGACCGAGAAATGCGATTAGTGGAACGCTTTCTTGATGAGGCGCCTCTCGAATGATTTCGTGCTTTCATGTACACGTTTGGAGATTTTGAGGAGTTCGCTGAAGCCCTAATCAAACGATATTGGAGTATAGAAACACAGCAGGATCTTTGTGCAGAAGTTTACTCTAAGAAGTACTCGAGTTCTCACCCAACAAAGTACGCTGAGTATTTCACAATGCAACTCGCTAAATTACGTTTTCTACAGCCACCATTGTTACAAGGGGAGCAATTTCTAGATAGTTGCCAGTGGAAGTTACGCGCTACATAATTTCGTCAGGTGTGAATGACTTAACCATGACGGATGAGTTATTACGCAGACTTGGTTATACAAGTGCGTTGCCTAACATTGTAACAAGAAATAGTAGGAAGGAAAGTAGAGAGGTCAACACTGTCGTTATTGATCAGACGAAACAGACGGAGGAAGTTCAAAAACAAGATCAAGGAAGGACAGGTACAGCCAGAAATAATTATTTCAAGGATCGTATATATGAATCTAGATATCGGAGATTTAGAGAAGGTCGACCCTGTCAACAACAGAATTATCGAAATGGAGAATCAAACAGAAGAACGGGTTACTATCACAATAACAATGATTATCGTAACAATAATTATAACCAATATTACAACAGAGATAATAGAAATCCACAAGGTTATAACAGATACAAAAATTATAATGACGATGTGTTTACTAGGGAACAGTACAAGGAAAAGTATTGCGAAAGCAAGAATATTTGTTAAATATAAGGTAAGGGAATGTACATCGTGATACTAGGAACGGAAATAACAATTCAAATCCGAAACCTAGCACAAATCAGCAGGGGAATAATGAAGAGGCAACCCCTGTACAAAAAGGAATGCCGATTACCAAGCGTGATTAAAATAGAGAAATTTAACGTCGTAAAATAGGAACAGAAGATCCAGAAGAATAGGAAAGTGAAAACCAATCTCGATGAAGATTTTAGGGATGATTTTATGTAAAAAAAAAGTCCTCTCGGCACGCCGGGAGGCGGAGGTAGATTTCACCGGACAAACTTGGGGATAGGCGAAAATAGGCAGAATATGCAGGTTTTCGTAGAAGGATCAGACCTCATTTATTGCGAGAAAGTATTTTATAATTGGAGCTTAATTATCTTTGTTTTTCGTCATTTTATGCATATTTTAAACATTGTATTGTCTTATGGGAACGGTAACCTTCTTGTCATTTGGGGTCCATTTTTATACTTGTGGTCACACTGTCCATATGCAAGGTTTCGACACTGATGTGTAACTATGTAACGGTCTGTTACTTCTTCACGCAAAATTATATCTCCCGCAGAGATTTTGGTTGGTTCCTCAGTTTAGGGGCTGCGACAACGCGGTCATGTAACCCCGTGTACTTTGGGTGAGTGTTGAATCTGTCTGATAAACGGTGTGAATTGTGATGGCTGTATTAGTCTGTAATTCACGTAAGGACTCCAGATGGTCAATTTCAAGCAGTAGTTCGTAATGTTGTTTCCAGATACTACCGTCAACGACACCTAGCTGTGAACTTGGCTACTAAATGCCACCGCAACCAGCAACTCGCAACGAACGTTGGAACTTCCCCTTCAAAGGAAAGCATACTGAGGGGTTTTTAGCGCTCATAGAAAATCCGACGACTTCGGCCGGCTTTGAGCCCACGACCTTGGGCATAGAAGTTCAGCATGCTACCAGTTACGTCACCGAAGCCGCTTCACACTTAGTCAGATGGAAATCTGAATCTGATCTCGTGCAAGTGAGTTGTCATGGCAACGTCTGATGGCTCATCCCTCATCAATTTAGTAGTGTTGCCATGGCAACCTCTGATAGCTTTTGGCATTTTCTTATAATTCCGAAATAATTTTTCTCATCCCTTGGCATAATGGTGGGTCATATCAAAAATTCCTTCAGACAAAAATTTTAGGTAATTATTAGGGGAATAGTGTCCATTTTTTACGGTTTTGATATTGTGCCTATTAAGAGAGATATGATTAATGTTTCCCGAAAACCCCACTTTTTCCCACCCCTTTGGTCAATGGTTGGTGCTATAAAAAAAACTCTTCAAACAGGAAGTTTTGGGCTTCATCCGACACATAGTATGAACTTAGAACGGATTCGATATTTCACATATTAGGAGAGATATAGCAATATTTCACTTTTTCGAAAAAAAAAGACCCCCCATTTTCACTCCCTTCGACCGATTTAGCCCAGTAACGAACTCGACCGAGATTTTATAGGTATACATATTCGGTAAAAAATTCAAAGTGATTGATGCAAAATTACGGCAGTTATCGTGTCCACAAGAAACTGATATACATATATAACTAACCCTAACCTAACCCCGTGGCACTAGAGCCCTTGAAGGTCCTAGGCCTACCAAGCGACCGCTGCCCAGCCAATTGGCCTGCAGATTTTGGGGTGACGTGTGGTCAGCGCGTCGGGTTCCCTCGGCCGTTAATCTTGGTTTTCGCGACCGGGGCACTGTCTCACTGTCAGACAGCTACTCAATTGTCCTCACGAGGCTGAGTGCACCCCGTTCCAACCCTCACGTCAGTTTTGAAATCCCTGACGGAGCCGGGGATCGAATCCGGGGCCTTCAGGTGAGAGGCAGGCGCGCTACCCCAACACCACGGGGCCGGCTCAATATATATATATACATACATAAATTATATATAAACTTTTGAACTGATGGCGGTTTTGGGGTCTGGGGGATGTGAAACGCGAAGATATGTCGAAATTTTCCGAAAGTCGGAACATGGTACCCATTGCAATAGTTAGCTTTCTAATGAAATCTACCTAAAATCTGAATAAATTTTACAAGAAAATAGGCTAAAACTGGAATTAAAATTCTGTTTCAATGATTGTTCATGAACCTGTTTGGAATAAAAGCATTTGCAACGATTTTATTTGGAAGTTGTGAGGAAAATAAACACGAATTTTAATACTGCATTGAATGAGACATCATTATTTAAAATCCCATGACAAGCTTTAGTTCAGAAAGTGCGAACAATGGAAGTTGCGCAATAGCATGTATTTCAAGACAATGGGGTAGATAATTTTGATTGCATCAGAAAGAAGAGAAGGGATATTTTTGCCAAAGATGACCTTGCCTCGTGTCCACTTTTACCGCGAAAAGACCGTAGCAATAGGGTGAATTTATGTGGTTGGTCCACGCACTTTGAAGGAATGGACGTGAGTGAGGGAAAATGAAGACCAGGAAAGCTCCTCATGGGAATGTGTTTTGTCAAAGTAATTACTAATAATGAAGCTATTCGACATCTTTAAACATGGAAATGCGTAACATCCGATGAAGAATATTCCTATAATGGTGGAAATGAAGATTGAATTCGAATTAGTTAGTTAGTTAGTAATTGTTGTTTTAAGGGGCGGAACTACGAGGTCGAATTACTACGACTGAAGATTGTTAAGATTTGCGGCTTATTTCCAATAGCGCGCAATCCTGGAAATAAAGGAGGGGGGATTTGAGCAGGAATCTTGGTTCTTTCGTTGTCAGACGCCGAGTTGACAAGACGTGTCGGTTGATACTAGCCTAGAGCGAGATTATCATGGTAGTGCGGGACTGAAGGTAGATGACGGACGATGCCGTGACAGTACAAGCGATCTTGTATTGAATAGCGCTCGGCGAAGTGAAATTGAAAGTGCTTGTGTGTTTCAAGAACAGCTTCAGTGCGAGATAAATATAAAGAATTGTTTCAACAGTTCAGTAATACATTCACTTCCACGTTATGTCAACGAAATTGTATAATAGTGAAGCAGTATTCGAGTGCGATCAGACAATTTGTAGAAAGAAAGTGATTATCTCAGGCGTGAGCAGCAAGATTTGTGTCCATCTCAGAGCACTAGACACAGTGACGGCGAGTGAGTTTCATAATAGCAACAGTGACGGGTATTAAATATAAACGCGATCTGGAAAACATTGATCGCGAGTGTACATGAAGAGATTATTTATTAAAATTATATTTTCACTATGTTGAACTTTTGTAAGTTGAAAGGAAGATTATTATGCAATGATAGCGAGATTGTGATGGCAGCTTAAGCAATAATGCATAATGAACATGGTATGCATTGAAGAATTAGACTATTTTGAGCAACTAACTATTTACAAAATTCCAAAGTATGAAGAAACTTAAGAAGAAGCCTACACATTTCAACTTTATAATGAAGAAGCGGAATCATCTAAGATCAGCGCTCAGAAGAGATGGAGAAGGTGAGATTCGGGCGATCCCAGTCTAAAGCTTGAAAACTGGTCCGATTCGAATCGAAAGTCCAGGATGACTTAATTCGATGCTAGGCGACGGAGTTCGAAGCTCGATGTTGCAGTTCTTTTGTAGGAAGGAGACGGTAGCCAGCAAGAAAGCAGAATGGAGAATACTGTTCAGTGCGGTATTTTCTATTTTCAAAGATCTTCCAGATTCGGCAACGGTAGAAGAAATTTCATTATGAGGATTTTTTAGTAGTTTCATTATTTTGGAGCAGTACAGTTCACCATTGTTTAAGTAATATAATATTTCATTGAATTTAAAGTAGAAGTTTGGGGTATTTCACGATCCGTAATTTATTTGACAGTTTTAAATGTTTGATAATTTCATCTACGAAGTGGATTGTATTTTGATGTTAATTTTTTTGCGAATGCTTTCTTAAATTCATTTTTGCATAGGATGATACTTAATTAGGAAGAAGATACTACGAATATAAAACATTATTTTCGTGTTTTATTTTATTTCGACGATCTAGTCAAGAATATTTGCGTTTTTTGAACTTGATGTTATACATGATATAACAATTGTTAGGACTGGAAATTCAATTGAATTTATAATAATTCGGATCTATGGACGTCATTTAAAGATGTTGTTCTTTAACGAGACTAGTTGAGTCTTTAAAAAATCCATTGTTTGATTTGATACTTTGAATATGTCAGATTTAGGTGATTTTGCATCCCTATAAATCGTGATATGTCGAACGATGAGATTTCTAGTAAACCTTTTTAAACATTAATGTTATTGTTGTTGACTTTTAAATATTGCATTATGGCAATGAGAAACGATCAGTGAGGTGTTATTTAATTGTATTCTTATGAAATATTAAAAACTATTATTTTAATCATAGTAATGACTATGTAAGCCAAGAAAGGTTCATGCACTGTAATTTAAGGACACCGTAAATAAAAGTATTAAGGCAACGAAATGATTAAAATATATTGTGGGGATCTTATTGAAGTAACATTGAAATGGAGAACTAGCATGAAAGTTCTTATGTCAAGTTTTACAATTACGTTTAAGTTGATATATTATATGAGAAAGAAATGTGCCGTGTTATGCATTTACTTTTGTAATGAGAGAGTGGCAGCTATGATGATAAGCTCTAATACGTAGTGCAGACGTACAATAGAGGATTGTGATGCATTATACAATAGTATTGTAGTAAGGAGAAGAGTGAAAGATCAAGTATTAATATTTAATTGACCTACACTCGAAATAACAGGAGAGTTGGCGGAAAATGTTGTGAAATGATTATAAACCAATGGTTTGATAATTCTATTAGCATTATTAACTTGATTTTGACGATGTTTACGTATGAGCTTGGCTTATTTGGTTGGCCATCTCAGCTCGGAATTGAAATAAACCACCATAAATTGTAGCGACGGTAATAAATATAAAAATAATACAAGTAGTAAAAATTAGTATTAATAAATATTAATAAACATAAAAATACTTCATGTAGCATTAATTAACAATTAATAAATATTAAGAAACATTATTATGCATTAATAAACAATTAACGAGAATGAGTAAAGATTATTGACATTTATAATAATAAATTATTGAATTACTAATAAATTATAAAATTATTATTAACAATAATTTTAGAAATATTATTGATATTGTTAGGGTCCCAACCCTTTACAAGGGTTGCGCCCACACGTATACCTAAGGAATTATGCATTAAGAGAAGGAGCTACGGAACTACCGACATGGCAACAAGAGCATGTCAGGGCATAGCCCTACGAGCGCTAGCATGGCAGGCCAAAGGAGGTCAGGCAGGACATTACTCTGTGAATTCCGCTGATCAGGGACTGACACTACACATTTACATTATAAATACGAGGTGCGACCCCGCGCGCGCCCTCTTATTACTCTTACCTCTCACAAAGTCTAAGTGTTCAGTGCTACGCTAAGACCCGTCAGGGCGCTGCCCTGATGGCGTCCCAACACGACATCGCGGACATCTGGTGGCAACGGTAGGGTAAGTGAAGTGTGTCCACTAAATTCCTCTCTCCCTTTAGTAATTATCTCCCCCCCCCCCCCTCTTTATCTAAACCTAATCATTACCACCATTAGCTAATAAACCCCCTTTGTACAGTCGAATGCTTATCTTATTATTTCACTCAGGTTAAGAAGCCTTTCCCTTTAAATTAGAACCTAGATTAAGATCTGCACTGAACGCTGTCAAGCAGTAGGCGCTGTACAGCAAGCGCTTGGCTTGCTAAGGCTCACCCAGGTAAGAATGGTGAGTATGTCTCCCGCCAGCTTCATTACATTAATTGCTCCCTAGACGTCTCCGCAGCTCTTCTCAATACACCATGATCATACATCCTAGTAAATCTCCGAAAATGCTAAGGATGCCGTCTAATCTACACCCCTTTCAAATGGTGGTTGGGCATCATTCACATCCCCAACAAATGCTGGATAGGTGCCGGGTATAACTCAGTAGATACCGGTAATGCCGTCCAGTCCATTCACATCCCCAACAAATGGTAGAGGCCCGGATACCACGTTTTTTTGGAGGAAACTCATACAACGATCTTCCGTGGCAAGATCGCCAGTACAAACCTCTTAAGCCAAGCGAGTAAAAAAAAACGAGTAGCAATTTTTTTTTTGAGTAGGAGAATTTAGAGGAGAATTTTTTTCTCTCCACAGTGATCATAATCCCCCCACCCACCCCTATAAGTAATTCACAAGAAACCTCTCAATGCCAAGTGGAAAGGGGTGTACCAAGTGGATGTGGTACATCCTAAGGGATTTAGACAGAATGAAGTTTCGGGCACAAAAGGTGATAATGAAGGACAGAGCGGGAAAAGACCAAAAAGTTAAGATATAGATTTGAATGATATTTATTTAATATAAAGCGAATATGTCGCCAAGAATGATAGCTTCAAAGAAATTACCTTAAAAACTGACAATAAAAAATTAATAACAATTAAAAGGTACTTGTTTCTCCAGGAAACGTAAATAGAGCAGTGATTAACTTTAAAGTATTAAATATAAAATTACTAAAAAAGAAGCATAATCATTTAAATTCATTCCAAAGTGGATTAAAATGAAATACTCTTCTGACGGAAAGAATCCGGGCAGAATAAAGGACGTGAAAGGGTACCACCTCTTCTAAGGTACGATACAAGAAGTATCCGGCCGGCAGTCGGAGGTCCTCAGTAGCTGGCGGCAATAGTGCGCCCGCTCTGGCGGTGCGAGGTCATTCTGGCAGGTTCCAGGGTTCCGGGTTCGGAACTAGAGTAGATGATGATAGGTTCTCCCAAAGATAGCGACCAGCATAGAGAGGCTCTTGGTAATACCTCCTGCGGCTGGTGAAATGATGTTCTCAGAATTACGATTTGCAGAGTAGATCCATGTTGAAGATTTTTGGTTGAAGTGCAGGCTGATGAATTTAGACTGCCCGGCCAGGCCGCCAAGTCCAGCAGAGAGATTATGCCGGCTGAGAAGAGACTCCGGCAGCCAGAGGTACCCCGAGAGGGCAGTAACCCCAGCAGGGATGTTGGTGAGCAGATGTGATCAGTTGAGAAGAGTGGACAAGAGTAGGCACTGTAGGCCGGGAGACCTCAGGCTATATAGCGGTAGTGACGTCAGCGCGCGGAACCTTCTAGCATGAAGGTGTGGCGAGAGAGCAGCCAATCACAGCACAGCCCCATGCACAATGCGAGCGTCACCGCTGGAGAGAGCTCAGTGCTCGTGAGAAAATGTGACGGTATAGTACGTCTAGAAAGACACTACAGAAAACAGGTGAGTAGACATGAATATTACAGAAAAGCAATTAAATTGAAACACCAATATTAAACAAATCAGAACACCGCGTTCAGACTGCAATTCACGAAATTAAATAATGGGGCAGAAAAATTGAACGTGTGTTTCACACCGAAAGGGAAACATAGCCAACAAAAAACATTCGCAAAGCGAACATGCTGGGAGGGGCGAGAAAAAATTGCAGTAAGAAAGCGCAGAAGTTAGGCCTCGCGTGGTAAAGGAGCAATCATGGTGATTGGCCTAAGAAAATGACCAGCAGAAGTCTGCAGTTTTACCACGCGAACCCTACCATCTCTGCCAGGAAAGCACTCAACAACCCTACCCAAATTCCAAACAAGAGGAGGACTAGGGTCTTTCAAAAGCACCAAGTCCCCCACCTGAAGGTTAGAGCAGGAAAAAAGCCATTTGCCACGCTGCTGAAGCAAACCGAGGTATTCCAACCTCCAGCGACGCCAAAAATTGTTGCGCAAACTTTCAATTTTGCGCCAAGAAATGGCTAAAGAAGATTGAGAATTAGAATATAACAAAGGTGGGGAGGCAGTCAATGGACCATCGATAAAAAAATGGCCCGGCGTCAATGGTAGAAGATCTGAAGGGTCATTAGATAAGGGTGATAAAGGACGAGAATTAATTATGCCCTCAATAAAAATAATTAAAGAATTAAACTCTTCATGAGAAAGGGGAGTGTGGCCACAAACACGTCTAAGGTGCTTCTTGGTGAGTTTCACACAAGACTCCCACCGTCCACCTTGATGGGGTGCATAAGGGGGGATGAAGTTCCACTTGAAATTTCTCTGGTGAGCATAATCAGTAATCCTTTCCAGCGCTGCATTTTGAGTAAGAGCTCTCTTAATTTGCTCAGAAGCTCCGATAAAATTTTTAGCATTGTCGGAAAATACTTCTGAAGGAAGTCCTCGGCGAGCAGAAAATCTGGCAAAAGCTGCCAAAAAATAAGCAGTAGAGGCGTTGGTAACTAGTTCTAAGTGAACTGCTCCGGTGACCATACATACAAACAGCGAAATATAGAGTTTTCCAAAAATACATTTTTTGGCCTCAGGAGAATTTTTTCTGTAAACAAAAGGCCCGGAATAATCCACTCCCGTGAAGGCAAAGGGTCTAGCAGGCGCAGATCTAAAGTTGGGAAGATCACCCATGAGCTGAGTGGTAATTTTAGGGTTGGATTTAAAACATGGAATACACTTCCGGATAACAGAGGTAACTTCATGGACTCCGTTTATGGGCCAATACCTTTCACGAATGACAGAAAGTAATGTACGAGTTCCAGCATGAAGATGCTGGTAATGATACTGACGAATGATTAGAGAAGTGACATGATGCTTTGAAGGAAGAATAATTGGGTGTTTTTTATCCTCGGAAAGATCAGCCAAAGATAAACGTCCTCCAACTCTTAGTAAACCATCAGTGTCCAAAAAAGGGGCGAGTGATGAAAGCCTACTCGATTTCTTAAGGGATTGACCTTGGGACAACACCTGACATTCTTCAGAGAATATTTCTTGTTGAGTAAGCCATAAGATTTTTGTAGTGGCTAAACCTAATTCAGAAAGGGTTAAATATGGCTTAGGAAAAAGGGGTTGTTCTACCACAAAATATTTCCATCGAAGGAGATAAGCCATAACCCTCACCAATTTATGGAAAGAGGAATATCGCTGCAAGAGAAGGGGAGAGTCAGAAACGAGAAGAGAAGATCCAGTAATCTTACCAGCATCCGGCAAGTCTGATAACTCCGGAAGAGGAAAATTTGGCCAAGCGGAAGGTTCTTGCAGAAGCCAAGGGGGACCGTGCCAGTATAATGTCTGGTTAGCCAACATAAGAGGGGAACATCCCCGAGAAATGACATCTGCAGGATTCTCCTTGCCAGATACATGATGCCATTGTTCAAAGTTAGACAATTGTTGAATTTTGGACACTCTATTAGCTACAAACACCTGCCAATGCGAGGAAGGTTTGGCAATCCATGCCAACGTGATGGCTGAGTCACTCCAAAAGTAAGTTTTGCTAAATCGGATTTTCAAAGATTGGCGGATTTTGACCGATAATTCAACCGCCAGAAGAGCAGCACAAAGTTCCAGTCGCGGCAAGGATAAGGATTTAAGAGGGGCTACCTTTGACTTAGCGCAAATTAAATTGGAAAAGAAATATGACTGGTCAAAATTGCGGCAAACAATATATGCACAACACCCATAAGCTTTCAATGAGCTATCGGCAAAGATGTGAAGTTCATATCCTCCACAAGAGGGAAAGGGAATAATCACTCGCGGGATAATGACATTGGAGAGATCTTCCAAACTATTTCTATAAGAAATCCAATTTTTTTGCAACTCTGAAGGAACTGGTTCATCCCAACCAGTTTTCAAGGACCAAAGATCCTGCATGAAAAGCTTTGCTGTGACAATAATTGGCGCCAAAAATTGGAGAGGATCAAATATCTTAGCAATCTCAGACAAAATTTGCCGCTTAGTTTGCGGTTTGATGTCACTGAGATTAATTTTGAAAAAGAAGAAATCCTTTTGAGGACTCCAATAGATGCCTAGGGTTTTGATAGAATTACTTTCCTGAAGAAGCTCTACTGAGTCGTTATAGACTGAAGTTAATGGAAATTTAGAAAGAAATTCTTCCGAATTAGAGTTCCACTTGCACAAGGAAAATCCGCCTCCCAAAAGCAAAGCTGTCAAATCTTTAGAGACCTGTAGTGCTTCAGATACTGACTCAAATGAATGAAGAAAATCGTCAACGTAAAATGATGATTTTAACACTTCAGAAGCCTTAGGAGAATACAACGGGCCATCCTGTTCAGCAAGTAATTTCAACGTACGTATGGCTAAAAAAAGCAGAGGGCTTTAGTCCATAGGTTAAGGTTTTTAGCCGAAAAATCTTGACAGGTTTAGTAGGCTCGTCGCGCCAAAGAATTCTCTGAAGGTCGCACTGTTGTTGATCGACCAAAATCTGCCTATACATTTGCTTGATATCAGATATCACTGCGATAGGGAACAAGCGAAAATTCATCAAGACAGAAGAAATGTCAGATTGAATAGGAGGGCCTGATAATAATGTGTCATTCAGAGAAGTGCCATTGGCATCCAATGCAGAGCCATTAAAGACCACTCTTATGTTTTCCTTTAAAATCTCATTCTTCCAAACTGGATGATGATTGAGGTAAATGACTTCAGATGGGGTATAAGAAGCATCATCTTTCTTGGTAACAACCTCCATGTGATCAAGTGCCTCATATTCCTCCATAAACGTGGAGTTTTGAGTTTTAACAACAGGGTCACGTTTAAATTTGTTTTCCACAGCATAGAGTGCTCTAAGAGCCCTAGGGTGTGTTTCAAATAAAAGAGGTGGATTATCCACTCGGGGCATTGTTACGACAAATCTACCCTCTGAATTGCGTTTGGTCGTTTCGCGAAACTGTTTTTCACACATTTCATTTTCAACCGAGGAAGGTGAAACTGAATCTATAGTTTCGATTTTCCAAAATCTTTCTAAGTTATAATCGAGACTTGTATTGACAAAATGACATTGAGAGAAATTTTGAAATGACTTACGAGGGACTTGACCCGTTACTAACCAACCTAGCTTGGTATGATGAACAAACACTCCTGGTGATATTTTAACCTTAGAGCTAAGGAGACATTGCCAAAATACTTGGGCACTGAGAAGTATGTCTACCGGAGCGCTCGTATTAAATGTTGGATCCGCCAACTGAATGTTATGAGGAAATTGCCACGTTCTAACTTCAAAAGAATTACTAGGGGTGTTACTGCCAATAGTATCAATGGCAAGGCAATTCAACTGCAATGTTGTGTTACAATTCACAGCATCTTTGATGTGAACACGAACAAAATGCAAAGATTTAACATTGCTATTGTTAATACCGGTAACCTGAATTAATGTAGGTTGCTTGGGAAGACCAAGTTTCTTAATGAGACGCTCACTTATGAAGTCATGGGTGGCGGCATTATCCAATAGGGCACGTGCTTCGAGCCATCTACCAGAAGAGTCCCGAACTTTTATTAACACGGTTGATAGTAGCACCTGGGAACTACGAATTGAGCTAGAGCTCTGAGTATAAGATTGCGCATTAACTCCTGGGGATGCATCTTTAGAACATCCAGGGGAAGGAGCCTGACGTGGCTTTTCAAACCTATGAAGCAAGGTATGATGCTGAGCCTTGCAATGGGAGCAAGTATTTTTAGATAAGCAATCAGGCACCATATGCCTAGTTGACAAACAGTTGTAGCAATATCTTTTTTGAGCTATTAATTTGCGTCTTTCATCGGTAGAAAGGGCTTTAAAGGCAACGCAGGAATATAACCTGTGAGGTGCTTTACAGAGAATACAATCCATTGAATTATGCTGAACAGTAAAGACAGCAGATTTGTTTATTTTTGCACCGACTGGTTTCACAACATTAGATTTGTTATCTTCACTTCCTGACATATGACAGGCTACAGCTGACAAAACCTGGCATCTATTATTCATAAACGTAAGCAATGAATCATAGGTATATGACGTGTCATTTGTTAGTTCCCTCTCCCAAGCCTTTAAGGTTGATGAATCAAATTTAGAAGTAACCAAGTGAATCAAGAATAGATCCCAATGCTCGACCGGTTGGTTCAACCGTGCCAATGCTCTGACATGTAGTTGGACCGCGTCACTCAAGGCTCGCAGTGTTGACAAGCTTTCAGCTCGCAAGGTGGGCAGGTTAAATAAGGCTTGAATATGCCTTTGTAAACATAATTTTTCATTGCCATAACGGCCTTTAAGAAGCTCGATAGCAATGTTATAGTTTTCTCCTGTTAAGGGAAGTTCTCTTATAAGTTGAAGGGGTGGCCCCTGCAAAATGGATTTTAAGTAATGAAATTTCTGAATTTCCGGAAGTGTGGCATTATTATGTACTAATGAACTGAACAATTCAAAGAATGATTGCCACATCTCTTCCTTTCCTGAAAAGTGCGGAATTTCAATTTTAGGTAGCAATGGTTTGATACCGTTCCCATGGTCGCTAATTCTTCCTTGAGTTTCTTCTACCTTCAACGCCAGGGTCAAAGTTCTAACCAATGCCACAGCCTGAGCATGTGTATCAAAGTAATTACTTTCTACTTCTTCCCTATCTGATTGATGTTCTGGACTTTTGATTTCAATTTCAAGTTGCACGAGATCATATTTCTCGTACGCCTGTTCAAAAGCTTTTAAACGCTAGGATATAATGTCAAGGTTTTGTTCCTCTTTCGGTAGAGTAGCTAAATATTTTTGAAAACGGGTGAGTTGACCTTTGTAGGCCGCCCGAGAGTTTAACAGTTTATCATCAATTATTGGTGGCATGGCTGGAAAAGTTGGAACAACTCACTCACCAAAGCTGCTTGTGGCACCAGACAGACCTGCTCTCCGGAAAGAAACCAGTTGTACAAATATGCTGGGATTGTTTCCGCCTTCCCGCAGATCTCCCGCGCTAACCACAATGTACTGAAATGTATAGAACAAATATTAGATTGCACCAGTTTTTTGAATTGAATTTGCGGTCTCAGAATGAAGGTTCTGGGTTTGATCCGGGGTTGAGGTACCATGGAAAGGGGTGTACCAAGTGGATGTGGTACATCCTAAGGGATTTAGACAGAATGAAGTTTCGGGCACAAAAGGTGATAATGAAGGACAGAGCGGGAAAAGACCAAAAAGTTAAGATATAGATTTGAATGATATTTATTTAATATAAAGCGAATATGTCGCCAAGAATGATAGCTTCAAAGAAATTACCTTAAAAACTGACAATAAAAAATTAATAACAATTAAAAGGTACTTGTTTCTCCAGGAAACGTAAATAGAGCAGTGATTAACTTTAAAGTATTAAATATAAAATTACTAAAAAAGAAGCATAATCATTTAAATTCATTCCAAAGTGGATTAAAATGAAATACTCTTCTGACGGAAAGAATCCGGGCAGAATAAAGGACGTGAAAGGGTACCACCTCTTCTAAGGTACGATACAAGAAGTATCCGGCCGGCAGTCGGAGGTCCTCAGTAGCTGGCGGCAATAGTGCGCCCGCTCTGGCGGTGCGAGGTCATTCTGGCAGGTTCCAGGGTTCCGGGTTCGGAACTAGAGTAGATGATGATAGGTTCTCCCAAAGATAGCGACCAGCATAGAGAGGCTCTTGGTAATACCTCCTGCGGCTGGTGAAATGATGTTCTCAGAATTACGATTTGCAGAGTAGATCCATGTTGAAGATTTTTGGTTGAAGTGCAGGCTGATGAATTTAGACTGCCCGGCCAGGCCGCCAAGTCCAGCAGAGAGATTATGCCGGCTGAGAAGAGACTCCGGCAGCCAGAGGTACCCCGAGAGGGCAGTAACCCCAGCAGGGATGTTGGTGAGCAGATGTGATCAGTTGAGAAGAGTGGACAAGAGTAGGCACTGTAGGCCGGGAGACCTCAGGCTATATAGCGGTAATGACGTCAGCGCGCGGAACCTTCTAGCATGAAGGTGTGGCGAGAGAGCAGCCAATCACAGCACAGCCCCATGCACAATGCGAGCGTCACCGCTGGAGAGAGCTCAGTGCTCGTGAGAAAATGTGACGGTATAGTACGTCTAGAAAGACACTACAGAAAACAGGTGAGTAGACATGAATATTACAGAAAAGCAATTAAATTGAAACACCAATATTAAACAAATCAGAACACCGCGTTCAGACTGCAATTCACGAAATTAAATAATGGGGCAGAAAAATTGAACGTGTGTTTCACACCGAAAGGGAAACATAGCCAACAAAAAACATTCGCAAAGCGAACACCAAGCATGTTAAATATTAACACCTACAATTAAATAAGTAAGTAGGAATATCAAAGAACTCCATGTTAAAGAAGTGTAGATAACCACCCTACTCTGTTAAGGAGATTGCTCAATATTTCACATTAACCCCCCAAATAAAAACTCTATTAAGATACCTATGATAAGATTGTGATATCCCATAGGATAAAGTTGGAATAAGTAACTAATCATGTATTTTATTCAGCAGTGCAATTATATCTTGTATATTGTAGGCCATAAAATTTTATTTTGAATAACTATTTGTATAGCCAAGTGAAAGGTAGTATTGACAGAGTGCATACATAGAATTAGAAGACCTTGATATCCACATATTACACTTACACTTACATTTCTGCAAGGTGCCACAGTAATTAGTTTGTATACACATTAAGTCACGACACATTACAGTTCCTCTTGCGTTATTCAATCAGACCTCAGAGGGAATGCTTATTTGTAATTTCAAACACAATCAGCTGTGACACATGGACAACGCGTGCGGACACCCCGACCGCCTAGCGAGGAGATTGAACCCGACACCGTGTGCCAACTCAGCGGACAGACGCACACGCACGGAAGTGAGACATCATAGATGTAACTCCTGGCACTATTAAATAACACGCCAGATAACTTTGCATAGCCTTGCCATTTATATTTTTGTTTTACATACATCCCTTAACGTATATCGAAGCGTGCGATAGCAAGAAGCGCACTAGCAATTACTTAAATTATTTAAAAGATGTGACCATAGCGTACACCCATAATGTAGAATTGTTTTATAGCAGTGCATTTCAGTTAGAAATTGAGAAACCGTTCCCTCGCGAAGTAGAAAGGATAGGAAATTAATCAAGTAAGAACTCATGCCGTAGCCGACAGATGTACGGCAATGATAAAATAGCATACAAGCGTAATCACAGGATTGGGCACAGCAGGGCAACATGGCGATATAAATCAGTTGTTATCAAGACTATCAGCGTTATCAGGGAATACACGAAGAAAGAGAATATTTTTAATAAGTTGATAAAGTATATTATTGATAAGTATTAAATGTCTTGCGGCAGTGACGAAAGGTCACCTAGCTTGGAAATAAGGAGCAAAGAGAGTATTTTACAATAAAGTGAAGAAGTATATTATTAATGAGTATCAAGTGTCTTGCGGCAGGGATAAGAGACCACCTAGCCTTGAGTTAAGGAAGAAAGGAAGAGATACAGGAGATATTGTTAACATTACTATGTTGAAAACAATTGCCATTTACAAATAGGATTATTGCCCACACCATGCCAGAAGCCTACATTTTACGCAAGCCAGATGCTGAATAGGAACGTCACGCCAAGAGGGAAGGAATTAGTTACAGGTATATTAGTCAGAATAGTACTGACAACCAGAGACCGAGGACTATGATTTCAGATTCAGGGAAATAGCGAATCCACAGAACACGTAAGAAATAGTCTAGATATTAGAACGAAACTGAACACTGATAGGAAATAGCCACCCCTTTCACGTAGAAGACGTTAGCTCTAATACTTTCGGGGAATTAGTCCCACCGCGTTATACAAGCTAGCGGCGGTCACTTCAACCTAATACATAGTGGATTTAACGTCCGTTGGGACACGTTTTGTATCGGAGTACAAAACTCTATGTCGCTTGGTATAAAAAGAAAAAGAGTTCATTGACCCTCTGTATCGCGGGTTGTCTACATTTTAGGCGGGCACTTCATATTCCACCCTTCTTAGATCATCCAGTCTACACCGCTACTCCGTCCGTCACCCTCACATCCTTGCTAATTTATTCACCCTCCTGGAATCTCCTTGCCGTTATTATGCTCCTTTTTTTTCAAAGTCACAAAACAGGCGATATTTTTACGGTATTCTGATAAAATGATAAGAAGATCAGGTAATAGGATATATAATATACACTGCTCACAAAAATTAGGGATATTGTAAATTCAGCTATGTATGCTAATATTTTCGTACCGCATTAGATTCAATCGCTTTCCTTTACTCCCAGAGAACGTAAACATGTGTTTGCGTCACCCCTGCACATACACCACATGACGGAGGGCACTGTCCGTACAGTTGCTGTCAAAGGTTCATACAGTGGTGGATTGTTGCTGAGGTCAGAGCAAATCCATTCCCGTTGTCAGTTAGTGAATGACGTGACTTAGAGACAGCAATGCCTCCACAACGTGATTTACCTGAATTAATGGCTTGGATGGCCATAGGACGGATGGAAGCTGCACAGACACAACAAGTTGTGGCTCGAGCCCTTGGGGTGTCTCAAAGTGTGAACTCAAGACTGTGGAATCGTCTTCAAACAACTGCTACTGTCCACAGAAGGGTAGGTGAAGGTCGCCCACGGGCAACAACAGCACGGGATGACCGTTACCTCGTGTTAACAGCCCGGCGGAATAGACGGCAGAATGCAACTCAACTGAGAAGTGCCCTTCTAACAGCAACAGGACGCAGAGTATCAACCCAAACTGTCCGTAACTGACTTCATGCACGTGGCCTCTATGCCCGTAGGCCTATGGTGTGTACCAGGTTGACTCCACAACACCGTAGAGATCGCAGCAACTGGGCGGAGGAGCATCGTGGGTGGAGGCATGCGGAATGGAGCTCAGTTCTGTTTTCTGACGAGTCATGATCCAACGTGGAATCGGATAGTCGACGTGTTCGCATCTGGAGGGAACGAGGGACACGAAACCACCCATCTTTTGTACAAGAAAGATCCACATATGGCAGTGGTGGGTTGCTGGTGTTGGCTGGAATTAGCCTGGGTGGAGGTGCGGACCTCTACATCATCCCACGTGGTACTGTGACCGCTGTGAGGTATAGAGACGAGATTCTCCGACCTTTTGTCGTGCCGTATGCTGGTGCCATAGGTGCTTCCTTTGTGTTTATGGGCGATAAAGCACGTCCCCACAGAACTGGGTTGGTGGACGACATGCTGGAGGAGGAGGGTATCCAGCGTATGCAGTGGCCAGCTTCTTCGCCGGACTTAAATCCGATAGAGCACTTATGGGATAAATTAGACAGGCGCATTGCAGGCAGACCAGCACCTCCCACAACTGTTCTACAGCTGCAGATTGCTCTTATGGACGAGTGGTCACGCATCCCCCAAGAAGTCATTGATCATCTCATTGCATCAATGGCACACAGGTGTGCAGCAGTGCTAGCCGTTCGAGGAGGCCATACACCATACTGAAGAACAATATTCACCCATGGCCCACGATTACGGTAGTGTTAATGTTGCTTTGTTTGTTGGCCATATTCTCTCTTCATTCATGTCATTTGATCCAAACACTCATCAGGGGCCCTCTGGAATCATGGGCTGCTTTATCTGTCAGTATAGCATTATGTAAGTAATAAATGGTTGAAAAACTAAATGATCTCGTATATTATTGCACCATAATGAGCTGACCTTACAATATCCTCTAATTTTTGTGAGCAGTGTATATTTGAACCTAACGTCCGTCAGAACTCATTTGTATCGAAGTACAATTAGACTATTGGCGGACGATGGTTTTATGATATTATATAATATTAGGTATTTTTGAAGGCTAAGCAGCTTGATACATTTTACGATATTATATATGAAGAGATACAAATATTAAGAGAGAAACTGCACATACGCTAAGATTAACAACCGAATTTACCAATTAATAATTTTTCAAGGGATTAACGGAGGCAAGAGCATACATTAAATAAATAAAACTGTGCAATCATATTATGAGCAATTCCATACAGAGCAACCAAATAATTATATTACAGAATAAGCGTAGTAATTTCATTAGAGGTACATACAGGAAATACCATTATTGCGGATACACGCTAGGGAGAGCTTAAACGTTTAAGAAATAACTTTAATATATATACCCCCCCCCCCACCTTAGAGAGATTTCTTCATAAACCCCCCATCCAGACACACGAAGCACCCTACCACCACCTCCACCACCCACCCCCCTACCCCTTGTATATCGTGTACTTAGTTAAGGGAAGGCATTAATAATAAATTTAGCAATAAGAAGCAATCACAACTGTAGACTGGCCTACCAATGGTGTCAGCTTATTTACTATTGTATGTAAAAAACCATCCTTCTCCACACATTTGCAGTGTGATTGAGATCGAACATGGAGACTTGTGTTATATATATATATAAACACTGTATACAAATACATATACGTATATTAACATTATGCATTGTCAAAAATTATATCTGCCCTGTGGGCCCATGTAAGGTTTTGCCCTTGTTTAGGGGTTGTGTTCAATTTATGTATGCGTTGGGCTGTATTTTTTTCAAATGACGCGTAACAGTTTTGCCCTAATCCGCCGTTCGTGTAAGTGTTTGTCCCCAGACGGTCACTGGTTTGAGCCTTTCGCATGGCCTATTTAACCCTTAGGCCGCGGACATTTCCATGGCTCTGGACCGACGCTGCCTTTTCTGGCGAAAAGTTCCCTGTTTTAATGCAGGCTATCTACCTTCTCCAGCCTTTTCTGCCATTACTTTGGCAAGTGCATGATCTAATAAAAAAATTGTACACTAAATTGTGCCCCCTTTCTAATGTGTGTTCGGGGCTTGCACTTCTGGTGTTCAGAAGGTTACGGGTCAGAGACCGGCTCCGTGGGTTTGTGTGAAAGTATTTGTGGGCTGTACGTTCGATTACCTTCTGGTGTCCCCGGTCTCTTATACTGTGTTAAAAAATCTCTGTTGTGGAATATAGTGCAGTGTTCGGAATTTGTTATACAAAATCTGCCATGGAGCAATCATGCGTGCCATACATTTGTAGAGTATACTTTCACCGTCCAGCTATATACCATATAGGTATGCGGGGAACATGGTCTCTGGTGACAATATGTGTGTCTGATGGCCAGTGTTAATGAAAAATGAGTAATTGTAAGGTCGTACATCGCCGTGCGTGTGAGTGTGTGTACCTATGGGGATACGGGTTCGATCTTATTCGAACCTCTGTAACGTTGTGCGGCATATTAGGCTTCTGGAATGTGGGCTTTATTCTGTCAAGGGTGTTTTTAATAGTGTGATAGTGGGCCTGCCCTTAACTGTAAAATTTTAGTCCTATAAATGTATGTTTATGTTTGTGTGGGCACTGTGGCTCTTTTGGTAAATGACAAGCGCAATTTTACTGTTTTGCCTTGCCGCTCAGCCATTCAAAGCCGTATGTACCTTTCCTGCGCTTAGCTAATCATCCTCGTCTATCGTCTAAGCACCCTTGCTACCCGGACTGACTCTGTTCGCCCCGTGTTGACCTTAAGCCTCTGGTAGCCACTTAGGCCCTTCTTTGCTGCCTTCTGTGGGTGTGTTCAGCAAAGTGAGTTTGGGGTTTCGTGCACCGTACTGCCCCCTTGTTGGCCGAGGTGCGCGCGTGCCTGAAGGGCTATTTTCGCACCGCACTACCCTATCAGTGTCTGGAGGGTTTATCGTGCCTTCATGTGTAAATGGCCCATGGGGGTAGGAAGCAAAGTCCTCCTGTTTCCCCGTGTAATTTGTGTATGGATGGGCGAAGCTTGCTGATGTGTGTGGGCTATATTCTGAGGGTTTGGAAGCAATACCCTTCTGTGTATCTGTCCTGAGGGGGTTGGTGTCAGTGTCGGCCTCCTTTCTGGAATGATTGTCCTCTGAATTGGCACGGTCGATCGTGTATGTATGTTCACCTGCGGTGTTTTGGAGGGTGGCCTGGCCTGCTTCTGTTCTATGGCCACGTCGTACTCATTCCCCCTTGTGTTGTTAGGTGCAGAGATAGATATCTTTTTCAGTCTCCGTGCTAACTGGGGAATATCATCTGTGTCAGTGTTGTGTACCCTCGTAGTGTTTAGTGTCTGCAGCGTATTGGAGGCTGGAGTGATCGGCTCCTGTTTTAGGGCCACGGCGTCCTAATTCTCCCTCGTGTTGTGAGGTGTATTTATAGTTAGTTTTCCTATCCTGAGGGTCAGCTGTTCAATTTCTCACACGTGATCCACAGTCCTGCCCGCTGCTAACTCAAATTGTGTATTGCCCGCCTGGAGTTGTGCGTATTCCTGCCATACTTTACTGTATTTCCGGCAGAGCTTGGCACACTTTTGCACCACCTCCTTATTCTGGCCGGACACCAGCCGATTGTCTGTGTATATGTTAGTGTCCCGAAACTTGCGATACTCCTGTCGCAGTGTGTCGTGTTGCACGTGGAGTAGCCAATGCGTTCTGTTGAACCGCGTCCTGAAGGCTGGGATATTTACACTCATGCGCCGTGCCTCCCGTGGCTGTGCAAGAGCGCTCAGGATCCTGTTATACTGCAATTGCAGACAATCCTGCGTCCTCCTTAGACGGCTCTGTCTATCAAATTTTGTCGCACATAGCCACTTTCTAGTGCAGGGCCAAGCGCGGAAGTGCCGTCATGTTGGTGTGCATGTGTTGACGTGTAAATTTGGGGGATAATATATTAATTGTGCCCTTTGGGTAGATTATTGACTTGGGAATAACCTAACCACCAAGGGAAGATGATAAAGAGAAGGAGATGGGTTTCGGACTGGAGAAAAAGGATGGAGAAATAGGAGGAGAGTCCTACAAAAGTTATAAGCTTAACTTTAAATATACTAAAAGGTGACTACCACTGCAAATCAGCTCTCCGATACCTAAAGTGAGTAGGGACCTGGGCAAACCTAACGGGAGACGCAGCTGGAACTTGGGTGGTTTGCAAGAGAGTGGCTTTAGCGTATTCCCTCTCAAGCATACATATGCCTACTATGGGGAAGGGTGATGGTCTAGTAAGACAAAGAATAACAGATTTATTATGTATCTGTTCAAAGGAGCTTGTTTTTAGACAAATAATTTGAAGAATGCCAAAAATTGAATTGGTTTCGATATTTTTATTTTCGAAATTGTAGAATTCCTAAAGAGCCACCAAATGCTTCCAGGAAGGATAGGGATAAAACAATTATACCTTTGGGAATAATTTTGGTAAGTGCACCAATAGTTGCAATTGGAAATGGCTAAGCTTTTACCCCGCAAGTAGCCGACTAAAAGTTTAGTCAATGAGAAACACTTATATTTCGAAAAACCAACCATAAGTCTTGGAGAGAATCTCCACAAACAGGAAACTGGCGTAGCGAGCTATGCTTGCCTTACTGGCCAGTTAGAATTAGCTATTAAAGCTAAGAGAGACTTTACCAAGTTGTCAACTAAGAGTTCTTGCTCAAATGCAACAAGTGGTGAAAACCCTATCAAGAGATTTATTTGCATTAAGTGGGAAGAGTCAATGAAGACAGGAACTTGCCTAACTGTTATACTAGAAAAATGAGAAACCGAAAAAGCAATCTTTAATTTATTTAACAATGCAAAAGAGTGTAACGAATTTAACAATGTTGGGTCATAGTTTTGACAAATATATAATTTAGACTTTGTAACAAATGGGGTCACAGACCTCCGAAAAACATCTAAAGTTTGCGCCAGGCAATTAACAATTCTTTTGGTTTCAAACCTTTATATGTTTTAAAATCTTCGCAAGATTTAAAAAAATGGCAAAGATAAAATGGAAAATGTAAAGACAATTAAAGTGATAATAGTTAAACAATAAATCAAGTACAAGGTGGGTACTTTAAGGAATTTCTAATTAAATATCCTAGAAAGAGTAACAACTTCGGAAATAACAATAACAAAAACAGGAAAAATAGAAGTTCCTATAACTTCTTGTATTAGAGCTGAATTACTTTTTTGTAGTTATACAAATAGGGTAGGTCACTTACTGTGAAACCTGAAGAGAAAGTCGAAAGGAAGGTTCTAGACCTCCTATGTTTAAGTAGGAATCACGAGACAAACGGGGAAAGGTTCCCTTTCGTGAAACCTAGAAATAACTCACTTATGAGTTGAAAGACTTGTATTCCCTAATTAGAAGGGAGAAACAAGATAATTTGAAACGTGTACCAGACACGTAGTAATGCAGACTTTAATTAAGGATATATAAGCAAGAAGGGAGGGCACGTCTTTAGAGTGACACCTCATTGAAAAAGACCTAAAGTAACAATTTTATTATTATGGTTTGTTAGTAAGAGGTTTAGGAAAGATCAACTGGGATTGAGGATAAATGTTCATGGCCGTATTTATAATAATCGGACGAGCGCGACGCGGAAGAGATACTGAACGAACACTGTTTTTCACTATAGTCTGTTGAAATGGACGAAAAGTTCACTGTAGTAGCACAAAAGTTTATGGCAAAAAAGTTATTGCAATTATGGAAAATAACTAGTTGCATTAGATAGGCGAGAGTCTATTGCTTGAGGAGGTTGTAGATTATCATTAAATACGCCAAAGAAAATTCCAACGGTGGAAGAAAAATTAGCTAATGAGCAGTAATTCATAAGGAAGATTCCTTAGTTTGAAATAGTATTCCCACATGTGAGTGCGAAATAAATGACGGTACGACTTGTAGATAGAGTGCAGATTCTGGAAGGTTCCAGAGCAATCCTAACTGAAGAATAGGGCCAAATTTATTCCAGCGGTGGAACGAACGGAGGATTTTATAGACAGTGGGTATTCAATAGTATCCCACGTTGTGAGAAGATCTCTCATTTAATAAGCATAAAGAATGCTGCTTTCTATTAAGATTGGATTAGACAGACAAAAGCCCAACATAGAAAATCCCGCGAAGGATGATTATTGCCCCAAATATAGTAATCTCACACTGCCTATAAAATGATCATTAAAAGCATGTGGTTGTTAAAAGACGATGAGAATGAGGTTAAAACCTGAAGTCGGTACTTATCTTTGCTTCATGGCGATGGTGAAGTTCCCTTTGACGGTTTACATTTAAGTTCCAACATGGCGTGGAATTAAAAGAATGCCTCTTTAGTTGAGGAGGCTAGCTCTAGTTGAGCTTTGACTGACTAAGTCGACTGCCGACGTACCAGTGAGACACACTCAGCGAAGCACAGAGGGACCAGGGAAGGGAAAGGAGTGGGGGTATGAGATAAAAGGAAAACATATAAGCATAACCAACATTGAAAAGTTAATTTCTCTTGATGAAATGGTCTTCAAAGAGTTGATAGTAGGCGACACTATCGCAGCCTGGTGGGTGAAAAAGTAGACGAAGTCTTGATCACGGAGATGATAGCTGGCGATGGCGACGAGATCTGGTGGCCAAATTGATAAGGAAGTCCTCTTGCACAGGGAAGAATTGAGGAACTTCAGAGATTCGCTGCTAGATGACGCTAGGTGGGTCATGGAAGATATATATCTAGAACAGACTCACAAGTAACATGAGAACCCTAAACAGCAAAGAGAAACTAGAAGATCACTGTTGGTGTTTGAGAGAAGGGAAGGAATGAACAAGCTAAGAGCAGTAAAAGTATACTCTTTCTTACCGTGTATTCCAGGAATACACCAAGCTGGGAGGGGCTAACACCAACAGTGAGCAGGATAAACAATTAAACATTTAAAGGTAATGGAGCAATTAAAGACAGTGGTCTTGTGATGTGACCATTAGTGGTCAAGATTCTGGCCACCCTGACTCTCCCATCCCTTCCAGGATAACACTCGGTCACTCTACCAGAAATCCAGACCAGGGGAGGAGAAACATCCCTAACCAGGACCAAGTTCCCCACTTTGATGTCGGGACTGGAAAGAAACCACTTCTGTCTCCGTTGCAAGGAAGTTAAATATTCCAAGTTCCACCTCTTCCAGAAAGAATTGCGGAGGGCTTCAAGTTTACGCCAAACAATAGGTAGATTAGAATCGCTGTGAGAGCTGGAAAGGGGAGGAGGGGCAGAAAGAGAAGTGCCTATAAGGAAGTGACCAGGTGTGAGTGGAAGCAGGTCATCAGGGTCATTGGAAAGCGGTGTTAAAGGGCGAGAATTAACATCACCTTCAATCAGAACGGACAGTGAATTAAATTCTTCATAAGTCAGAATGCGATTACCTAAAACCTTTCTTAAATGACGTTTAGTGAGCTTTACGCAGGATTCCCACCTACCACCGTGATGAGGAGCGTAGGGAGGTATAAAACGCCATTTGAAACCCTTAGAGTAGGAAAAATTAGAGATCTGTTCCATGGCAGGAGAAGATGTGAGAGCTTTCTTCCACAAGGAAGCTGCGCCCTGAAAAGTGGAAGCGTTATCAGAGAACATCTCTGAAGGAACACCACGCCTAGCAGCGAAGCGAGAGACAGCTGATAAAAAGTAAGAAGTAGAAGCATTCGTTACTAGTTCCAAAGTTGCGCCAGTAACCATGCAAACAAAGAGAGAAACATAGAGCTTACCAAACAATTTGCGTTTAGCTTCAGGGGAATTTCGTTTATATTGGAACGGACCCATATAATCCACACCAGTTACAGCAAATGGACGTATAGGAGAAGAGCGAAAGGAGGGCAGATCGCTCATTAATTGAGTATTGACTTTAGGTTTCGCTTTGAAGCAAGGAATGCACTTGTGAATTACAGAGGAAACTTCGTGAATTCCATTTATAATCCAGTACTTTTCCCTTAAGTGGCAAAGCAGAGTGCGTGTACCAACATGCAGATTGCGATAATGAAAGTCACGTATAATTAAGGAAGTTACGTGATGTTTAGAAGTCAAAATAACGGGATGCTTTTTGTCCTCAGAGAGCAAAGATTGCGAGAGCCTACCACCTACCCTGAGTAACCCATTGTCATCAAGGAACGGGGCCAAAGCACGAAGACGACTGGATTAGGGAGATCTCTTTTAGAAGAAAGTAAAGACAATTCAGAAGAAAAGGCTTCTTGCTGTGTCAGTTGTAAAACCTTAATGGTAGCGAGATTCAATTCATGATTGGTAAGGTGTGATTTGGGGAGAAGAGGTTGGTCAACCACAAGATATTTCCATCTAAGAAGATTGGCGACAATTCGAATTAATTTATGAAAGGGAGAATAGCGGGACAACACGGGATGAGAAACGTTGGAAACAAGACACGAAGCAGTAGATAGAGATACTTTAGCGTCAGGCAAGTTGGAGTTTGTAGCTGGAGGTTTAGAAGGCCAACAAGAAGAGTCTTCGATTATCCACGAGGGCCCATGCCAGTACAACTGGGAAGCTGCCAATTGAGAGGGTAAACATCCTCGAGAGATAATGTCGGCTGGGTTGTCAGCGCTGGGCACATGCCTCCATTGACATCCCGAAGAAAGAGTTTGAATCTTGGAAACCCTGTTTGCAACAAAAGTTTGCCAGTGAGCAGGATTCTTGGCAATCCAAGAAAGGGTGATCGTGGAATCGCTCCAGAAATAGATTAACGAGAATTCGACTTTTAATACTTCCCGCAATTTTTTAACAAGTTCTACAGCCATGAGTGCAGCACACAATTCAAGCCTAGGCAAAGTGATAGTTTTAAGAGGAGCCACCTTCGATTTGGAACAAACAAGGTTGGAAACTGAAGATCCATTTAATGAACCGCGATAGACTAAATATGCGCAGCATCCGTAAGCTTTTTCGGAACTGTCCGCGAACACATGAAGGAAAAAAGATGCATTAGCATGAGTGTTAATTAAATTCCTGGGAATTTCAATACGGGAAAGATCCAGCAAATTGCTGCGAAAAGAGGGCCATCTGTTAGGAAAAGAAAGGGGAACAGTGTCATCCCATTTACATTTGAGCGACCACAGCTCTTGCATGAAAAGTTTGGCTATAACGATAACTGGGGCAAGGAATTGAAGCGGATCAAAAATTTTTGCAATTTCAGAGAGAATTTGTCGTTTTGTGTTAGGGAGCTCTTCTGCGAGCGAAACTTTGTAGATGAGAGTGTCAGTGTTAGTGCACCAATGAACTCCAAGAGGTTTTATGGATTCGGAGTTTCCACAAATTTCGACAGAGGAGGGATCTACGTCTTCAATAGGAAACTGGGCGAGAAACTCAGGGGAGTTGGAATTCCACTTATGAAGTGGGAAACCTCCATTCCTTAGCAATGCCTGAAGTTCTAAGGACACGAAAGAAGCTTCCTCCAGAGTGGGGAAGGACTGCAAATAATCGTAGAATGACGTAGTTAGTGCTTCAGAAGCTTTAGAATCAAATAAATGACCATCTTGAGAGGCTAGCAAGTGTAGGGATCGGATAGCAAGGAAAGCGGAAGGTTTTAAGCCATAAGTAACCGTTTTTAAACGAAATACCTTAATGGGCTTACTGATTTCATCGCGCCACAAGATTCTTTGGAGATCTCGTTGTTCAGGCTGAATTAAAACTTGACGGTACATCTGTTTTATATCCGCTATAACAGCTATGGGAAATAATCGAAAGTTTAAGAGTATAGCAGATAGATCTGACTGAATAGCAGGACCAGAGTAAAGAGTATCGTTAAGGCTGTTGCCATTAACGTCAGGTGATGAACCGTTGAATACAACTCGGATTTTATCCTTTACAAGAGGGTTTTTCCACACGGGATGATGATTTAAGGAAATCATTTCAATTGGGGGGTGCAATTCATCATCAGATTTGTTAACAACTTCCACATGATCTAAGCTTTCATACTCATCCATGAAATCAGTGTACTGCTGTTTAACGAGAGGTTCTTTCTTGAATTTACTCTCGATAGCAAAGAGAGCTTTTCGAGCTTTGGGTTGAGAGTTAATAAGTTTAGGGGGATTATGTAATCTTGGCATTTGAACAATGAACCGGCCATCAGAAGAACGAGTGGTGGTTTTCAGAAAAAGTTGCTCACAGAATTCATTTTCTGAAGAGGTCACGTTAGGAGGATCAACGCTTTCGAGCCTCCAGAACTGTTCCAGGTCAGTATTGGCGAAGTGACATTGCGATGCGGGTTGGGGAGAATAATGGGGAAGTTGACCGGTGACGATCCATCCAAAATTAGTGTCTCTGGCGACCACGTTTGAGGATAACTTGCGAACCTGTTTACGAAGGCAATTCCAGAAAACATTGGCACTAAAGAGTATGTCAATGGGGTTTTGTATGTTGAACAAAGGATCGGCTAGCCTTAAATGCCAGGGAATGTTTAACCCTGAAATATCCACTAATGACTTGGAGTGTCTTCTCCAATGCTATTGAGAATGAGACAATTCAGTTTGAGAAAGTTTTTTCTGTGACAAATGTCTCTTATGGTTAGCTTTGAGAACTGTAAAGCTTGCAATTTTGAGCTGTTAATGCCCGATACGTTAATAGAAGTGGGGTTTACTGTTAGGCCTAGTTTTCTAATCAAAGAATTAGACACAAAATCATGAGTAGCCGCTGAATCAAGAAGACCGCGTGCACGGACCCAGTTGCCAAAGTTATCCTGAACTTCGATTTGGACAGTAGACAATAATAATTGGGCATTACGAATGGGCTTGGCATTTTGAATGTACGATGAAGCATTAGAACTGTTAGCATTATCACTTTTCCGAGAAGTAGATGCTGTCGATGACCTTGCCTGGTCATGACGATGTAGTAAAGTGTGATGAGCTTTTTCACAATGGAAGCAAAGTCTTGTGGACTTGCAATTTGAAGCAGAATGCGTGGGCGCTAGGCAATTGAAGCAATGTTTGTTCTGGGAAACTATTTTTCTTCTGTCGTCGACTGACAGTTCTTTAAAAGATTTACATAGATATAAGGCATGGGTATCTTTACAAAGTATGCACTATAAAGGTTCATTTAAACTCTTTCGGGGTTCACTTTGAGTGTTTAAAACAAGAGAGCTAGCAATACGGCGTTCACTAGACCTAGTTGGGTAACCAGTAGTGTTTGACTTAAGTTTAGATGAGCTGGACCCAGGTTTTTGAGTACTAGACGCTAAGCGTTCGCTTTTGGGTTTGAGAGACATTATTTCAAATTTAGAACTCGGGGATGAGGGTTCACTTTGATTAGCTAAAGCGGTTAAGAGTTGGCATCTAGCATTTATGAAAGTGACTAAATGCTCGTAAGAGTAATCGTCTTCTCTAGAAATTTCAATCTCCCAAGCTTTGAGGGTAGCAGCATCAACTTTGGAAAGCACTAAATGTATTAGGAAAGTGTCCCAGTGTTCAGTGGGTTGATCTAATTGGGACAGAGCTTTAACGTGAAGTTGTGTAGTGTCAATGAGAGTCCGCAAACTAGTGACATCATTGTGCTGTGACGCAGGTAGGTTAAATAGGGCCTTCATATGGCGTTGAATACGTAACCGTAAATTTCCGTATCTTTCTTTCAATAAGTTAAAGGCAATGGGGTAATTTTCGGCACTTAAAGGGAGTGCTTCAACTAACTGCAGAGCTTGACCTCGGAGGATAGATCTCAAGTAATGAAACTTGTAGATGACTTGAATGTCTTCATCGTCATGAACAAGATAGCAAAAAAATTCATAAAAAGAATCCCAAGTAGATTCGTCTCCAGAGAAGTGGGGTATATCAATCTTAGGTAGAATTGGTTTGGGCTTGTGAGTACCATCGCGAGAAGAAGTTTGTTGTTCGTGAAGGGAACCAAGAACAAAGCGTCTTTTTTCTGTTCTTCTTCGAGTTGGCGTATTATTTTGAAAGCAGAACCTATACCTTCGTAATATTGGTTTTCTACTTCGACTCGATCTTCGGTTTGATTGAGCATACAAGTTTCTATTTCAGTTTGGATGTTACAATAATTTTCATATGAACGTTCAAAATCCCGTACACGATGTTTTAACAAGTCTAATTGAGCTTCTTTGATGTATTTTCTGAATCGGGTAATTTGTCCTTTATAGGATGCTCGTTTAGAAGTAAGTTTTTCATCCTTATCCTTTTCAGTAGGAGCCATGACAAGGTAGGTAGATTAAAGTATAACTTACGAAACTGTGGAACCTTGGAAATGCTGTCAGGCTGGCAGCAGCAAATAAGTTGAAAGAAAGGGGCACGCCAAGGGAGACAGGAGCGTCCTCTTTCCAATTCACAGGCTTTACACATTGTAGTTATAGCTTAAAGATTCAAAGCAGATATTAATGATTTGCAAAATATTGTCAAATAACCCTTGAAAGAGAATAGAAAATGATAAATGGACTCTCCCGGGTTTCGGCACCAAAATTTTGGGTAGATTATTGACTTGGGAATAACCGAACCACCAATGGAAGGTGATAAAGAGAAGGAGATGGGTTTCAGACTGGAGAAAAAGGATGGAGAAACAGGAGGAGAGTCCTACAAAAGTTATAAGCTTAACTTTAAATATACTAAAAGGTGACTGCCACTGCAAATCAGCTCTCCGAAACCTAAAGTGAATAGGGACCTGGGCAAAGCTAACGGGAGACGCAGCTGTAAGATGGGCGGTTTGCAAGAGAGTGGCTTTAGCGTATTCCCTCTCAATCATACATATGCCTACTATGGGGAAGGGTGATGGTCTAGCAAGACAAAGAATAACAGATTTATTATGTATCTGTTCAAAGGAGCTTGTTTTTAGACAAGAAATTTGAAGAATGCCAATAATTGAATTGGTTCCGATATTTTTTGTTTTCGAAATTGTAGAATTCCTAAAGAGCAACCAAATTCTTCCAAGAAGGATAGGGATAAAACAATTATACTTTTGGGAATAATTTTGGTAAGTGCACCAATAGTTGCAATTGGAAATGGCTAGGGTTTTACCCCGCAAGGAACCGACTAAAAGTTTAGTCAATGAGAAACACTTATATTTCGAAAAACCAACCATAAGTCTTGGAGAGAATCTCCACAAGCAGGAAGCTGCGTAGCGAGCTATGCTTCCCTTACTGGCCAGTTAGAATTAGCTATTAAAGCTAAGAGAGACTTTACCAAGTTGTCAACTAAGAGTTCTTGCTCAAATGCAACAAGTGGTGAAAACCCTATCAAGAGATTTATTTGCATTAAGTGGGAAGAGTCAATGAAGACAGGATCTTGCCTTACTGTTATACTAGAAAAATGAGAAACCGAAAAAGAACTCTTTAATTTATTTAACAATGCAAAAGAGTGTAACGAATTTAACAATGTTGGGTAATAGTTTTGACAAATATATAATTTAGACTTTGTAACAAATGGGGTCACAGACCTCCGAAAAACATCTAAAGTTTGCGCCAGGCAATTAACAATTCTTTTGGTTTCAAACCTTTATATGTTTTAAAATCTTCGCAAGATTTAAAAAAATGGCGAAGATAAAATGGAAAATGTAAAGACAATTAAAGTGATAAAAGTTAAACAATAAATCAAGTACAAGGTGGGTACTTTAAGGAATTTCTAATTAAATATCCTAGAAAGAGTAACAACTTCGGAAATAACAATAACAAAAACAGGAAAAATAGAAGTTCCTATAACTTCTTGTATTGAAGCTGAATTACTTTTTTGTAGTTATACAAATAGGGTAGGTCACTTACTGTGAAACCTGAAGAGAAAGTCGAAAGGAAGGTTCTAGACCTCCTATGTTTAAGTAGGAATCACTAGACAAATGGGGCAAGTTTCCCTTTCGTGAAACCTAGAAATAACTCACTTATGAGTTGAAAGACTTGTATTCCCTAATTAGAATATGTTTTAAAATCTTCGCAAGATTTAAAAAATGGCGAAGATAAAATGGAAAATTTAAAGACAATTAAAGTGATTAATGTTAAACAATAAATCAAGTACAAGGTGGGTACTTTAAGGAATTTCTAAGTAAATATCCTAGAAAGAGTAACAACTTCGGAAATAACAATAACAAAAACAGGAAAAATAGAAGTTCCTATAATTTCTTGTATTGAAGCTGAATTACTTTTTTGTAGTTATACAAATAGGGTAGGTCACTTACTGTGAAACCTGAAGAGAAAGTCGAAAGGAAGGTTCTAGACCTCCTATGTTTAAGTAGGAATCACGAGACAAATGGGGCATGTTTCCCTTTCGTGAAACCTAGAAATAACTCACTTATGAGTTGAAAGACTTGTATTCCCTAATTAGAAGGGAGAAACAAGATAATTTGAAACGTGTACCAGACACGTAGTTATGCAGACTTTAATTAATGATATATAAGCAAGAAGGGAAGGCACGTCTTTAGAGTGACACCTCATTGAAAAAGACCTAAAGTAACAATTTTATTATTATGGTTTGTTAGTAAGAGGTTTAGGAAAGATCAACTGGGATTGAGTATAAATGTTCATGGCCGTATTTATAATAATCGGACGAGCGCGACGCGGAAGAGATACTGAACGAACACTGTTTTTCACTATAGTCTGTTGAAATGGACGAAAAGTTCACTGTAGTAGCACAAAAGTTTATGGCAAAGAAAGTTATTGCAATTATGGAAAATAACTAGTTGCACTAGATAGGCGAGAGTCTATTGCTTGTGGAGGTTGTAGATTATCATTAAATACGCCTAAGAAAATTCCAACGGTGGAAGAAAAATTAGCTATTGAGCAGTAAATCATAAGGAAGATTCCTTAGTTTGAAATAGTATTCCCACATGTGAGTGGAAAATAAATGACGGTACAACTTGTAGATAGAGTGCAGATTCTGGAAGGTTCCAGAGCAATCCTAACTGAAGAATAGGGCCAAATTTATTCCAGCGGTGGTACGAACGGAGGATTTTATAGACAGTGGGTATTCAATAGTATCCCACGTTGTGAGAAGATCTCTCATTTAATAAGCATAAGAAATGCTGCTTTCTATTAAGATTGGATTAGACAGACAAAAGCCCAACATAGAAAATCCCGCGAAGGATGATTATTGCCCCAAATATAGTAATCTCACACTGCCTATAAAATGATCATTAAAAGCATGTGGTTGTTAAAAGACGATGAGAATGAGGTTAAAACCTGAAGTCGGTACTTATCTTGCTTCATGGCGATGGTGAAGTTCCCTTTGACGGTTTACATTAAAGTTCCAACATGGCGTGGAATTAAAAGAATGCCTCTTTAGTTGAGGAGGCTAGCTCTAGTTGAGCGTTGACTGACTAAGTCGACTGCCGACGTACAAGTGAGACACACTCAGCGAAGTACAGAGGGACCAGGGAAGGGAAAGGAGTGGGGGTAGGAGACAAAAGGAAAACATATAAGCATAACCAACATTGAAAAGTTAATTTCTCTTGATGAAATGGTCTTCAAAGAGTTGATAGTAGGCGACACTATCGCAGCCTGGTGGGTGAAAAAGTAGACGAAGTTCTCTTGATCACGGAGATGATAGCTGGCGATGGCGACGAGATCTGGTGGCCAAATTGATTAGGAAGTCCTCTTGCACAGGGAAGAATTGAGGAACTTCAGAGATTCGCTGCTAGATGACGCTAGGTGGGTCATGGAAGATATATATCTAGAACAGACTCACAAGTAACATGAGAACCCTAAACAGCAAAGAGAAACTAGAAGATCACTGTTGGTGTTTGAGAGAAGGGAAGGAATGAACAAGCTAAGAGCAGTAAAAGTGTACTCTTTCTTACCGTGTATTCCAAGAATACACCACCCTTAACTGACTCTGTGCGTGTGGGCTGATAAGTTAGTAGGGCCCGTTGTAAAAAATGCTCGCGCTCCTGGCTTCTATAAAAGTTTTCCTATCCAGTGCCTTAATCCAACAAATTGGCGCTACTATAATTTCACTGTAGGGTGCGACAAATTTTCCTTAATTTACCTTGCTTCACAAAATGTCGTACTATGCTTGGCTATGAAAGGCGTTTGTAACAAAATCTGTATAGGGTGGGTGGCTGGAAATTATAAACTGTGTGTCACTCTTAAAAATATCTGGCACGTGGCTTTGTGCAAAAATGTGTATACCTGCTACCACAAAGAGATTCTTAGTCCTTGTTTTATTCTATGCGGTCTATTTCGCGATAATTCCCTATAGGGTGGGTGGGAGGGCTAATATGGATTAATGTAACCCTTGAAAGGAAGAAATGAAAAAAAATTGGCGTAGCCCTCTAGAAAAAAATCCCCAATTTTTGCTTGGCTGCTCTACTTGGTACTAGGGCCGTAGTTCCGAACTATTTTTTGAGATCCTTTTCTAAATGGGAACTACCCTGTGCTTCCACCAATATTTGTTCTGTCCGCGGGTAGGGGTGGGACGAACAAAGGTGTAAATTGTAGAATTTAGGGGTGCTGTTCCAAAAGGGCGAGTTTCCGCAGAGCCCGGAAACTCAGAGTGTGAGAGAGTGTAGGGGGAATTGGGGCGAGCTCTAACAGTATGCAGTCGCACCCTGGGGGTTGTGCGGTCGTGTGGGAGCTATTAAATTAATGAGATAATCACTTGCATGCAACCTACTTGCCTGACAGCTGAGCGTGCAGTTCCGAAAGTCTGCACTCTTCAAGGTTGGCACAATGGATATCACCTAGCAAAGCACTTATATTAAATAGCGGACACCGTCAATTAAGAATGTTAGGCGGGGAAGTGAGAGGTGAAATAAAAGTAGTAACAATGGTCTGTATTGGTTTGTGATTGGGGTACTGCTGGTCTAGGAGTACCAGAGTGTTAGTGTTTATTCCTTCAAATGGAAATGTTTGAGCAATGTGTAGAGTATAACAATCAATCCGGTGTCAGTTTGGGGATGTAAAACTATAAGCACTAGGATGCTGAGTCACACACTTACCCCCGTCAGGACGTCACAGATCCGTGGAACAAAGTTTTCGGCCGACAACAGATATTGGGCTCGTTGGGGCTCTTCCTTTTATTCCTTTGGAAAGTGCTGCGTCGGGATTTCTTCATGTGTTTGTGTTCCAGATACCTCCAAGTGTACAAGTATGTGGATGTTGCAAGCCTTGGCAATAGCTGATACTCTAACTCTGCCTTGCTGCGTATATTAGATTTGTATGCCGCTGTTGGCTTGAGGGTGGTTTTGGGGTGAATCTGGATGTTGAGCGTTAGGGTTAGAAGCGTAGTCTTGTAGTAAATGAGATTTGTGTTTGGATGATTATTTGTGTAGCCACCTGTAGGTTCAGGGGCGTGTGGCTGCATCTCTTCCATGAGGGTGTAAGGTCCTTAGGGCGTAGGGACCCTAGGGCCTGAACAATATCATTAATAATTATTAAGAAGTAGGAATTGATTAACCGAAGGTTAATAATTACGAGAAATGTTGTTTAAAGAACAGAATGAAATGATAAGTGTTTTACAATATCGATGTTCGATAACACTGACGCAAGATGTCATTTGACAGTTCAATACTTTATTGAAAGTATACATGTAAATAATGCAAACTATTTTATGGATGTTTATAAGGATAAGGAGGAAGAGATTACATAAATCTAGTGTTTTAATAATACAGTGATGTATTAATTTCATGAATTAAGCGAATTTCGTGAAGTTTGTCAGGACAACAGTAAACAGCTGATCGGCTGACGATAGTGTCAACATGAGCTGTAGCGTCTGTGGTCAGGTTATATAATCGGAGTTTCATGTATAGAGTAAAATAAGTTTATGTTAAATTGGAATAATATTTTAATAATATTATATATTTTGTTTAAGTTCAAACTCTGAAACTGCCGATACGATTTTATTTTTGAGAAGAGCTGTGGATAATGATATCAGATGGACATTCCAATTATTTGATTTTTTTAAAATTTGACAGGCGTGTCTCTGCCACGATTATTTAATATAATTGTAGGGTTTGGAGATTATTTGATTAAATTTAAATTGTAATTGTTTTCATTAAATAAATCTAATCGTTCGTTTGTAATAAACAGTCTTTCGTGATCTATATGAGTTATGTAGAGAGATTGTGATGTGGAAATGGATCTAGGTTTAGGAAAGCCCCTTGCGATATCCCATTTGCCCCGAGAACCGTAAGTTTCTCGTACTCCCCATTAGATTGATTTGTTTGCCCAGCATATTATATTCTCAAACAATCGAATGACTACTGTATCCACATGTAGTACTTGTCGGTAGGATTTTCAGGTTTTTCTAGCCAAGGACCTTCAAGATTTTACGATCCAGCTGTTCTTCGGATACAGCAAATATCTCCTCATGTTTAAACAGGTACAGAACTACCATAAGGCCTCGGCCGCCTCCATCCCACTTCCTTGCCTTACTCTCCCGCTCTTCCCATCCCTTCATCAGGCCCCTCTTCACTTTGCAGGTAAGGTCGCCTGGGCGTAGTGCTGGTCATACACCCCAGTTGTTTCCCCGATTCAGAGTCACAAGCTCCAGGACACTGCCCTCAGTGGCGGTAGAGGTGGAATCCCTCGCTTAGTCCGTGGGAGAAGCCATCCCTGGAGGGTAAAATGATAACGCAAAAAATAATGCACAATGTAATTCTATTCCAGCCGGAGTGAAATTTAATTCATACAATGTAATTCTATTCCGGCCGGAGTGAAATTAAATTCATATAATTTAATTATATTCTGGCTGCAATGAAATTAAATTCATACAATTTAATTATATTCCTGTTGGAATGCAACCATGAACGAACATTTAATTCTATTCCGGCTGGACTGAAATCAAACCCATACAATTTAATTCTATTCCGGCCGGAGTGAAATTAAATTCATACAATTTAATTCTATTCCTGACGGAGTTATTTATTTATTTAGCGTATGGCATGGTTACATAATTACAAGCTAAAGAACACATTAAACATATGCATTAGTATTTAGCCTAAAAGAACAATATTAAAATAAATTTTGAATGAGGAGACACATATTCAATAGATAAAAAGTTCAAATTTACAAGGTAAGATTTAAATTGGAAATCCAATCTAGAGCAGGCTGCGTTGCATCATGAAAGTCTTTGAGGTTCCCATGATAGGCTCGATGGCTGCAGTCCTCCACGATATGTTGGATGGTCTGTCTTTCAAAACCACAGTCGCACTGAGGTGAGGAAGCCTTATTCCACTTGAATAAGCTGTCTGCGCAGACCCCATGTCCCGTTCGAATTCTGTTGAGTGATTTCCATGTATGGCCTGGTAGTTCCATGCCAGCTGGTTTCTTGATAGGATCAATGAAGTTTCCATATTTCTCATGGAATAAATTATTCCATACCTCAGACCACTTGTTGTCAATCTGAAAAGTATTTAATTGTAGATATTCCGCTGTTAGGATGGGTGGTCGGCGGGATTTCAAGCGACTTATCTTTACTGTAGGTATGTCACAATGAATAGGAAGCTTTGGAGTGGAAATTATCTTTTGATATTCCCTCAAGAGAGAGTTTTGTCTACGTAAGTCAGGTGGTGCAATATGACTTAGAGGTGAAAGCCAGTACAGAGGAGTGGTCCTGATACAACCTGATATTATCCTCATCGCCGAATTCAATTGGACATCAATCTGCTTCACATGTGGACTGTTAAGCCACACCGGAGCACAGTATTCAGCAGCTGAATAGACAAGTCCTAGAGCAGAAGATCGTAATGTTGTTGCTGTAGCTCCCCATGTGGTTCCACATAACATCTGCAAGATGTTATTGCGTGATCTTAGTTTTGCTGCAGTGTTCTGCAGGTGCTTCTTGAAGGACAAAGTTCTATCGAGAGCAAGGCCTAAATATTTTGGAAAATGTTGATGATGGAGGACTTTCTCATTAAATATGACATTCAGCTTTGAATTTGCCAACCTGTTGTTTAAATGGAAAAAACTAACTTCAGTCTTACTAGGATTCGGTGTTAGTCTCCATTTCTTGAAATATTCATTCATAATGCTTAGATCTGAGGAAAGAATTTGTTCGCTCTTCTCAAGGGTTCTTTGTTGAGTTGCCAAAGCCAGGTCATCTGCATAAATGAATTTTCTCGACTGCGTTAAAGGGAGATCTGATGTGTACAAGTTAAAGAGCACTGGAGCTAAAACGGAACCTTGTGGGAGTCCATTGTTCAGTTTCTTTTGCTTACTTATTTTGGTCCCAAAAACCACTTGGAAATATCTTTCAGACAGCATATTGTTTATAAGCTTGTTCATAGTTTGACATGGTATGATACGCATCAGTTTGTAGAGTAATCCATCCTTCCATACCGTGTCATAGGCTGCTGTAAGGTCAACAAAAGCAACACATGTTTTAAGTTGTTGTTGAAACCCTATTTCTATATGAGTGGTGAGACTTAGTACTTGATCTGTGCAGCTTCTACTTGGTCTAAAGCCTGCTTGTTCAATAGGTGTTACTTCATGAATATTCGAACCGATTCGGTTAAGGATGAGTCTTTCCAGAAGTTTGTAGCAACAGCTTAGGAGAGCTATCGGTCGATAGCTATCTGGTTTATCCTTTGGCTTACCAGGTTTCAATACAGCTATGATTTTCGTTTTCTTGAAAGCTTTTGGTAGTTTACCAGTGATCATTATATATTAGAAAAGTAAGCTGCAAGCCATTTACGAGTCTTGTTCCCACAATTGACAAGGAATTCAGGATGAATGCCATCAAACCCTGGCGATTTACCTGTTTTAACATCCTTAATCGCAGTATTAATCTCAGCTACTGTGAAGTCATTGGCATATTCTGACCGGTGGACTGCCTGTTGCTTGAGGTTGGTTAGTTCTTTCCTGACGGAGTGAAATTAAACTCATAAAATTTAATTCGACCGAAAATTTAATTCTATTCCTGCCGGAGTGAAATTAAACCCATGCAATATAATTTTAATCTACTGAAGTAGGAGTGAAACTGCGAATGAACATTTAGTTATATTCCGGCCGGAGTGAAATTTAATTCATACACTTTTATTCCAACGTGTATGAGATTCTATTCCCTCCGGAGTGAAATCAAACCCATACACTGTATTTTGAACGAACATTTAATTCTATTATGCCGGATTAAAATTAAATCCCTGCAATATAGGCCTAATTCTATTATTGTCGGAATGATGCTCTAAACAAACATTTAGTTCTAATCTGGCCGGAGTGAAATTAAATCCATACAATTTCATTCCATTCCTCTCGGAATGAAACTTTGAACATATATTAAAGTTAATTCAATTCCCACGTGAATAAAATAAATCCATAGAATTTCATGATATGTAAATATGAAGCGATATTTAATCCGTAGAATTACGGTTTATAGCTCGCAAAATGGCACTGTCAATGAAGATTTTGTCTTATTCAAGCCAATGAATGATATTGATCGTATGGCCTCCTGAGAGGTCGAGTGAAGGTCTTTCTAGTTGACGCCCGTGGGCGACCTGTGCATCGTAATGATGATGAAGTGATGATGAAGACGGCACATTCACCCAGTCCCCGAGCCATGGGAATTAACCACTGGAGAATAACATCCTTAATGGCCCGGACGGGAATCGAACCACGGACACGTCGCCACGCCTAGCGCGCTTACTATTTAGCCACGGAGCCATTCACTCCAATGACATTCTGGGATACAATCTTCATACCTAAGACATTTTTCTCAATTGTATTTCACCGGATTATTAATTTGAGCCTACTTTCATTTTATGAAATATAGACTAGTGAGATCATCTTGTATCCGTATGTGTATATATGTACGTGTGTGTACTCATAAACGCCAATCGTCTGGAGCGATTACAATGAAACTTGGTGAGGTCGTAGTACTAACTCGTTCAACCACGACTGTGCCTTTCAAATTTTAATACGTTTTACCAATTCAAAATGACGACCACGCGAATAATTACACCAGCATTCAATGTCTATGACAGGAATTGTTATTAGGAGTCATTTGTATTCCAAATAGACCGACAGTCTATCGCTCAGCGCTAGGCCATAGGGCCAAGCTGTCTAAGGACTGGGTGGACGTGAAATGGTTTTCTGTGATTTCCTATTTTCAACTCCATGCAAACGCTGGGATGGTACCTTGTGGCAGGCCACGGCCGCTTCCTTCCACATCCTCGCCCAGTTTCATTCATATTTATTCATTTCACCTTTCATCAACTCCTCTCCTGAGGTTGGCGTCAGAAAGTGCATCCGGGTGTAAAAATCACCCGCCTTATAGACTTTCATCACTTATCATCCCCGACCCCATTGAATAATAAGGGATAGACATGCATTTGTTTACAAAATCATGGCCATAGGCTGTAAGTTCCATTTTCGTCCACCTACTGCGCTCCGGGTATCAAATGGCCTTATTCTTAATTTACCCAGCCGATTCTGCCAGCAAATTCCATTATAACGTCTGACTTAGTATAGGCTACACACACATTCTGAAAAGCTCTTGTCCGAGTCTCAACCGGTCTACTGCTTTTCTCAAGTCGGTTTACCCTCCAGGTTGGCTTTTCCCTCGTACACAGTGACGTATCACACCATTATCGCCACCAGGGCAGCGTCCAGGAGCTTGAAACATCGAAATGGGGGATACAACTGGGGAGGTGGGACAAGCACCTTGCCCAGGCAGCCTCACCTGCATAGCGAACAGGGGCCTTATGAGGGGTGGAAGGGATAGGATGATTGGGAGGGAGAGGCAAGGAAGAGGGAAGGAGGCGGCCGTGGCCTTAAGTTACGAACCATCCCGGCATTTGCCAGGAGTAGAAGTGGATAACCATGGAAATCCACTTCAAGGATGGCTAAGATGGGAATCGAACCCCCTCCTCTCAGTTATGTCTCACGAGGCTGTGTGTACCCCGTTCCAGCCATCAGACCACAATTGTATTTGGTGACAGACCCAGGGATAGAACCTGGACCTCCAGGGCGACAGCCAGAATGCTCACCGCAACAGCAGGAGGTGGACTCTTTAAGAGGAAGGCAGCCTGTAGTTGAACGTGACTGTAATTCTCGTGATTATAAGGTACGAACAACCATCCGAACCACAGCACGTGGTGTTTCACTTCAAAAATCTCAATTGCATTGACAGGGAATCGAACCTGGTCCGCATTGGCGAGGGGCAAGCAGCTTGCCATCTCACCACCACGCTCCAGTCCTCTTTCGAATTTCACCGTAAGAGCTATGAAACGTAGAGTACGAAGAAATCTCATTAAAAAGAAAAACAGCACGTTGTTGTTGGAATTGTATATATTTGAAATTGAGAAAAAAGCAAAACAGTAGGCAGGGTCGCCTCCGTGGTGTAGTGGTCAGCGTGCTTAACTGCCACCCCGAAGGTCCAAGGTTCGATTCCCGGCTCTGCAAAGGAATTTTAACACTGGAACACTGGAACGGGGTAAACTAAGCCGTGGGTGGTCCAAATGGATAGAGGGTGTTCGATTCCCATCTCAGCTATCCTCTAAGTGGTTTTCCGTGTTTTCCCGCTTCGTCTCCAGGCAAATGCCGGGATGGTCCTGTGCCGGTATTTTGTAGTTGAGATTATTGTAACTTTTTGAAATAGCGCATTGAGCCCCTGCAATCGTGATATTTTGATGTACCGGTACCATTTTTTTTAAGCCCAGCTGAAAATGTAGAACAGAAGAGCAACGTATTCTTTTCTGAATCCCTGTGTGTTTGGAGGCCAAGTTTAATTCCACAGTGCATTGCAGACCGCGGAATCAAGGCTAATCCCCATCGATAACCTGTTCTCATTCGAGATGCATGCTTGTTGAGACTTTCATATATGAATTGAGAGAAATGCAGAGCGGTATTTGCAGTCTGATTTGTGCCAGAAAATAACACGTATTATTATGAAGATACTACAATTGAGTTATCTTCGGAACTAACTCTGAGTTCGACGTAAACTGTATCTATGTATTTGTACCTGCGATATACATCGATTAGTTTGCAGCGTGGTGGGGGAAGAAGCGAGTTTTCCTCACACCTGCGTGACAGAAGAGAGATGAGATGTTTTTGTATCTCGCAACGAGACCATGCTTAGTAAACAGACTTTCGTGCTTGTCATATGGACATTATTTGCGCTGAGTTGGGCAGATTTTTACGTGTGCGAGCGAGGACACTTTGAAATAATCATAGAGGCCTTTATACTGTAGATCTGGACTTGTTACTTCGCAGTGAAGTCGAATGATAGACCATAATGGAATTAGTCACTTATTGAGTTTTACGAATATTTGATGCTGCATTTATACGAGTGTTACGAGTTGTTTTACCTGAATTCTACGTGTTACAGTGGACTCGTATTTTAACACTGGATTGTTGTTGTGAAAGATATAAGATGTTATATTGAATCTCGAGAACATTACTCCAAAGGAAGTGTATTTCACTTTTTTTGTTCGTCTACGATTATTTGAGGTGTTATTTTTCATGACGTCGAGAGGAACTCTTCAACTTGTAACTGAATCTATAGCCGTGGTTGGCTAAGTATGGAACAAAGAACATGATACACGAAGTGGAGCATGAATCATCGTGAAGTACCAGTGAAGCCTACAACTACTAGTGATGTTTTCCAGAATACCTACTGATATTTTCGAACAGGAAAATTGATATATCTGAAGTCCTGAAGGGAACATGTGGAAACCACTGAAATGCTTCTGAAATTGCTTCTGCAAGAATCGAATCTACTGCCTAGAGAGATGCCGTTTACACTCGGGTGTACGAGACCAATGATGTACCGGTGTTGCTGTTCTATTCCAAGGAGCGAAGGAGTAGGTCGCGAGAGCTATTCTAGTTCGAGCCTATGATGGATGGATGTGCTGGACACCATCATTGGATTCAAATGGACGTACTGGCATATTACTTAAGAATGCAGTCTACCAGAATCATCCTTAAGGTAGTGAAACGACATTCTTATCAGTAGGAGTAGTAGTAAGAGTATTGAGTTTTAACCAGTTGCCATTCTGTTATTAGCATGATTAGGAGTGAGGTGTAAGTTCGATATTCTTTCGTGCTTTGCCTCATTTCTTTAAATCGGATTTTGGTTCGAATAACGAACGCATCCTTACTTCAATTTTGTCTTTTTGGAGTTTATGATAATTTTGATTTTAGGTTGTTGAACTTTATTAATTTATTATGAATATTTTTAATTGTTGAGAAGACCACCATTAGGAAGAACATGTGCGTATCTATATAGTATATATACAGTAGATTTGAAGAAAATTAGTATAAATTGCAATTATGATGGGCATTACGAAGTATTTTGCAAAATATGTTTGGAGTTGTATCGATTTGCAGTATTTAGGGAACATTTTGATGACAGAATTTTGATTGGAAATCACATTCATGAACTCTTATTATGAGAATTTTGTATTTGAGAAATAGGTGTTGACCATTCTCATTTCTGAGAAATCTCATGACTCTTTTGAGGTGATCAGTCATTGAAATGCTCTAATGAATCACAGTGAGTAACTCTGTTGCCGTGAGATTCATGGCGTAGAGTAGATCATTGTCTTTTCAATTTCAGTTGAGTAGAGATCTTTTCTAGCTGGTCAGAGTTTTTATCTTGCTTTACAACTTGTTACAGTAAGGATTGTATATATAATTTCAGGATATAGGTTTAATTACTTCCGATCGTTGGTAGAATTTTCGATTTGAGAATATAATTTTGATTAACATATTTCTTATTGAACAACATTTCTGAATATGAGTTTATTGTTATTAAATTTATCATGAGGTGTATTTTTGATAGGTGATGCCACTTAAATTCCCTGGAATAATCATGTAACCATTATTTAACAATTTGAACAATGTGAGATGGTGTTACGAATGTCAATTGGCATATTTATTTGCGGAATGTTCGTTGAAGTTAGTTGAAGCTTGTGTAAAGATATTGGCAATTAAGTGAGTGATATATATTCTTCGAATTTAATGGTATTTATGAAAGCAGTACAGTATTATATAAATGGAATATGAGCTTATAGTAGCTATTGGTACTTCGAGTTTGTGGAACCTTAGGAAGATGATAGTGGTATAATAATGACTGTTGAAAGTACTATTAATGTCAGGTGTGACATATATGATTCGTAAAGCGTATTAGTCTGCATTTTTACGAAGAATGGGAATATTTGTAACTGAAGGTTTGACATGTACAGTTCGAAGGGTTGAATGGTATCATGGTTGATTAATTCTATAAGAAAATTGGAATTGCAAAGCCAATACAGCTATTCTTCATCATTGTTATTACATATTTATCAACATGATGACGTTTATATTTGACATAGCTTAACTGTTTGGTTGAAATTATACTGGAATGTGAGCACAATATTGAAATGAACTCTAATTTAGTTAAATGAGCAAATACATGGATGATGAAACATCGTGTGTAATTATTGAAGCGTTAAAGGGTGTACGTGTATATATGTATGTAAATTGGTGTACAGAAGTAAAAATTATTTCGTAAGACATAGAATATAATATTTCTATGATGCCATTTGCCATTTGAGTGACTTTTGATCGTAATTCTGGTATGATATCGATGAAATATTAAGTGATATTGAACATATTACAGTCTATGCGTCTAATGGGACAATAAGTAACTATAGACGGGAGTTTCGTCTATGATATCCAACGGGATAGTCTTTTAACACTTTATTTTCATTTTGTGTTTTGTCTTTGATGAATAAAATTTTGGTAATTTTATCCTAAGATAATTTTGAAGAGGTGATTTATAATCGTGATGGAAGGTTGTGTTAGGAAGGCCATTGATGGATGTTTTTCTGACCCTTTCCTTCGCTCTAGATTTTTTCTTTGTTTGAGTCTTGTGTGTTTTTCCTGACCTAGTTATTTTTAATCTATGGTCTTTCCTAACGCAAACTAGGTAGGATTAACATGTCCCCTTTTCATCCTTTATTTGTTGGTAGGATCTGGGGGCTTTTCTAGCCGGGGATTTCAGGTTCTACGATCCAGCTGATTTTATCGGATTCAACATGTTCTGGTTTGATATAAACGGGTAAAGTTAAATTGGTGCCGCACGAACATGTCTGTGGAGCATCATATTCAGATGCCATCGCAACGATCAGCTACGAATTCGTTGGGTGAGCATCATAAATAAAAAATAAAAATGGCAAACTAACATTTTGGCACAACATTGTTGGGATTCCACGTGGTTGAATGAAGCAATTATGAGTGGACTCGATCTATGTGGTATACATGTAGAAATGCAGCCATTATTAGATTTTGACTGATTTTAGGGAGTGCCACTCTTTGTAGATTCATTAGTGACTGGGGTCAGCGCAATGAAGGGTATGCACAGGAATCGGTATTGACTTGTCCAGCCAAGTGGAACACTTAATTTGGTTCATGTTTGAGCTTCATCTAAGTTGTTTGTTTAGTTTGCACATGGCTGATGATTATTTTAAAAGCATCGTAACAGTAAAATTACTTTCATTCGGAATAGAATATTCCATTGCCGGATAATTAACATCACCAGTATAAATCACGACGATCTGTCGGATTCAGGAATTCGAGGATTAGATAGAATTAGACTTTGCTACATTTAAGTTAAATTAAGGATAATGCTAAACGTTAAAAATATCCATAATATATCAAACCGGTCAATTCGCGATATTCTTGCTCTGCTTTCTTGTGTTATGTTCTTGTTTCTTCGTGGTATATATGCATTGTACTATGTCGACGTCAGGAACTTTGTCTGTTGAAGACGTACACAGGATGTTCAAACTGGTTCAAATCAAAATGGAAAACTTGAATCAAGATTTTGAAAATATACGCGCTTTCATCAAAAATAGCTTTTATAACATACATGAAACAGCTAATCAGAACAAAGAAATTATAAAGGATAGTGTTGCTCAGAGTATCAGTGGTGAGATAGACTTGATGCAAACATCATTAAAGAACTTGCAGGTTAGTTGAAAAAGAGTAGAGAGCAAGGTCGACAATGTTGAAGTTACTATTGATGAAATATATGATGAAGTTAAAATACCCACTTAGACGTCAACAATGTCCAAGTTGATGTTGGTCAGATGCAATCTGATGTTGGTCAAGTGAAATCTGATATGGGTCAGATGTAATCTGATATTGGTCAAGTGAAATCCGATATGGGTCAGATGCAATCTGATGTTGGTCAGGTGAAATCTGATGTTGGTCAGATAAGATCCAATGTTGATGATGTTCAATCAAAACTGGTCGAATCGGAACAAATAATAGAGAGTTTCAGGTAGAAATTAGGAAAGAACTCGATGCTAGTAAAAGAGAAAATAGCGATAACTTAGACGCCTTCCAGCTACAGTTTATTAATGACTCAATTCAGACACAGAGTACTCTCGAACAATTAAAAGGTGGCATTGTTACATTGCAAACTCAAGTCAAAGACCAAACAAAATGATTAAGGAGAGATATAGAAATCTACTTAAAAGGTATTATTAGTGTTAATGTACAATTCTTAGGCAAGAAGTCATTAAAATTAATGAGGATTGTATTATAGGTATTAAGTCTGAACTGGATAAAGAAACTGACCAGCACTGAGATAAGAGTTAATAGAGAAATAGTTAAGGTGAGGGAGGATATATGTAAAAGAATAAATGTTGTTCAAGATTCTCAAGTTGAAGGTATATCCGAATAGAGGAAAAGATCAAAGATGTAGGCGTTATGAGTGATCAGAATATGATAAAAATTATTGAGGAAACAGAAAAGAAGACGTCCGAACTTAATGATATTAGAAAGAGGCTTGACAGTATCAGGTTATCAGATCTTATTAATATTGATGATTTAAAGGAAGGGCTAAGGATGCAACTCAATCATGATCTCAAAGCAACGTTATATAGGTATGAGCGCAAAAATAAAGATGAAAGGGAGTTGAATTACTCTAGATTTTGTAATGGGTTAATGTTAAATTGATTTATCTCGCTCCACTATTCGGGCGTAATTGCAATGGTTAATAATTATATAGTCGCCCACTTTTAGATGATCAACATGAAACATTTAATTGTGTATTATTTTAATAATGTATTTGTATTGTTGTCAGCATCACTAAAAAGTACATAATGTGTAGTATAATATGTAGCCTGGGCGCCAGATCATTCATATATCATGATCAAAATAATATATTAAACCCCGGTTACACAGAGGTAGAGCAATTAAATTCCTTTCTCCAGTCGTAGTGAAACTTTACGTAATCTAACATTACGATAATTAGTTTAGGAGTGGGATGTGGCATTATAGTAATTTCTAGCTACTAAATGAAACCAATCAAACATTTGAATTTAAAATGAATTTAATATTTAAAACAACAAGTGCAAAAAAAAAGAATAAAATACTAAAGAAAATAATAATAAATTTAAATTAGAAAATCTACTGAATTTACATTTATTATGGGACTTGATTGGAAATTGGAGTGTACTGAGTTAATTGAATAAAATATCTTGAATTTAATAAGCATGATAGCTTCCTGATTTGACTGGAGTAAAACTGTTTATATCGCTCACCACATTGAAGATCATTGTAGATGGGTTGTTGCGTAGAGAGTTCATGATGACCCTGATCTTCCTCAACGTAATGAATTTTTATGTGGATGACGGAATAAATTCCATAAATCATCCCTGTGACAATGGCCTCAAACACAACCATGACACAGTTTGATGAGACTGATTGTCTTATCAAATTCACATACTTAAATAGTCAACTGTATAATTTAGCACAGCGTTGCAGATGAATGTTAATTTCTATCACATTTTGCTGCAAGATCAACCCTCCTGAATGTACGTCCACCTCTATTCCGTCTCCTGCTAGCCATTCTGTAATAATAATAATCCAGCTGGGTGCCCGTCATATATATATATGGTTCCCAGGTAGAGCACGTGTCCACCCCCACTTCTGCAGTCGCTAGGCAATTTAGCTCGCCTTTCAAATATCAATAATGACAATTTTTCTTTGTAACATTTCTCGGGAGGATCAGCCTACCTGTAGTATTTATAATGTTGCAAAGGGCTGCTCGCCTACCGTACTCTCCTCGTACACAAGCCCAATTACCTTGCCTGCCAGGTATTGTTAATGGCGAGTCTCCATAAAATCCCTTCCTAGTAAGATTTGTTTACTGGTAGAATTCTTGAAGTGAAAGACATTAGTGTCTATTCATGACCCTTTCCAAGAAGCAGTTGATGGGATAACCTTGAGCGAAATACCCCTTTTCTTCTCTTGTTCGCATTTTCTTTAGAAATAGTATTCAGTCAAGCGCCTAGCTTATTTCAAATATGATGTGTAAAGCTCCAAGACCTTTCAATTCCCACAATATTCTACATTATCGCATAATAATAGATATTAACATATTAATATAGGCCTAGATAACTAATGAAAGGTAAAATATGAAATTAAAAAATATTAATAATAATAATAATATATATAAGATTACTTCATTCTGGTCACAAATTGGGACCATTACAATTTGTCAACGCCGGGGGAACGCTCAGGATGAATGGGACAGAGTAGTTAACAGCAGGACAATCTCGCCAAAACGTATATAGCACTCCGACGGTGAATACGGCTACAGGGGGCTATGACATAAATGTACCCATAGAAAGGCCTCAAAGCATAACAGTGATCAGGAATTTTTAGGACAAGCCACGGATATTCAGTAATTTAGATAGCACTACTCTAATTGAGTTTATACGTAGTATGCCTGATTACTTTATTGAGAATCATGTGTCACGTGACATAGAACTGAGAATAGTGGAACGATTTCTTACAATGGTATTGCGCGTTCCGCTATACTTTTGAGGATTTTGATAAATTTGCGAATGCATTCACCAAAAGATTTTGGTCCATCGAAATTCAACTGAATATAAGGTCCAAAATATATTCAAGAAAATACGCTAGCACAGCTCCAACTAGCTACGTGGAATATTTTGCTTCCCAGCTAGCGAAAGTGCGTTTTCTGAAACAACCGCTTAATCAGGGCGAGTTGATAGAAGCGATATCACGTCAGCTGCCAGTAGAAATCAGGAGGTACATTATCTCGTCTGGTGTCAATGATTTGACTACCATGGACGACTCGCTACGCATACTTGATCACACTGGCACGATATCCACTCCTACGATAGCTAGGAATACCAGACAGGAACATAAAGGTATTCATAAAGTGTTAATGGATAGAACACAGCAGACGGATATAACTTACGAGGGGGAGTACAGGAGAACGGGTCCCTTTCGCAACCATTTTCAACGTGAAAGAAATTATGGCAATCAGTATCGTGTACTGTATATCAAGATAGACCATAGCAACGTAGCTATGCCAACAGGAACATGGGTCGTAGAGATTATGGGCTACCAAGAAACAACTATAGAGGAGTCCCATATAACGCTAACAACAGGCCACATAAGGGGTTCAACCGGTGCAAAAATATCGAGACGTGGAATTTATCATAAGAAGAGATGAAGAAAGGTTCACGGGAGAACAGGAACAGACTAATGATCAAGGACGAGTTGACAAGCACGAAAAGGGGAAAGACGCAACCGTCAACCTCGAGCCTAGCACTCGTCGACGGGGGACAAGTTTGGATTGAGCCCCTGAAGAAAAAGACGCCAATTTCAAAACGTAATTGAGGACGATTGGGTCTTCATATCCATTTGTCATAACTATAAATGAAGTTTACGAAAGTACGGACGAGGACCTTCTATTTGAAGAAGAAATTAGATTAATGGAGAGGCCAGCGGAACTTCCGATAATAAATATTCGAGTGGGTAACGAAGGCTGCAAAGCTTTGATTGACACTGGAGCTATGGTATCCATCTTAGCGGAGGATTGTTTCTTAAGATGAATGAATTTCAGCATCACCCTCAGGTCATATGGACACGTATTCATAGTCGTGAAGAATATTAATTTTGATATAATCATTGGAATTGATTTTATAGTAAAAGCAAGAGCTGACATAGACATGGATCGGCGGATAATAAAATTCAATGAAGATAGTACAGAAAGAGTAGTGAAAGAAGAGACGCAAAAGGCAGAGAACAAGGAAGAAATCGTCAGGCATGAAATACTAGATAACTTCATCAATGAAATTGAGCGAGAGTGGGAGAATTATGCACTCAAAGCCGAGGGATTTTAGGACGTAGAAAACGAATTTGAAGAATTAATTGCTGAATACAGAGATATGATTAACGACAAGCCTGGGTTGATAAAGGATTTCAAATATCAGATTCGATTAGTAGATCAAACTCCTTATCAGACTAAACTTTATTCCATACCAGAGAAGTATCATGAAGAGGTCAAAGAAATCATCAAAAAAAATGGAGACGAAAGCCATATCGAAACAACTGTTATAAGATGATAATGATCGTGTGGCCTCCGAAGTGACCGAATGCAGGTCTTTCTAGTTGACGCCCGTGAGCGACCTGCGCGTCGTAATGAGGATGAAGTGATGATGAAGACGGCACATACACCCAGTCCCCGAGCCACGGGAATTAACCCCAGGAGATTAAAATCCCTGATGGCACGGCCGGGAATCGAACCCGGGGCACTTTGGGACAAAGCCTAGCGCGCTAACCATTTAGCCACAGAGTCGGACTGTTATAAGATTATCAGCAGTGACTACAGTGAAGTTATTGGCCACTTAAATTCCAAAAATCTAAGACGTTACTACAAGCAAATACGCGTCATAATGACAAGGAATATCTAGAATGATGTAAATAAAAGTAGGTTTTACTTTTATTTATGATGACGAGAGGAAGATGTGCCGGTATTTTGTAGTTGAGATTATTGGAACTTTTTGAAACAGCGCATTGAGCAGCTGCGATCGTGAATTTACGATGTATTTATTTTGTTATGCCCAGTTGAGAATGTAGAACAGAAGAGCAACACATTCTTTTCCAAAACCTTGTGCCTTTGGAGGCCAAGGTTAATACCACAGTGCATTGCAGACAGTGGAATCAAGGCCAATCCCCGTCGATAGTCTGTTCTCATTCGAGACGCATGCTTGTTGAGACGTTCATATATGAATTAAGAGGAATGCAGAGCGATATTTGCAGTCTGATTTGTGCCAGAAAATAACACGTATTATTCTGTAGATACTACAATTGAGTTATCTTCGGAAATGACTCTGAGTTCGACGAAAGATGTATCTATGTATCTGTACCTGCGATAAACATCGATTAGTTCGCAGCGTGGTGGGGGAAGAAGCGAATTCTCCTCAAACCTGCGTGACAGAAGAGAGATCAGATGGTTTTGTATCTCGGAACGAGACCATGCTTAGTATACAGACTTTCGTGCTTGTCATATGCACATTCTTTTCGCTGAGTTGAGCAGTATTTTACGTGTGCGAGCGAAGGGCGCGGGATTATGGGAGGGGTAGGCAAGGAAGTAGGAATGAGGCGGCCGTGGCCTTAGGGTAGGTACTCATCATCTTCATTTCCCCTTTTCCAGCTGACACTGGGTGGGGGCAAATATGGTTCCTCTCCACTTTGATCTGTCGTTCCACCAATCCTCTTCCGACACGGTGTTCCAATCCAGGTGCAGTTTACCAATGCTATTCTTCACCGAGTCTATCCATCGCATTCTTGGCCTTCCTCGTCCTCTCTTCCCTGTCATCCGTCGTTCCAGTGCTCGTCTTGGTAGCCTTACTTCATTCATCGGTTTGACATGTCCAAACCATCTCAATCTGTTTTGCTCCAATTTGTATTAATATTTTGCAAAAGTTCCGCCTAATCCATACCTTTATTGCGTTAGCTAGTTTAATCCTTAGATCTTTGAACTTGTATCTTGCTTTTTTTAGCTAGTATAGCCTGGCTCGCTTCATTGATTTTAGTATTTGAATGGTTCATTATGGTTCCGTATTGATGCAACAATTAGTATTAATACTTTCCTTTTTTAGTATTAATACTAATTGTTGCATCAATACGGAACCATAATGAACCATTCAAATACTAAAATTGCTCCAATTTGTCACTTCGTTTCTGTACTCCCAGTTCTTTCCGTATATCTTCATTTCTCACCCTGTCTCTCCTCGTTTTCCGGACCATACTTCTCAGGAATCTCATCTCAGCTGCCTGTACTCTGCTCTGCTCTCTTCTCTCTTAGTCATTGTCCAAGGTTCTGCTGCATATGTCATTATAGGAACATCATATGCTTTGTACATAACTTCTTTAGCCTTAATTGGTATATCCTTGTTTCATACTAGTCCCCGTACCTGTTGATATAAAGCACTCCCGAGTTGTATTCTTCTGATAATTTTGGATTCTAGTCTTCCATCTTCAGTCAGTTCACTTCCCAAGTATTTGAAGTGTTTCACCACTTCCCATTCCTTATCTCCTACTTTGATTACTCCTTTTCCTTCTTTCTTACCTCTACTCATCACCACTGTTTTACTCTTCTCCACATTTATCTTCAATCCCCATTGCTCAATCTTTTCATTTAATACGTCTAACTGATCTTGTACCTCCATCTCAGCCTCGCCCCAGAACACAACATCGTCTGCAAACAGCATTACGTTCATCGTCGCCCTACTATGGCCTTTCATTTCTGCCTTCATGATGTCATCCATCACCATTAAGAACAATAATGGTGACAACACACTTCCTTGCTTTAGTCCAGTGTCAATTTTAAACCATTCCGATGTCCCGACTCTAGTATTCACACTATTGTAGCAATCCATGCACATTCCTTTTATCATGAGTCTCAGTTCCTTGCCTATCCCCCAATTTGTTAAGCTTTTCCAAACTTTTGTTCTGGGTATGCTATCATAGGTTTTTTCTAGACCAATAAAAGTCATTACCATATCCTTCCCATATTCCCAAATCTTTCCAATGTTCTGTCTCAGAAATAAAATGGGTTCCACTGTTGACCTGCCCCCTCTATTTCCTCCTCTATTTGGCTTTCTACCTTTACTCTAATTCTTTTTTGTTCTAGGATTCTTTCCATTACTTTGGCAACATGCGAGATGATGGTGATTCCACGGTAGTTACCACACACCTTCCTGTCTCCTTTCTTGAATATTGGCAATATTATTCCCTTTTTCCAGTCTTCAGGAACTTTCCTCTCTCTTCACACACTCCTGAGAAGTCTGTATGTCCACTGCAGTCCCAGCGGTCCTGCCGCCTTGAACTTTCCTATTGCCACTTCGTCGATTCCCTCACTTTCCCCATCTTCATCTTCCTAACTGCCCATTCCGCTTCTGCCATAGTAATGTCTGGTTTTTCTTCTATTTATTCCTCCACCGTTTTGGCTGATTGCGTAAATTCTCCGCATGCCTGGCGTCTCACATTCAACAGCTCGCTGGAATATTCTTTCCAACTGTCCGTTATCTCTTCTGTTTTTTTTTTTCAATATCTCACCTTCTTTGTTTTTCACGAACCCAGTGTTCACCTTTCCATTTCTTCTACTTTTTATAATTCCAAACAGCAATTTCTCTCCACAATTTAAATCCTCCCTTATTTCATGAGTGAATTCTTCCCAACTTTTCTTATTTTCCTCTGCAATTATTTTCTAGCAATCTCTGTTTGCTTCTATATATTTTGCTCTACTTTCTTCAGTCATTTTTGTTTTCCATTCCTTCTAAGTTTTCTTCTTCTCCCTTACCTTTTCTTTCACTCTGTGGCCTTTTCCCGTACCTTTCCTGATGTCCTACCACGTGTTTTCTCTGCACTGTTTACAAATGCACACTTGAACTTTTCCCATTTTTGTTCCACATGGGTAATATCCGTCCTTGGTATCTGTTCTTGCCAATTCTTTATTAAACTCTTCTGCAACCTCCTTTTCCTTTAGTCCTCATACCTTAATCTTTCTTTCCCTTTTTTATGGTAATCTCATAACTTTCCTACTTTTAATTTTGCAACCACTGCCCTATGGTCTCCTCCAAAGGCTTCCTGTGGCATGACTGTGACATCTATTAGCTCTTTCCGATGTCCTTTTTCGACTAATACATAGTCAATCAGAGTTTTCGTTCTTCTATCTCCCCATCCATACCTCGTTATCTTCTGACTATTTTTCTTTTTGAACCACGCATTCCCTTTAATTAATTGGTTCCGCTGACAGAAGTCCATTAAGCAATCCCCTTCTGGATTCTTACTGCCATAACCATATGGTCCCCAAACCTCCTCTCTTCCTTGTCTGCCTCTTCCCACTTGTGCCTTCAAATCTCCCATTACTATTATTTCCTTATCCTCTTTATATTTTTCCACATCTTCTAGGAATTCTTCTAAGTTCTCATCTTTATTCCCTGTTTGTTGAGCATATACTTGAATCCGATCTTTTGTCCCTGTCTGGAACTGTATCCTTCCTATGATCATCCTGTCACTTATCTTCTTCACCTCCACCACATACTCTAGGAAGGACATCTTTTCTTATAATCATTCCTACTCCATTTTTGCCTCCTATCCTCCACTGTAAAACAGCCTATATCCTCCCTTTAGTTTTCTTTCCCCTTTTCCTTTCCATTTCGTTTCACTGAGACCGAGGAAGGCTATATATTTCTCCATCATGAAGTCCACTAGCTCCTCAGTCTTGTCCGTCAGGTTTAAGATGTTGACTGTCCCTATTCGGATGTATTGCGACGCTGGTCGCCCATTTCTCACAGCTCCCCCAGCATTTGAAGAACTGCGCGTCGCCTGCAGGGGACGCCCTAGCATTTTCCGAGCCTGAGCCATATTTGCTAACATTATAGGCTATTATTAAGATGGAGTCGCCACCCCAAATGCATTTTATGACTAACTGCCAGGTATGAACTAGTCCGCTCCTAACATGGAGAACAGACGCCTTTTGTAGCCGCTCCTCTGGAGTACAGACGTTTCGGGTGTCCATAATATGGACAAATATCTTTTACTCTATTACCCCCGAGCACTGCGTTGCATCTTCCGCCAACTTCGCTGTACCGAAGGACTCCTTCACCACCGCAGGTGCCGTTGAGGTCTTCACTCATACCCTGAACTGGGCCCTCCATATTTATACCCCTGGAGGGAGGGTGTCCCACTCAGTAAAAACACTGTATAACACTTCCTTGTTTCCCATCACATTATGACACTGCACTCCTCACTAAAAACACTGTGTACCACCACACTTCCCTGTATTGCATGACCTTGTGACACTGCTCTAGTCACACTGTAATACACTTCCGTGTGTCCCATCACGGTAGGTACTGTACTCGATTACATCAAACCAGAACTAGTTGAATCCGATAAAATCAGCTGGATCGTAGAACCTGAAAATCCCCGGCTAGAAAAACCCCCAGATCCTACCAACAAGTAAAGGATGAAAAGGGGACTTGTCAGTCCTAGTTAATTTCACTCTAAATTTAATTTCACTCCGAGTTTCATGAAAAATTTTCATTTCAGATATAATTCAATTCCAAAATTCATTCCTTTTAATTCACGAAATGGTTTCGTTTATACATTTCGCTCCTTACATTTCACTCCTAGCATTTCATTCCTCACATTCTATTCCTAATTTAATTCCTCTTCAAATTCCATTCACTAAACCATTTTCTCTTTAATACAGCTCTATGAATCGCGTTTAATTTCGTTCCTTTCAATAGTGTTCCAATTAGAATACTTTTATTTTAATTCCTCTTCACATATAATTTCATTCCAGACTTTTGAGTGTTTATCTGTTTAAATCATCTAATTTCACTCCTTTTTAATTTAATTTCATTCTCTTTACCATCCCTGCTCTCCGCACAGGCACTTGCTACACCTTGGCCCTTCTATTATTCTCTGTTCCCTTCTGGCCTATATCTTGAGTTATTGATTCTTAAGTAACAAAACACCAAGCTACTGTCTTGAGTATATGGATTCGTTTTTAATTTATATTACACATGTAAAGCCACATGCAACGTTCTAATTTACCAGTAATTTAAAAATTGTTGCTTTAAATCCTGGGCAGTCATTTATTTCTATTTATTTCAAGATGGCCGCTGCGCGCTATAATCAGTGCGATGATAAACTATCATTAATATTAATCAAGTCTCTTAGCAAGTTTCGTAGTTAACGATTTGTATTTTAACAGTACGCCTGGCCACCATATTGTATGCATCGATCGGTTGTTCATTTGCCACATGTAAAATCAACACATACAATGTTCTAAAATACATTGCTACTAATTTTCGTTATGATAGCTCTAATATATAGAGTATTATTTATTTTTAATATTCCGAAATCTCAAGATGGCTGCTGCGCGTTACATTCACTATGATAAATTTTTCACTATCGCTACTGACGTCCCTTATACGATAATCTTCTCTTACTAAGTTTCGTCTTAAATGCACAATTACATTCTGAGTTAATGATGTGTATAGTGTGTTTTAGTAGTAGGCTACGCATGGGCGCCAACTTGGCTTTGCGAGTTCGTTGATCTTTTGCCTTGGTCGTACGTAGCCACATACAACGTCGTACATTACTTTTAATTATCGTTATTGTAGCTCTAAAACATAAAGTAATTTATTTGTATGTACTGAAATTTCAAGACGGACGTTGTGCGCTAAATTCAGTGTGATGAACTTATCACTAACACTACTGAGGTCTCTTATATGATACCAAGTATTAACTGAATCGCACACCATTTTGAATTAATGATTTGTATATTTTAATAGTAAGCTACGGCTGGCCACCATCTTACATACATGGAGTCGCTATTCTTTTGCTTTGGGCATGCGAAGCTACTTAAAACGTTCTATGTTATTACTCATTTTCGTTATAATGGCTCTAACGACTTAGACTAACACTAGCAATGTCTCTTATATGGTACACATTTTTCAACAATTTCTTGTTGATTGAGGAATTATATCTACAGTTTTTGTTTTTAATGTCCTAACAGTACACCCAGGCACCAGAATGAATGTTTAGAGTTGCTGTTATTTTATCTTCGGCGAGTAAAGACACATAAGGCTCTATATTACTACTAATTCCTTTATTGTAGCTATAAAAGATAGTTATTTCTAATGAAATTCTATAAGTTTGAGATGGCTGCTTTGCTCTACAGTATATTCAGTGTGATAAATTTATCACTAGCACTACTGAGTCCTCTTATTCGTATATGTTACTCCTCTCGCTAACACTCTCAGCCACAGATTTGTATGCATTAACAGTATGCCCAGCCGCCATATTTCATGTATGGAGTCGATGTATTCTTTCTTTGTTTTGGACATATGTAGCGACTTATAAGGTTCTACCTTATTACTAATTTTCATTATTATGGCTCTATGATACTGAGGGTAATCAATTTATTTTGAAACTTCAAGATGGCCGCTGTTCACTATATTTAGTGTTTTAATCTTTTGACTCACGCAAGTGAGAACCCTTATATGATACTCACCTGTTGCCAAGATTGGTCCTAATTCCTTAATTACGTTATATATTATATATTTGTATACCGGTACTTTGTAACTTCAAGATGGTGGCTGTGCGAAATGTTGTCTCTCCTATTGTCACCACGTTGGTAACAGAGAGCCATTATTATAAAACACCTGAATACCAAGTACTATGAACATTGATTCATTGGATCATACATTATAGATTATAATTCTTGCATGATTCACACGGCCGCTATCTTGAAATGATACCGATGATGGTCTTGTAGTTTGGGACCCAGTCGCTTCCCACATGAAGATTTGTTTTTACGAAGTTTCCTGATTAGTATAGTCTTAATTTGATTTAATCATTGAACACTTCGGTGGCCTCCTTTTAGTTTTTGTTAAGATAGTGGCGATGACATTGAGGTATGATATTGAGGTATCTCTAGTAGAGCTACCTGTGTACCATGCTTCATTCAATTCAATTTCATCGTTTGGGAACTGATAGGCGGTGACACACACATGAACATTTGACCCGGGTACATCTCATAAGTCTATTTTCATTTTTTACAAAATTAGAAAATAGGCTAAAATGTTACTAATAGTTCCACGACCACAAAAATGCAGTGCTGTATAATAGCTTTAACGATTGCTAGGGCAAACAGGAGGGCTCAAAATCAACATGTTGGATCAGGTTGCTAGTACAGTATGGGGGATAGTTAGATAATAAGTTTCCCTATTTCATTTCTGAAGAACGTGTCGAGCAGTATGAGAAATAGCTGCTTTCACTTAACGGATATTTTATTATAATTAACGGTAGATGACGTAGAAGTTATGCCCCTTAATTAGGTTGCGGAATAATAACAACCATCACCACCATATTGCATATATTAATTTCGTATGCTGGCGCTTGCCTTTAATCTTTGCATTAATCTACGTTTAGTTTTGAATCAGAGGAATGCTAATATGGACTTTAAACAGATTTTAAGATTTACCGTTGTTGTTGTTTCATTTGAAGGTCTTGGGCATCGTGCTCATTTAGCCCCGTATACTTCGGTGTGTGTAGAATTTGTTTGATTACAAGTCGTATTGTGATGTCTGTAGTAGTGTGTGTATTTGTAATTCAGGTGAGGATTGGGATGGGGGCAGCCGTGGCCTTCCGTTAGGGACCATCCTTGTATATGCTTGGAGTAGATGTGGGAAACCACGGAAAATCACTTCCAGGATGGCTTAGGTAGGAATCGAACCCACCTCTTCGCAGTTTTGCCTCACGAGGCTGAGTGTACCGCTCTTCAGCCATCAGACTAGAAATACATTTCTGGGCAGGGTTGGGAATTGAACACGGACCTCTGGGGTGACAGTCAAGAATGCTAGCCGCTATACCACGGGGTGGTTGAAGGATTTATCATTTGCCGTGTTAATTCGGTTTAAAGAAGCCAGGAACTGGTACCTTTTCATACGCATAGGGGCCGGAGTGCTGAGTGATCCAACTGCTCAGATCTCACCAAGGAATTCTGGGAATTTCATAATAAAATATAGTAATTCGGTTTCCATGTAAGTCGAGAGGCGTCGTGGCTCATGAAAATAAGATTAAGAGCCACGTAAAATTCCTGAGCTTGCTTTTTTGATTTTCATACACGCACACGAATGATGCAATGAGTCTACTTTCAGGAAAGTGTAAACTGATATTTGGTGGGTTATTACGATATTAGGTGCCTTATTTAAGCATGAATTTCGTGTTGTACTTACGTGATTTTAATATCTGTAAAATTGCGAGGAACTGAGCGTTGATGAAACGACACGTGATATTATTAAACGTTATGAGTATATTGCACCAGGATTTCTTGGATATGTTCTCCAGATTCCTCTGAATGGTTCAGCTGATCAGCTTGCTCGTGACTGACGTTGGGCTTCGCGGAATGAGTGGGGCAGACACGCCACGCGACAGGGGGATGAGTGAGTCATGCTACCCGAGCATACCACTACACTTGAGTCGTCCGGATCACACTGATATTCCAGGAATCAAATAGCGGTAGTGCATCCTATACATAGAGCCCTGCGCGGTTAAACAAAACCTTATCCGCATCCGCCCCGCATCCGCACGACTGTTATCCGCATCCGCCCCGCATCCGCACGACTGTTATCCGCATCCGCCCCGCATCCGCATCCGCCCCGCATCCGCAAGACTTGTATAAAAATCCGCTGATATTTCAATTCTGTTTTCCTGACCTCCGCTTTAGACAAAAAACTGGCTATACTTCTTTGGCTACTTTCGCACTTGTGCCGCAGTAGGTTTGATGTGCCTGATTTGTGTCCTGAGTATGAATACACTTATTTACAGGTAAAATATCCTACTATATCGTTCATCTCTTTGGTTCCATTGAAAACGTAACCAAATATCTGCCTTATCCTTGACTTGAGCTTTGTTTCACGCACTATTGAATATTCACCTTGTTTTGTTTTAATAGATATTTTATCAATGTTGGTTAAATGATGTCCATACTCCCGGTCGCGGTAACATTTACTAAGTGAACTTCTCTTTAAGCTTGGAGAAAGGGATTGACATTTGGCCGGAACTTCCAAGTCAGTCATCATACTTCTGCCTCTTGACCCATCAATGTTAGCATAGTTGATGACATAACTGTCTCCGTTGCAATATCACAGCCCACGCGTTTCAGTGCCAAGATGGAAATAAATCTACAGATAAACCTGGAACCAGATCTTCCAGGATAGCTTAGATAGCGAAGTAGCTGACTTGAGAAATGTTAATGATGTCACCACGATGAACTAACAAACTTATTGACAGCATTATATCTCGTGGGTAATGGCAGTGAGAAATTGATGATGATGATGAGATGTCAAGACCTTCTACTACAAACATACGGTACGGTACTTAATAAAATGTTGTTGAAACCATATGAGTAAAATAATCTTCTCGTGTATAACCGCAAAACGTACCCGAATATTTCGTACGCAATAGGCTATAGGAGTATTCCTCTTTTAAGCATGAAGCTGTAGATTGGCATATCAAATATGTAATATTATCGAAAGTTCCACATCGTATTCTAAAAACAATCCACAAATTTACTCCCAACATTATCCGCAGCGTATCCGCTATCCGCACAGCCATGCAAACTATATCCGCGTGGCGAAAAATGCTGCGGATATCCGCGGGTTTATCCGCGGATATCCGCATCCACGCAGGGCTTTACCTATACAGTGGGAGTGACTCAGAGGGATCATTACTGTTCTTGCATTTGCTAAGGGGAGCGTGCTGTCCCTTGAGAACCTACCCACGTGGCGTAGCCATGCGCGTTATATCACTCACCATGGCCGTGATAGGAAGTTGCAGCAAGTCCAATGATCGGAGGCTCGAATCCCGGCGCTGATGGTGGCTATCCTGAGGGTGTTTTTCCCTGAGTTTGGCACACTCCGTCGAGACAAATTGCCGGGATAATACGGTACCTTATTACAAGTACTGGGACACCTACCGCATCCCCGAGCCCAATAATTACAGTTACACATACTACTACAATCACCACAGAAACACAGGTTATCAGACAAATTAGCCCACATCCAAGTAAAAAACGGCTGATTATAATAATTATAATAATAATAATAATAATAATAAACGTGCCTGGCTCGTGGTTAGTGCTTAAGATTCTAGGTTTTGGTCTGAAAGTCCCGGGTTTAAATCTCCACTGGATCTTGGGAATTTGTATCTCCTATGGTTAATTTGCCAACGGCCTGGCCATGTTGAAACACAGGATCCCATGAGAACTACGCAGTTAAGCAGCATTGGGCGTGGTCGGAACTTGGATGGCATGCCGGTTCTAGGTACTGCGTGCTGTTGGCAAAATATAAGGAGGAGCGGAAAGGCTCTGACCACCCTACCGCACGTAAACTCCTGCTGAGTATGGCTTCTTCGCAGGCTCGGACCGGCCTTCGGGCAGAATACCAATTTTAAAAAAATTATGTTTAATTCCCATGGTTTGAAAACTGAGTATTTGTGACATCTTCAAAATTCATTTCATTCTCATCATGAAACGCAGGTCGCCCATGGACGACAATGAAAGACCTGCATCAGGCCTCCTCGGTGGTCACACGTCATTGGGATTGGTAAATACGTTGATATAACCTAATGGTACAAGATCACGTTTACCATAGTGGGATGTAAGGATTGGATGTACTTATTTACAGTAGCAAGACAAAGTAAAATGTGGCTAAGAAAAGTTCTCTCTAGATCCCAAATACAACCTGAGTAACGAAGTAACGTGTGCGTAACGTCACAGCTGATGCACAGCCCGTGGCAGCAACAGTAGATATTGATACACTCACTTCTGCACCACATTGAAATAGAAGAAAATCCACATTAACTACGGTAGGCCTACCAGGTAACACACGAGGCGCAATCAATGAAAGCATTACTTACTGCTCGAGTCCAAGCTCTGTGAACCTGAGAGGAATGTGGATCGCGGATGATGAGGAGAGATGTGGGGGGTCCCGGCCAGTGCGTACTAACAGAACCAAATACATTGGTCAGACATTCACTCATTTGCAATACCACACTGGTACTGGCAACGATTCTATGTAGCAGTATTGAAATAGACAGGAATTTCAGATAACACGGTGGGCTGTTGACAGGCCCTTCTCTTCCCACCTCCCACGTCACGTCACCCCGCAAGTTCATAGAGCTTGGAACCGAGCAGTAGTAAACATATTACAGCGCGCAAGGAATAACAATGTAAACACGTCGAGGAATCCATAACCCAGTCCAGCGGTTTTACTCAAGACCTACACACACGGCATAGACAAGTTCGCGAGTACGCCGGAGGCTATACCACTTCACGCCACAAGACTAGAGAAGGGAAAGGAAGTCCTTACTTCAAAATTTTCCTTGCCAAAAAAAAATATCTTTCCGTGCATCCTGTAACTCGCTTTATTATTAATTCCTAGCAGTTAAAATTCCCTATCCGCCGCGCCGCGACCTTGATATATCAGCAGTCGAGCGTCTGCAGAGCTGAGCCACCAAATTCCTAACTACACTGCAGGTCAGTCAATCGCTCGCAGCAAGGCCACCTGAGCTCCACTCACATCCGCTAGTTTCGATTCCCTCCTTCTCATGGGTGCCCACAGGATACTTTCCAAGAGGAAGGGGGAGTTATTATTTTCGTTTTAATTCCTACATGTCACTGAGTGATTATGAGACGTCCTCGCCCTCCACCCAAATTTCGTTTAATTTTTTACTTGCTTCGTGAAATTCATTGTTTGGCTGGTCTGAAACCGTAGGCTAATTTATGGCAAGATTGAGAGGAATATATTGTTTTTAGTTCCGAGTTTCTGTCTATAATAGTTCCTTTTTCTTCTCTTTTATTCATGGTCATAATTTTCAGATTTTAAAACAGGTAAAATTGTATCGACAAAAAAAAATAGTTCATTAAAAATGGTAATGTTAATCCGGTTCGTCGATTTTCTTAATAACTGGACATATTTTCAGATAATCTCAATTTTCTAAAAACGAAAAATACATGAGATTAATAAATACAATTGGATGAACAGTTTCGATCGTCAAGCGATCATCATCAGATTCATTACAACTTAGGCTATACAATTCATGTCTGAGAGTATGGGTGAAAGTATTGACTCTACAATACACACACTTACTTTTTTCGTGCTTGGGGAATAACCTATCACAATTGGGTAAATCGTGTTGACCGACTGAAAAACATTAAACTTCGTTTACTAAGGCAACACTGAAAATAACTTCAAACACCATAATGTTTCTAAGTTAAATAAAAATTCAAATAATATTGTTTCTAAATATCTAGTTTGTACTGGCTTTTACAGCAGATCCATCCAGTTTTTCCTCTTCTTCACGACCCATCAGGAATACTTCGCATTGCCCTTCTCACGAGTCTGTTAGCGCAAGTTGCGATCGCAATTGCAAAAATAGTTTTGTTTTGCATGTAAGAGTTTTACACGTAGAGTACAAATAAGCGCACAATATTTGCCAAGGACAATTTCCAAATAGTGGTTGGTAATGAAGTGTAGGAAATTGAAACGGTGTGACCAGGGTGAGTATAGAATTTGTCTGATAACCAGTGTTATTCCGGTATCTGTAGTAGTGTGAGTACTGTATTTATAATTGAAGCGAGGATGGAGAAGGAGATGGTCGTGGCATTGAGTAAGGTGTTATCCCGGCATTTCGCAGGGGTAGAAGCCGAAACCACGGAGAATCACTTCTAGAATGACTGAGGTGGTAATCAACCCACCTTTATTCGGTTATGCCTCATAAGGCTGAGTACTGTAGCCCATTTACTCCGTTCCAACCCTCAGCGCAGAATTATATTTCTTTGAAGAGCCGGGAATCAAACCCGGTTTTCAGGGATAACAGCTATTACACCATAAGGTGGTCAGAGAAGTAACTGTGGAAGCTATAATGATATGGTAGTATTCGCCCTAGGTTGCGCAGTAATGAATGGGGCATAACACACCCTGGCTCTGTGAGTGTGGGCAGAGCATACCAGTCTCAGTCTTAATCTCCATGAAGTTAAAGCGTTACGGGTCGGCTATTCCATTATACAGTATGTTTAATGGATGATATACTGCCTAACGCTCGATGTAAACAATCCAATTGGAAACGCTGTCGTTTGCTAAGTTGCAAGTCCGGGTTCCTCTTACAGGGTCTAAAAAGTGTAAGTGAAGGTACACTAAAATATACAATGACCAGAGCGGAACGTGGCTTAATTACTACTTAATTCCCAAATCATGTGTAAATGTAGAAATGGAATAATTCATAACATTTGTAAGAGTTTTCCAAATGTACAAAATGTAGATGTAAGTAAATTAGACAGAAAGTTCCACACTCGGCATGGCCTACACTTAAATAGGTTAGGAAAAGAGTATCTTAGTGATGAAATCTGCAAAATTGTGAATTCAAATGGAAAGAATAGTTCAACAGTAATATCTTTAGAGTGGAAGCAGGGAAACTGGTAAAAGAAGCAAAACGTGAGGTTTGGCATTCAGATCTTTGAAGTCAAATTTAACGGAGTGCAACAATGGTATTTCGAATTTGTCTAGCAACAATAATAATAAAAATTATGATAATAATAATGTAAATAAATCACCAACACAAGCTTGCAAAAGTAACAAATTTAAAATTTACCACCAGAATGTTCAGTCTCTTTATAATAAAATTGATTACATAAATCTAATGCTTAAAAATGAACTTAGAGACATCTCAGCTCTATGTATTTCAGAACATTGACTGAAAGAGGAACAACTCGAATTAATTCAATTCCCAGGGTTTAAACTAGCTAGTAAATACTCTAGATCTAAAATTATCCATGGTGGTACTTGAATCTTCTTAAGAAATAAATTAGATCATGAACAGATAACAGCTTATGATTATCTAATTTTGGAACAGGATATTGAATTCACTGCCGTAAAAATACAGCAGTTTAAGTTAATAATTGTATGCGTATACCGTTCTCCGTCAGGAAAGTTTCGTTTATTTATAGATAAATTAGAATTGTTACCCAATAACATGAGCAAAGTAAATTTCGATATAATAATTTGTGGGGATGTAAATGTGGATTTCTTAAAATGTGATAGAAATTGTGAATTATTAACACAGTTACTAATTTCCTATGGACTGAAACCTACAGTAAATACCCCAACAAGAATAACAAAATTTAGTATAACCACTCCTGATGAAATTTTTATAAATACAGATAAATATCACCATTCAATAGAAGTCTATTGTCCGGGTTTTAGTGACCACCATGGACAAATACTGAGTTTTGAAGTACCCGAAACAATCAATAATAATGATAATGGAGTAAAATCAAAGTGCAGGTCATTCACTGAAACAAATGTTACATATTTCAATGACTTATTAAATAAGGAAACATGGTCAGAAATTTATAAACTAGAAAATGTAAATGATACATTTAATGCATTTAATAGTACCCTAAAACACTATTTTGAAATAGCATTCCCCTTTAAACAAAGATCTGTTCAAAATAACAAAACTAGCAATTGGATAACAACAGGGATTATAAATTCATGTCAAAGAAAGACATTTCTACACAAATTATATAAACAATACCACACAACACCCAAATTCAATTTATACTACAAAAATACACTTACATATTAAATAAGGTAATAAGACTAGCAAAGAAAATGCATAATGATAATTTTATTTCCCAATCATCTAATAAAAACAGGGCTATGTGGTCCGTGATAAAGATAGAAACTGGAAAATCTGCTAAAATACAAAGGAACATTACACTGACCAGAAATAATAAAGTGATTAATAATCCGGAGCAAATAGCAAATACTTTTAATGACTATTTTCTGGAAATTCCACAAAAATTATTTAATAAATTACAGGTAAATACACTAAATTCTAATAATAAAATAAATATATGCAGTGATTCTTTATTTAAAAATCATGTCACAAGTGAAGAGGTAAGAATAGTTATAAAAGAGCTAAAAAATAAATTATGTGGTGGCATTGATGGCATCCCTGATGCAATTTTAAAGAAATGTGCAGAAAATATAATAAATCCACTTACGCACTTAATAAACAGTTCAATTCTCTCAGGAACTTACCCGGATATTTTGAAGTTATCAAAAGTAATTCCAGTGCACAAAAACGGTTCAAAAGATGAATTAGATATCTATCGTCCTATTACCTTACCAACTGGTATTGCAAAAATTGTGGAAAAAATCATGTATAAGAGACAGATAAGTTTTATAGAAAAAAATAAAATATTATCAAACTCACAACATGGATTCAGAACGGAAAAATCTACACAGACAGCAATTTACGAATGTAGTAATAGTATACTGAAATTAATTGACAATAATGAACATGTAACTGGCCTATTCTTGGATTTATCGAAAGCATTTGATGTTGTTGACCATAAAATCCTCCTTACAAAACTAAATCAATATGGTATTAGAGGTCTAGCTAATAAATGGATAGAGACTTACTTAACAAGGCGTAAACAAATAGTAAGCTTGAGACAAACGGGTGATGGAACCAAATTACTTAATGAAACATTGTCCAATGAGGGAATTATTAAATTTGGAGTACCCCAGGGATCGGTTTTGGGCCCACTACTCTTTATTCTATATATCAATGATATAACACAGAACGTTCATTCACATAAGGAAATTTTGTTTGCGGACGACACAACACTTGTAATAAAAGGTGAAACTAAACAGGTCATACAGCAGTCTGCTGACTCCGTTACAGGAGAGTTAACCGAATGGTCACGAGATAATCGCCTCATAATAAATTATAAATAAACGGTATGTCTAAATTTCCACACTATACGGAATAGGAATCCTGCGTAGCCCAATATAACATTAAATGGTCATCAAATAGAAAATATATCAGAAACAAAGTTTTTAGGACTATGGATACAACAAGACTTGAAATGGAATAAACATATACAATATCTGAGTACTAAACTGAACTCCATGTGCTTTTCGTTACGTATTTAGAAAACCTGCACTAGCATGCACACATTAAGAAATACTTATTTTGCTTATTTCCATTCATACTTAATATATGGGGTCATATTTTGGGGTATGTCGCCAGATGTACTAAGCACGTTTAGGATACAAAAGAGGGCGATTAGAATTATGGCAAATGTAAACACTAGAGAATCATGTAGACCTCTGTTTAAAGATTTAAACATTCTCTCACTGCCCTGCATATATATCTTTGAAAGTTATATGTTTTTTAAAAAGAATTTAAAGAATAAAGATGTCTTTCTTAAAACTAACAATGATGTGCATAGGCATAACATAAGACAAAATCTAAACATTCATATTTCACACACACACACACAAGCATATATCAAAACGGAACTTTTCACACTGGAGTTAAATTATTCAATAAACTACCCCAGTATATAAAACTGGCCACAAAAATAAAAACCTTTGATAGAATGTTGAAAGCTTATCTGCAGTGCCATGGTTTTTACTCTGTAGTTGAATATCTTAGCGTATAGGAGCGATGAAATCTATAAATATATTTTACTTTTCTATTTTCATTGTAATACCTATCTGTATGTTGTTGTATTTATAGAATTAAGGTGTCATATTATGATAAGAGAGTAAGGTGTAAATAGTTGTGCAATAAGATTGTATCTATTAAGATCTGTTATTATAATAAGTTATAAATAGTTATAATATATACCTGTTAGTTCTTTTATTTTGTAGTTGTAAATTCTGACGTGTCCTATATCAAAAATGTATTGAATACATGTATTTGATCAAATGGAATTAATAAAAATCTATCTATCTATCTTTTACACTACCACTTTGATAATACAGTATAATGATCTGCATACATTGTATCATATTCAGGAAGTCAATCCAAATTGATATTAATGTCCACGAACACTAATGCAATAATCTAAATAACAGAAAAATGAGTCTTTATTTCGCTAACATTTCTTTCATACTAAACGACGGCAGCCATGTTTCTATTGACGTTACTATACGCAGCCACCGTTGCCAACATGTGAAATACAAAATACACCACACAGGACATAGGTAATAGGTCTGGATAAAGATTATTGATACGTGAGTACTCCCACTGTGCGGGACAAACATCAGGGGCATATATTGCTAACGCCACAGGGCAAAATTTGGCGGCTTAGCGGGCAACAGGGCGCGGGGTTGTTAATATGCTTCTTGTCCCATAATTCACCCGGATAATGGCGGACGCAGCTGGTATTTTACTGTATACTGTAAGTCGTGATCCAAAAAGGGATGGTGGATGGATTATATACAGTGGAGGAGTAAAGATCCCTTACTAGATCATTTCCAGAATTATTATTCGTCATTATAAAAGGTATTTTGGCTAATTTCACTTGTGCGGAAAATTTTAACACCACGTTCCACTCTCGTATATTGTTACATAGTAACCTACTGTTTCTAAACGAATACAATACAATGAAGGACTCGTGAGAACACAGAGCAGTTTATGCAACCTGTTATTAATAGTGACATACAGTATGTGAGTGATTAATGATTCGGGCTAAATCATCTAACATAAAAGTCTAAATATCAGGATGTTGACGATGTTGTGAATCCTGTTTAGGCCGTAGCATCAACTCAAGAAGCCTTCATGGGGAGTAACGTATGCGAGTCAACAGCTCACAAACAAACCCGATAGGGTGAGATCTATAAATGTCACATATTCCTACCAACTTGTTGGTAATGTCCATCCGTCGTTTTCCACTTCATCTTCAGGCAAATACATGGATGGGGCTTAAATTTAGACCACGGCTGTCTCCTTCCAAATCCTAGTCTCTATTGCAAATATACAAAATAACCCCTTGCACTACAGCCCATGAAGGGCCTAGGCCTACCAAGTGACCACTGCCCAGCCATTTGGTCAGCGCGACGGGTCCCCTCGGCCGTTAATCTTGGTTTTAGTGACAGGGCGCTGCCTCACTGTTAGACAGCTACTCAATTGTCCTCACGAGGCTGAGTGCACCCCGTTCCAGCCCTCACGTCAGTTTCTAAAGTCCCTGACGGAGCCTCCGGGTGAGAGGCAGGCGCGCTACCCCAACACCACGGGGCCGGCATTGCAAATACACACACTACAACAAACACCACAGTAACACAGGTGATCAGACAAATTCTATACACTCCCACTCAAGGTACACGGGGATGTCCAAGTTCCTAAGTTAAACAACAACAACAACAACATAAGCTACCTCTCACGCGCTGGCCACCCCTGATGGCCTCATGCGGAAGGTAAGTAAAGATTGATACACTGGTGTCGATTTCATTGGTAAGTTATTATTTTTGTGGGTGTTAAATTGTCAGCCGGCCCCATATTGTTGGGATAGTGCACCTGCCTGTCACCCGGAGGCCCCGGGTTCGATTCTCAGCTCTGTCAGGGCTTTTAGAGACTGGCGTGAGGGCTGGAACGGGTCATGGTTGAACTATTACCTACTTCTTCACACTTTATTGGTATTTACTTGCTGTTGGATTCCCCTGGCGACTAGCTTGTCAGACAAATTTCTATACACACCCTAGTACATGGGGCTAAATGACCACGATGGCCAAGCCCCTCTAATGAAAAAAAAAACAAGAAGTAATTCATTTAAAAAATGCAGGACAACGCTCTTGAACCCCGACATCTTTGATGAACGATGGACTAGCAAACAATTCGAAACGTGTATCTTATTCTCAAGTTACTTTATCATTATCGAGCAACGAGGTCGAGTGCGTTACGTCACGCCGCACAAATGCAATACGGAGCTGCAGTTTGGAGATAAAAGTTTTCAATTCCAATGCTGAAAGCGACCATCTTGATTGGAATTTACCCCCTAGAATCCTCAGTTCCTCTCCACGCAACTGCCGACATGTTACCTCGTTGTAAGACGCGGGGCATCGACCTCAATTTCATTAAGCCTATTTTCAACACATGAAATATCACCTGTTGTCCGTGTGCGTCCTTTATGAATTCTGATTGCATGGAGCGATATCAAAGAAGCTTGGTAAGAACTTACTACCACTCCTCAAAAACTGGCCTGTGCGTTTTAAATTCCAATGTGTCACCAATCCAACATGGTGTCCGAGCGAATTATTTCACTGCTTCTTAATATCTACGAAACTATTTCAGCAATAACCTGACATTCTGTGGGTTCATAGAAGACTTTAAAGTAAGTTCACATATGTGACTTCCAAAATTTTGCGTGCACGAAACCGACATGGCAGCCACCTGAAGTTCAAATATTTAAATATACTATTCTAACGACTTAATCATAATTATGAATGCAGTGAAACTTGGCATGGTTAAGAGGTTGTTAGGCGTACACATATGTGAACAAAATATAATACAAATTTTTCATTGTGGCTTTGTGAATTTAAAAGAAAATATGTTTGTATTTCTTGTAGCCTATCCCAAGAAATTTCTTGTGTCCCAAGAAATCCTTTTCTATTCAAAGGATAGAATAAAAGGTCCGGCTCCGTGGCTAAATGGTTAGCGCACTAGACTTTGGCCTGCCGTTGCCCCGGGTTCGATTCCTGGCCGGGCCATCAGGGATTTTAATCTCCTGGGGTAAATTCCCGTGGCTCGGGGACTGGGTGTATGTGCCGTCTTCATCATAACTTCATCCTCATTACGACGCGCAGATCGCCCACGGGCGTCAATTAGAAAGACCTGCACTCGGCCTCTCAGGAAGCCACACGATCATTTCATCTAATGTAGCCTACTAGCTCATAACCCCATTGCTTACTTTAAAAACCAATCCAGTACCGTACTCAATATTTCCGAAGCTGGCTTCATGTTGTTGGAGCAGCGCGTCTGCCTCTCACACGGAGGTCCTGCTTCACCCCGCAATGTAGAGGCCAAATCGCTTGGCAGTGGTTACTTGGTAGGCCAAGGCTCTTTATGGGCTGTAGTGCTATGGGGAAAAACAATTCCCGAAACTATTACAGCAATCAAAGTGGCATGTTGTGTGGTGTCATTGTTAAGTACACATGTGACTTTGAAAAACGTGATAACCACATAAGGAACATGGCGCCCACTTAACATACTTAAAATAACTTTTCAGGCAAGTATTCATCCTAGTGCAGTGAAACATGGCCCAACGAATATTCTGACGAAAGGTACATTCGCATCTAATACTGTTCAATGCCTTTCAAGAGTTTAAGACAGGGGCGGTGAGAAATTTATAAATATATTTTAATGTCTCCTATCGTATTCAAGCGATCGATGTGAATCTTTGTTCAATAAACCACCATGACAAACTTTATCTGAATTCTCTAGCTCACTATTCATGATTAATAGGAGCCAAGAACTCCTGTGACAAGCACATTCGGGAGATGATCTGGTGAACTATGCATCATCAAGCACACTCGGCTCGTGTGGAAGGTAAACTTGGGCTAGATGCTCTCGTGAACTATGCATCATCATGCACACTCGGCTCGTGTAGAAGATAAACTTGGGACAGGTGATCTGGTGAACTACAGTTTGCATCATCAAGCACACTCGGCTCGTGTGGAAGGGAAACTTGGGATGGATATTCTGGTGAACTATGCATCATCAAGCACACTCGGCTCGTGTGCAGGCCCGACGAGAGGGGGGGGGGGGGGGGAGGGGGGGGGGGACAGGCAGGGCTGGTGCCCCGGGGCCCGACCCTCCCAGGGGGGCCCGTCGTCCTAGGAGGATGTGCAAAACACTTAATTTTCAGGACGCGAAGCCCTTTCGTGATACGCTTTAAAGTCTCAGTACCATTAAACATAACATTAATGGCCCTCTTTATCTACGACTTAGAAATGACCCCGGTTCCTGACGAAGCCGCGGCAGGAATGCAGGATTAGGCTGCCCGACTGCGGTGTTATTCGTAGTCTTACTCAACAGTTAATAAAAAGGCCTGTTTGTAGTTACAGATGTTAATTCATTTAGGGTCTTGCAACATTCAACCCGTGTACTTGGTAGCTAATAGGTCTAGTATCACTGGCGGGCAATGAACACTTGGCGCTCGGTTGGGGATGGTTTGCATCAAATAGTACTGTAGATATAATTCAGTATTTGCTGACGCGTTAGTTTTACGGTTTGTTTCTGAAGGCCTCCACGTTATTGAATTTAGTTGACTGTATAGCAGTAGTTTTCACAAATATTAATGAAGCGATCAAAATAGAAAACCAAAGAATGTGCGAATTGTGAAGATTGGAGCGGAGGCTAGTGTTTGTTGTATAATAAGTGAGGTGTATTGGCAACATTGTTGTAACAATTTGTCTTGGAGAGTAAAAACTTGGACCCTCTTAAAACCATCAAATGCTGGGTGAAAAGCGGGGTATACACTGTGCTGTGCTATGGCCTCTGTGACATGATAAATCGCATGTCGTATTCTTAGTTGCCGACTGGGAATGCGTTGGCCGTCGCGACTATTACTGTAATTATTAGGGCTAAGAGTAGGGTAGGTGTCCCTGGACTTGAAATAAGGTACTGCCCCGGCATTGGTTGGAGGAAGTGTGAAAAACCACACTCAGGATAGCCGCTGTCAGCGCCCGGATTCGAACCTCCGATCTGTAGACTTGCTGTAGGCCCCAATCACGATCATTGGTGAGCTACACCGCGGGGGTCTTACTTGAAGATGTGAGATCTTTTACTTCAATATCAGAGAGTCTTTTCTATAGCTACTATATGTCAATGGTCACCAAATTTTTACTCCAAAATATCCCAAAAATAATCACCCAAATGGTCTATCCTATAACTCAATAATTTGGACCTAATTTTTGCAAACTTTTCCGGAGGAGGGACCCCGGACCCCACTCTGAGCTTGGTGATATTCCATACCCCAAGATTCCCGGTGTGTCCATTCCCCCATAATCTTGGCTTAAATCCGCCCATGATGGTCACCAGTCGTAGATAGGATTCAGGATTTTTAGGAGAACCTGGCTCTAGTTTTGCTTACTGCAGAGCAATATTACATTGTAAGAAATCCACTGACTGCCAATTACAAAATATAGTTAAAATTCACAGTTTCTTCTTTTGCGAAAACAATCACTGATCAGCTGCAATCTACTGATATAACATAATAACTTGAGTTATGTATGAGTACTGTACACCTGTGGTTAATTATGAGAATATATTTTGCTTTGTTTAATGTACAAAGATGTCTGATCGCCGTTCAAACAAAACACTTACCTATCAGTGTTTAAAGGAAGGAAGATTGTAGTTTTACGTGACCTTGAATCTTCTGATTATGAGCCACGGGACCTCCTTTTAACGTGGAATCCGAACCACAGGACATGGCATTTCACTTCGAAAATCTCACATGCATTGACCGGGAATCGAACCCGGACCGCCTTGGTGAGAGGCACACAGCTAGACCGCTGAGCCACCACGCCCGCTAATATCAGTGTTTAGGCTTAGACCCAAGGGCGTGACTCTTCAAGGGCAGCAAATTTTAAGAATGTCAACATAAAAACACTATATGTAAAATGTATTTTAAAATACGTCTTGACTTTTTATAAAAATCATGTTTTCATTATGAAAAGAGATTACGTCATATGTCACAGAGGTCGTAGTACCGCACAGTGTACAGTATACCCTTTCCACCTCTTTTAACATGCAGTTCAGTGAGATGAACTTCCTGTTGATTAATGGGTCTTATGACGTAGGGATGGAATTGAGGAGGAAATGAATGTACGGGTTAAAACGATGAATCATGGAAAATAAGCATAGAATCACCGACGGTGGAATTCTAACCCACCTGTTTCCGAGTTAATGGACAACAGCTTTTTTCGATGTGAGTATTTTCCCAAAGTTAAATACTGTAAAAGCCATGCAATTACTGGTCCGGTAGATGCAACTTTTTTAAAATTTGTGTACGACAAGCGAGCATATTGCTTTTACGAGTATCACTGACGTTCTAAAGTTATTGATATCAAATAGGATCTGCAGAACTTTAAATCTGAACATTGTGTATGCTTACAGTGTTACCTCAACGAGACAAATTTAGATTTGTCAAACGCCAAAACAGTATAGCGAATTTAATGAAAATTATGACTTAGTTTTCGATGGGTTTAATCTATTATTTTTTGTTAATTGAAAATAATGCATTAGTACGCACTTGTCAGGTATAAACATTGAATTTGCAAATAATTTTGGATGCATTCCTCCACTTTCAATGTTGTAAATTTTACATACCAGCATTAACTTATTTATATTGATAGTAATTCACGCTCTGCTTATGTATGATAATAAATATAGCCTGGATTTAGTGGAATATATCATTGAAATATTATTATTATATATGAATTGCAGCCAAAGGTCATATCAGAACATTTCAGTTGAACGCCCGAAGGCTACCCAACAAGTTCAATTTCAAGTAGTTCCAACTTTGGCTACCAGACGCCACTGTCACTGACACCCAGCGGGGAACGTTGGAACTTGATAGAGCGTTTCTAACCAAATAACCTACAAATTTTGGCTACACACTACCAATTGTAGTGGTAGGTTCTTTTGCATACCATAAATCTATGACATGGACCCGCCGGCTTTACTTCCCCTCCGAATAAAGGCATACAGGAGGATTTTAACGCTCTTAAAATCCGACGACTTCGGCCGGGTTTAAACCCGCGATCTTGGGCATTGTAGTTCAGCATGCTACAATAATAATAATAATAATTATTATTATTATTATTATTATTACTGTTAATTGCTTGCTGGCTCTTTATGCTCTTGTAATTGATTTCGTGATGAACATTTAGTGCAAATAAAAAAAATTGCAAAATCAGTTTGTGCAAATTTGCGAGGATTTTACAGAATTTGGTTTTAGAGGGGGGCCCGGGAGATTCCAGCCCCAGGGCCCGTCGTCGCTCTCCACGGCCCTGCTCGTGTGGAAGGTAAACTTGGGATTTATGATCTGGTGAACTATGCATCATCAAGCACACTCGACTCATATGTAAAGGAAACTCGGGACAGGTGTTCTGGTGAACTATGCATCATCAAGCACACTCGGCTCGTGTGGAAGGGAAACTCGGGACAGGTGATCTGGTGAACTATGCATCATCAAGCACACTCAACTCATGTGGAAGGGAAACTTGGGATAGATGTTCTGGCAAACTGACTTTAAAGATTTCTCAATGGAATACATTTATACCACTCAGTATTTCTGTTCCTACAGCGTCGGGGATGAGGAGAAACGATTCTCCATGTGGCAATTTTTTACGGTCTGATGCCCCTATTGACGCCAACTTCACGAAAGGAGTTAATGAGAGATTAAATGATGGAGATTTAACAGGTTAAGTAGTTGTAATGAAGTGGCCGTGGCCTATTAGAAAATACTGTCCTGGTATTTGCCTGGTGTTGAAAATGGGAACCATGGAAAAGCATTTCAAGGGCGGTCAACCGCCATCATTCGAGTCCGGAGATAGCCTGGCTCCATGGCCGTGCACCTGAGCGCATTCCTATCCTGGTGACATATGTCTCAAGGGGATGTTATAATAAAATGGTGAACGGCGTACTGGAACAGCCTCCATGGGAATTGATCTAGAACTAAACAAAACTACTTTTATTTCGAGCACTGTTACGCAATCCTTCTTCTCCGTAGCGAGCAGGGGAGCGAAACCTCCCACGATAGCACTCACCATCATCCTGTACGGTACATTTATGGCAGACAATGTTATTCCCCGCAAGCATCGTAGTTCAGTGACGTTAGGGGGCAATGCGGTGACGTCAGGCCTCATAGAGTTGTCAGCACTCACTCAACGGAAGTATCACAGGCAACCAGAAACGAGAAATTTTATGGGAACTGCAAGGCAAATATGTGCGGAGAGAATGCTTACCAGAGTTGCTAAAATAAGCAAAACCTAGTAGCCAAGATATAGTATGTTCAGGCTTTGATAGGGTGGACTGGAACTACTTATGGACAGCTCAGTGTAGAAGATATGGTGTAGAACAGGAACTTTATATAGTATGTCCACATCCTGGTGTAGTGGCTAGCGTTCTTGGCTGTCGCCCTGGAAGTCCGTGTTCGATTCTCAGCTCTGCTATGAAATTCAATTCTCGTCTGACGGCAAAGCTGAGAAGAGGAGGGTTCGATTTCCATCTCACCCAACCTGGAAGTGGTTTTTCGTGGTTTCCAACTTTGACTTCAGGCAAATGCCAGTATGGGTACCTATGTAAGGCCATGGCCACCCTCTTTCCAATCCTCTCTTGAGTTACAAATACACACACTACTACAGACAGCTCAATGACACCGGCTATCAAACAAATTCTACACACACCCAAGTACACGGGGCTAAATATGTAAGCCCCTTATATGAAACAAGAAGAAAAACAATTTATATAGCATAAATGGATATTTTGTTTGGCTGTTACACAGGCAACAAGTAGTTCCGTGAAGAACTAAATAGCCTACAGTATTATCATACTGTATATTTACCGTACTGTACCCGTTTAAACCATTTGAGCTGCTTGTCGTATCCGAAGATCAGCTGGATTGCAGAATCTCGAGGTCCCCGGCTCAAAAACCTGGAAATCCTACCAACAATAGCTAAATGGGGGGTGCACACTTTCTAAGATCATGTTTTGGTAAAGCATAATGGGTGTATCAACTAAATAAACGAAGAGCTCGAGACACTAACTATTCTCGGTTAAGTGGGCGAAATTAGTGGTTCAATAAAACCTCAAATGCACCAAAACATAATCCTCCTTCATAACTTAAATAAATCATCAAAACGCAGTTACAAAACTAACAAATAAATTTATTAACGAAGTGATAATAAATAAATTGAATTAACAAATATTCCTATAACATTTACATGTAATCCGCAAATGATTCTGCGAAAATTCCCATAATAAGATTATGAAATTAAATCATCGTCCCATGGACGTTAGAAGTACTCCACTTCTTAAATATAATTAAATAAACAAATTATCAATCAGCTGTTTGCATAACAGCTCTTAAATTTTACTCTTGTTCCCTAGTAATATATGAACAAAGGTTGGTTTTAATACATCCAATGTCTTCCCATGACATTTCTACTTACTATTCCAATGTCCTCCATTGGTAAAATTAATAGAAATTAATTTTATACTGATCTTCCATCAGATCACCTTTACACAATAGTAAACAACCTTACTGTATTTAAAGAACGTCGTCACGTTCTTTAAACGTCACTCCAATTTATGGTTTAAACGTTTAAAAACATTTAAGTATATTAAACTTTCGTTTAATTGTCAACTAAGGTTCCCAAAATTATTTAATGATTAATGGTAGAAATTATTATTAAATAATTTAATTAAAGACTATTAATATTTCCAAATTATTAATTAAGTTTGTAAAATGTTCGTTATTTAAATGTTTATTAATTATTAGAAATAATTATTAATCATGTTAATCCAAATAATAAACCATATTATTATTATTGTTTTAGGATCAGATATTTATTAAGAAAGTTATTCAGTTAACTTTATTATATCGTTAAATTCTCCTAGTTATTAATATTATTATATTTAAATATTGTTAACAAATGTCTTATGTTATTTACATAATTCGTGATGATTCTCAATCATCCAACCTTCCTCCTCTGTTCAACTACTGACAATCCCAAATTTTTATGCTCTTAAATAAAGTGTCACTGTTACAATTTCATATCACTATCATCATAATAAAGATGTTTCGTTTCATAATTGGGCATACATACATCGCCGAACGGTTAAGTTAAACTTATATAATTAATGTCTTATCCTTGATAATATCTTAATAATAATTAACAACATTTTCACTTTCCATCCGTTTCCCAAATATTTTCCGCCAATAGAACTAATCAATTCAACTGAGAGTCGTTTTACAATAATACTGGACAACTAAGGTCTTACTTAATTCTTTACTGTAATATATTTACTTATAATTTCCAAATAAACGCTCACAACGCGTATAATGACCTTCCCTTCTCTAATAGACTGAACAAATATCCACAGAATACTTAAACAACGACTTCTCTCAATTACATAGGTAAATTCCGTATAACATTTTCCTCAGCTTGATATTAAACAAATAAAACTGCTATAATTCTTCACTTCAATCTCTTAATACAGTATTCTGGCATATCAAACTTATTTAAATTGCATATAATGCCTTGCTTTCATAATATATTTATTTATAATAATTACAGCGTATAGCTCTTTCAGATGTTGTGAAAATACATAATAGTCGACTCTAATAAACAGTGATGACGTAATGGTTTACTAGTATAAGTTACTTTAGATTTCAAATAATTGTTGTTAACACTTAATAAATATAAACATTCGTTACTTCTCTCTGGTCTTTCCAAAATATTGCGTTAATGCAATTAAAGTCAATAACAATCTCCAAGAGTGTTATAAAATTTCGTAGAATACTCAAATGTGGTAATTTGTCCGAGCAAATAAGATCTCTCAAATAAAATAAATTAATTTATCCACAGATAAATTATTATTATTTATGACTGGCTAAAGTGGAATGTCCAAATAATGTTTCATCCTTCCACCAATTCAAAATGTTTGATTAAATAATTACTTGAGCGAAGTCAGACTCGAAGATAACTATAAAGTCTTGGAAATGTCCAAATAATAATTCATTTCCAAATAAATATTCCTTTCAAAGTCTGAGTTGCTTGGGTAAAGTAATACCATTTTCTAGAATATTGAATAATATCCAATAAAAATCCAATAATATTCCAATAATGTTCAATAAACTTCAATAACGTTCAATTAAATTCAATAAAATGCAATAAAATGCAATAAAATTCAATAAAGTGCAATAAAATTCCCAAAGATACGTGGATCGAAAGAACTTCGATAAACGAAATTATTAATAAAATGAGCTTAAATCTCAAAACCTATAAGTCAAAAATCCAAATGTTACTATCCGAAAATCTCACTAAAAGAAAATTAATATTTAAATGTCCAACGCTGAAAAATAATTCCTGGGCTTAAACTATTTCACACACAACAAAATAATTTAGCGTTGAAATGGTGCCATGCTCTCTGATATTCTATTCTACGACTAACTACAATAAGAACCAACAATAGCTACTAATGAGGATATCTTTTTCTACCTTGCGATGACGTCTTGTAGAAGAAGTATGGAGGGAATTACTGACGACACCAGCAATTCCACACGTACTGATCTTCATCCTCTTTCTTCGGAAGATTGCCTTGTCACGACTCGAACCCCGCTCCCCGATCGTCAATCTCCCTGGCTGGCTTCGAACACGGAGCTCGCCTCGATCAGCGGAAACGCAAGAATCCCCCAGTCTCGAAGAATAATGAACTGCTTCGCTTCGGGTCTGATAATATCTAGCCATGACGCGGTAATCAAGTTCCATCTCGTAATGTTGGATTGTAGCCTTGTAATCGTTACACCACATCTTATAATTTTAAGATTAATTTCGGTTGCCCGGTATCCCAGTCCGACAGTGTATAACTTGGCTTAAAACATGATCACTACTGCGTTAAACACAACGTTAACTGTTCCCCTTAACGCTTGCATGTCGAACATTTCGATAAAAAGCTTGCCACTAAACAGAGACTTGCTATAAATGAGTGCTGCTGTCATACAAATGTTAGCACAGGCAGATAACGGACCTTGCCTTCTCGCCTGTATAGCTGACACGCACCAAGCGAAACGTGCTTATTTAACGAAAGTGCTTTCAACAAAGAAAACTATCTTATTCTTTCGAATTTCGTCTTGAAACTTTCATGTAATGTGCACACGATGTTTCTCTTTAGTTTAGTCAAACTTTCAATACTAGTTTCACACGAGAACTGATATTACGACGATATTCTGTTCCCCACATCTTCACCGGACTTCTCATGTTAACTTCTGACCGACGGGACCGCCTTCCTTGCCGACAAACTATGTTCGCGTGAGACCCCTATCTCGCACACGCTAATTTCAGGAACTCACTTGTCGCAGGTCCGTTCCGCTCGTCACCTCAGCACAAAAGACCCCCATCGGCAGAGCGTCACCTCGCACCTCAAAACCAATCGAGTGGCGCGTCATGAAAAGAAGCGGCAAACCAATCATTACTTATATCTTCTTACAGGATTATCCAACTTCCATCTCTGGGTGACTATCATAAATCCTTTTAATTTAGATCCTTTTTCAATAGTTTTAAATGTGCAGATTCTCTCTTCTTTAATAAATGGCAGTTTATAAATCGACGAAGCTCCTCATCAAGCGCGCTCATATCTCCTACCCTTACTGATTCTGGCAATTGGATTAGCCAATCAACGCATTTCTCTTCGAACTCTACAAGTTGCTATGGGCAGCCTAGCGAAAATACTACGCAGCATTGCCCAAGAGCGGCATCGCTTGCCATTTTGTTGTTGTCAAACACAATCTGAAGCTTCCTCTCGTATTAAAATTTAAAAATGTCGTAATTCCTCCAAAAATATCGCAATCTTCTCCAAATTTCACCAAAACGTCCTAAATAGCATCCTGTCCATCCTGAATCATTTAGAATTCGAGTTCATTACCAAGTTTCACTGCGCTCGGATAATTAAGTCGCGAGAAGAATCCATAAAACTGTTTAAATTTCGCGTCAACGCTATGTTGGATTTGTGCTTGTCAGGTTATTTAAAGACCCATAAGTGAACTTATGTTAACATACAAAATTTCAGCTTGATTTCTGTAATAGATTCGCTGATGTTGAGAACCGTCTAAATATTTCGGATGATCGCCCTGTTGGATTGTTCAATATGTAGTCAAAGAGTTATATATTATTAGACGAAGATTAATGGAGAAGTTCATTATTCAAACGTTCACTTCGATCGTTCGGTTTGGACGAAAGAAATTAAAAAATAATTTTGAAATTTTGCACATCGGCCATATTGAGGTTACAAAAGCAAATGAATAAAATTAGATGCCAGCAGCTTAAATCATGTATAATTATGTGCCTTACTAAATTTCACTAAGCTCGAAGGATTAAATCGCGAGAAAATGCCATCTGAATGTTACAGCCTGAACATGGAGATCGTCAGTTGCAGCTACGGGTCTCCCAGCATGTTCACTGTGTCGACATTCCTCTCTTCCTTTACCGAAGGCTCCCATCCACCTTGCAGTAGTTCGATTAGGTAGGACTTCTCTCCCGCAAGCTTCTTGCAATGCTCTAAAGCACTGAGTTGCACCTTTTCCTCTTGCTACTTGGATTGGTATGAAGCACCATTAATCGTATCTAATTAATATACGATTTCGATGGCGATATTACTTACTGAATGTGAGAAACAGTTAATGTATTCACAAATAATATCAGCTATTTTGAGACTTTCAATAGTGCAGATTTATACAACAAAGACTGCTCAAAATATACTACAAGATAAAAACAGTCACCACCAGGATCGGTGATTGACAACAATGTTGCCATTACTTATCGAATGCCCTAGTATAATGGAATTATATCCAACAGGCCTGAATTACTTTGACCTGAAGCCAAGTTCATGTCTGATGTAGTCTTATGCTGTTATAGTTTGCCAGACAAGATAACGTAGAGACAAAAGCACATATTAAATGCTGGCTTTCCCGAAATTCAACGCTTTCTCTTTTATTTAAATACGATATATTACGAGGACGTCTTTTTTTAGCCCATTTACATCATAAGAAAAAATAGGCTTATGAGATCACGTCTTGTTCATGTGTGTGCGTATGTGTGTGGCCCCCTAAGAAAATCTAAACGGCTGGAGCGAATTCAATGAAACTCGATAAGAAAATAGTACTAATTTACCCGACCCCGACTGAACTCTACAAATTTAAATACGTTTCACCAATCCAACTTGATGGCTGCGCGAAATATTTCACCGGCATTTTATATCTCCGAAAACATTACTCATATCACCCTGAAATTTTGAATGATGATAGAGAATACTATGGTAAAAGCAGGTATATGATAACATGTCAAGTAAAGAAACCAACATGGCAGCCAAGTGAAGTTAGCACATTTTAATGGCATTTTCTCGAGATTTATTCAACAGAGCGCAGTGAAACCTAACACCCTGCATGTACACTAGTGTCCAAAATGTAAGCATAAGCTACGAATAAGCAGGGCAACAGGAAAGAGACCGCAAATCGCACAACATATCCACGTACCAACCTTACGTGTCCACTCTGTTTATGAAAGGAGTATTCCCTGCTTTGACTAGTGGCGTAACCGCAAGGTAAACACAGCCAGTGCCTGCGTCCCATATTCCCTCAGTCGTGTTTGACCTTTTATAGTGTGCGGAGTGTAGCCTCGTAGTGAACGGGACTGGAAGAATACGCCCGGAAGCAGGCCAGACACAGACAAAGTGTCATTTCCGGGCTTTGGACATGATTTCGAGACACAGGAGATGTTAGTCGTAGACCAGTACCAGGTCGACTATGAGTAACCACCCCACAGCAGGACGGATATCTGGCCTTAACCGTCTGACGAAATCGGAGTGCACCTGCAAGGCAATTGTCGGTGGAGCTTGCAGCCGTCTCAGGGCTTGCCGTTTTCCCGGCAAACTGTGTACCGAAGGCTCAGAACAGCAGGGCTTTTTGCCAGACGTCCAGCGGTGTGCATCCCGCTCACTCCAGCACACAGACGGGCCCATTTACTGTTGAGCCATCAACGTCGAAACTGGACCATGAATGAATGGAGGCATGTGCTCTTCACAGATGAATCCCACTTCAGTTTGCAGAACGATTCCCGTCGCACATTAATCTCGAGAGAACCGGATAGCCGATATAACCACAGGGACACCGTGGAAGGGACCAGTGAAGTGGTGGTGGTGGCGTCATGGTGTGGGGCGGCATCATGTTGAATCGCCGTAAGGACCTGCACATCTTCATGGGTGGTCCGAGGAACACTGTGAACGCTCGGAGATACAGGGATGAGGTACTGAGAACACATGTTCGACTCTTCAGAGGTGCTCGACCGCACCGCGCTGCTCTGGTGGATGCATTTTTGGCTGGGGAAGACATTCATCGCATGGACTGGCCAGCGAGGTCTGGGGATCTAAATCCTATAGAAAATGCGTGGGATACATTGGGGAGGCAAATTGCATCCCGTCAGCTTCCACCAAGGACACTCCAAGACCTTCGCATTGCCCTTTCGGAGCAATGGGATCGACTGCCCCAAGAGCTCTTGGACCATCTGATTGAGAGCATGTCACGTCGCTGCGAAGCATATGTGGCCGTTAGGGGTAACCATACACCCTATCAACAGCATATTTTGTTGTGGAAGACATTGCCAAATTGTGTTAGTTGGTGTCAAAGGTGTACCTTAGTTATCAGAACCTTTCTGACACTGGTTTCTGGGCAAGATGTGTGACATATGGTGTGTGATTCAGCTTTCGTTTGTTCAGCAATCCCTCCGACATTCCTATCAGGCTGTATGGACTCGTTTAGTGATTGTGCTTAACTTTTGGTCCCTAGTGCATAATACAGTATAAACCAGATGAATCAGCTGCACCTAATAATTTCGTTTTATGCAGCCCAACTTAAGCGTGTTGGCAGGAAGGTCGACGATTCTGTACTTGCATCCCGTATGATACTAATGCACTGAAAGCATATCCCGCAAAAGATACTGGACACTATTATTTCTCCCTCGTATTAGTCTGTAGTCACACACATATATAAGATTAAATCTACTGGCATCTAATTCAATTCTACTGTTCTCATAAATGCAAGATGGCGGATGTGAGAAATTTTAAAATTTAGTTTTATGTTTTGTGTCCAAATCATGCGATCGAAGTAAACGTTTGATTATTGAACCCACGCAATAATCTTCTTTTAATGGTTCATAACTCTATGGCCTACATATTGTACCCTTGAAAGAAGCAGCGTTTTAGCAAGATCTTTCTCCGGGGTCGCGTTCAGCCCTTGGTTACTTCTTACTTAAAGTGCAGTACAAAACAATTTGCTTCATTAGTCTCAAGGATCATAAAGTAAACTATAAACTAGAAATGAGTGAAACAGGGTAAAATAAACAAATTTTAATGACTGAATAATAACATGATAAAAACACAATAACAATCAAACTCCTCCCTGAGCTTAACTCCCACATAAACTCAAAATAACATAAAAATATAAGTGGTATAAGTCTGCTCACTTCCCAAACAAAATGTGGATAAAGAAAGTCCACTGGTCTGATTAATATGTGTGTGCGCGTTTACTGACGTTAGAAGGAGTTGAGTACTATTGACGCGAGTTCGCTTGCAACTGGAACAGCGGAGTTGGTCGCAAACCCCCGTACTGCAAACCGCAATTATGGCTAATGGGACATACATTAAAAGAATGGCTGTACACTTACACTAAACTACTGACACACTCTACCCTTAATAAAATACTAAATTACATTGATCCCCAGCGAGATCATATGAGGTGCAGGAGCACGAATCAAACAACACAGAGCATGCCAGAACAGGCACAAATGCTCACAAGGCTAATTTGTGTACAGTGCGATGAAAATAAATATGGCCATCCGGGGTCATTGGACGAAAACATAAACAAATCAAAGCAACAACAATTTGCCTAAACAGGCTGATATTTTACATAACAGCAAAGCAATACTCAGTCGACACTAGGAAATTAACATAATCACGTGGACAGCTCCCATTTACATATTCAAATTATTTACGATTAATCAGGCTTTTCTAAATTCAAAACATTAAGAAGAGGAACAGGACCAAAGTTCGCCTCGCTAATGAACATTGCTCGCTCATATCTCGGATCTAGCCCGCGTGGTGATTTTCCTCTCTCTCTTACACAACATCTGTTTCTGTCAAGTCCCAAGCTATGTGTCACAACAATTAAATATAACTGGCGACCTAGCAGTCAGGTCCCGTTACGTGGCCAATCTGAAAAACGCGTAGACAAATCACAATATCTCGCCAATTCACTCGAAATTGCAAGAACCAAATATATATTTCATACACTCGCCCCTCGGGGGTGGAATGCAGAAATAATGGATCGCGGCAAGACAGAGCGAGCCTACAACACCTCCCGCAAGCAGAATCCAATTAACACACCATATGACACACACGAATGCTTGGACTGACAAATCACTAATCCACCCAGGTCGGCGCCTAATCAGAGTTCCCTAAGTTCGTGTCCTGGGACACTCCAAAAATTAAATAGAAATATTAACACTCGAGCAAGCAGACGGCTTCTCGCATAAGTATTGCAACAGCGCAATTTATAGCATTAATTAGCCTGAGTAATTATAAATCTACTCTCAAAGATTGATTTCCCACAAAACTGCATATAAGCTAAATTAACTCAGTTCCACTTTTGCCATGACATTAACTCCCAAATTGTGCTACTCAGCTACTATTACGCAAGCGTTCACGCACACGGAGTGCGCGAAGCCCCGTACACTTGAATCATAACAATAAAATCACACTAATATTTACATTATAACAAAACGTCACGCTGCCCCATGCATTAAAATTATGTGTTAGTAAACAAACAAAAAATGATTCTACATTTAACACACACAAAGCAAAATATTTACAAAATTAATCCCATTAAACCATAACTGATTTGTCAAATAAAATAAATTGTATTTTGCACTCAATCCTTTTCTGCGACCAGCCATCAGTTCACGTCACCCGACATCCCTCCTCAGAATGCGCTTAGCTTATCCTGGACATCTCCAGAGCAAAGCAATACTGGTTCGATGTTCCATCCATGTTCTGGGTTGCCATCTTGGTGCTGAATAAAGAATGTCATTAGATTTCACACGCAAAAACTTCTAGCTAATTTTGCTAATTTGGCTACTAACTTCACCAAAGAGTCCTGTAGCAAAATACGCGGAGATACTGGCCCTAAATCTGTAGTTTTGATAAACCACCTAAGTCACAGGCTTTACCTAATGCAACTTAGCTGCACGCACACAACTCAGTATTACAATGTGTGACTCAAAAATAGTTAAAGTATCAAAGTGTCCAACGACACGCAAAGTAACAAGTGCCATCCACGACACGTAAAAATATTGTGTGTTCATCATCACACAGATCACTATTTAAATGGTTCTGGCTAAAATTGCTAGGAAGGAGAAGCACGAAAATCAACTTCTAAAATAATAGGAATACTGGCATGTGGCACATATCATTCTCATCGTAGTACTTCAAAGGTCAAGATTAAGCCATCGTGCTCGAAGACCGATCGTAGGATGATCCAATAATTAACTCCCGCGCAATCCAACTGGACGGCGTCGTCAAGCTCCCTCGCCGACAAAAGATACGTCCTCGTTCCTCATAGGCTCTTCCAAACGCTAACATCGCGGTTTTCTTGAGTGACACCTCCCTTCAAGGCGTGACCAAAAACTCGCTTCTTCTCTATATTTCCTGCATCCGTCCTTTTCTTGACGCTTGAAGACAATGAAAAATAGTATTTGCATGAGTCAAACCCACGCCAATGCTGCCTTCTTCCTGCACCTATCGCTCACGTGACGGCAAGCGCTGGTCAGCCTGCAATAAATTCCTAACAGGCTCAATCCTTTGTATCCTCAAATACCATGTCCGCTCTACTCGTCGCCAGAAAATCCCTACAATTTCACAATATTTGTCTGGCTTCTGTACTTGGCTGGCATTAGTTTCAAATGAAGGTGAACAAAATTAAGAATCATTTATACGGACAGCGTATAAAGGGTTCAATTTAAAACAATCCAATATGGCGATCATTCGTATTATTTAGACGTTTCTCAATATCTGAGAATCTATTGCAGCAATCGAACTGAAATTTAGTATGTTGATAGAGGCTATAACCATAAGTTCATCTAAGGGCTTTTCAATAACCTGATGGACACAATACCAACATGGCGGCGACGTGAAATGTATAATTATGTTTTTATGGAATTTTCCCGCGACTTAATTATCCGAGAGCAGTGAAACTTGGCACCGTGAAACATCGTGCAAGGATTAATGGATTGGCGTCTTATCTAATTCAATTTATATCCGAACTAAAAAATGGCGGCTGTGCAAAATTTTTAAAACCACGTTTATATTTCCTGTGTTCTACACAGGCGATAGAAAAGTAGGTTGGTATAATGAGACACGATTATAATATTCATCTGGTCGCTTATAATGCTACAGTATAGCATATTTATAAAACAATCCATCATACAATACATTTCACCGGTTTTCAATATCTTCGAAACTACTTAAGTATACAAACAAATTTTTGAAGGTGTTAGGGGATTGTTAAGTAATCCTGAAAAACACAAAATATCATGGCAGCGAAGTGATTTTCAAATATTGCAAATAATTTTGCTGGCGTTATGGAACTCGGCACAGTGAATCATAATTCAGAGATTAGTATAGAGACATCTAATGACGTTCAATTGTTTTCAAAAATTCAAGATGCATTGGTTCGAAATTTTCAAACCTTGTATTTTTTTATTCACGTATCTTATTCAGGCGATTGAAAAGATGATTCGTATGATGGGCTATTATAACAATCTTTATCTAATGGCACTAAATTCTGTAGCTTACTTTTCTAAATCGTATAAGCCATGCATTGGAATTTCCTAAAAGTTAATTCCCGGTTACGGAAAGATGCCATCTCGCGGGAGGAGTCTCTGTATGTTAGGTAGTCAGCCCGAAGGCTGGTTGGATCCTCAAAATGTACCGCCGTTAGGTTATGTGGGTGGATACGCCCAAAAACCTAAGGCAGTGCTATATTGAGGCGTACTAGGCAAGATGAGGAGTGACGTAGGTTGCCATTGCTTTCCTCACTGAGTCAGAACAGCAGTACTATCCCTATGAGTAGAGCCTTTCACTGCATCCACAGGCACTGACTGTGCCCTGAATGTCATTACTCTGCACCACCCATACCTATAATCACAGCCATGAGTGAGACTGAAACATCGGTGAAAAGACACATTTTACTCTAGCCTGTGCCAACAGACATATGCAAAGATACTGCATTCATCAAGAGATTGCAAACAGGCCACGGAGGAGTCTCAATCACCGATATTGAAAGATATATATTGGAGCACATAGCTTCTCATTGCGATGGTGTTTGTTAAGAAATAGGTCGTAAACCAAAAGCTATTTAGTACATTGCATGGAAAATCCTTTTAATAGGCAAGAGAGTTTTAATGGAAAAGTCCAGTAGAATATACGAAAATAGGCTATCTAATTCTTCACGGAACTACTTGTTTGTTTGTGTTTCATTCATTGTAATTAAGATAGTGCCTCGCTATGTGACTTCGGACACTTGTTGTCCAGTGCTGGAAATGTGTTTATGGGAGGTACCTTGAACAAAAGTGGTAGTTGGCCATCTATAGCATTTGAATAACACCAATTTGCTAATCTTAAAAATGCTTATTGTCTAAAATGTCTGCGGTGTTTTGATATTAAGTTGCGAGTTTGAAAATGTTACCCTGTATTTGTCACGGTGTAGGTTTTGAGCCATAAGGTTATATTGTCCATTTCACTTATAATCTATTAAATTGGCAGGAGAGTTTTGTGATGTGAAGGATGTGTGCAAATAAGCTACAGTACTTGTTTAAAATCATAAAAGTAACTAACAACACTATAATAAAATAATAAAAATTAACTGAACTGCTGAAACTTAATTCAACCAACGCTTAATTTGCCAAATTGTTTAAATTCCTATGACTGGCTTTGCTTTAATTACAGAAAATTAAGAACTCTGACATGTGACGTCACCGCAGTTTCTAGTGTGGTGGCGTGTGACGCAATAAACATAAAACAGTAAACATAGCAGTAAATATACGTGAATGAATTACATGCCCTTAGTATTGTGCCCTTTTCTCCAATGGGACAGGCGATCACCCGGCCAACATACCGGCCCCATCAGAAGAAACGGCCAAGGGAGTGGGTGAAAAAGATTAGGGCGTGAATCTTGGTTCATACAGACAAGAATAAGAGAAAAACTCCAGCGAGCCAGAGACAAAGGGTGTCGGGTCGTTTACGGGTTGGGATGGCAAATAAACTGAACCAGGATTCAAAAGCAAACTCCCTAACTTGAATTAACAAACAGAGAATAAAAAAGCCTTCGTAAAATCACAACTGCTCCTTTATTGGCCAAAGGATAAATAAATATGCAACCTGACTACCACGCACGAGTATAGAGTTAGGGTGGGACAAAGTCCGAAAAAAATAAAGTTCATAGTCCCTAAACAAACAAAAAAATTATACTTATTCAAACTCGTTGGTGTCCTCTCTTAAAGTTCCGACAAGGAGATCGCCTTTCAAAAACTAAATTAACCCTTAATTTATCGGTGCACACGCATGTAAACATCACTGGCCACTTATCACAAAGTTCACCTGCGGCAAAAACTCGAAGAAAATATCGAATATCTGTGTATATCACAACTGTCTACCCTTATACAGCAATGGACGGATCTCCTCTATCGAACTGCAAATTAATAAATAAAGAGCATCATATCACATCAAATAACACTCAAACATCCACTCAGCTTCACATAATATGGCATTTCAACAATTAATTATAACTTATCATATATTATTAACACACCCAATTTGTGCTCACATATTTACACTGCTAATTCTTCTTCTTATTACTGATTTATTCGCCGTTCCAACAACCTTGATCCACACTGTCATATTTGTTATTGTAATTAAATTATAGCATTGTCTAACGTTTAGGAAAGGTTAAGAACCTCTTAATAAGGCACCCTAGTGTATTTCATTCTCACAACGAACATTTAATCGCAACCCTTCCGTCGAACACTCTGAGTGAGGATCCGAACAATCTGACTGTAGAGCGCACTTTCAATTACACCCCTGCGCTATTCAATATACAACTCATCGATAAACGTAACACGTTCGTCAAGAGTAAAGGAACCTGTCCTCACAAATTCAATTCAACGGTCATACGTCGCCCCGTGAATAACTTCGTCACATATGACGGAATAATACCATATTTAATTATCACATTAACTTTACACAACATCATTACAAAAATCATGCATTATTAGCATGTCTCAAGAACCCACACTTGACAGAGCGTATCAACTTTATCGGGACCACGAGGTCGTATGATAATATGGCAACCTATCCAAGGAACCTTACTCGACAATCTCCAACCATATTCATTTTGCTATCCTTTTGCTATTAAAATCTATGCAATCCGTGACAAACCTTTCAGAATTAAATTCATATAATGACCTCGGAAATCGAAATGCTAGAATCTCCCAGCAAAATGGGCATCTCATATTATCGTTACCCAATTTCAACTTATTATTATTATTAGGTCTCAGAGAATAAATGTATGTCTTACTTCTACAATTGATACTGTTAATTTATGTAAGTCAAAACGACCCGAAAAGAAAGGGGGAAAAATATCTGCACAACCCTATGAGAAAATGATGCTCTTGTTCAATCTGGAATAAATGATTATGAATGGCGTTAAGTTACACGATCTCAGGTCATCTCATGGCACGGCTATCCGTGGTAGAAGTTCTCTTCTTCCTGATGAACAAGGATGGAAATGAAACGTCTTACTTTAGATCCGGCGTCCTCGGAAACCCTTGGCGTCGGCGTCGGTGTCATCTGCGGCATTTGGGCGGCGTCGTTCCTCCAGCGTCCCCGCGATGTGGTCTCCCAGCGTACTGGTAGAGGTATTCGCCCCTGGCTCCTCTCGATCTCCTGGCGACGCCCATGTCCGCCCACTTGTTGCCCCCGATCACCGTCAGCGACGGCGCGGCGTCTCCTGACGTCCCAACCATGGTCCACTCGTCCATCTCGTCGCGACCGTTCACCCCATTATGGCCCTTTTCGAGGTTCAGTGCAGCATAATTTGCGTAGTAATATGCATGTTGATTCCCAGAATATTTGAGTCCATGGTTATAAGGTTCATGCTGCCGTGTAGCAGTATTACATTTCACTATATCAGAGCACTTTCACGCCCACGCACTATAGCGTCTAGTTCCTGGTTCACTTGAATTATATGTACTCACTTTCCTCAACCAGGGACACACTTCCTTCCACGAGAAGCTATTTCGACCTGGCCTTGACCGACATTTCAAGTTGCCTGCGGCCTGCAGTCCTTCAACACAAGTTTAAAGCAGATGTAGCCTTCCGTCACATTCTCACTGCGTCTCTTAAATGCCAGCACTGCTATGCTATTTTCGAATGAATGTCTGTTACAATATAGGGCCTCGCGATAATGCTTCGCCTCGACTATCGTTATTATTGTTCTTTCCCCGATGCTCGTAATGTTAAAGACCTCCTGGTATTCACCTTTAATTAACATAAATTGTCGGCATGATAATTCAGTTTTTCATTACGGCCTCCACTCGGACGTTCAAAGGCGCACAATTTTGCCTCGCTATTACCACAGTACATGCCTTCAGCACCTTACTATCCGCTAACTTAACCGGACCACGTGCATTAATCTTCGTAATCAAAATGGTAAAGTACTTTATAATATTCCACGCGTCTTCACATATCAATAGTAGCATATGCATGAATTTAACGGACCTTCGTTTATCAGTTCTGATTATTTCCTCACATACTAGCGAGTCCGATATCGTCTTGAAATTCACGATTATCGTTCTAGTGACACCTTACTGAACACTGTTCAACAAACAAACTGACACACTTCACTGTAAACAACTCACTGGCACTACACGCACGCTAGCCTCATGGCCTGCTGATCACTCCTCGTATCAAATGGCCACGAGCACTGACCACTCACGTAAACCGTTCAAGTTCCCGATGCAAATGTCAGTCCACATGACATAGTCTACTCGTCCGTGCCACGCTGGATAACATACTCGTCCATGCCCCGCTGACTAACTGAACATTCCGGAACTGTGTCCTCCTCTCGAGAAAAAAAAAGTGGAAGGGGTTGGAATCTTCAGCATTCCCCTACTCCATCGGTTACCTCGCCGCGTCATGCCATGACGTCATACTGACCCTCCGATCTCCTCTCGATCTCCTATCATCCGGGACCGGTAATTGACCCTGACTGGATCGGTCACAGTATGTAGTTGTAGTTGATAGGAATACCTGGAAAATTAGAGCCCAGAAATGCTCTACAGTTGCTACATTGTAGCCAAGGAACTTTAAAAGAATTACTCATGTTCATCATAATTAATTGTCAGTAATGGTACTGTAGGTACAAAGAACGATACAATACGCACATTAACTAATCTAGGGTCTTGTTTTTGTCGTTTTATATGAAGCGTGCGTATGGGAGCGGTGTACAGTGCCCATGAATTGTAACTGTGCCAGTGAGCTACGTCGCCACTTTCAGGAAAGTTATATTGACTGTACTAGCCTCAGCAAAAACATTTCTCAAATCGGCAGAACTACACACAGTGACAATAGTGTGGCAAGCACTATTGAGTGTGCCAAGTGCATTAAGCTATGTCGGCTGTCAGAACTCCTGAGCCCCACTTTGTGAGGTAATGTCACGTGTATAGGAGTTGAGGAACAGACGGCTCGAATTCTCAAAAATGCAACGGTCGCTCACCGGCAGAGATTTAATGCGAGGACAGAGCATTAACGCACAGAACCGTCACCCAACATATTGTCTGCACGCCAGGAGACGTCAGGTGAGTTTTAACCCCCTCCGTTGGTCCCGTGGATTACTGTTGTACTCCAGGTTCAGTTGTTTTATATCTGCAAACATGATACACTAGATGTTGGTACATTATGTTGCGTACCTTTCCTAGAAGGTCCCCTAACTACCATCACCGTGAAATATTACATCAATGACCTCTAGTGTGTCAGTGGCATACCAAAGTGTTAACTTGGATCACGACTGGGCCTACTTCACGCAACTATTTACAGAAATACACTTGAACTGCGTTTGTTTCATTGTATAGGGATAGCTTTGAATAGAATTGGTAAACTGAATATACTGTATTATGAACACTTAATTGTAGAAAAATAATCATCTGATCGCAAATATTTCATGATTTTACTCAATTCGGGAAATATTACCAAATGTCTTTCACAATTTCAAATTAAAAATATTTCATACTGTGTCAAAATATTTGGTATTTCATGTATTTTTCTATGGTATGTTGACTATAATGACACTCATCCTTCTCATAAAATCGAAAAAAAAAACACATTAAATCAAAAAATTGCTATTGTAATACACATTAACGCTAGCAATACCGACGGGGTGGGGGTGGGGGTGTTATTTCGTGCCCACAAGTTCCATTTTCTTACGATTTATTCATGGTATTCCCCTTCAACGCTTACTGTACAGAAAGTTATTGTCTATTTTGAATCCGGTTACCTAACTACACATTTACTCTCTTAAATTGTAATTCTTGTCTAAGATATTAACACAATTTTCTTTTGGTCGGCACGGAAATACCCCTCACCCCCGTTGGTTGTTCGTGTGCCTTGTCATACTGTGCACTGTGGTAAGGGCAAATGTACAACAAAGTTCACAAAACCACCATAATTTGTTCTGGTTGCAAGAGGTACACATGCGAAAAACACAGTAAAGAACAGATGTATGTTCAACGTGTGTTAAAGATGGCGAAGAGTATGATCAGTGAATAATTTACTTTCTGAACTTCTCTTTTCTTGATTTTGTGATTTTGTTTGCAACTGTTGTTAAATAAGTTATGTATTCTTTGTCATTTAAATGTCATTTAAGGTTCAAAATAAAAGATAAATTGATTAAAGGATAATGAAAATCACACAAAAAGAATTTATTATGGTGGTAACAAAATACCCTCCCCCTCGTTGGTAGCCCGTGGTTTGAAAAATGACATGGTATTTCTAGGGTTAAAAATTGGCCTACAATTGCAATCCACGTGACTACTGGCGTTACATTTTCGAACGCGACCGGAGAGTTCTGCAGGCACAGCTTCACTTTTTTCTCTTTTTTTTGGCTTTTAGTGCCGGGAGTGTCGCCAGAGTCTGTAGCTGCTTCCAGCGGACATCCAGAGGGTGAGCTACACGTTCCGTTCAATTTCAAGTAGTTCCAACTTTCGATACCAGATGTCAATGATACCTAGTGGTGAAGGTTGGAACATTGATAGAGCGTTCAAACGAAATCTAACCTAGAAATTTAGCCCCACACAATTTTAGTCTGTGGAAGGATCTTTTACATGCCATAAATCTATGACATGGGACCGCCGGCTTTACTTCCCCTCCGAAGGAAGGCATACTGAAAGAGTTTAACTCTCTTAAAAAATACGACGACTTCGGCCGGGTTTGAACCCGCTATCTTGGGAACAGCAGTTCAGAATGCTACCAACTACGCCACCGAAGCCGCACAGCTTCACGCCTTCTCTTTTCTTTTGTACTTTATACTCTGCAAATGGGACAAGTAGAAAGGGGCCTTTAGTAATAGACTACATACATAAAGCTGGATGAAAAACAAGCAGAATGTAGGAGGTAGCAGTAACTGACTGTCGATATATTTAGATCAGGAATAGACAGACCGCGCATGCGTACAGCCAAACCCCCACTCCCCATCGCAGCGTGTCGAACTGACTTCTGGCGCACAGACAATAGGCCATAACTTCTTTTTATATGCAGTAGGCTTATGTCACTGACAGTATTTCCTCGCGATCTCTTTGCCGCTAAAATATGTTCAATGTTCAGTGTGATGGTTTGCGAGACGCACAGTCGAAGAAAACACAATAAGACAATACAAACGACAACCGAAACATGCATAACATTCGGGCAGTATGACCCATTCTGCTGTAGTTGTACTGGCTAGCCCGATCATCCGTCACAGGTTGGCTCCGACGTCAATGCAGAGCTCTCACTTCAGACACCAACGAATAATCGGATTGATGTACGAATAGTACTTCCGAATCCCTTTGCGGGCGTGGTGGTGCAGTGGTTAAGCTGCCTGCCTCTCACCTAGGCGGATCGGGTTCGATTTCCGGTCAATACATATGAGATTTTCGAAGTAAAATGCCATATACTGTGCCCGTTTAACGAGAATTTCGGGGAGCCATAGACCTTAAATGACCCTTCCGAAACCCCCATCTCCCAGGAAGACATATAGGACGGGAAGGAATGCATTCTTGGACTGGAAAAGCACTCAAAGATCTGTACTCGGGAGTGTCGGGTGAAATAAGAGGTGAAACTACCAGTCCAGAGGAATACAAACACAACAAATACAATAAAGAGGCAAGGCTTACATTTAAATCGCAGTCAGTTTTTTTTTTTCAAAAAAGTGGCAGAACCCTAACTACTTCAGAGAGGTGAAAACGGCTAGTCCATGCTAAACAATGTTGATAATATTATAACTCGTCTCCGTGTGAAAATTCTAATAACTTAATCTTCTCGATGTCCTACGCAAAAATTGGGAAATCAAAGAATGCAATCTAAGAGAATGACACGTAGTTCTTCCCTATACAATTACTTCGGAGATTCAATAATAATGATAATACAAGCATGACTCTACAGCAAAGAAAGTTATTTACTTGTTTACAATGCAAGGTATCAGTTACATTTACAGCGTAATAAGTTTAAAGCTACGCTATGATGGTGTCATCTCCAACATTTAACGTTACAGTCGTTTAATCTAATACCTATCGTACGTTAATAATAACAATGTTGTAAACGAGAAGCGTTTCATCCTAAATTTATTTCCAAGCAAAAGCTATGCACATTCTGAACCTAACAAAACGCATGAAAAACTATTCTAGTTAACAACACAAATGAGTAACATGTAACCCTATAAATTACTGCGCAATGGGCGCCACTGATCGTGCCTACCTACATCGCAAATTCACTGTTTGTGAAGTTGGGTCATGATTTGTGTGGGGAGAGAAAAATTAGTTCGGCGACTGCGTGAGTAAAACATGTCTAACGTCGCATTATCAGGTTAGCTACCGCGTTTAAACACGTAACTAACAGATTGTCGTCTCTCAATAGGGATAGCTATATTTGTATTTAATTGTGTAGAAGAATCAAGTCTAAGTAATGGTCATCAAGGTTCATTTAAGTTTATAGGTTTATTTACGTTTTATTAGAATTCCTAGCTCTTTGTTTATGTTCATTTTTAAATGGAAAATCCTGATATTTGATTATTACTTTCTTATTTATCAGATTAGTTCAGTCCTATCAGTTTCACTGTATTGTTTAGTGACCATGTTAACTTCGTAAAGTGTGAAAAATAGGTGTAACAAAGCATCCAATATCAAACTCATCATTGGAAGAAAAATCAATTCCAAACATCAAATAGCATCTCTATGTGCTGATCAATACCACTGATCCATCGATCAACTGCTGCAATAACGAGACAAAAGACGTTCACGTTATCAGCTCATATAGTACCAAAACTTGTACTAGGCAACTAAGGGTAATCGTATCCGAACTCTGTAGTGCGTTTTAACATAACATGGGTTTTACTAAATTTATACAATCCAAGCTTGTGGACAAGATTTAACTCTGCTGTAATGACAGCTGTGCATTCTGAACTTATAGAAAGATGCATTATTTGCTCATATATCAGACATCTAAAGTCTGGGAAAACTTGTATTAATAAACCTGGGTCTTTTGTTTACAGTCCTAAAATGACCCCTCACTTCGAACTCAAGACAGCCTGCTCAGCTCATCTTACAAAATTACAGTTCATAGCTTGTGTGGTAGTCGTCTGAATGTCGAATTTTATAAAGTTACTCTTTCACTTCTCCACATATCGTAAACAGGTTTTGATGCAGTAATGTCTAGTGTTCACTCCACTCACAACCTTCTAAATGAAATTATCAAGAAAAGAGTGCGCTGTAGTCGCGTTTACAAGTTCAATAAATAAAAGAAAATGTGGCATTGACTTGTTTCACGGCCAACAGATGGTCGCTGGGTTTACTGTCCCAGTAAAATGCATTTATTCAGACATGAATATATAACAAAAATCCTACACGTTAAAGAGTGTGGGTTCGATGCACTGTCGAACTAGAAAAAGTTTATTTACAAAAGAAAACATTGGCAAAAGCGTTTGTCCTAAGCTATTGCAAATGATACGACATAACTTGTGGTTACCTCACCACTAGGAATACATGTTAATAATTAATCCAACATGAGAATGTGCGGCGTAAGGTCTTACTAAACTAATCCCCATTACGAGATCGTACATAAAAAGATGTTTCGGCTTTCAGCCAGACTCACGTGCGTGCTTCACATTTCCTCAGTGAAATGACTTGCCTGGTTTAGGTTGCAAGTAAGGCATGGTGGTAAGATGCCTAAGATACACGTGCCTTCCTTCATAGTGTGATCCAGCCATCATTGAACCCCGCCATCAAGGGGTTTCTACTCCATTACCAATTCCATTATAAAAGGAATAAATGGCATTTCTTCAGCATGTGAAATGTGTACGGTTAATGCTATGATGACGTGGTATTCGTAGTTTTGCACTAAATTTATCATTAGATTGTAATTAGCAATTTCTCACTGAAGTTACACTTTTATCAGCGGGTAAGCAAATAATAATGGTCATGGATTATCTCCTCTCATAGATTTTAATCTCAGCAGCTTGTGCTACTGTGCACACTATAAACTTGGTGAATTAAATCACACGTGATTTGTTCATTACCGCATCGCACTGTACCTGGTATTATCGTAGCACTTTAGAAAAACGTGGTTGGCGGCGTGTTCGATGCCAAAGTGGAAAAATTACCAAAATATCACGAATATTCAAAATTTGCCTTCACTAATTATTTTAAATCCACTTAACAGCTTTGCTGCACGCAAAAGCGTATCACAGTTCGTCGGATTAAGTTAACTTCGACAGATATTTGTCGATTTTGACAAGCAAAAATTTCTACATTGTCACAGGGCCATACCTGCAATAAGAGTCGTACGTTATATCAAGTCCATGCTTGCGGTAAGAGAGTCGCTCAGCAAGAAACCGGATGAACTATCTAGCCATCAGTCAAATGTGCGATTGTGAAATATTTATGGCATTCTTTGCGGGTTTTAACATTCATGTTTCCTTCACATAATAAATCAAATCACTCTCCGGTGCATTAAAAATATGTACAATATTGGTTAATAAATACAGTCTTATGAAATACACAAAATTATATACATCCACGGCGTGGCAACTCATATAAATCAAATGAGCGCTACTCATGCCCTCTCCTTGGAAGTCTCTGCTTCTCTCAAGGATGGTAAATCCCTCATGAGCCATAGAGGTCACATGGCAGATGTGATTTCGGGCTCAATACTGTGGTTCGAATTCCACGTAAAAATGGAGGTTCCGTGGCTCATGATCGCGAGATTAACGGTATTCTAAAACTAAAAGCTTCCTTGCTTGCGTTTGAATCTGTTTAATATTACGAAACACGTTATATTGTTTACTTTATACTCAATTGTTAGTCTACTTTATATCATGAGGTTAAACTTAGGCCTACAATTGTATTTTTCTGAAGGAAATGTGGACATCTTGCCGCGGATAAATGTGTCAGCCCTTCACAGGAACATAAACGAGGAAGCTCCCTCACTTACCTGAACCTGGGTGAATGTGTAAGTTGTCTAATATCCTCTGTTATTGTCGTGTATGTAATAGTGTGAGTACTAGCAATTGAGGATAGGATTGGGAGGGAGGAGGCCGTGGCCAAGCTTGTACCATCCCAATATTTCTCCGGAGAAGTGCGAACCCACCGTAAACCACTTCTAGGAGGGCTAAGGTGAAAATCGAACCAGAGTAATTCCAGCCCTCATATCAGAATTAAATTTTTTGGCAGAACCGGGAATCGACGCTGGACCTAAGGGATGACAGCAGACAAGGCAGTCAAAGTGTGAGAATATCCTCATTCTCCTCCATATTTGTGCTGGTCGCTGTATTACTCAGTCAAATATTGGGCTAGACTTGGCTAAATCATTTAGGACGCTCCCTGAATTAATTTCAGCAAAATATTCTGAGAATGTGGCTGATATTAGTCTCGGGAATTCCCTTGCTGAAGCTAATTGATGTATTTCATTTGACCTCCTTGGCAAGGAATACCGTTTCATACTTTCGGAACTATTTCTGTATTTCCGGTAGTATTTTCACTAGTCATCGGTGGACAAAAAAACTAGATCCCGTGATCCCTCATGTCAACAGTTCTTGGCCACGAGATTTATTGTTTCCAATGGTTATCGCCACAGTCTTTAAAAAGAAAAATCTTGATAGAAGACAATAAATGTAAAACAAAAGTATTGGAATGCAGCTGACAAATCTGAAAAAAACTGAAGGTAGTACGAGAACTGAGCTAATTTGGTAGTAAAGTTACAGTGATGAATTAAGCGTAGGTATGGAAATCTTACTACAGAACAGACAAATGCCGACATCAAACATATATACCTTGGAATAGATTTCGTCAACCTGGCTGGCACACAGTTAATCGCTGAGCCAATCTGTGCCAGAAGATTCGTGCCACTCCGAGTATCACTACTTAGTATAAAACCAAGTCCCCGATTCTTGGATGTCACGGGTAATCTCGAGAACCTCTGAATGGATATTAATGCGGTTTTCACCATTCTGTAAAGGATATCTCGAGGATGATTTCTGTAGAAAATAATTTATTAATGATCAAAGAAAGCCGAACAGTAACGATTTTAGTGAAAAAGTCGAAAAAAAACTTGGTGTCCGAGCGGTTTGTAAGCATACGCTCGGCAAACCGTTAAATATATCTAATTACTCTGAGTGTAGGAATTGTTCACCATGAAAAGTTCTACAAAAACGTCCGGGAAAGCATATCTCTATCTTCAATACATCGCCCACTATAAGTGTTTTTACGTTTTCATTTCTTCCAACTATGTCCATTCAAATACAGAAGCGACAGTTTACGAGCTGGCTAAGGGCTAGTCTACCACCCTCGTTACAGCCTTACTAGCGGGCGAAACTATTACCCCAGATACAGCCAGCAGCAATCCGTCGAGTCGGGTTGAGTTCAGACTTCTGAGAAGGGTGGTTGTGTTCGGAGTTTCCCTGGAAGTGCAACTCGGCTTTCTTCATTTTGCCTGTGAACTTTCCGTTCCGCAAAATACACAGTCAAGTTAAGATTGGACGGAAGGGGGACTTGTGTTTCATGCTGGTAGGTTATTACTGAATATTAACACTACCTAAGGGAAGATGATGAGAGAAAAAAGAGGTGGTTTTAGGAGTGGAAACAGTTTTTGATAAAAGGGACGAGAATCCAAAGGAAAACCACTAAAGTAGTGATTTGACAACTAGTTACGCTGAGCAGAGCCCGTGGAGTCACTAACTTAAGAGGGGGCTTGGAGACCGCCAGCGGAAAGAGCAGCCGAAGCTACGGTAACCTGCGAGATATTGCAATGTGTTCTTTCCCTCCCGAGCTGAGATTTGGGTACTAAGGGGAAGGGTGATACTCTGGCAGGACAAAGTAAGCCAAAAGAAAACGATTTACTAACTTTCCCTTCAGCAGGGTTAGATTTCATTATGCATTCGAGAAAAGTTGGAAAGATTTGAATTTGCAGTGATATTTTTATTCCTGTACACTGTTGGATCTCTGACAAAACAACCGAATGCTCCCAGAGTGGGAAGAGATAAAGCAACTTTGGTGCTTTTAGCAATATCTGTAATGTTTTTTGTGAAAATCCTATAAGAATACCAATTGTTGCACTTAAGGTAAGCAAAGCATTTGCCCAGCAGGATGCCGACTAAAAGCTCAGAACTGAGGAAAACCTCAGATCTAACTTAAACAAAACTGAGATTTTGAAAGCAAAACATAAGTCAGAGAGAAAATCTCTACAAATAGGAAGCTGGCGGAGCAAGCTGTAATTGCCTTAATTATTTGCTAGAGTTAGCTGTGACAGCCAAGAGAAACTTTAAAAACGTTGTTATTTCAAATTTTGTTTCAAATGCAACAAGTGGTAAAGATTTTATAGTTTTAGAGATTACCTTTTCAATTTGGAAATAAGCAATAATTTTGGGAGAAGAATCAGGGAAGAGAAGGTCCTGCCTAACCGCGATTCCAGCGAGAGAGATAAAGCCAAAAATTAGAAATAATTTATTTAACAAATGATAATTTGATACAATTGACACTTAATAGATTTAGAATCTTATTTTTGGATTTAAGAAGAACTTTTCTTTTGTTTAGTTCTATAAACATTTGAAGGCCTCAGACCTAGTAAAGAGGAAGTTCACAATGAACAATATTAAAGCAGTTACAGGTTTCAAACCTGTTACAAGCACTAAACGTGTACAAAGGTTTTAACATGTGCTTAAGATTAAGAAAGTTAAAGCTTCTAAGGACAATAAATTGTACAATAATGTTCACCTTTATAAATTAGGTAGGATACAAGCACTATTGCACTGCCCTTCTGGCAATCGAAGAGGCTATGAACATATAGCTTAAATTCCTGTTCGTAGCAGGAGGAAGAAGTAGAATTACAAGCGGTGGTTACCGCTATTTTTAAACAGAGATTACTAGATGTGAGGTACAAAAATGTGCAGGTCGTATTAACGAAGCCTGGAAAGAAAGAAAAACCAATTAAGTATAAGAGTTTAAGGATTAGAAGATTGCTAATTCCTGAAAGAGCAAGATAAGAAAAAAGGAGATAAATAAATGGTTACTACAACCATTTCTAGTTATGCGGAATTGAATGAGTGAAACAGTCAAATAGTGCAGGTCACCTTTGTGATGCCTGGATTATACAAATTAGATAATCATTTTATAATTGGAAAAAGTAGAACTCCCTAGTTTTATAAGGGAAAAACAGTGCATATTAAAATGTGGGCTGTAGGCACATGTGTTTAAGCAGAATGAATAAATTTTAAACCGAACAAATTGGAAGGGCGCCTATGGTTTGGCGAGGCCTCATTGAGTAGTAGCTAAGTACTTAAATTAATGTAAATTTTGTTAGTAAAGGGTATTTGTGAAAATGAAGATAGGGATTTAAAGTCCTGGCCAGTTTTATTGCTCTCAGTCAAACGCGGCGCTGTTGAAGTTGGCAAACACAAATTGGAAGCACTGGTTTTCTTTGATAAGTTGAATAGGTTCACTATTGTAGTGTATGTAAGTTCGTAGAACAAGAGAAAGTTATTGCAGTTATGGAGAACACTTAGTAAAATTTGAACTTGATTAAGTTTATTGCGTTTGAAAGTTTATGGTTTGCAGTTAGTGTTTCCATTTAACTTGAATTTCCAGCAATTTGGCGGAGTTGAGCATAGTTCATTGCAGTTTGAAGTATATAGGAAATGGAAAATTCTAGAGCTGTAATGACGGTTAAATAGGGCGATAGAGTTCCCACGGTGGAAAAAGCTAAGTTTATAGACAGCTGTTAATTTGACTTCAATCCCTCGTTGTGGGAAGGTATTCCCATTTATTTCGTACAAGAAGTACTATATATCATGTTATAAAGCCAGCTTAGATAGCTAAAGCCTGACAACGAAAATCCCACGAAGACGGTTATTGCACAATAGTGAGCAATTCCCCACACTGTCTATAAGTTTCTATTGAAAGCGTTTAGCATTTTAAAACCATTAAAATATGTCTAAAATCATTGAAGTTTTGTACTTAGCTTTTTCATGTTGAGCAGGCGATGGTTCCTTGTAACCGTTAGCTTTAAAACCCAGACAAGGCGTCTATTTTAAAAATGTGTCATGAAGACAGGAGACTGGCCCTTGGGAGGGCTCCAAACTGTACACTTGACGACTGGACTAGAAGTAAGAGCAGCTGAACGGCGCGCGGAGGACCAGGGAGACGAGGGAGAGGGGGTAAAAACAAGTGAATATATATGTCAGAAGGGGAAACATTACAGAAATAAAAACCCCTTTATACAATAAGATTTCTTCATGGAGCAGTGTCTTCAAAGAGATCTTAGCTGGCGACGAGGACGACGCCTGGTGATTTGGTGAGGAAGTCCTCTTGAGCTCAAAGAGATTGAGGAACTTCGGTGGTTTGCTGAAAGATGCCGCTAGGTTTTCCATAGAAGATACACATCTAGAACAGACTCATAGACACAATTAATTCCTGCTCAAAGGAAAAAAGAAATACAAAGGGATCACTGTTTGTGTCTGCGAAGAAAGAAATTAAATAAATTAATTAATCAAAGAGCAGCAAAAGCTAACCCTGACTGAACGTGTATTCCAAGGAATACACCATACTGGGAGGGAGGGGGCGGCAGACACCAGCATAGAACTCAAACACGATGTTAAAGACTAAGAGGAAAGGGCGCTATTAAAAAGATATGGGTCTTATAATATGCCCATTGGTGGTCAAGATCCTCACAACCCTGATTCTTTCATCCCTTCCCGGGTAACACTCCACCACCCTGCCAGAGATCCACATTAGGGGGGGCATCCCTAACCAGAACTAGGTCTCCTACTTTGATGTCATGATTAGAAAGAAGCCACTTCTGTCTCCGTTGCAAAGAAGTTAAGAATTCCAATTTCCAGTTTTTCCAGAAAGAATTACGAAGAGCTTCAAGTTTACGCCAAACAATAGGCAAGTTAGAATCTCTATAAGAGTTAGGAAGATGGGGGGGGGGGGGGAGGAGAAAGAGAGAAGTGCCAATAAGTAAATGACCAGGTGTTAATGGAAGCAAATCATCAGGGTCATTAGAAAGCGGGGTCAAGGGGCGAGAATTAACAACACCTTCAATTAGCATAGACAGTGAGTTAAATTCTTCATAAGTTAGAATACGACTACCTAAAACCTTTTTGAGTTGACGTTTGGCAAGCTTGACATAGGACTCCCACCTACCGCCGTAATGAGGAGCGTAAGGAGGTATAAACCGCCATTTGGAACCTTTAGAGTAGGAGAAGTCAGAAATTTGTTCCATGGCAGGAGCTTTCTTCCACAATGAAGCTGCGTCTTGAAAGGTGGAGGCGTTATCGGAGAACATTTCAGAAGGGACGCCACGCCTAGCAGTGAAGCGAGAAACAGCTGGCAGAAAGTAAGAAGTAGAGGCATTTGTTACTAGTTCCAGATGGATCGAACCAGTAACCATGCAAACGAAAAGAGAAACATAGAGTTTTCTAAACAATTTGCGTCTGGCTTCACGAGAATTACGTTGATATTGAAGTGGACCCATGTAATGTACACCAGTTAAAGCAAAGGGACGAATAGGGGAAGAGCGGAAAGAAGGCAGATCGCCCATCATATGAGTGCTAACCTTAGGTTTCACCTTAAAGCAAGGAATGCATTTGTGAATCACCGAAGAAACTTCATGAACTCCATTTATTATCCAGTACTTTTCCCTTAATAAACAAAGCAGTGTGCGAGTACCAACATGCAGATTTCTATAATGAAATTCACGTATGATTAAGGAAGTTACATGATGCTTAAAAGGCAAAATAACAGGATGCTTTTTGTCTTCAGAAAGTGAAGAGTGCCAAAGCCTACCACCTAATCTGAGTAACCTATTTTCATCAAGGAGAGGGGCTAGAGCGCAAAGACGACTACATTTTGATAGATCTTTCTTAGCTGAAAGCAAAGACAATTCAGTAGGGAGAGCTCTTGCTGTGTGAGTTGCAAAATTTAATAGTAGCAAGATTTAATTCATGATTAGTTAGATGCAGTTTAGGAAGAACAGGTTGGTCAACAACAAGATATTTCCATCTGAGAAGATAGGCAAAAATTCGAATCAGTTTATGAAAGGAAGTGTAGCGAGACAACAAGGGAAATGAAACGCTGGAAATAAGACACGAAGCGGAGATTTAGGTACTTTAGCGTCAGGCAAGTTGGAGTTTGTAACTGGAGGTTTAGAAGGCCAAAAAGAAGTCTTCGATTAACCACGAGGGCCCATACCAGTATAACTTAGATGCTGCCAATTGAGAGGGTAAGCAACTACGCGAGATGTTGTCAGCGGGGTTATCAGCGCTAGGCACATGTCTCCATTGACATCCCGAAGAAAGAGTTTGAATTTTAGAAACTCTATTTGCTACGAAGGTTTGCCAGTGGGTGGGAGTTTTGGCGATCCAAGAAAGAGTAATCATGGAGTCGCTCCATAAATAGATTGGGAAAATTCAATTTTAGGACTTTCTGCAGTTTATAGCAAGTTCTGCGGCCATGAGTGCAGCACACAATTCGAGTCTAGGCAAAGTGATAGTTTTAAGAGGGGCAGCTTTAGATTTAGCACAAATAATATTTGAACGTGAAGATTCGTTTAGAGAATTGCGATCAACCAGGTATGCACAGCTACCGTTAGCTTTTTCGGAGCTGTCGGCAAAAACATGAAGAAAGAAACATGTATTAGGAGGAGCGTTAATTAAATTTCTAGGAATTTTAATAAGAGAATGATCAAGTAGACTACATCGAAAAGAGAGCCATCTATTGAGGAAAGAAGACGGAACGGCTTCGTCCCATTCGCTTTTGAGAGACCATACTGTAGCTCTTGCATAAAACGCTTGGCGATAACAATAACCGGAGCAAGAAATTGAAGAGGATCGAAAATTTTGCCGATTTCAGACAAAATTTGCCTTTTTGTGTTAGGGAGCTCTTCGGAAAGCGAGACTTTGTAGATGAGAGTATCAGTGCGAGTGCACTAGTGTACTCCTTGCGTTTTAATGGATTCGGAATCTCCGCCAATTTCGACAGAAGAGGGGTGTACATCTTCGATAGGAAATTGAGCAAGGAATTCAGGGGAATTGGAATTCCACTTATGAAGTGGGAATCCTCCGTTCTTCAACAATGCTTTCAATTCCAGCGATATGAGAGAAGCTTCTTTAAGGGTCTGAAAGGATTGGAGGTAATCGTCGACATAAAAGGATGTAGTTAATGCTTCTGAAGCTTTAGCGTTAAATAAATGACCATCTTGAGAGGCTAACATATTGAACCCTTATTGATCTACGATAAATAAGTATTCATAATTTATTATTATTATTACTGCAGCCCAGGCAGTACTTGTGGAAGTTGATGAGGATAAAGGCAAGGTAGTGTGTCGCAATGATTGCCACAGAAGTAGCAAGTGGTAGCTATTCTTGAAAACGGCCTGGTAATCTGAGTTCAAGGCCAAATTGTGTAACAACTTGCACCAGAAATGGAATCATAAAGGGATGGTCACGAGTTTCTTGCAACCGACCTACGATTGAATCACCCAATCAGGAGAGACCACGCCAAGATCACGCGATGGATGGCGTCAGTGGTAAAACGCGCGCGGAATTGATTATCTAAGGAACCGCCGATCGGAATTATCTCCGCATGAGTGTGCTGAGACGTTTGAATTATTTGATGAAGATTGACACTAGTCCCGTGCTTGTGAGATGAAAACTCTGGAACATTTTTCTAAATTCACCCCACTCTTCATCCCCCTGTCAGTTTCTAATAAATTGATCGACGACACGCTGTTCGATGTCTTTCGTTTTGGAGCTCTGAGGAGCTAACTTCACGCCAGTTTGTGTAAAGATTTTAACGCTCTAATATTATTCGAAGTCATTTTATTTGTGAGCTCTGATGAGCTAACGTCACATCAGTTTGTGTAGCGATTTTTAAAGCTCTCACATATTATTTGAAGTCTAATACTTTGTGAGCTCTGTGAGCTAATTTCACGCCAGTTTGCGTGGTGATTTAAAACTTGAGTATTATCTTAAAGACAACTATTTTCAGCTCTTAGGGGGCAAGACTTGAGGAACATTCTAATTAGCGCTCGCCCGAGCGAAGGTCAAGCAGAGCAGTAGAGATTACCGAGCGAGATAGCGACTGTGACACAGTCAGACTTTAAAACTTGTATTGTCGAGCCAGTGACGATGGACTCGAAGTTGTATATTTCATGTAAATTTTCATTGTATTTTTCATGTGTGTATCGTGCGTGTGTGAGCGAGATTAGGGAAAGACTTCGTGATTAATCGCATAGGACTATTTGTGGGCGAATTTAGTAACTCACAAGCGATTATAGCCAGGTCAAATTATAATAACATTGAACTTTTCTTCCAAAGAGGCTACACCAAGATGTCCTACGTGTGGTCAGGAGCCGGAGTGATGTCCGACGCTTCTACGAAGACGACTCTGGAGTGCTAATTTTCCCATAGGGAAATGGGCTGAGATGGAGGTCATATGTTCTACAAGCTGAGACGGTGATGTACAACAATTGATTATTCAATTATGTAGTTAGATTGGCGGGGGAACTTTGTAAATAGTTAATTTTAGTCTTTTCTTGTTCTGAGTGTTTTTCTTGGTACCGACACTAATTGTTTTAAATGTACGTTGGCACGTGGCCAAAGTGTTTGTTGTGTATTTATTTTTCTTTGGAGTCATATTTAATGTGCGCAGCGCGTGTACGTGATTTTTATCCATGCAAATGCGGAACCCGTTACATTCGATAAGTGGTGCTTTATTAAAGTTCATATTTTTGATAGGAAAGGGAGGTAATTACTGTAAGATGTTTGCTGAACAGGTTATTATTCATATTAGGGTTGCCAAGTGCAACAATGTAAGATGTAATTGTAGATCACCTTAGTTCTAATTTGATAGATTTTTTTGAGTCCTTTTCAGGTTTATTAGTCACTGGCATTGAACGGAGGCGCCAGCGAGTGGAAAATATTTATGTCATTTTATTTCAGGGTCTGTCAAACCCATACGTGTGATTCTGTGTGTGTTATTGTGTCAGGTGTGTGTTGATTCTACGTGAAGAGGGGTAGAGGTCCTACCGCCCTCATATTTTTGTTGTTGTTGTATTTTTGATGGAAAGGCAGGGTGCTCCAGGGAGACCGCTGTACCTTGTCCATAATGCTGATTCTTGGATTTTCTAGGGGAAATGCCGGGATATTTTGTTCTGACACACACACACGTGTTATTGTGCTTTGGGGCACGCTTCTTCGAGATTCGATCCCGGCCCTGTGGAGGTCGAGGTCATTGTGACACGTGGGTTGACAGATATGCAGATTTCCACAAATCGCCCGTCACGCCTGGTGACTTATTTTGTTAGGCAGTCCTATGTTCCGACTGGCCCCTTTAAGCTTTCAAGTAGCAAACCTGTTTCTTTGTGATGGTTAATTTGAACCATAATTAATTGGGGAGTTCGCCATGTGTGTGACGGATTATTGCATGTTGTATGGATAGAATGTTGTGTTAATAATGTAAATGTTGGCTTTGAGCCTAGTGATTTTGTTTATGACTCAATTCATGTAATTTTGTAGGGGACGCCTGTGTGGCGTAGTGGTAGTGTACTTGTAAAAATGACGGCGGTCATGTGTGTATTTTCTTATTGGTCACGTGTTAACTTACTTGTGTTGATTTGTGTGAGAAGTCCTAATTTTAGGCAGTAATGTTTTTGCTACGGCAGTTTTGATTCCAATTTCACGCGGAAATTGTTGTGTTGTTTATTTTAAGTTTAGGAAGTGTCGGTTTAGTTTTAAGTGTTGTATAGTTGTTCCCGCGGCTGTCTAGCTCTAAGCAATGTGGATTCGTCGTCTGAAAGTTTATTCTGGATGATGACGAACCATGCATTCGATTGTACTCATCGTGAAGCATGTAGAACAGCACGCGCGCATACAATTGTCACTTTCGTTGATTTTCTTTGGGACATTTGGTCCAAGTATAATCTCTCCAGAAATTTGGCCTAGTTTTGGCAAACTTCATTATTCAGTGGGAGTCATATGGGAGTTTGTTTTGTTAATTCATGTTGTAAATAGCTGATCTGTTTATTACATTCATTTGTTTTAACCCTGGCTTCACTTTTCCTGCATGTTATTTTGTTATATGTTACCCTGCATGTTAATGAAGCGCTTTAACAACAACTTACGATATGGACTGTTACACCCCCCGAAACTGAGTCTCATAAGCTTCTTTGCAAGGGTTCAATATATACGGATCGGATGGCAAGGAAAGCGGAAGGATTTAGACCATACGTAACTGTTTTAAGAACTCAGCCTGCGGCAACCCTGGGGTGGATTGAGTAGCTCCATGGGTGTCGTTGCCGGTCCCAAGCCCGAAGAAAGGAGGAGGGTTAGGGAGACCAGTCTCAACTCTCCCTGTAAAGAATTTGTGAGAGACATAGCAGACCATCTAGCTATAATGGCATGTGCTTAGTCCAAAAGGTGGCAGCCCCACTAAAGTACTCGGGGACTGTGGGCTAACAACCTGCATCTCTTAAAATGTATTGTTAAAGAAACTTCAAGAAGCAAAAGTCGGACGGACAACAAGTTGACATACTTTTGAATGAGAAGTGAAGGCAATGGCGCGCAACCGAGTCCGATGGCGATGCTTCGTTGAAGCCCTATGTTCCAGCGATGCGAACAACAGGACTTAAGTCAAGTAAGTAAGTCAACTGTTTTTAAGCGAAATATTTTAATGGGTTTATTAGTTTCGTCACGCCATAAGATTCTTTGGAGATCTTGCTGTTCGGATTGATTTAAACTTGACGGTACATATATTTGATATCTGCAATAACTGCTATAAGGAACAGGCGAAAATTTAAGAGTATAGTAGACTGATCGGGTTGAATAGCATGGCCGGAGTGAATAGTATCGTTGACACTGTTGCCATTAGCGTCAGGTGATGACCCATTAAACACAACTCGGATTTTGTCTTTAACAAGAGGGGTTTTCCACACGGGACGGTGATTCAAGAATACAGTTTCTATTGGGGACTGTAATTCGTCATCAGCTTTGCTGACAACTTCCATGTGATCCAGAATTTCATATTCCTCCATGAACCGATATATTGTTGTTTAACGAGTGGTTCTTTCTTGAATTTGCTCTCGATAGCAAAGAGAGCTTTTCGAGCCTTGGGTTGAGAATTAGTACGTTTTGGAGGATTGAGTAATCTCGGCATTTGGACTATGAATCGGCCTTCGAGGGTGCGAGTAGTGGTAGAAATAAAAAGTTGCTCGCAGAATTCGTTTTCTGAGGAGGTTAAGCTAGGAGAATCAACATTTTCCAGTTTCCAGAACTGTTCCAAAGCGGTGCTTACAAAATGACATTGAGACACAAGTTGAGGGGAATAATGGGGGAGTTGACCGGTAACAATCCATCCAAAATTAGTGTCTCTGTCAAACACATTTGAAGATAGTTGATGAATTTGCTTGCGAAGGCATTCCAGAAAACATTGCCACTGAAAAGTATGTCAATGGGACCTTGTATATTAAACAGAGGATCGGCTAGCCTTAAATGAGAAGGATATTTAAACATGAAGTGTCAACAGAGTGACTAGGGGTATCTAAGCCAATACTATTATGAATGAGGCAATTCAGTTTGAGAAAATTATTTCTATGACAAGTATCCTTTATGGTTAGTTATGAGAATTACAAAGCTTGCGATTTTAAGCTGTAATGTGGGAGTTACTGGAAGGCCCAGTTTTTTTATTAAAGAATTGGAAACGAAACCATGGGTTGCCGCTGAATCGAGGAGACCTCGTGCACGGAACCAGTTGCCAGATTTATCTTGAACTTCAATTTGGACAGTGGACAATAGTACTTGAGCACTGCTCAAGGACTTAGCGTTTTGAATAAAAGATGAAGCTTTAAGGTTGCTAGTATTATCACTTTTTTGAGAAGTGGATGCAGTTGATGACCTCGATTGATCATGACGATGCAATGAAGTGTGATGCGCTCTTTCACAGTGAAAACAGAGTCTGGTGGACTTGCAATTAGAAGCGGAATGTTTAGGTAAAAGACAATTAAAACAGTATTTGTTTTGAGATACTAACTTCCTTCTGTCATCAACTGATAGTTCTTTAAAAGATTTACATAAGTATAAAGCGTGAGAATCTTTGCAAAGTATGCACTTTACTAGTTCATTAAGACTTTAACGGGGTTGACCTTGAGTATTTAAAGAAAGAGAACTTTCAATACGGCGTTCACTGGACCTAGTTTGGTAACAAGTGGCGTATGACTTGGATTTAGAAGAGCTAGACCCAGGTTTTTGAGTACTAGACGCTGCATATTCGCTTTTAGATTTAAGAGACATAGGTTCATGTTTATAATTAGGAGAGGCGGGTTCACTTTGGTTAGCTAAAGTGGTTAAGAGTTGACTTCTAGCATTTATAAAGGTGACTAAATGCTCGTAAGAATAATCATCGTTATTAGAAAGTTCAATTTCCCAAGCTTTAAGAGTAGAAGTATCAACTTTAGAAACCACTAAATGTATTAAGAAAGTATCCCAATGATCAGTGGGCTGATCTATTTGGGATAATGCTTTTACATTAAGTTGTGTCGTATCGATGAGGGTACGCAGACTGGTGATGTCATTATGCTGTGAAGAAGGCAAGTTAAATAGAGCCTTCATATGGCGTTGAATATTTAACCGTAAATTGCCGTATCTCTCTTTCAATAAGTTAAAAGCAATAGAACAGTTTTCAGCGCTTAATGGGAGTCCTTCAACTAACTGCAGTGCTTGATCACGGAGAATTGATCTCAAATAATGAAATTTGTAGATGACTTGAATATCTTCATTGTCATGGACAAGGGAACAAAAAAGTTCGTAAAAAGAATCCCAAGTAGATTCGTCTCTTGAGAAATGAGGCAAATTTATTTTGGGAAGTATTGGTTTTGGTTTGTGAGTGCCCTCACGAGATGAGGTTTGTTGTTCGTGAAGGGAGCTAAGAACGGAAACGTCCTTTTCCTGGTCTTCCTCAAGTTGGCGAATTATTTTAAAGGCAGAGCCTATGACTTCATAGTATTGGTTTTCTACCTCTACTCGATCGTCTGTTTGATTGAGCATGTAAGTTTCAATTTCTGTTTGGATAGTACAATAATTATCAAAAGAACGTTCATAGTCTTTTACACGATGTTTCAATGAATCTAATTGAGCTTCTGAAGGATCCAGCTCTTTGATGTATTATTAAATCGGGTAATTTGCCCTTTATAAGACGCTCGTTTGGCGGTAAGCTTGTGATCCCTACTTTCTTTATCTTTGTCTCCAGGGGCCATAATGGAATGGGTAAATTAAAGTATAACATACGAAACCGCAGAGTTTTGGAAATGCTGTCAGACTGGCAGCAGCGAACAAGTTGAAAATGAGAGACACTGAAGGAGAGAGGAGCAACCTCTTTCTCCTTCACCAGCTTTGCACAGTAAAGTTATAGATGAAAAAGTCAAAGTAGATAATAGTAATTTGCAAGATATTGACAAATTGGATTCTCCCGGGTTTCGGCACCAAATTTGGTAGGTTATTACTGAATATTAACACTACCTAAGAGAAGATGATGAGAGAAAAAAAGAGGTGGGTTTAGGAGTGGAAACAATTTTTGGTAAAAGGGACGAGAATCCAAAGGAAAACCACTAAAGTAGTGATTTGACAACTAGTTACGGTGAGCAGAGCCCGTGGAGTCACTAGCATAAGAGGAGGCTCGGAGACCGTCAGCGGAAAGAGCAGCCGAAGCTACGGTTACCTGCGAGGTATTGCAATGTGCTCTTTCCCTCCCGAGATGAGATTTGGTACTATGGGGAAGGGTGATACTCTGGCAGGACAAAGTAAGCCAAAAGGAAAGGATTAACTAACTTTCCCTTCAGAAGGGTTAGATTTCATTACGTATTCGAAAATGCTGGAAAGATTTGAATTTGCAGTAATATTTTTATTTCTGGGCACTGTTGGATCTATGGCAAACTAACCGAATGCTCCCAGAGTGGGAAGAGATAAAGCAACTTTAGTGCTTCTAGCAATATTTTAATGTTTTTTTTTGTGAAAATCCTATAAGAATACCAATTGTTGCACTTAAGGTAAGCAAAGCATTTACCCAGCACGATGCCGACTAAAAGCTTAGAACTGAGGAAAACCTCAGATCTAACTTAAACAAAACTGAGATTTTGAAAGCAAAACATAAGTCAGAGAGAAAATCTCTACAAATAGGAAGCTGGCGGAGCAAGCTGTAATTGCCTTAATTATTTGCTAGAATTAGCTGTGACAGCTAAGAGAAACTTTAAAAACGTTGTTATTTGAGATTTTGTTTCAAATGCAACAAGTGGTAAAGGTTTTATAGTTTTTGAGATTGCCTTTTCTATTTTGAAATAAGCAATAATTTTGGGAGAAGAATCAGGGAAGAGAAGGTCCTGCCTAACTGTGATTCTTTCGATAGAGATAAAGCCAAAATTAGAAATAATTAATTTAACAAATGATAATTTGAAACAATTGAAACTTATTAGATTTAGAATCTTATTTTTGGATTTAAGAAGAACTTTTCTTTTTTTTAGTTCTATAAACATTTGAAGGTCTCAGATCTAGTAAAGAGAAAGTTCACAATGAAAAATATTAAAGCAGTTACAGGTTTCAAACCTGTTACAAGCACTAAAGGTGTACAACGGTTTTAAAATGTGCTTAAGATTGAGAAATTTAAAGCTTTTAAGGACAATAAATTTACAATAATTTTCACCTCTATAAATTAGGTAGGATACAAGCACCATTGCACTGCCCTTCTGACAATCGAACAGGCTATGAACAAATAGATTAAATTCCTGTTCGTAGCAGGATGAAAAAGTAGAATTACAAGTGGAGGTTACCGCTATTTTTAAACAGGGTTTACAAGATGTGAGATTCAAAAATGTACAAATCGTATTAACGAAGCCTGGAGAGAAAAAAAAAACAATTAAGTATAAAAGTTTAAAGATTAGAAGATTACTAATTCCTGAAATAGCAGGATATAGAAAAAGGAGATAAATAAATGGTTACTACAATCATTTCTAGTTATGCGGAATTGAATGAGTGAAACAGTCAAATAGTGCAGGTCACCTCTGTAAAGCCTGGATTATACAAATTAGATAATCGTTTTATAATTGGGAAAATGTAGAACTCCGTAGTTGTATAAGGGAAAAACAATGCATATTAAAATGTGGGCTGTAGCCACATGTGTTTAAGCAGAATGAATAAATTTTAAGCCGAACAAATTGGGTGCGCGCCTATGGTTTGGCGAGGCCTCATTGAGTAGTAGCTAGGTACTTAAATTAATGTAAATTTTGTTAGTAAAGGGTATTTGGGAAAAGGAAGATAGGAATTTAAAGTCCTGGCCAGTTTTATTGCTCTCAGTTAAACGTGGCGCGGTTGAATTTGGCAAACACGAATTCGAAGCACTGATAATTTGTTGATAAGTTGAAAAGTTTCACTATTGTAGTGTATGTAAGTTCGTAGAACAAGAGAAAGTTATTGCAGTTATGGAGAACACTTAGTAAAATTTGAACTTCAATAAGTTTATTGCGTTTGAAAGTTCATGGTTTGCATTTAGTATTCCCACATAACTTGAATTTCCAGCAATTTGACGGTGGAGAGCATAGTTCTTTTCAGTTTGAAGTATATTGGAAATGGGACATTCTAGAGCTGTAATGACTTTTTTTATCGTATGGCTTTTAGTGCCGGGAGTGTTCGAGGACATGTTCGGCTCGCCAATCTTGTAGCTGATTCAGGACGGACAACCAATGGGTGAGCTACATGTACCGTTGGGGAGGAAAGTTGGAATGTAAGGACGAGGAGTTAGAAGGTAGCGGCTATGGCCTATAGTTAGGGACCAACCCCGGCATTTGCCTGGAAGGAAGAGGGGAAACCAGAGAAGACCATCTTCAAGGTTGCCAGCGGGGGGATTCGAACCTCCTCGCCTCCCGGATGTGAGCGACTGCCAGCAGTCATGCCGTAACGACCACGGCTAACTCACCCGTTTGTTATGACGGTTAAGTAGGGCGATAGAGTTCCCACGGTGTAAAAAGCTAAGTTTATAGACAGCTGTTAATTTGACTTAAATAACTCGTTGTGGGAAGGTATTCCTATTTATTTCGTACAAGAAGTACTAAATATCATGTTATAAAGCCAGCTTAGATAGCCAAAGCCTGACAACGAAAATCCCACGAAGACGATTATTGCTCAATAATGAGCGATTTCCCACACTGTCTATAAGTTTCTATTGAAAGCGTTTAGCATTTTAAAACCATTAAAATATGTCTAAAATCATTGAAGTTTTGTACTTAGCTTTTTCATGTTGAGCAGGCAATGGTTCCTTGTAACCGTTAGCTTTAAAACACGGACATGGCGTCTATTTTAAAAATGTCTCATGAAGAAAGGAGACTGGCCCTTGGGAGGGCACCAAACTGTACACTTGACGACTGGACTAAAAGTAAGAGCAGCTGAACGGCGCCTGGAGGGACCAGTGAGACGACGGAGAGGGGGTAAAAAACAAGGGAATATATGTCAGAAGGGGAAACGTTACAAAAATAAAACCACTTTAAACAATAAATTTTCTTCATGGAGCAGTGTCTTCAAAGATATCTTAGCTGGCGACGAGGACGACGCCTGGTTATAAGGTGAGGAAGTCCTCTTGAGATCAAAGTGATTGAGGAACCTCGGTGGTTTGCTGAAAGATGCCGCTAGGTTTTCCATAGATGATACACATCTAGAACACACTCAAAGACACAATAAATTCCTGCTAAAAGGAAAAAAGAAATACAAAGAGATCACTGTTGTTGTCTGCGAAGAAAGAAATTAAATAAATAAACTAATCAAAGAGCAGCAAGAGCTAACTCTTACTGAACGTGTATTCCAAGTGTTATGTCCCAGAGGGTGTTACACCCTCGGGACATACACCCCCCCCCCCCCAAAGGGAGAGGTGGCCTACGCCCCTAAACCCACATACACCCACAAGTTGTACATCTTTAAGTACACCTACAATTACCATACGAGGACGACGCAGCGACCAAATCCACCACATTATCAAACACCCTCTTCTGTCCCAAAAAACACCCCAACTGGAAATGCAATAAATCCAGAACACCATCTTTACACAGCATGATGGCGACCGCCTTGTACAGGAGGTTGGCCAAGAGCTTGCAAAACACACATACAGTTTACACTAGAACTATCTGGGACAGCTACAACTGATGCAATGCTGACCAAGCAGCTCCAAAACGTATAAGAAAGGGACCCAGACCGAACCCATTGTCTATCGCGGCCAGTGGCCCTGCTGGTTTGGTTCCCAATCATCGCCTGGAGGTAAGAGTGCTCTCAGATTCCTTAAACACATTACATTTGTGATCCTAACACTTTACACCCCTATTATTACTCTGTCACCAATTACATTGTGTTACACGCTCCCATACATAGAGGGACATCTCACACTACAGAGCTGGTACAAGAAACCATTGACCAGTACACTTACTCATTTGTTATCACTGAACCCCTTACACTTGTCTTCACGTTCCAACTCCCCGCCTGACATTCCTAATTGCCCGTGACCGTCAATTATATAAGTGCTAAGTAAGGATTTCTATTGTGCTAACATTGAAGAACTCCAGCTGCCAGGCAGTACAGCCAACTCAGCAGGTAGGTTCGTAGCGCACACACGATTGTTCAGCGCTGCGATTAGCCCCATCTTGATCGTGCGTCCCTTGAGAACCGATCAAACCCCTTTAGAATTAATCCCCCCATTTCACTCACATCCCCTTACAAACACCCACACTCGCAGTTTCCACACATACTTGGATACCTGCACCTTTTTGGACATCACCCCTAAATTTGTCATATTACACCCCTTGTTCGTCCATTCCTCTCACCCCCGGACAGAACAAATGTCGGTTGAGACGCCAGGTAGTTCCCACGAGTGAGGGTAGTTACCACTCAGACACGTGGGTAGGTTTTATTTATGAAAAAAAAACTCTAAGGGAAGATGAGCCTAGCTGGCTCATTAGAATTAGCTATAGCAGCTAAAAGATGCTTTGAAAAAGATGATACTAGAAGTTTTCGTTGAAATGCAACAAGAAGCAAAACTTTTATAATTTTAATACCGGCATGAGGTTAGCTTGATGATAGCATAAACCGATGGGAAGAGTCAGGGAAACCAGGGTCCTACCTAATCGTTATTTTGTTGTAATGTATAAGGCGAAAAGTTGGAATGTTTATTTTAACAAGAAAGAAAAAGTTGAAATAGTTACAACATAAAAATTGAATTGGATTCAAAATAACAATAAACAATTTAGCATACAATAGTCTGAGACGTAATGTTAACAAATTGTAAAAATATTTTTTGACAATGTTAAATAAGACGCAAGTTTAAAACTTGCTTCGAGCACAAAATCTGAATAAGATTTTTAAAGGTTGTGCAAAATATTGAAAATTTTAAAGTTTATAACGAGAATTACAAATAATTAAAGCTTTAACAAGGAATCAGGTACAATTTAGGCACTTTAAGAATTCCTATTAGAGATCTTAAAGTAGGAACAAATATTAAATTTGTAATTATAACAAGAAAAGAGAGAATTACGAAGAAGTTTCTATAACTTCTTGTATTGAAGCAGGGATCACGAGAAAAATGGGACCAGTTACCCTTTCGTGAAACCTGGAAAAGGATAGTTAGAGAACCCACTTATGAGCAGAAAATAGAATTCCCCAATTGAAGAGGGAAAGAATTATGATGTGGACTTCCACAGATAAACAGAAGTTAATTCATTGAATGCGAAGCAAAGTTGGGAGGGCACTTGATAACAAGCGAGGCCTCTTAGAAATTGACATAAGTTGTAGTTTAAACAGCTAGGTAAATCAGTTGACTTAAATTTAAATCTTAATTAGATAAAGTTAGTAAGGTATTTAGGAAAAGGAAATAGGAACTTAAAGAGAAAGTTTATGGCCGTATTTATTGCATTCGTTCGAACGCGACACGGATAGTTGTTGAACGAGCACTGTTTTGCACTGTAGTCCGTAGAAAAGTTCACTATTGCAACATGGAAAGTTTATACGACGAAAAGTTATTGCAATTGTGGAGATAACTAGTTGAATTTTAGTTTGAGAAAGTTTATTTCTTTAGAAATCCGTAGATTGTAGCTGAATGCAACGGAAAACCCCACGAAGGAAGACAAATTATGTTGATTAGAGGTTTATACAACATGAATTTCTCAATGAGGAAAATGTGTTCCCATATTTAAAGAAATGCCAGGCTATTTCACTTGTACAAAGATAACTTGATGTAGAAAGTTCTAGAGCATTGATATCGGTTGAATTGGGGGAAAAAGTGCCCCGGCGGAAAGCTGAATTCTATAGACAGTGGGTACTTTAAATTATCCCTCGGTGTGAGATAGTATCTCAGATAATCAGAACAAGAAGTACTTTTTCATTTTGAAAAGTTAGCTGAAGTAGCCACAACTAGATCAGGAAGATCTTTTGAAGGCAGATATTGCATCACATTTATCCATTTCACACTGTCTATAAAATCAAATAAAATGCTATAAGCAATATAAAACACTTAAAACTTGGTGAAAACAATTGAAGTAGTACTTAGCTCATTTTGAAGAACGACGATGATCAGGATGACGGTTGAGGTTAAAAATCAGACATGGCGTCCTGATTTAAAAATGTCTCAAGTAGACAGGAGACAAGCCTGAAGTAGGCTCCAACTGTACGGTTTGACGACTGACGAAGAAGTGAAAGCCACTTGACGAAGCACAGAGGTACCAAGGAAAGAAAGGGGTGGGGGAAAGGGACAAAGGAACACACATAAAAATTGCCAACATTACAATGAGAAATTGCTTTCTTAGATATTAATCTTCTTGATGAAGTGATCTTCAAAGAGAAGCTAGCGGGCGATGATGACGACGTCTGGAGCATTGGAATGATGAAGAAGTCCTCTTGAGCATGGAGATGTTAGCTGGAGATAGCGACGACATCTTGTGGCTGGATTGGGAAGGAAGTCCACTTGAGAGTTGAGATATTGAGAAACTTCAGTAGTTAGCTGCTAGATGCCGCTAGGTTGATCATGGAAGATATATATCTATAACAGACTTACAAAGAAAGTAAGCAAGGTGCTCAAATAAAAGAAAAAGTAAGAAATTACTGTTGGTGTTTTCAAAAAAGGAAGAAATGAATTAAAGCAAAGAGCAGCAAATGCTACCTCTATCTTACCGTGTATTCCAAAGAATACACCAAGCTGGGGGGACAAACACCAACAGAGAGAAGAAACACAATATTAAAGATTGAGAGGAAGAGGGTCAATTAAAGAGATAGGTCTAGTAAAATGCCCATTATTAGTCAAGATCCTAACCACCCTGACCCTTCCATCCCTTCCCGGGTAACAGTCGGTCACTCTACCGGAGATCCAGACCAGGGGAGGGGAAGCATCTCTAACAAGACCAGGTCCCCCATCTTGATGTCAGGATTAGAAAGAAACCACTTCTGTCTCCGTTGTAAAGAAGTTAGGTATTCCAATTTCCACCTCTTCCAGAAAGAATTACGGTGGGCTTCAAGTTTACGCCAAACAATAGGTAAATTAAAATCTCTATAAGAGCTAGGAAGGGGAGGAGGAACAGAAAGAGAAGTGCCTATAAGGAAGTAACCAGGTGTAAGTGGAAGCAGGTCATCAGGATCATTGGAAAGCGGAGTTAAAGGGCGAGAGTTAACAACACCTACAATCAAAATTGACAGCGAATTAAATTTTTCGTAAGTTAGAATGCGACTACCTAAAACCTTTTTTAGATGACGTTTAGTAAGCTTGACGCAAGATTCCCACCTGCCACCGTGATGAGGGGCGTAAGGAGGTATAAACCGACATTTAAAACCTTTCGAGTAGGAGAAGTTAGAAATTTGTTCCATGGCAGAAGGAAATGTAAGGGCTTTCTCTCGCAATGAAGCTGCTCCTTGAAATGTAGAAGCGTTATCGGAAAACATTTCTGAGGGAACACCACGCCTGGCAGTGAAGCGAGAGGCGGCTGACAGAAAGTAAGAAGTAGAGGCATTTGTTACTAGTTCCAAATGGATCGCGCCAGTAACCATGCAAACAAAAAGAGAAACATAGAGCTTACCAAACAATTTGCGTTTAGCTTCAGGGGAATTACGTTGATAATGAAATGGACACATGTAATCAACGCCAGTTAAAGCAAAGGGACGTATAGGAAAAGAAGGTAGATCGCTCATCAATTGGGTAATGACCTTAGGTTTCACCTTAAAACGAGGGATGCATTTGTAAATTACAGAAGAAACTTCATGAACTCCATTTATGATCCAGTACTTTTCTCTTAGCAAACAAAGCAATGTACGAGTACAAACATGCAGGTTGCGAAAATGAAAGTCTCGTATGATTAAGGATGTTACATGATGTTTGGAAGGGAAAATAATGGGATGCTTTTTGTCCTCAGAAAGAAAAGATTGCGAGAGCCTACCACCTACCCTGAGTAACCCATTGTCATCAAGTAACGGGGCTAAGGCTCGAAGGCGACTGGACTTCGGAAGATATTTCTTCGCGGATAGCAAAGATAATTCAGTGGAAAAGGCCTCCTGCTGTTTTAGCTGCAAAACTTTATTGGTAGCGAGATTTAATTCATGATTGCTTAGGTGTGGTTTAGGGAGAAGAGGTTGGTCAACCACAAGATATTTCCATTTGAGAAGATAGGCAAAAAATTCGAATTAATTTATGAAAGGAAGAATAGCGGGACAACAAGGGGTGTGAAACGTTGGAAATAAGTCACGAAGCCGTGGATTTAGATACTTTAGAGTCAGGCAAGCTGGAGTTTGTAATCGGAGGTTTAGAAGGCCAACAAGAAGAGTCTCCGATTAACCACGAGGGCCCATGCCAGTACAACTGAGATGCTACTAATTGAGAAGGTAAACATCAACGAGAGATGATGTCAGCGGGGTTATCAACACTGGGCACATGCCTCCATTGACAGCCAGAGGAAAGAGATTGAATTTTAGAAACTCTATTTGCAACAAAGTTTTGCCAGTGGATGGGGGTTTTGGCAATCCAAGAAAGAGTGATCATGAAATCGCTCCACAAATAGGTTTGCGTAAATTCGACCTTTAAGACTTTGTGCAATTTTTTGGAAGTTTTGCGGCCATGAGTGCAGCACACAATTCAAGCCTAGGCAAAGTAATAGTTTTAAGAGGAGCGACTTTGGACTTAGCGCAAATAAGGTTGGACAATGAGGATTCATTTAGCGAATTGCGATAAACCAAATATGCACAACAAACGTAAGCTTTCTCGGAGCTGTCGGCAAACACATGAAGGAAGAAAGATGTGTTAGGAGGAGCATTAATTAAATTCCTAGGAATTTCAATAAGGGAAATATCAAGTAATCTGCTACGAAAAGAGAGCCATCTATTAAGAAAAGAAAGGGGAACAGCTTCTTCCCGTTCATATTTGAGAGACCATAGCTCTTGCATAAAAAGCTTGGCTATAACAATAACCGGAGGAAGGAATTGAAGCGGATCAAAAATGTTTGCAATTTCAGGTAAAATTTGTCTCTTTGTGTTAGGGAGCTCTTCGGCAAGTGAAACTTTATAGATGAGAGTATCAGTGCGAGTGCACCAGTGTACTACAAGGTTTCTTATGGATTCGGAATCTCCGCAGATTTTAACGGAAGTGGGGTCTACATCTTCTATGAGAAACTGAGCAAGAAACTCATGGGAGTTGGAATTCCACTTATAAAGTGGGAATCCTCCATTCTGTAACAATGCCTGAAGTTCTAGTGACACGAAAGAAGCTTCCTCAAGAGACGAGAAGGACTGGAGTTAATCGTCTACATAAAAGGATGTAGTTAGGGCTTCAGAAGCTTTAGAATCAAATAAATGACCATCTTAGGCTAACAAATGTAGGGATCGGATAGCAAGGAAAGCAGAAGATTTCAGACCATAAGTGACTGTCTTTAAGCGAAATATCTTAATGGCTTGCTAGTTTCGTCGCGCCACAAGATTCTTTGGAGGTCTTGTTGTTCGGATTGAATTAAAATTTGACGGTACATCTGTTTGGTGTCTGCTATGACGGCAATGGGAAATAATCGAAAATTTAAAAGTATAGCAGATAAATCTGACTGAATAGCGGGACCAGAATAAAGAGTGTCGTTGAGACTGTTACCATTAACGTCAGGTGACGACCCATTAAACACGAATCGGATTTTATCCTTTACAAGAGGGTTTTTCCACACAGGGTGATGATTTAAGAATACAGTTTCTTTAGGAGGGTGTAATTCGTCATCAGATTTGCTGACAACTTCCATATGATCTAAGCTTTCGTATTCGTCCATAAACTCTGTGTACTGTTGTTTGACAAGAGGTTCTTTCTTAAATTAGCTTTCGATAGCAAAGAGGGCTTTTTCGAACCTTAGGTTGAGAATGGATAAGTTTGGGAGGATTGAGTAATCTTGGCATCTGAACAATGAACCGGCCTTCAGGAGAACGAGTGGTAGTGTTCATGAAAAGTTGCTCACAGAATTCGTTTTCTGAAGAGGTCAAATTAGGAGAATCAATGTTTTCGAGTCTCCAGAACTGTTCTAGATCGGTATTAGCGAAATAACATTGAGATATGGTTTGGGGGAATAATGAGGAAGTTGACCAGTAACAATCCAACCAAAATTACTGTCTCTGGCGACCACGTTTGAAGATAGTTTACAAGTTTGTTTACGAAGACAATTCCAAAAAACGTTGGCACTGAAAAGTAGGTCAATGGGGCCTTGTACATTGAACAGAGGATCGGCTAACCTTAGATGAGAAGGAATATTTAAACCTGAAATATCAACAGAGTGAATTGGAGTATCATCTCCGATACTGTTGAGAATGAGGCAGTTAAGTTTTAGAAAATGATTTCTGTGACAAGTGTCCTTTATGGTTAGTTTTGAAAACCGTAAGGCTTGAGATTTAAACTGTTGAATCCTGATACATTAATAGAAGTGGGCTTTACAGGTAGGCCTAGTTTTTTGATTACTGAAATAGAAACGAAATCATGGGTTGCCGCTGAATCAAGGAGAGCTCGTGCGCGGACCCAGTTGTCAAACTTATCCTGGACTTCAATTTGAACAGTAGACAATAACACTTGAGCGCTACGTAAAGACTTAGCGTTCTGAATGTAAGATGAAGCATTAGGGCTGCTGGCATTATCACCTTTTTGAGGAGTGGATGCTACTGATGACTTCGATTGATCGTGACGATGCAATAGAGAACGATGCGCTTTTCCGCAATGAAAGCGGAGCCGGGTAGATTTACAATTAGAGGCTGAATGCTTAGGTGAGAGGCAATTAAAACAATATTGATTCTGGGCTACTAATTTTCTTCTATCGTCAATTGACAATTCTTTAAAGGATTAACATGAATACAGAGCGTGGGAATCTTTGCAAAGTATGCACTTTGACGGTTCATTTAAACTTTTCCGAGGTTCACTTTGAGTGTTTAAAGCAAGGGAACTTGCAATACGACGTTCACTAGACCTAGTTTGGTAACCAGTGATATTTGACTTAGGTTTAGACGAGCTAGACCCGGGTTTTTGGGTACTAGACGCAGCGTATTCGCTCTTGGATTTAGGAGACAAAGATTCAAATTTAGAACTAGGAGAAGAGGGTTCACGTTGGGTAGCTAAGGCAGTTAAGATTTGGCATCTAGCATTTATGAAGGTGACTAAATGCTCGTAAGAGTAATCGTCGTCTTTGGAAATTTCGATTTCCCAAGCTTTGAGGGTACCAACATCGACTTTAGAAACTACCAAATGTATTAGAAAAGTGCCCCAATGGTCAGTGGGTTGATCTAATTGGGATAAAGCTTTTACGTGAAGTTGTGTCGTATCGATGAGTGTACGCACACTAGTGACGTCATTGTGCTGTGACGCAGGCAATTTGAATAGAGCTTTCGTGTGGCGTTGAATACGTAACCGTAAATTACCGTATCTTTCTTTCAACTAGTTAAATGCAATGGGGTAGTTTTCAGCCCTTAATGGGAGTGCTTCAACCAATTGCAGGCCTTGACAGCGGAGAATAGATCGCAAATAATGAAACTTGTAGATGACTTGTATGTATTCATTGTCATGAACAAGAGAGCAAAATAGTTCATAGAAAGAATCCCAAGTAGATTCGTCTCCAGAAAAGTGAGGCAAATTAATCTTAGGTAGAATTGGTTTGGGCTTGTGAATGCCCTCACGAGAAGAGGTTTGTTGTTCATGAAGGGAACCAAGAACAGAACCGTCCTTTTTTGTTCTTCTTCGAGTTGACGTATTATTTTAAAAGCAGAGCCTGTGCCTTCGTAGCATAGATCTTCTACTTCTACTCGATCATCAGTTTGATTGAGCATGCAAGTTTCGATTTCAGTCTGAATGTTGCAATAATTCTCATAAGAACGTTCATAATCCTTTACGCGATGTTTTAGCAAATCTAATTGAGCTTCTGAAGGATTTAGATCTCTGATGTATTTTCTAAATCGGGTAATTTTCCTTTTATACTGTAGGATGCTCGTTTGGAAGTAAGACTTTCATTCCTACCGTTTTTATCTTTATCTGTAGGAGCCATGGCAAAATGGGTAAATTAAAGTATAACTTACGAAACTGTGGAATTTTGGAAATGCTGTCAGACTGGCGGCAGCAAATAAGTTGAAAGGAAGAGACGCAACAAAGGAACAGAAGCAACCTCCTTCCCCCTCACCAGCTTTGCACAGAGAAGGTATAGCTGAAAAATTCAAAGTAGATATTAATAATTTGCAGAATATTGACAAATGGACTCTCCCGGGTTTCTGGGACCAAAGTTTGGGTAGGTTTTAGTCAGGGAAAAAAATCCCCCTAAGCGAAGATGATGAAGAAAAAAAAGGAAAAGGGAAAAAATGGGTTTTGGAATGGAGAGAAAGGATGGATAGATAGGACGAGAGTCCAATATGAATCATAAACTACCCTAAAGTAAAATCTACTCACTAATTTCACTGCGAAAGCCTGCAAGATACCTAAAGTGGGAATGGACTTGGACACAGCTAACGGGAAATGCGGCTGGAGCTTAGGCTATTTGCAAGCAAACGGCGTTTGTGCTTTCCCTTCCCAGCCTAAAATTGGGCAATATGGGGAAGTGTGGTAGCCTGGCAGGACAAAGAATGACAGATTTACTGTATATCCTTTCGAAGGAGCTAAGTTTGAATGACTGCTTTGAAAGGCGCAAATAGTTTGAATTTTCCGTGATAATTTTAGTCCTTTGAACTGTAGGATCTCCGACGACCGACCGAGTACTCCCAGTAAAGGTAGTGGTGAAACTGTTATAGTGATTTTGGGAACAATTGTGTTGATTTCTTTTTTGATGAGAAAGACAATAGTTGCATTTAAGAATAGTTAAGCTTTTACCAAGCAATGTGCCGACTAAAAGTTTAACTAGAAGAAAAACTAAAATTTTGAAAACGAACCACAAGTTTTAGAGAAAATCTTAACAAGCAGGAAGCTTGCGGAGCTAGCTTTACTTGCCTAACTGGCTCATTAGAATTAGCTATAGGAGCTAAAATATGCTTTGAAAAAGATGATACTAGAAGTTTTCGTTCAAATGCAACAAGAAGTAAAACTTTTATAATACCGGCATGAGGTTTGCTTGAAGATAGCATAAACCGATGGGACGAGTCACGGAAACCAGGGTCCTACCTAATCGTTATTCTGTTGTAATGTATAAGGCGAAGGGTTGAAATTTTGTTTATTTTAATAAGAAAGAAAAAGTTGAAATAGCAACAACATAAAAATTGATTTAGATTCAAAATAACAATAAACAATTTTACATACAAAAGTCTGAGACTTAATGCTAACAAATTGTAAAAATTATTCTTTTGACAATGTTAAATAACAGGCAAGTTTAAAACTTGCTTCGAGCACAAAATCTGAATAAGATTTTTAAAGGTAGTGCAAAAAATTGAAAACTTTTAAGTTTATAACGAGAATTACAAATAATTAAAGCTTTAACAAGGAATCAGGTACAATTTAGGAATTTTAGGAATTCCTATTAGAGATCTTAAAGTATGAACAAATATTAAATTTGAAATTATAACAAGAAAGGAGAGAATTAAGAAGAAGTTTCTATAACTTCTTGTATTGAAGCAGGGATCACGAGAAAAATGGGACCAGTTACCCTTTCGTGAAACTTGGAAAAGGAGAGTTAGGAAACTCACTTATGAGTTGAAAATAGAATTCCCAATTGAAGAGGGAAAGAATTATAATGTGGACTTGCCACAGATAAACAGAAGTTAATTCATTGAATGCGAAGCAAAGTTGGGAGGGCACATGATAACAAGCGAGGTCTCTTAGAAATTGACATAAGTTGTAATTTAAACAGCTAGGTACATCAGTTGACTGAAATTTAAAGCACAATTAGATAAAGTTAGTAAGGTGTTTAGGAAAAGGAAATAGGAACTTAAAGAGAAAGTTTATGGCCGTATTTATTGCTTTCATTCGAACGCGACACGGATGGTTGTTGAACGAGCACTGTTATGCACTGTAGTCCGTTGAAAAGTTCACTATTGCAACATGGAAAGTTTATACGACGAAAAGTTATTGCAATTGTGGAGATAACTAGTTGAATTTTAGTTTGAGAAAGTTTATTTCGTTAGAAATCCGTAGATTGTAGCTGAATGCAACGGAAAACCCCACGAAGGAAGACAAATTATGTTGATTAGAGGTTTATACAACATGAATTTCTCAATGAGGAAAATGTGTTCCCATATTTAAAGAAATGCCAGGCTATTTCACTTGTACAAAGATAACTTGATGTAGAAAGTTCTAGAGCATTGATATCGGTTGAATTGGGGGAAAAAAGTGCCCCGGCGGAAAGCTGAATTCTATAGACAGTGGGTACTTTAAATTATCCCTCGGTGTGAGATAGTATCTCAGATAATCAGAACAAGAAGTACTTTTTCATTTTGAAAAGTTAGCTGAAGTAGCCACAACTAGATCAGTAAGATCTTTTGAAGGCAGATATTGCAACACATTTATCAATTTCACACTGTCTATAAAATCAAATGAAATGCTATAAGCAATATAAAACACGTAAAACTTGGTGAAAACAATTGAAGTAGTACTTAGCTCATTTTGAAGAACGACGATGATCAGGATGACGGTTGAGGTTAAAAATCAGACATGGCGTCCTGATTTAAAAATGTCTCAAGTAGACAGGAGACAAGCCTGAAGTAGGCTCCAACTGTACGGTTTGACGACTGACGAAGAAGTGAAAGCCACTTGACGAAGCACATAGATACCAAGGAAAGAAAGGGGGTGAGGGAAAGTGACAAAGGAACACTCATAAAAATTGCCAACATTACAATGAGAAATTGCTTTCTTAGATATTAATCTTCTTGATGAAGTGATCTTCAAAGAGAAGCTAGCGGGCGATGATGACGACGTCTGGAGCATTGGAATGATGAAGAAGTCCTCTTAAGCATGGCGATGTTAGCTGGAGATAGCGACGACATCTTGTGGCTGGATTGGGAAGGAAGTCCTCTTGAGAGTTGAGATATTGAGAAACTTAAGTAGTTAGCTGCTAGATGCCGCTAGGTTGATCATGGAAGATATATATCTATAACAGACTTACAAAGAAAGTAAGCAAGGTGCTCAAATAAAAGAAAAATTAAGAAATCACTGTTGGTGTTTGCAAAATAGGAAGGAATGAATTAAAGCAAAGAGCAGCAAAAGCTACCTCTATCTTACCGTGTATTCCAAAGAATACACCAACACGACCTCCAACAAATAGGTTTGGAACTACGACCCTTGCACCTGATACAGCCAAGCGTAGATACAGAATTTTTTTTCAGAGTACGCCATACATTTCGTCTTTGTTTTACGGGGGACTGCATTATTTTTAACCCGCCCACCCTCCCTAGAAAGAATTTAGGAGATGCACTGCTCGCAAAATAGGCCAGCATAGCGCCAAAGTTGCCAATAAGACAAGTTTGGGAATTTTTCGAGCCCTACAGTGGAGTACTGAAAGCACAGTAGCGCCCATCTCTTTAAACATTGCGTTAAATAGGAACATCTTTATAGAGGCCAGGGGCTATCAGTATATTTTGAATAGACATTGAGTAGAAACGTTGTGCAGAGGCCAGGAATTTTTTGGTTTATTTTTCTCCTCTAACCAGCCCTATTAAAATTTACATTAGCCCTACCAGCACACACACCCAGAAATAATTGAGCATAATACATATTAAGCGCACGACCCCCAGCATACACTTACACTTACGAATACTCAACACATCAACCTCCATTAAGCAACATTAGTTCACTAGCCCGCCAGGTCATGATCAATAACATGAATGATTATCAGCAGCTGATACAAACACACCAATGGATCAGGGAATTACAGGCGTTCATGAGCAAGATCCAGCAATGCCTGAATGCCCAGTATAACAGGGTACTGGCGTCATATGCGCGGGCAGACGAAACAGGCACTGACGTGGCCAAAATTTGCCCGAAGGGCAAGACCATATGTCAATGGTTCGGAAACGCCCATAACAAATTACACGAGAGACACAGACACCTTCACGAAGTACACTACAAGCTCAAAACACAACACACACAGTTGAAGACAGGAGGAACACGGGTAGGGCAAGAAGGGGTGCAACTCAACACAGAATACGCCAAACTCTGGAGGCAGTACACCAAGCTGCAATGCAGAAACATGCAGCTGGTGATGGTAGTTAACCAGCCTAGAACCCTACGAAGGGGATCAGAGGAGCCCACAAAATGGGCAGACGATATTGAAGACCTAACACAGCGATTCTCGCAATTGCCCATACAGGCACCTAACAACACAAGGGAGAAGGAGACAGCCGTGGCCCGGAACAGCGAGCTTGCCACTCCAACCTCCAACATACTAACACCCGCACGACCTTGACCGCCAGTTGAGAGGGCAATTATGTCAGAACCTAGGCGAGCACTGACACCAAACCCCTCAGGACAGATATACATAAGAGGATTGATTCAAACCCCTCACAACATAACTTACATCACCACACTTCGCCCGTTAACAGAAAAAGTACACAGGGCAATAGGAAAACCCTACTTCCTACCCCTATGGGCCATTCATACACTACGGCGCAATACAACCCTCCTTACACTGACACAGGAGTGCGGCGTGGGAACAGCTGTTCAAGCACACGCACACTATACCCAACGAGGGGGCGGCATGGTACACAAAACCCCAAACTCACATTGCTGAAAACACCTGCAGAAGGCAGCAAAGAAAGGCCTACATGGCTAACAGAGGCCTATGCCGTCATCACGGGGCGAAGAGAGCCACCCCGGATAGCAAGGCCGCTCAGACGCTAGACAAGGATAATTAGCTAACACACAGTGAATGACCCAATTCCTTTAAGTAATAATTAGGCCCACAGTTACCCTATCACAGACACCCCTGGCGGAGTTAGAGCCAGCAACTAAGGGTGACTGGCACAGGGAAATATATGACACATACAGATTTAAATGACTGGGCAGCAGGTAAAGCAATAAATTACCGCTGAACGAATGTCAAAATGCACAGTGGGCATAAGAACATATACATTGAACAATTAACTTCATACGGTTAAGGGCTTAGCCCACAATCACCCTGTCGAGCGAAAGCGCTCAGACGCAGACAAAATGGGTTAAACCAGAACCGTTACAGACACCTACACCCATGACGAGTTAGGACCGAACAAGTACACGTCAATTTACGAAACACAGGCCGAATCAGACATAAATTATACATAATCCACGAACGCTCCCACACCCTTGCATTGGACCACAAGAATAATGCAATTTTCTTTTCTTTACCAAGGTATCATGTTAATCAATGTATATGTATTTGTACACAGTGTTTGTATATGTATACATATGAAAATGGGACTATACCCTACCAATGTAGAATGCGCATGAATAGTCTATGTCATATTTTGTGTGCTACATTCTACACATTGTACAGATTATGCACTATAAAACAGGGACATTTTTTATCCATCACAGCGTTTAGGCAAGCAAAAACAACAGAGGGTAAACTCACTAGCTAAGGGGAAGAGGACATTTTTTTGTTTGTTGGATCACACATAAACACAATTCCCATTGAAGGGCGATATGGGTGACAAAATTATTATAGAGACACGGGCCTAGAAGCCTAAAAGGATACATGTCCAGAGAGACAGTATTTAGGCACTACATTTCATACGAGTTAAGAATATGCCACAAAGGATTACAAAGCAAAAGTGACACCAACACCTAGCACGAAACAAAACAATAGATGCCACACGGGCAGATAGGGGACACAGATATGCACAAACAATACACAACTTTAACAATACATAGCGTTGTCATGTAGCCACACCAAAGGAGTGGACACATACAAGTATACGGGGCGATAAGTTCTTTTATCACAAGGGATGGCAGACAAGTTGTCGCGTCACTCAGGCAAGGTTGCAGACATGAGTGTTTTATACTTGAAGTGTCAACACACGGCCAGGGACTAGCATGCTGTCCAGACGGCGTTATCGCCTGTAATATGAAGCGATTGCTAGGTCAGCAGGAACACAGAGGACAATAAGGTGCAGCAGCGAGTTACCAGCACACGAACTGAAGCTCACAATAACATTACAATAGCAGAAACTCATTCACGCAAACTTCCAAACCACATAACGCCCAAAATTCAAAACGGGGACAACCAAAATTTCCCAAAACACTATAGACACGGTGTATTTTTACATATGTATGCCAGTTTTGCACTACACGCTACAGTAAAATAATGAGGGAATTAGCGACCCCGAAATGCCAATATCAGGCATATCAGGCTCTACCAAGGCCACACAATACTCCTTCCAGCCGCATACAGCTCGCATTTCAGGGAAAACCAAAACACTACAGACAGGGACTATTAATCACGCGCGAAATCGCAACAAAGTGCAAATCACGTGGATTGGAACACAAACACATTGACACGAGTTGACAGGGCGTAACTGGGAAGAACGTTACTCAATGACACCTAGTTACGAACCACACGCTAGATGCCACATGGGGATATACATATAACACAGATAACACGCATAAAAACAAAGTATAGATAACATACATAGGCGAACGAACGACCTCCGGAATGGAGGAGACATACGCCAGAAAGACAGGGTCGACCGACTGAAGATCAAGCAGACCAAACACGCAGGTCATCCGACTAGGCAATTGTCACACTCACACACACAAAAATGGACACAAAGTGAATTAATTTACCTCGAACATAAAGAATAAAAAGGCGGATCTTGAGAAAGGACTCGAAGCAAATTTCAGCAGGTTGGCACATTTTAAACAAACACATGGTGAAACGCCAGCAATAATGCAAAAGGACATGTTATTTTAATTTCTCAACAGGGCTTGAAACTCCATACACACATGAAGTAATCAAAACAAAAGCAATCGGTGCACATACATACCACGAATTCCGTAGCGGCCAAGGTTGACACATACCTGAAGAGGTTGCGGCCGCGGACAAATAAACAAAAACATAACACGCAATTGCTGAATTGCAAACAACAGGATACCGGGAGCCCAACCATTACAGTAATGCAGACTTGCAAAATCACAGGGCTCAGCATATTATCAATAGAGCACTTTCACCAGAATACTGGACACTATCCATAGAATGCAAGGCTACCATAAAACACAAGGGGCATTATCACTTTAGGCCGCCCACGTGAATAAATGGGACAGACATGTAGGAGACAGCTCCGGAAATGAGATACGGACACTGCATAGTAAACCCAATTACACGCGCAGAGAGCAAGGCGACTCAGGTAACATGGCACGAGCGGGCGACATGCCGCATGGTAAGTGAACACGCGCCAAAGCACGGTGCACCCTGAGGCCATGAACGCCTCCGGCCACTCATGACCGCCACATAGTGCAGATAAAAAAATTAGGCGCATACACTACATACAGTTAGAGGCAAGGGCGAATAGTCACCCCGCCCAGAGATAAATAATCCCCATTTTTTTTTAAAATGGGAAACCTACAGTGATGAAACACATGAAGAGTAATCCTTAAGCACAGCATCAGTAAACGCTACAATACATAAACACATAAATAATATAAGGAATGAAATGGCACACGGATGCCAGAGTAGAGCGACGATGTTACACACGGATCTAGATATAAAACAGGGCTGTCCACAAAGCCCACGGCAGGCCACAGGGCGTTAAACAAAGGAATAGGCACATAAATATCGTAGCCACCGTACAGGTGAGATGTAAGATACAAAACCCCACAGATATTCCTCACCCAATATCGGTTTTAAGTATTCATCTAATGAATGATAAAATAAGGGTAGTAGGCAGCTCCAATGAGCAGTGAACACATATTTTAATATCGAATCGATAGGGATTGTTGTACAGCTCTAGTGAGCAATAAACCTAATGAATAACTCTACAACTTAAACACAAACGCCTAAAGCGAAGGTCACTAACACAATGGCACCATTTAGATACTATGGATTGTAACTACGTTAATTGGCAAAGACGGAGGATGAGTGTCAATACAGGAATATTAATTCCCTGTTAATTGTAAATGCCAGGATGATTATTTCCCTGAGCTTTATCCCCTTGATAATCACAGGAAGGTTCATTCCCTGTTACAAGTACAATAGCCCAGGACGATTAATCCCCTGAGGTAACGAAGCAACAAAGCACATATTAAAGTCTATAAAATAGATGAAGGAAAACATATATCATAATGCAGACATTTTGTTAAAGGACCACCTCGCTAAACGCGACACGCTTCCAAAAAGGAATACAGACAGCTAGGATGAAGATTCACACGTTAAAGATACCAAATGAAGGAGCGAAGAAAACACAATATGGCCAAGAGAGAATGGCTACATAGTAAAAGGCACAGAGGAATAATGCACTCATAATTCCCCATAGAATAACATACGGGAAGAGATCCATACACCATCCTTATACATTCTGATACCTCATACCAGTTTACACACATACACACACATACCCAATACACTAATTGACTACGGTGGTAGTAGCAATTTATGCTTTTAAAATAAAGGGTCATCTGCACCCCGTGCCATACGGATCCCACCCGAATACTAGGGGTGGTTGGACGCATTACAGATGCTGATATACATCTATTTATATAGATGGAAGGCCATAAAAATGTACTAACAAACATTTTATTTAATACTCCTGCAAGATACGAGTATAAACTTATTACACCCACACACAAACCCCTTTTCCTCACTTGAGCAGCAGATATACATGCGCTCAAATCCCGATATATGTATGGAAATCCTATCCATTCATCCAGGGTTATGTTTATATTACACCAGCATAAGTTGAAATTTAAGCACCCGGGGAACAAACTAACCCCATCCAGTAAAATTAAGCTTATCCTTACAGCATTACCGACTCCAGACCAACGAATTACAGGAGTCCAATGATGCTAATCCTTTCCATACCCTCGATCATACCACTTTAACAAATAACGCCATCGCGGACCCTGCTAACAATACCTAGAAATCCCGCACAAACCCTACTAACATGTCCACAGATATACAGAAATATCAGCACGAGAGATCCAACTGAACCAGGAAGGACGAAAGCAGCCAATGCGGTTCGAATGATCTACAACCCCGTACATTGTAGACAAATTATTACACTATACATAAAACACTAAATTACATCCCCAGAGGATTATCTATACACAGATAATCAAGGATTTGAGTGCACACCAGGTGACGTCATACAATACATAAATGACAATAAAAAACGGGCCATAGAAAGGCAAGGCCAGAGAAGGCAGTGATAGACCATGACATAGACTTAAAGAGAAAGACGGAAGGTCGAAGCGATGATGACGTTGTGCGGGCAAACATTGAGATCTCGGATGACCTAGCCTGTCTCCGTGTCGGATAAGGTTAAACCCACTATGCGCTACTGTCAACGAAGCCAGAACTGCAGGTGGGAACTTGGCTGTCTGATGGGAGAAATAGCTCACTCAGCGTCGGACATAATAGAAAAACCACCTAGAGACGACCACAATTTAGGACTTGACATTTTAGTTAGTCTGTAACGCTATGTAGCATCCCTATGGCGGGGTATGAGTCTTCCGATCGAATGGAAGTGAAGAAGTGCGCCAGGGGTTAACGGAACAACCCTAAGGTCCACGAAAGTCCTCATCCGGATATGGGGTGAAGATTCTTCAATAAATGATAAACAATTAATAATGAATGATATATAATGATTTTGTTCCATGCCCGAGTAAATGGAGGGTAGCGACCCCAGAGCATAAATGGAGGGTAGCGACCCCCAGAGCTGTAAATGAAGGTAGCGACCATTCTGAGAGGAATTGGGCCACCCATTAAAAGTCCAATAATTGACCATGAAGCGGCTATGAAGCAGCAGACACACACGCGTAAAAGGCCTATACACTACATACACAAACATATTAGTATTAGAAAAGGGGGGGGGGGCATTAGAGGAAAGTGCAAAAGGACTTCGTTCTGGCTCATCTGGCAGGCTCCGGAGCCTCCAGAATCTGCACGCACGGTTCCCCGGAAACGGGAGATATTCCTCGTTGGAAATTTTAACGCAGGGGGAACATAGTTGCATTATTACGACAGCAACTTAGACATAAGCAAATTTAGTGAGCTACTGTGCAAAACGGTAAATCACAGGGGATATTTCGACATAGGATAAGGGAAACTTGCGAAGATTTTTCTCTAGATATAGATTAGCATATAATTAGATAAGTTACACAGACACAATAGGCGAGTTCCGCATAGCAGAACCCACTAGGAGGCGTATAAGTCCGATAAAAGGGGTGAAGAGACGTCGGCAACGCGTCGACGACGCACCAACAAAGCGGCGACTAGCGTCGACAGTACATTAATTTAATTACGCGCTAGGGGACATTCCGCGACGTTACGCTACAGAGCAAATATATTTCCTGGCAATAAAGCCAGATGACTAATATTATAGCCTAATTTAAAAAGGGATAGCGATCCCTAGAGAGTTAAATGTTCGGCACTCGGCCGTTGAGAAAAGGCTCAATAAAGCGTATTCCGCGAAGTAGCATACCGCGATGAAACGAGACAAATAAAAATTCCTGGCTCTAAGACCAGAGGTACAATAACGTAGCCTAAATTAAATGGAGGGTAGCGACCCCCAGAGAGATTCAGAAGGCTCAACGAGACGTCCGAAGAGGTCTCTAGGGTGGCACCATCGAAGCCGACCCTTCAACAGCGCTGCGCGATATGTGCGCAACATATATATATTTGGCCAAGGGCATTATTCTTAACCGTGTATTTTTTCCAGAAATAAGAGCTCCAACACTTCAGCAACGTGCCAGTGACAAAAATGATCATGGTATAAGGTAAGGTGGACCACCGAACACACATACACTCATACACTGATATACATTGAGGAGACACACACATCTACACATAAACAAGAATGAATGATAACATATATGTAGCACTATAACGTGCGGCCGGCATAGCTTAAGTTAGTATTATAAAGGGGATAGTAGAATATTTGCATTGGGCACGATCGAGAAGTATATCCAGAGACACCATATATGTCATAATCAATCATGCGTTCTCTTACAGACCGCAGGCCAGCAAAGAATAATATATATATATATATATACGATAACCCATTTCTTCACAGAGGACAAAGATTGCATTGTATAAACCTTTTGTAAATAACCTTTTCCAACACAGACACAGCACACTCTCTCCCTTCCACCCACAAATACACTGCACGACGATTGTAGTCAAACCTTTAAAGGTGATGATGCCAGCAGGGAATGGCAATCAGCAGCCGTGAGATGCTGGAAGCTCTTGACCTGAGCACACAACGCTCAAATAAAGATCAATATACGATGATCAGGGACGGCACGGCCTTTGTAAGTGCCGTACCTCATCATAGAGATAGAACTCCTACTCACGGCAGGAAGACCATTAGGATACACAGCAGGTGGAAAGTAGACTAGCAACGTGACCACTAAACTGCACCGGAAAACGGCCGGATAGTACATGGCCATGAGATGGTACATGAGTGCAGAGAGTTGCGTGCAAGCAAGGTATAGTAAATACGGCCGTCTATGAGTAAGATAATTAAGTTAGATTATAGTGAGTAGCCTACATACAAAATGATGTAGAAAATTATGTAATATTTGATAAGAGTCACCTTACACGAAAATTATTAATTCATACTGGCCCACCGATCAACGCCGACAGGCAACATTACACTAATGATGCTCAAATTTTTAATACTATTACACACATGTCATCCAAACTATTTATAATTACTTATATTTTAACACAAGGTCTCCAGCATACCAATGATGTCACACATTGTAAACGAATATATTTTTTATTTATTCCACACACATGTATACACTGACTTTCCTTTCCGCTCTTTTAACTTACATTTTGTAAAAATGTGTTACTTCACCCTCACATAATAAAAACGTGTTATATAAACCAACTAATTACACTTTAAGACATTTGTTCTTCTTTCTCTCTACTCTATCTCGATATTTTAATAATTTTATTAATGCAGCCAATGGCCATGTATTTTTTTCTTTTCAGGACGGGTCGGGGAAGGGATTATGAAAGGAAATCGGCCGTGGACCTATTGAAAGGAACCGTCCTGGCATTTGCCTGGTAGTGAAAATGGCAAACCACGAAAAGCATTTTCAGGACGGCCGAGGTGGGAATCGGACCCACGCTCTCCCGATGCCAGTGAGACACAAGCTAGCGCGTTAGCGCTCTCGACCACCGACACCTCACACGAGGGCAATTTTTCATCCCACTGCAGCGACTGCGAAAGGGCATGCCTACCCCTAACGATGTTTTTTTCCCCTCGTTGTGCCCTTACGCAATTATTATTACGATTGTTCTTCCATGTTACATTGTTATATCTGATCCATGTTACAATTATTACCTATTCTTACAACCATGTATCTAAAATAATGTTGATATTTTATGATTTTGATATGTTTTAAGAATTCACGCTTTAAGATTCACGAATTATGTTTGCTATTGCTATTTACACATGTACGAAACTAAAATATGTTCCACACCTAACACCCACTCTACCTACACACCATCGAGGAGCTGATCGACCCACGACTTCGCAACATCTACACCGTACGGGAGGAAGAAGAGGAAACAGAAGAAGAAGGAAGACAACGACACAGCCACCCTTACACTAGTACCAGTTTCTGGGGACAGAAACTAAACACCAACCAGGTGTTGTTATGTCCCAGAGGGTGGTACACACTCCGGACATACACCCCCCTAGGGGAGAGGTGGCCTACGCCTATGAACCCACATACACCCACAAGTTGGACATCTTTAAATACACCTACAATTACTCTACGAGGACGACGCAGCGACCACATCCACCGCATTATCAAACACCCTCTTCTGTCCCAAAAACCACCCCAACTGGAAATACAATAAATCCAGAACACCATCTTTACACAGCAAGATGGCGACCGCCTTGTACAGGAGGTTTGCCAAGAGCATGCAAAACACACATACAGTTTACACTAGAACTATCTGAGACACCTACAACTGATGCAATGCTGACCAAGCAGCTCCATAACGTATAAGAAAGGGACCCAGACCGAACCCATTGTCTATCGCGGCCGGTGGCCCTGCTGGTTTGGTTCCCGATCATCGCCTGGAGGTAAGAGTGCTCTCAGATTCCTTAAATACATTACATTTGTGATCCTATCACTTTACACCCCTATTATTACTCTGTCACCAATTACATTGTGTTACACGCTCCCATACATAAAGGGGCATCTCACACTACAGTGCTGGTACAATAAACCATTGACCAGTACACTTACTCATTTGTTATCACTGAACCTCTTACACTTGTCTTCACGTTCCAACTCCCCGTCTGACATTCCTAATTGTCCGTGACCGTCAATTATATAAGTGCTAAGTAAGGATTTCTATTGTGCTAACATTGAAGAACTCCAGCTGCCAGGCAGTACAGCCAACTCAGCAGGTAGGTTCATAGCGCACACACGATTGTTTGTTCAGTGCTGCAATTAGCCCCCATCTTGATCGTGCGTCCCTTGAGATTCGATCACACCCCTTTAGAGTTAATCCCCCCAATTCACTCACATCCCCTTACAAACACCCACACTCGCAGTTTCCGCACATACTTAGAAACCTGCACCTTTTTGGACATCACCCCTAAATTTGACATTTTACACCCCTTGTTCATCCGTCCTTCTCAACCCCGGACAGAACACAAGGAATACACCACATGCACCCCGCCTTTCCCTGGAAGTGCAACTCTCCATTTCGCCTGTGAACTTTACGTTCTGCAAAATACTTAGTTAAGTTAAGATTGGACGGAAGGCGGATTTATGTTTCATGCACCTCGCTATTCCCCTGGAAGTGTAACTCGGCTTTTCTTCATTTCGCCTGTGAACGTTTCGTTCCGCGAAATACACAGTCAATTTAAGATTGGACGGAAAGGATATTTGTGTTTCATGCACCTCGCCATTCTTAAATTACGTCTGCCAAGGATTCGCTATAATTAATAGTCCAGTTAGTGATTTTAAGCCATCATGCCGAGATGTAAAACGGATATAGGTCATAGATCATTGACATCGAAAGGAAAACGCTTATCACGTAACAATGAAACAGAGCAACAAATGATTTCTCGATTGTCACAAGAGAAGGAAAGACTTCGACCTCAGCTCCTTAAAACCCTTGCTCAAGAATAGCAAAGGCAAAACCTCTCGATTAGATTGTTGCTCGCCAAAGTGAGGTCTGGTGGCATTATTGCTCTTGCCGTCGCATCACCGGAATTGCAGCCACTCTTTTGGAAGGGGGACTAACAGCACATGCAACATTGAAACTTCTTTTGAAAGTCGGCAGTAATGATGGAAGCGTATGTATTAATTCAAAACAAAGTAACTGCCAGTTTAATCCAAAATTGTTCTTTAGAAGTATGGGATGAGGCTACAATGTCGCACAAAATTTCCGTTGAAGCTGTCGACAGGACCTTGCGTGATCTAAGGAATAGGAACACACCTATGGGTGGCTGCACAGTTTTGTTCGCCGGCGATTGTTGTGAAATCTTACCAGTTTTTACCAGAGGAACGAGAGCAGACGAAGTGAACGCTTCATTAAGAAGATCCTACGTCTGGCCGGATATAACAAAATTGGCATTCAAAACTAACATGAGAGTACTTTTATCATCAGAAGATAATAGTCTGTTTGCTAATTTGTTGCTTGGAGTCGGAAATATAGATTTACACGTCATTGACGAGAAAATTACCCTCAGTCACGATTTCTGTGTTTTAGTAAGCAGCATTCAAGAATTGAATGATAGCGTTTACCTCAATTCCATGACCTATCCAACAAGTATCATTCATGGTTCAAAGAAAGAGCAAAATTATCGCCGACAAACGAAGAAGTTGTGAAAATTAATTACTTGGTGTTCTCCAAATTCACTGCCCAGTCTCAAGTATATTACTCAGTAGACGCAGTAGTCGATAGTAAAGAAGCTGTTCATTACCCTACAGAATTCCTAAATTCTTTACTTCATTCTGGCTTGCCACCACCCAAGCTTATTTTAAAAGAGGGAGTGCCTATTATACTGCTACGTAATTTACACCCACCAAAGTTATGCAATGGGACGCGATTGGTAGTGAAAACTTTGAAAAACTGTTACGTTGAAGCAACTAACTTAACTAGCTGTGGTACAGGAGAAACGGTCTTAGTACCCAGAATCCCTATGATTCCTTTGGAATTGTCTTATCATTTCAAACGAGTACAATTCCCAGTAAGAGTCCGCTTTGGCATGACTATAAACAAAGCACTGGGTCAGACACTTAGCGCGACTGGAACTTATCTCAGTGGAGAATTTTTTCTCATGGACTGCTCCACGTGGCTCTATCGCGTGGTACATCAAACCGAAATCTTTTCGTGTTCACTGATGGAGGGAAAACGATTTATGTCGTATACAAGGAAATCTTATAAGACCTCGGTTAAAAGTAGCCTATCACCTTGCATTCATAACTGTTCCCGGGCGATGCCGGGGCGGGTTGCTAGTTTCCATATATAACAGATCTGTATAGGTCGTATTGTCGTGACGTCACGGTAGTATCGATTATACTCTGAGAACAAGCGGCGGCCATTATGTAGAGCACCTGGATTCTTTATCTGTATTTGTTTATCAAATACGGAGACCTACTGTATGTGTTAGTTGTATTACTTAGAGCAGCTACCCGATATCTAAAATAATTATATGGGCAATACTTGGACGTTCTTTAGGTTCCTTAGGATCTGGCCGAGATAGAGCTGGATTTTATGGTCTGCCATGTGCCAATACGAATAGCGTTATCTCACTAAGGATCTCCTCAATCCCGTAGAGATCGCAAAGGGCTGCTAATGACAAAAGAAATAAAAGATTTCAGCAAGCACTTCTTTCTTGGTAAGTAGGCTAATAAAATTTAGTTCCGGCAGTCCTCGGCTACATGTCAAGCACTGGACAATTTAGGTTAATTATTTGATAATAAGCTCCAACATTTTGTCTGATTGACTAGCTAATGTTACAGTTCGAGGAGACTTCTGAGTTACATCCCAAGCACTAATATTTTAGGTTATATAAAGCAGCTATAACACTCACCTATCAAGACACACTTAATCGCTCATATATATGTTTTAAAAGCGTGTGCCTCCAGGACTTCATGTTATGAAGAGATTAGGTTTCAGCACCTATTAGTATGTACGGTACTCAACGTCGCATTCTGCGAAGTCCTCGCGCTTCCCATCCAGTATGGCATTATGATTGATCAAAACGCACAAAGTTCGTGTTGATCAACGTCCTGATATATGTACCATCAACGGATGCCTTATGACATAGTAAATCACTGTACATTGCAAACAACTTCATCACCTACTGTACATATATTTCTTAATACAGGGGCATACAAAGGCTCTGGAAAATGGCCGCTCATCAAATGTTTCGAGGAAATCACCACCAGAATTCTTTCTACCCGATACCACGCAATCACCGACGCCATCTACTACTGCTATTAGCTCTCTAGGTGAAATAGGCGGAGCAGATAATTTAGATGTCTTTACCCTCAGAAAAACAATCAAACAATGACCAAAAAGAAGGCGTGGCAATATTGTACGGGGATGAATGGTATGGAGGAGTCTTTATGAGTTGGTTCGCAGAAATGGCAACACTGCACTGTTGGCAACCTTGTCTAACTCTGTCACAGAAATGCATTCTATAGCTCAGCAGTAGTGGGTTTGTGAGAGTTCTAATGCCACCTCCTCCACACCCTCCACACGAGATGGCGGCGGCGCGATATCTCTCGAACGCATGGTCGGATTTTGACGAATGAGGTGTCATTGAACTCGGGCTGATATCCCCTTTCCAATGGACAACATATTACCACCCCAAAATAAACCCTACCCCTACTAGGGGGTGAAATTGTATTCTTTAGAGAATCTCGGATTCCAAGTGCAACATGGGAGAGTTTGAATGCCAATATGGAATTAAACGTTGTTCTACACAAGAGACATGTGTTCGGTTGAAAGCCACTATGAATTAACATGCTTGATTTTTGTTTCAGTACACATGCCCACTCATGGCTTTTGTAAGAGGGTGGGGGAGCGGTTCCTGTGGACGGGTTATTGTTGACGGGTCATTGTTGGCGGGTCATTATCGACAGGTCATTGTTGACATGTCATTGATGACAGGTCATTGTTGACAGGTCCTTGTGGACGAGTCCTTGTTGACGAGTCCCTGTTGACGAGTCCCTGTGGACGGGTCCTTGTTGACGGGTCCCTGTGGACGGGTCCTTGTTGACGGGTCCTTTTTGACGGGTTCTTTTTGACGGGTCCTTTTTGACTAATCCCTTTAGACCGGTCCCTTTGGACTGGTCCCTAATGGACTGGCCCATGGTCCCTAATGCTATGATGAAATTAAACGTTGTTCCACATGAAACGCATGTGAAGAGTCGATTGCTAAAATGAATTAACATGTTTGTTTTTTGTTTTTACGCATGCGCACTTGGGAGATTTTGTAAGCGGGCGGGCTTTTTGAATAATGATTTATAGATGAGTTATTTTTAAAAAAATTACCAAAAGATCCAAAACTAATAGGTCATTAGCTTTTTTTTATCATGAACCAATAAGGCTAGGTACTTGTATGCGAGGTCGTTGGACTGTATTATTTATTTTTGTCGAAAGAGCCTAACTGCACTTTTGTTAATATCTCGCTAACTAATAATCAGAGAGGCTCAAGTGAGGTGTCATGGGACTCAGTATGGTCAACCCTTTTCCATGGCCAATGAATTTACCCAATACATCAAGGTCATCGACCTGAGGTTTTATAAACTAATAATCGGATACGAACATGTGAGATGTTTACCATGTGTGATGAAACATAGCTAGGTAGAGAAAGAATTAGTGTAGGCTTCATGTATGGTGACTGACAAGTCTTTTACCATTGAAACTTGATTTCAGATGAAACTGCAGTATAGAGAGAGTATAGGTTGCCGGTATGGGTTAATAAATGTCAAATGGTGTACACAAACTCTGATTTACCGATTCAAGAATTAAGAGTAGACTATCTTTAAAAGAGGATAGCTAAAACACAAAAATGCTCAGTGGTTACCGGGACAAGATGGTCGCTACACACAACAAGCTTTAAATAGTTGAGGCTAATAATCTATATACACACACTCGCTTGTTCTAAACTAAACTGTGATGCTGTCAGTGCTCAGACAGTAGGCTGATGACAAAATGCATTGCTAACAGAAATATAATCATTTCCGGTTGTATAATGTTACCAGCTATCCATTTTGTGTTGCAGTGGTAAGCACTTTTAGCTCTTGTACAGGTGGTCTTAACTCGATTTCCAGGTCCGAGGCCTAGAACGAGTCAAACTAAGAAACAAGGGCATGGTGGTGCAGTGGTTAAGCTGTTAGCCTTTTCACCAGGGTTCGATTTCAGGTTAATATGCATGTCATAAACATATTAAACAAAACAAAACAGAGATAACGTTTAAAACTGATTTCATTTGTGTCTTTTCAAATTATTACTTGGATTACAAATACAAAGGTGAACTGGGTTTGATATGCAGTTAATGCTGTCTATCACACACTAGACTGTAAGAAAGCCAAAAGAGCAAAAGGCGTAGGTAGAGCAGTGGTAAAATTGCTATATGTAGAGAACTACCTAGCAGTTTTATGAACTGGCAAAGCTATATCGCATAAACAGTGCAGGATACAATCCAGCAATCAAATTTGTATCTTGTGGAACAGAGAAAATGCAATTTTACCTTGATGGATAGCAAATGAGTGCAGATGAATGACCTATGCATTAGCCTACCATAGGGTAATAACCACGAGGTGGAGGTGTGACTTCTATATTTTATTGTTTAGAGACATGGCTTTTTTGTAACCAGTAGATTTAGTAGATTTAGTATTTTGTAAATATTCATTTTTGTAATTGTAAATAGTGGATTTTTTTTGTAATAGTAAATGTTAAATGTATAACTAAAAGTTCTTTGGGATAAGTGTGCATGTCAAGAATAAATAGCATGGTTGTATTTGTTTTTCAAAGACAGGTATGGTTGTGTGTGTGAATGTATGACTATAGATAGAATGATAGAGAGAGAGAGAAAGCTTGTGTGTGTGTCTGGGTAGAATTGATTGTTCAACCAAAGCAAACACGGCAAGGTAGGATGGTGGGGTAATTAATGTATAGAGCAAATGGTAAATAGTATACTGTAGTTTTTTTAATACTTGTGTTTTTTTAATGCAGCGGTAGGTTGGTGTTATTTTGTATAACAGTCTTACCTACAGTAGTAGTAGTTGTAAAAGTAGTAGTAGGCCTATACCTTTTTGGAAACAAACAGAGAGAGAATGCACTATTGCCATGGTCAAGCACTTCCATTAGGACGATTTCAAGAAAATTTAAATCAGCAAATGTGTGTTTTACAAAACTAAACTTTCAAGATGGACTAAATCATAAACGTGTCGTCAGTGATATGGAAAAAAATAAAAAGTCCATGTTTCCATATCAACACAATTTAAAAACTTAAAAATGACAATTTAAAAAATGTAAATGGGAAATTGACAAATGTGTAAACAACAAAATGGAAAATTCTTGTTTCCATATCATAAAATCCAAAAACTTTAAAATGACATTTTCAAATCGTGTACATGGAAAATTGACAAATGGCAATGTGTGAAATGTGAAAATGAAAAAAAAATGAACAAATGGCTATCATTATTTAAAAAAATAAAAAACCGTCGTGTTCTATCGTTAAAGTGTGAATCAAACCACATCTACTTATTTGGATCATCTGAGACTGAGTAGACCTGTTTTAGTCCTAATATACTTTTAAAATTTTATGTTAAAGCTGGAATTGAACTCAAGAGCTTTAGAGTGCCAGCTAACTATGCTAACCGTTACGTCACAAAGACAACTTTACACTACTCTTAATGAACAATAATAAGAAAATGAATAATAAATGTTGATTTTTTTTATGGATGAACATGGTGACACTGTTTCTGTTGCATAGTCTGCTAGCCACTAGCCAGCAGCTGGGGTCTTAGAAAACGATACAGTTGACATTTGTAATGAGATGTGACATGTTTCAAAGTACAGTATTAAGGGTTGCTGTTGAGTAAAAACTAATCCTGTACAAGGAAGCAAGGGTTCGAACCCCTTACCTAATATTAATATTGCCTGAACATGGCTTGACGACACTGTATTATTATGATACTCAGTACACAAACCTCAGATAGAGTGTATTGTTTAAGATCACTTTCTTTCTGAACATAGGTGGAGACTGTTGATGGTTAACAATGGCATTAATATAGTTGGACGTGGGTATAGCAATTAAGAAAAAACAGACAATACCCATACAATATTTTTATTTATTTAGTATAAGTACTTGTACAATAGTTACATTCAAAATACATTTCTTTTTTCTCTATTACTATTTAATCCTTTTTGATTCTCTTGCATATGAAGTTCAGTCCATTAAAACAACAACAACACAACCTTTTGCATAGTCTGTGATGTTGATGACCCTTGAGATGTGGAAGATGGATTAAACATAACTTTTACAGCAGGGGTTAAATGTTGCTCAATAAACACTGCACTATTTTGAGTAGCTACATTTTTTTCTTGTACTAGCTTTTAGGCATTGTCATGATTATTTGTTGACACCAATAGTGTTTCATCTGGTACACCTCATTGATGATCACTCACACTTAAAACCTTACCATTTCTACTTTTTAAATTGCCTCGACATCTTTTGGACCTCTCTTTTGAACTTCGCCAAAATATTATTCCTTTTACATTTTGACGATTATAGTTATAAGAGTAGTCTTTATAGAGTACACGTTGTTTACCTTTGTTAGTTGTAGTAAGTTCCATAGTAGCAACTAACCTGTTAGCATGATTTGCTCACTACAAAGGTTCTAACTGTTCTGACAATAAAATCATTTAGCGTTGGCTTTTATATTTGATATGTACAGTTTGAAGTGATAGCAAAAGTGAGAGCAAAATGGTAGCAGAGTGGTAGAAAATATAACATGTATTGTTAAGAAATAGTTTAAGCGGTTATGTGGATCCATTACATAATAATTCTGGCACGATGAAGCTCATTTTCTATATCGAATAGTTCTTCCTCATATTCAGTATAACCAGCCTGTTTATAGACATGCAGTTGCTGAAGCCGCTGGATTAGCTTAAATGGATTGTTCCAGTAGACAAATTTAACAAATGATTTTTAGGTGTAAACAAAGCATTACCATTATCATTATTATCTTCATCATCAACATCATCATCATCATAACCATTATCATTATCATCATCATAACCATCATCATCATCATCATCATCATCATGATCATTATAATCCTCATCACTATTAATATATAGTCCTTTTTGATCCTTTAGCAATACCACATTTTGCACAGTCTGTGTTGCCTTTGATAATGTTGGGAGTTTTTCAGACATTGACAACTGTCCTAACACGACTTTCTGAGGAAATGATAAATGGTTTTTAACAAACAATGCACTATCTTGAGCTGCAATATATTTTTCTGGGACTAGTGTTCTAGCATTTTGAAGAGTTTTTTTAAACAGCAACGATGTTTTAACTGGTACACTACATTGATGATCACTCACACTTAAGACATCACTCTTTTTACTTTTCAGCTCACCTCGACACTGTTTTGAACGATGCTTTGAATAACGCCAAATAACAGTTCCATTTTTATTGGTTCGTTTTACAATATATGTATATCCTTTATAGTATGCATATGGCTTACCATAGCTGTTCGTTGATACTTCCATGTCAATGGTCAAGCATGAACTAATCTCTAGTCAAGTTCACTCGATAATATAAATAATAGTTTAAAGTTAGAGGAAAAGTGGGTGCAAGAGTGGATGCAAGAATGGGTGTAAAAGTGGGTGAAAAAGTTGGTGCAAAGGTGGATACAAGAGTGGGTGCAAAAGTGGGTGTAAACGTGAGTGCAAAAGTGGATGCAAAAGTGGGTGCGAAGCCAGTGTAAAAGGGAGTGCAAAAGTCAGTGTAGAAGGGAGTGCAAAAGTGGGTGCAAAAGGGAGTGCAAAAGTGGGTGCAAACGTGTGTGCAAAACTGGGTGCAAGAGTGAGTGCAAAAGTGGAAATAATATGGGTGCAAAAGTGGGTGCCGTTTATAGTAGGCATGAATTTTACTAGAATGTGATTTGTGTAAATGTAATTTCTAAACCCAAGTAGTGAATAGTCAGTTGGTTTTGATCTATGCAAGCGTAAACATGTCACATACACTGGTGATGGATACTCAAGGCTTTAAGGTAAACGAAAACAAGTATATATTTAAAGAGGTGGCTATTATTGATTTCACAACACGCGGGTTACCACATCTTTTTTGGGACTAGTGTTTTAACGTTTGAAGAGTTTTTTTAACAGCAACGATGTTTTATCAGTTACACTACATTGATGATCACTCACACTTAAGACCTCACTATTTTTACTTTTAAGCTCACTTTGACACTGTATTGAACGATGTTCTGAACAACGCCATATAACAGTTCCATTTTTATTGGTTCGTTTTACAACATACGTATAACCTTTAAAGTATGCATATGGCTTACTTTAACTATTCGTTGATACTTCCATATCAATTGTCAAGCATGAAATAATCTCCAATAAATTTCGCTCGATAATAAAAATAATAGTTTAAAGTGGGTGCAAAAGTGGGTGTAAAAATGGGTGAAAAAGTGGGTGCAAATGTGAGTGAAAAAGTGGGTGCAAAAGTGAGTGCAAAAGTGAATGTTAAAGTGGGTGCAGTTTATAGTAGGCACGATTTTTACTAGAATGTGATTTGAGTAAATGTAATTTCTAAACCCAAGTAGTGAGTAGTCAGTTGTTTTTGATCTATGCAAGCGTAAACATGTCACATACACTGATGATGGATACACAAGGCTTTATGGTCAACAAAAACAAGTATATAGTTAAAGAAGTGGCTATAATTGATTGCACGACACTGAATATATTTTTGAAATTTTGACAAAGGGCCTAAGTGTACTTTTGTTAATATCTCGCGAACCAAAAGACTAGGGCATTGTATGAGGTATTGTTGGACTTTTTGCCGAAGACTGCTGGTCAACAATTATGTTCCCACGGCCTTTTTAAAGATGGCGGCTGTAGTGTAACCTAACCTAACCCAACCCCAGAGGGGTGATTAAAAAGTATTCCAAGCGGCGCTTGCCGATAGGCAAACCAATAATCAAAGAAGGGTATGACAGACCTTGAGGCGATAACCCCTTTTGATTGATCCCTGTTGATTTGCCCCTTTGGACTGGTCCCTGTTTACTAGCCCCTTTGGACGGGTTCTTTTTTGAAGGGAGTCATTTTTGACGAGGCCCTGCTGTCGGGTCACTGTTGACGGATCCCTGTGGACGGGTCCCTGTTGACAGATCCTTTTGACTAATCCCTTTGGACCGGTCTCTTTGACATAATTTGGATAAATGCATGGGCTGTGGATTTTTTTTCATGGGACAACCCATAGGGTTCCGTCCAAAAGGACCGGTCCAAAGGGATTAGTCAAAAGGACCTGTCAACAGGGACCCGTCCACAGGGATCCGTCGACAGTGACCCGTCAGCAGGGGCCCGTCAAAATGACTCCCTTCAAAAAGGACCCGTCCAAAGGGGCTAGTCAACAGGGACCAGTCCAAAGGGGCAAATCAACAGGGATCAATTAAAAGGGGTTATCGCCTCAAGGTCTGTCATACCCCTCTTTGATTATTGGTTTGCCTATCGGCAAGCGCCGCTTGGAATACTTTTTAATCACCCCTCGTGGGTTGGGTTAGGTTAGGTTACACTACAGCCGCCATCTTTAAAAAGGCCGTGGGAACATAGGTGTTTACCAGCAGTCTTCGGCAAAAAGTCCAACAATACCTCATTATGCCCTAGTCTTTTGGTTCGCGAGATATTAACGAAAGTACACTTAGGCCCTTTGTCAAAATTTCAAAAATAGATTCAGTGTCGTGCAATCAATAATAGCCACCTCTTTAACTATATACTTGTTTTTGTTGACCATAAAGCCTTGAGTATCCATCATCAGTGTATGTGACATGTTTACGCTTACATAGATCAAAACCAACTGACTACTCACTACTTGGGTTTAGAAATTACATTTACTCAAATCACATTCTAGTAAAAATCGTGCCTACTATAAACTGCACCCACTTTTACATTCACTTTTGCACTCACTTTTGCACCCACTTTTTCACCCACTCTTACACCCACTTTTGCACCCACTTTAAACTATTATTTCTATTATCGAGCGAAATTTATTGGAGATTATTTCATGCTTGACAATTGATATGGAAGTATCAACGAATAGTTATAGTAAGCCATATGCATACTATAAAGGTTGTACGTATATTGTAAAACGAACCAATAAAAATGGAAGTGTTATTTGGCGTTGTTCAGAACATCGTTCAAAACAGTGTCAAAGTGAGCTAAAAAGTAAAAATAGTGAGGTCTTAAGTGTGAGTGATCATCAATGTAGTGTAACAGATAAAACATCGTCGCTGTTTAAAGAAACTCTTCAAATGTTAAAACACTAGTCCGAAAAAAGATATGGTAACCCGCGTGTTGTGCAATCAATAATAGCCACCTCTTTAAATATATACTTGTTTTCGTTTACCTTAAAGCCTTGAGTATCCATCACCAGTGTATGTGACATGTTTACGCTTGCATAGATCAAAACCAACTGACTATTCACTACTTGGGTTTAGAAATTACATTTACTCAAATCACATTCTAGAAAAATTCATGCCTACTATAAACGGCACCCACTTTTGCACCCACATTTTTTCCACTTTTGCACTCACTTTTGCACCCAGTTTTGCAAACACTTTTGCACCCACTTTTGCACTCCCTTTTGCACCCACTTTTGCACTCCCTTTTACACTGACTTTTGCACTCCCTTTTACACTGAATTTGCACCCACTTTTGAACTCACTTTTGCACCCACTTTTGCGCTCACGTTGACACTGACTTTTGCACCCACTTTTTGCCCCCACTTTTGCACCCACTTTTGCATCCACTCTTGCACCCACTCTTGCACCAACTTTTTCACCCACTTTTACACCCATTCTTGCATCCACTCTTGCACCCACTTTTGCACCCACTTTTCCTCTCACTTTAAACTATTATTTATATAATCGAGTGAACTTGACTAGAGATTAGTTCATGCTTGACCATTGACATGGAAGTATCAACGAACAGCTATGGTAAGCCATATGCATACTATATAGGATATACATATATTGTAAAACGAACCAATAAAAATGGAACTGTTATTTGGCGTTGTTCAAAACATCGTTCAAAACAGTGTCGAGGTGAGCTGAAAAGTAAAAATAGTGATGTCTTAAGTGTGAGTGATCATCAATGTAGTGTACCAGATAAAACATCGTTGCTGTTTAAAAAACTCTTCAAAATGCTAAAACACTAGTCCCAGAAAAAGATATTGCAGCTCAAGATAGTGCATTGTTTGTTAAAAACCATTTATCATCTCCTCATAAAGTCGTGTTAGGACAGTTGTCAATGTCTGAAAAACACCTGTAGTAAGAGTGATGAGGATTATAATGATCATGATGATGATGATGATGATGATGATGATAATGATAATGGTTATGATGATGATGTTGATGAAATGAAAATCCACAGCCTGCTTCCAGTCTCCGACCGGGTCAGGAATGGAATGAATGAAGCCCCCATCTAGCGGCGAGGATATGAACTATGCCGGCTGCCGAGGCCTGACACACTCCTCTGGGGCAATGATTAAATGAATGACAGATGAAATGAAATGATGGTGGAGAGTGTTGCTGGAATGAAATTGTGACAGGGAAAACCGGAGAACCAGGAGAAAAACCTGTCTGCCTCCGTTTTGTCCAGCACAGATCTCACATGGAGTGACCGGGATTTGAACCACGGACCCAGCGGTGAGAGGCCGGCGTGCTGTTGCCTAAGCCACGGAGGCTTGATGATGTTGATGATGAAGATAATAATGATAATGGTAATGCTTTGTTTACACCTAAAAATCATTTGTTAAATTTGTCTACTGTAACAATCCAAGTAAGCTAATCCGGCGGCTTCAGCAACTGCATGTCTATAAACAGGCTGGTTATACTGAATATGTGGAAGAACTATTGGATATAGAAAATGAGTTTCATCGTGTCAAAATTATTATGTAATGGATCCACATAACCACTTAAACTATTTCTTAACAATCCATGTTATATTTTTTACCACTCTGCTACCATTTTGCTACCGACAGTAGTGGCTACGCGCGCTAAAGCGCAGCGTTAGGAAAAGGGGCCAAGCTCTCTGCTGACTCGGTAGACGCGTGGGTTCGAGCCCTACCGTCGGCTGTCCTGGAAATGGTTTTCCGAGGTTTCCCCATTTTCAACACCAGGCAAATGCTGGGACAGTACCTTCTGACAGGCCACGGCCGCTTCCTTCCACATCCTTGCCCAGTTTCATTCATCTTCATCCATTCCATGTCTCATCCCGACGCGCAGGTCGCCCACGGGCATCGGCTAGAAAGACCTGCACTCGGCCTCTCAGGAGGCTACACGAAAAAAAAACGAAAAAAAACCATTTTTCTCTCACTTTTGCTATCACTTCAAACTGTACATATTAAATATAAAAGCCAACGCTAAATGATTTTATTATCAGAACAGTTATAACCTTTATAGTGAGCAAATCATACTAACAGGTTAGTTGCTACTATGGAACTTACTACAACCAACAAAGGTAAACAACGTGTACTCTATAAAGGCTACTCTTATAACTGTAATCGTCAATATATAAAAGGAATAATATTTTGGCGATGTTCAAAAGAGAGGTCCAAAAGATGCCGAGGCAATCTAAAAGGTAGAAATGGTAAGGTTTTAAGTGTGAGTGATCATCAATGTGGTGTACCAGATGAAACACTGTTGGTGTCAACAAATAATCATGACAATGCTAAAAAGCTAGTACAAGAAAAATATGTTGCTACTCAAAATAGTGCAGTGTTTAATGAGCAACATTTAACCCCTGCTGTAAAAGTTATGTTTAATCCATCTTCCACATCTCAAGAGTCATCAACATCACAGACTATGCAAAAGGTTGTGTTGTTGTTGTTTTAATGGGCTGAACTTCATATGCAAGAGAATCAAAAAGGATTAAATAGTAATAGAGAAAAAAGAAATGTATTTTGAATGTAACTATTGTACAAGTACTTATACTAAATAAATAAAAATATTTAATGGGTATAGTCTGTTTTTTCTTAATTGCTATACCCACGTCCTACTATATTAATGCCATTGTTAACCATCAACAGTCTCCACCTATGTTCAGAAAGAAAGTGATCTTAAACAATACAATCTTTCTATGGTTTGTGTACCAAGTATCATAATAATACAGTGTCGTCAAGCCATGTTCAGGAAATATTAATGTTAGGTAAGGGGTTCGAACCCTTGCTTCCTTGTACAGGATTAGTTTTTACTCAACAGCAACACTTAATACTGTACTTTGAAACATGTCACATCTCATTACAAAATGTCAACTGTATCGTTTTCTAAGACCCCAGCTGCTGACTAGTGGCTAGCAGACTATGCAACAGAAACAGTGTCACCATGTTCACCCATAAAAAAATCAACATTTATTATTCATTTTCTTATTATTGTTCATTAAGAGTAGTGTAAAGTTGTCTTTGTGACGTAACGGTTAGCATAGTTAGCTGGCACTCTAAAGCTCTTGAGTTCAATTCCAGCTTTAACATAAAATTTTAAAAGTATATTAGGACTAAAACAGGTCTACTCAGTCTCAGATGATCCAAATAAGTAGATGTGGTTTGATTCACACTTTAACGATAGAACACGACGGTTTTTTATTTTTTTAAATAATGATAGCCATTTGTTCATTTTTTTTCATTTTCACATTTCACACATTGCCATTTGTCAATTTTCCATGTATACGATTTGAAAATGTCATTTTAAAGTTTTTGGATTTCATGATATGGAAACAAGAATTTTCCATTTTGTTGTTTACACATTTGTCAATTTCCCATTTACATTTTTTAAATTGTCATTTTTAAGTTTTTAAATTGTGTTGATATGGAAACATGGACTTTTTATTTTTTTCCATATCACTGACGACACGTTTATGATTTAGTCCATCTTGAAAGTTTAGTTTTGTAAAACACACATTTGCTGATTTAAATTTTCTTGAAATCGTCCTAATGGAAGTGCTTGACCATGGCTATAGTGCATTCTCTTTCTGTTTGTTTCCAAAAACGTATAGGCCTACTACTACTTTTACAACTACTACTACTGTAGGTAAGACTGTTTTAAAAAATAACACCTATCTACCGCTGCATTAAAAAAACACAAGTATTAAAAAAACTACAGTATACTATTTACCATTTGCTCTATACATTAATTACCCCACCATCCTACCTTGCCGTGTTTGCTTTGGTTGAACAATCAATTCTACCCAGACACACACACAAGCTTTCTCTCTCTCTCTATCATTCTATCTATAGTCATACATTCACACACACAACCATACCTGTCTTTGAAAAACAAATACAACCATGCTATTTATTCTTGACATGCACACTTATCCCAAAGAACTTTTAGTTATACATTTAACATTTACTATTACAAAAAAATCCACTATTTACAATTACAAAAATGAATATTTACAAAATACTAAATCTACTAAATCTACTGGTTACAAAAAAGCCATGTCTCTAAACAATAAAATATAGAAGTCACACCTCCACCTTGTGGTTATAACCCTATGGTAGGCTAATACATAGGTCATTCATCTGCACTCATTTGCTATCCATCAAGGTAAATTTGCATTTTCTCTGTTCCACAAGATACAAATTTGATTGCTGGATTGTATCCTGCACTTTTTATGCGATAGAGCTTTGCCAGTTCATAAAACCGCTAGGTAGTTCTCTACACATAGCAATTTTACCACTGCTCTACCTACGCCTTTTGCTCTTTTGGCTTTCTTACAGTCTAGTGTGTGATAGACAACATTAACTGTATATTAAACCAAGTTCACCTTTGTATTTTTAATCCAAGTAATAATTTGAAAAGACACAAATGTAATCATTTTTAAACGTTATCTCTGTTTTGTTTTGTTTAATATGTTTATGACATGCATATTAACCTGAAATCGAACCCTGGTGAAAAGGCTAACAGCTTAACCACTGCACCACCATGTCCTTGTTTCTTAGTTTGACTCGTTCTAGGCCTCGGGCCTGGAAATCGAGTTAAGACCACCAGTACAAGAGCTAAAAGAGCTTACCACTGCAACACAAAATGGATAGCTGGTAACATTATACAACCGGAATTGATTATATTTCTGTTAGCAATGCATTTTGTCATCAGCCTACTGTCTGAGCACTGACAGCAACACAGTTTAGTTTACAACAAGCGAGTGTGTGTGTATAGATTATTAGCCTCAAGTATTTAAAGCTTGTTGTGTGTAGCGACCATCTTGTCCCGGTAACCACTGAGTATTTTTGTGTTTTAGCTATCTTCTTTAACCAATCAATTAAAGATAGTCTACTCTTAATTCTTGAATCGATAAATCAGAGTTTGTGTACACCATTTGACATTTATTAACCCATACCGGCAACCTATACTCTCTCTATACTGCAGTTTGATCTGAAATCAAGTTTCAATGGTAAAAGACTTGTCCGTCACCATACATGTAGCCTACACTAATTCTTTCTCTACCTAGCTATGTTTCATCACATATGGTAAACATCTCACATGTTCGTATCCGATTATTAGTCTATAAAATCTCAGGTCGATGACCTTGATGTATTGGGTATTTTGGGTAAATTCATTGGCCATGGGAAAGGGTTGACCATTCTAAGTCCTATGACACTCGCATGTTGATATTCGATTATTAGTTTATAAAATCTTAAGTCAATGACCTTGCTGTTTTGAATCTTTTGGGTAAATTCGTTGGCCATGGAAAAGGGTTGACCATCCTGAGTCCCATGACACCTCACTTGAGCCTCTCTGATTATTAGTTTGCGTGATATTAACAAAAGTGCAGTTAGGCTCTTTCGACAAAAATAAATAATACATTCAAAAACAGAATGTCACCTCGAGTCCAACGACCTCTCATACAAGTACCTAGCCTTATTGGTTCATGATATATTGAAAAGCTAATGACCTATTAGTTTTGGATCTATAAATCATTATTCAAAAAGCCCGCCCGCTTACAAAATCTCCCAAGTGCGCATGCGTAAAAACAAAACAAAAAAAACATGTTAATTCATAGTAGCAATCGACTTGTCACATGAGTTTCATGTGGAACAACGTTTAATTTCATCATAGCATTAGGGACCATGGGCCAGTCCATAGGGACCAGTCCAAAGGGACCGGTCTAAAGGGATTAGTCAAAAAGGACCCGTCAAAAATACCCCGTCAAGAAGGATCCGTCAACAAGGACCCGTCCACAGGGACTCGTCAACAAGGACCCGTCCACAGAGACTCGTCAACAAGGACTCGTCAACAAGGACTCGTCCACAAGGACCAGTCAACAATGACCTGTCATCAATGACTTGTCAACAATGACCTGTCGACAATGACCCGCCAACAATGACCCGTCAACAATAACCCGTCCACAGGGATCCGCCCCCCCCCACCCTCTTACAAAAGCCATGAGTGGGCATGCGTAAAAGAACAAAAAACAAGCATGTTAATTCATAATGGCTTTCCACCGAACACATGTCTCTTGTGTAGAACAACGTTTAATTCCACTCTCACATGTTGCACTTGGAAAGCGAGATTCTCTAAAAAATAAAATACCACCCCCTAGTAGGGGCAGGGTTTATTTTGGGGTGGAAATATGTTGTACATTGGAAAGGGGGTATCAGCCCGAGTTCAATGACACCTCATTCGTCAACATCTGACCAAGGCTTGCAATGGAGTACACTCAGCATCGTAAGGCAGCACTGTAAACAAATGGGTTCAATTCCTACCTCAGCCATCCTAGAAGTGGATTTCCTTGGTTTCCCCGCTTCAACTCCAGGCGAATGCCGGGATGACACCTAAGTTAAGGCTACGTCTGACGCCATCCAAATCCTAGCCCCAATTACAAAATACACACATTAATACTACTGTTACGTGCAAAGCCCGTCCCAACGTTATTAATTTGCATCTCCCTTACATATATGTATTCCCTACCATTTAAAACGACCGCCTAGATGGCTTGGTTTGGCTAATGAACTCGAGATGGCAGCATCTGTCGGCACCACAAGCCGGGGGCTGTGTCTTCTTCCGCTAGAGTGAGTAATTGGTGTCTTCTGGCATCGTCTCATCAAGACATATTTTAAAAAATATAGTTTTCTACGTCGTTAAACAAAAGACTATATATGCATCATGCCGCCAAAATAACTATATAATACGCACATTGTTATATTGTGTGTCACTCTATGATTGGACAATTTCGATTAACATTAATGCACTGCGGCCTATTACTGTGGTCTCCGCCATGTTGGCATCTTCACCGGCTGTCGTCTGGACTGTTTGAACTAAGTGGTCGTGAAAACGTGTCTCCCCGTGAGGCTGGGGGCTTGCCCCCTAGCCTCAACGAAATATGGATGTATTCTAAAAAAGGGAAATGCCTGTGCTCCTAAGGCTATTATTTCGTCATTTCGCCTTGAAGATGAAGTGTGGTCTATTTATTTTTACTGGCTACACGGAGAATCTTCGTGGGTGATCGAAGCGGTGTGTGTGCTCACGTAGCCATTTTGAGGCAGTTTATGTCTTTTAAAATTATTTAAAATGTGTTAGTTTTTTTGTTACTTTGTGTCTCCACAGGGGAAGAATTTTAAGGTACGTTTTATTATATAATATATATATTGTTATGGGAGCTCCGTTATTGGCCGTATATGGATGTTTTAATACTATATTTTATTTTGCATTCCAGGCCTAATATTTCTGTTTTGTTAATATTTCCTGATATGTAAATCTTGTTGTTTTCTTTTGCACCTTCCGGAGACTCGTTTCAAATTTACCGTACCTTGTAATTTATTATTTATTTAGTTTATTTTCTTTATGGGAATTCTCTTTGTGATTAGTTGTTTTTTTTATTTTGGTAATCTTAAGGATTGGCCTATTGTTAATTTGCTTTACGATCCGTAGCATCCTAAATTACCTCGTTTTAATCGTGTTAAGGTGTAATTATTTCCTCCTTTTCTTTTCTCTCTGGTGACGTTTAATTTTAAAAGGTAATTATTTGCCGTAATTCGACTAGACATGCAGTCATCTGTTTGGTGGCCATGTTTGTTTTTTGTTTTGCCAGAGTGCATTGTGGTCTAGTGAGTGTAATTCTCTTGGCGTCGAGCGGGACACTCAAACGTGTTGTGGTGGGAAATTAGAATTTTTTTTGTTAATCTTGTTGAGTTTCCTTGTGTTTTTTTGTGAGTGATCCTGAGTATACCACCGTCATGAAAGTTTTGGATTTGTAAATTGGTCCTATTTTATTAATTTTTTTAACTTTTCTTTTCATCGTGGCTTTGATGCCTGTATGTCGAGTCAGTTTTGCGTACCTTAGTGGTTTATCAAGCCCTTTCTTATTTGGTGATTCCTGTCTGTTGGCTTTCTTTCTTTTGGGCTTTATTATATATATTTTTTTTTAATTAATGTTTTCGTTTGTGCTCAGCAAGCTAGCATGTAAAGCCTTCTGTTGTTTCCGTAGGTAATTGACTTGTTTTGGCCTTAAGCCAATGTGCATCACCAGAGAGTTTTTTTTGTGGCAATAAGAGTTTTTATTCTTATGTTATTAAATTATATTTTCTTTCCCCTTTTTGGTGATTAAATGTTTTTTTTTAATTTTAAACAACTGTTGTGGCATCATTTCGTCGGTGGCGGTTCTGTGGGTTATCGAAGTGTGTCTGTAGACGAGCCTGTGCGTTTTCCTCTTCTCCACCTTCCTTCGCCTTTTAGGTGTTCTTCTGTTGGGACATGTCATCTGGCGGTGATTTTGCAGTTAGCGATGCGGACCTCTGAAATAAGGTAAGTTGGCCCATCCATCCTGGCCACACACCGGTGTCATTTTGGTAGCAGAGCGAGCTCGTATATCGCTTCTGCAGCTATCCCCTCCCCCGTACCCACAGGCTCATTTATGGACCCTTCTGATGCTGATAGGGCGGTTGCTGATGAGATGTGTCATGTCAGTGCGCTTGATGTCATTTTATGCTAATCCTTGTCGTTTGTTTGGTTTCATGTTTGCCTCTAAAATCCATGTGGTGATATATGAAGTGACCTGTTCCAAGCGAGGTTTCTGTGCTGAGTTATATCCTGTTTATGATGCAACACTCCCAATGAAAAAGAAGCTTGGTAAGTGACTGGCATGTGTTCTTGGCGTGGGAAATGCGGGTTTGTTCATTCTCTGATAGCCTACATGCTGCGAGTGAAGGCATTGAGGAGCCCTGACTGAAGCTGTTCGCCCTGTGATTTGTAGCAATTTGTTGTAATTTAGCTTCCTGTTCTGGAGGCAAGCAAGCGTTGACGTCTGCAGTTCTGGGCAGCATTGTGCATGATTTTGTATAGTATTGTGGCAGTGTTCGAGTGTCAACCTAATCTATGGTGTGGTTAATTGGTAGTTTATGGTATTCTTATGAAATTGTAAACTTTCCTCGTAATTCCCAAAATTTGTTTCCTTCTGTATTGTCTGCCTACTTTCTGTGTTTTTTAAAATTGCCGACAATAATAGTCTTTTGATTTGATTGACTTAAGAGATAACCTTGTGAATTTGGAGCGTTCTTCTGGGGTTGAACGTGAGTCAACTCTGCTTACTAGGTCTGAGGTTTTGGGATCGATTACTGGTAGTGGTTTGCCTGCCCCTCTATTGCCTGGTTCTGGCTCATCCAGACTAGTTTCCCCTGGATACGGTCATTCTTCTCATGTTAGATCACCTAATGATTTCCTGGGTCCGGCCGACCCATTGCATCCCAGTTTTTTCTCTGGCAATGTAAATGTTTTGTCTCCTGTAGAGGGTGTGCGAGAAAGCTACCCTGGTAATAATGTCTCTTTTCCGTATGCAACGTACACGCCTACCGTTAATTATGGGGCGATTCATCACCCTATTTCTAGTTTAATAACTAAGTTGAAGAATTTCAACCTAGATGACGTTACCCAGGAGGTTTTATTTTTAAAGCAAGTGGTCGAATTGGGTAACCATGCCTCGATTTTTGGAATGTCGGAAAATCAGATTTTACAACTGTTGTATCCTGTTGCATCCGGTATGCTGCGCGACAAGCTGATTGAAGCTATCCACCTCCGCATGTCCTTAGCCATGTTCATTAAGGAAGTGTTGTGGGTTTTTGTCCCTGTGAGTGCCCTTAGTACTCTCGAGCAAAAGTTCTTATATCGTGTCCAAAGGTTGGACGAGTCACTTAGCGACTATGTCAGTGACATTAAGGTATATGCCCAGGTGTTTTCATCCCCTTTAACTGAACGACAATTGGTATCGTCTATTGTAAATGGGTTTTCGCATCAATATAGATCATACATTACTATGTGTACCAGGCCTTCGTCATTTGTCGAGCTAAAACAGGTCGTTATAGAGGCTTTGGCTGTGAAACATACAGATTCCCTTCGTGTAGCTAAAGTTCCCCCTCCTTCCTTGATGTCTCGTCCCCCTCCTAAGGTTATGTTTCATCCTAGACCCAATGTTAAGTGCCACACGTGCGGTGGCGTGGGACATGTTAAGAAGGTGTGTCCGAATAACCAAGTTGTGTATCGCCAATGACGGGATATTTTGGAGACCAATTCGGGTGTTACTTCTATGGATATTTCTGTGCATGAGAATTTGGGCAAACCGTGTGCAGTTTCTGGTCGCCCTACTAATGAAAATCTTGATAACCCTTTGAAAACTAAATCATCACGTGCTAATTCTGCTTATGTATCTGACCTACCTAACCTGTCGGTGAGCAATGTCGTGGCAAGTCAGCCTAATTCTAAACATAATGTGAAACCGGTGGTGCGGGTGACCTCGTCATCTAATTGTAATCGTTTTAGAGTGAATAATTATTTTGGAATTTCTCCTGTGGCTAACGGAATATCCCCGTTTATTTAAATTTGTGTTAAAGACGAGTCCGTTTCTGCATTGCTTGATTCTGGTAGTGTTGCATCCCTTATAAGCGAGGTCTGGTTTTTAACTATGAAGAGTGTTTGCAATCTACCTGAGTTAGAGCCTAACAATGAATCTTTTATTTCGGCAAATTGTTCAAACTTAAATATTTTGGGTAGTATGACAGTCAAAATCCATATTCTAAATTTTTCTTGGAAGTTTAAATTTTTTGTTGCCAGAAATCTTTCTTGTTGTGTGGTCATTGGAGCTAATTTCATGTCCCACGTTGGTATGCTTCTTGATTTTGGTGCTCGCAACTTATGGTTTAAGTTTCATCCGCAAATTAAATTATCGTTTAACCCGGTTTTATCTTCTCCTGCTGTCAATTCAGTTAGTGAACCTGTGACTATTGAGGATCTCGAACTGGAAAATTTAACGAGTCCTCAAAAGGATGCCATAAAGAGGTTATGTCAGGAGTATAGTGATGTATTTACTGACAAGTTGGGTGTAACCCATTTGATGGAATACAAGATTGAGCTAACCGATTCTGTGCCGGTGCGTTCCAGCCCGTATCGCCTTGCCCCGCCAAAGATGGCTGAACTTCTTGAATTCTTCTTACTTCCAAATTCCCCTCTCTCCGGAATCCAGGCATGTTACTGCTTTTTCCACTGACTGGAACTTGTTTGAGTATGCCCGTGTCCCGTTTGGCCTATCCACTGGAGCCGCTGTGTTGAGCAGACTTCTGGACAAGGTGTTTTCGGAAATTAAATTCAAATTTGTGTACCACTATCTTGATGATGTGGTGATCTATTCTGAGTCCTTCGAGGAACACGTTGATCATCTGAAGGTTGTACTTGATCGGTTGCGTGACGCTGGCCTTACCGTCAAATAGTCCAAAGTTTCCTTTGCCAAGCCCAAAATTTCCTTCTTCGGACATATTGTTTCCGAATCTGGTATCTCCGTGGACCAGTCTCGTACTCAGGCCATCAGAGATTTTAAACCGCCCAAGAACGCCAAGGGTGTTGCTCGTTATATTGGAATGGTGAACTTCTTTCGCAAGTTCATCAGTAACTTTGCCGACCGTGCTGCCCCTCTAAATCACTTACGTAAAAAGGCTGTGAAGTTTGAGTGGGGTCCCTCTCAGCAGGCAGCCTTCGAAGATCTAAAGCTTGCGCTCTCTAACGCCCCTGTATTAGCCATTCCGGATTTTGGGAAGCAGTTCATGGTGCAGACTGATGCGTCTGGTCGTGGTGTTGGTTGTGTACTACTGCAAGAGTCTGATCTGGGTAGGCAACCCATTGCATACGCTTCTCGTACCTTAATGGACGCAGAGAGGAAGTATTCCATATACGAACTTGAGGGTTTAGCAGTGTTGTTCGCCCTGGAAAAATTCCGAATGTATCTTGAGCACACTAAGTTTCTCCTCGAGACCGATAACCAGGCCTTGAGCTGGGTGTTAGGGAAACCCCGTAAAACTGGTAGGATTGCCAGATGGGCAACTAGGATCCTGTCATTCCAGTTCACGGTCCACCATATTCGTGGGTCTGAAAACGCGGTAGCTGATTCATTAAGCCGCATGTATGAGGAAACATCCGAAGAGGAAATTCAAAAATGTGAACCCGTAAACCTTGTATCACCTGTAAATTATGTCAATGTCGTTCTCAGCAATTCCCCTATGCTTTTTGAAGATGTGAGGAGATTCCAGAAAGAAGATCCCTCCTTATCTAGTCTAATTGACCGAATCAATTTTGGTGAAGTGATCAAGCCCTACTCTCTAAATGATGGTGTATTGTGCTGTTCGTCTCGTCATGAGCGTCTACCTAAAATTGTGCTCCCGTCGGTCCTCATCCAGGAAATCTTTCGTTACTGTCACGAATCTCTTATTGGGGGCCACCTAGGAGTATTCAAGACCCGAGCTAAGATCAGACAGTTTTTAATTTGGCGAAGTATGGATGGCGACATCAGGAGGCTCGTTAGGAATTGTGCTTCATGTAATATTAGCAAACCTCCGGTTTCTACAAAGGTTGGCCTGTTGTCATCTGAACCGGCATCTAGACCCATGTAGAGGCTTTTTATCGACCATGGCCCGTTCCCTCGTTCTGGTCGGGGAAACCAATTTGCACTTGTTTGCACTGACGGTTTCACCCGGTTTAGTTGGATATTCCCCACCAGGCAGGCTACGACCAGTTCCGTCATAAAGTATCTTAATTACATCTTTGCATCTTTTGGGCCATGTCAGTTCCTGGTGTCAGATAATGCCAAGTGCTTTGTATCACATCAGTTCCTTCAATTCTTATTTCATTATGCTATTTCGCATGTAACCACCACTCCCTATTTTCCTAACCCGTCTCTCGCTGAGCGAGTCAATCGTAATCTCCGTTCTGCTCTGATTGCTTTCCACCACGACGACCATTCCAAGTGGGATTCTAATTTGAATTGGCTCAATTTTGCATTCAACACCGCCGTGCATGAGAGCACGCATGCCACTCCTTTTTCGTTAATGTTTTCGTTTATGGCTAATTCTCCGTTGTCTTATCTGTGGAACCTGCACGATCTCCTTCCAGACAGTTTCACGCCCGAGGATATGAGGGCGAAATTCGACAAGGCTAGAGAGTGTATTAAGATATCACATGACCAACTTGCCAAGCGATACAGTGCCTGTCGCAAGCCAACTGATTTGGAAATTGGGGATGTTGTGTACGTCCGCAATTTCGAGCCCAAGAGCGTCAGTAATCTAGTTTCTAGCAAGTTGACCCCTCGCTTCAAAGGCCCCTGTTATGTAGAGGCATTCTTGACTCCCGTTACTCTTCTTATTCGAAACCCTAAGGCCAACAAAATATCCAGGGTGCATCTGTCGCACATAAAACGAGTTGGAGAGATTTGTAATGAAGAAATGCTACCATAAACTTGTAAACAGATATTTTGTATAATGTAGAGTGACCCTAACCTTCATTGAAGCCTTCAGGCATCTGCTCCTTCTGGAATTTTGAATTGGATTTGCAAACTCTACTGGGATACAGCTTGTAACTGTTGGGTAATTCCCATTTAATGGTAAAAGGTTATCATCGTGTAATAGCCTAACCTTGTAAAATTGTAACTAATTTTGATGTTCTCGTAAATGATGCTAGCATGTAAGTAGGACTCGGTGGGAGACCTAACTCATGGTGATCTTGTATACCTGTTTCCTTGGGAATTTGAGTGGTCATTCCTCTACCATAGTTCCTTCTGAATGTATAGTCGTTCAACTCGTGTATTCTAGAAAGGTCTATCTAGTCTGTAAAAACGTAACCTTGGTAATGACCATTACTTCGGTAAATCTTGTTTTTTAATTAACTATTGTGAGCACGGATCTAGGGCATGGTCAGGATTTTTTCTTCATATAAATTCAAACTTGTTTCTCATTTGTAAAATGTATTAAGAATTAGTAATTCCTGTAAACCTTTATTTTTGAAATAAGATTAACTACTGTTTTATAAATGGCTCCCCACTCGTCGCATGATATCTTGCACATTGCTTCCACCTACTTCGTCTAAAGCTAACAACATTGGACTTATTGAAAATTTACCTAACGCGTCTCGGACTCTGAAAGCACTGCAGGTGCTGGTGTAATGCGTTTCTGAGGACTTATGGACACAGTGAAGCTGTTAAATAAGTGGTTTGCGAGGTGATCAATTATCCCTTCACTGATAATCTGACCCTGCACTCTTCCTAACCAAAACGATGCGGTTTTATCCATCAATTGGAGTTAACTGGTGAACATTATCTTCTGGAAACATGCTTGGTTAATCGACTAGTTATGGAGTACTGCCTATGCCTAGGCATATTCGTGAACTGTGTTCACGCTTAAGGGAGGGAGACTGTTACGTGCAAAGCCCGTCCCAACGTTATTAATTTGCATCTCCCCTACATATATGTATTCCCTACCATTTAAAACGACCGCATAGATGGCTTGGTTTGGCTAATTAACTCGAGATGGCATCATCTGTCGGCACCTCAAGCCGGGGGTTGTGCCTTCTTCCGCTAGAGTGAGTCATTGGTGTCTTCTGGCATCGTCTTATCAAGACATATTTTAAAAAATATAGTTTTCTACGTCGTTAAACAAAAGACTATGTATGCATCATGCCGCCAAAATAACTATATAATACGCACATTGTTATATTGTGTGTCACTCTATGATTGGACAATTTCGATTAACATTAATGCACTGCGGCACAGAGGAAGGATTTTAAGGTACGTTTTATTATATAATATATATATTGTTATGGGAGCTCCATTATTGGCCTTATATGGATGTTTTAATACTATATTTTATTTTGCATTCTAGGCCTAATATTTCTGTTTTGTTAATATTTCCTGATATGTAAATCTTGTTGTTTTCTTTTGCACCTTCCGGAGACTCGTTTCAAGTTTATCGTACCTTTTAATTTATTATTTATTTAGTTTATTTTCTTTATGGGAATTCTCTTTGTGATTAGTTGGTTTTTTTATTTTGGTAATCTTAGGGATTGGCCTATTGTTAATTTGCTTTACGATCCGTAGCATCCTAAATTACCTCGTTTTAATCGTGTTAAGGTGTAATTATTTCCTCCTTTTCTTTTCTCTCTGGTGACGTTTAATTTTAAAAGGTAATTATTTGCCGTAATTCGACTAGACATGCAGTCATCTGTTTGGTGGCCATGTTTGTTTTTTGTTTTGCCAGAGTGCATTGTGGTCTAGTGAGTGTAATTCTCCTGGCGTCGAGCGGGACACTCAAACGTGTTGTGGTGGGAGATTAGAATTTTTTTTGTTAATCTTGTTGAGTTTCCTTGTGTTTTTTTTGTGAGTGGTCCTGAGTATACCACCGTCATGAAAGTTTTGGATTTGTAAATTGGTCCTATTTAATTATTATTTTTTACCTTTTCTTTTCATCGTGGCTTTGATGCCTGCATGTCGAGTCAGTTTTGCGTACCTTAGTGGTTTATCAAGCCCTTTCTTATTTGGTGATTCCTGTCTGTTGGCTTTCTTTCTTTCTTTTGGGCTTTATTGTATATTTTTTTAAATTAATGTTTTCGTTTGTGCTCAGCAAGCTAGCATGTAAAGCCTTCTCTTGTTTCCATAGGTAATTGACTTGTTTTGGCCTTAAGCCAATGTGCATCACCAGAGAGTTTTTTGTGGCATTAAGAGTTTTTATTCTTATGTTATTAAATTATATTTTCTTGCCCCTTTTTGGTGATTAAATGTTTTTTTAAATTTTAAACAACTGTTGTGGCATCATTTCGTCGGTGGCGGTTCTGTGGGTTATCGGAGTGTGTCTGTAGACGAGCCTGTGCGTTTTCCTCTTCTCCACCTTCCTTCGCCTTTTAGGTGTTCTTCTGTTGGGACATGTCATCTGGCGGTGATTTTGCAGTTAGCGATGCGGACCTCTGAAATAAGGTAAGTTGGCCCATCCACCCTGGCCACTTCCCGTGTCAACTACCATTAAAATAACCCAGGCTATCAGACGAATTCCTCATACATACAAGTACATGGGGATACATGATCACAATGTCGCAGGGCTCTTAAGTGAATCAACAACAAGAAACGCATTTTGGAAAGATTGTCCGTTGCTCGGTACTGTATCTCCAAGAACATGTTACTGTAGTTAGAAAATGACCTTTGTGCAACTAGATTTAATATCCTGCGATATCATGGTCGTGTACATAAGAGTACATAATTTGCTTAGCATGGCAGCAGAATTATTTGAAATATGGTTTTGCTGGAGAGGGAAGAAGATTAATTGATTAGGTAGAGTAATAAGTAGGCCATCTTTCGTGGTCTATGAATACGTATTGAGATTTCAGTCCCATAGGTCCTGAGTTCGCATTTCAACTCAGCCAAGAAATTCAATACTGGTCTGAGGATTGCAACGGGGAACACTTATACTCGTAAGGCATATTAGAGAAAAGGTGTGGTCGAATCCCACGTGAGCCATGCTGTAAATGGCTGCCTGGGGTTTCTCACTTCTACTCCAGGCAAACACTTGGATGATACATAAATTCAAAGCTTCGGCTACCTGCTACCGAATCCAAGTCTCAATTAAAAATACACACACTATCGGATTTTTTATTATGGATACTCGAGTTTAGGCCTTAATTACAACGAAACCAACAGACCTATTGAAAAATGAGTTATACAAATATTTTCTTTGTTTAATTCTGCGTTAGACTATATAAGCCAATTATTTTCAAGTTTATTAATTATTTATTTATTTGTGGTTGTATGAAAAATTGTCCGTGTTTTTGACGTCTTTTCTAGGAACCGCTCACTTAAAACTATATACATGGAAAACTACTTGGCTGAGGGTATTGCAATTTTTATATGTGATAGGCACAAGTATTGGTAGTACAAATCTCAAGTTTCAATTTTTTTCAACTACCCGATAAAAAGTTCTTATACTTTTTCTGACGTAACGTTTTCTCAGCCCAGGATAAACGTACAGCAGGAAACTTGGTCTCTTATTTTGAAGCTCTCATTCGTGATTATCGGAAACTACGGCCACTGTAAACGTACGGTGTGTTGGCGAATTTATGAAGAGTAATATTAATGGTGGGTTTTGCGTGTTCCGGTCCGTGCGAGTAAAACCGACCGAGCTGGTGAATTCGAGTGCAGCGTTGCCGGGCAGTTGTGTAATGGAATGCGACTGACCTGGCTATATCCACATGCTATTTTCAGTCTTCCTGTTTACTACTTATATGCCACATCACATCACATCACATCACATCCAAATGCCTCAGAGACCACCATTGTATGAGGACGAACTTGCGCTAACATATTACAAAATGGTAGAAGTATGGAAGAAATTAATGTTTTATGCCGAGAAGCCTTGCTTACCGTTGCTCCTGAACTCTGGAAACAATGTATTAAACACGCTAAAAGAAATAACGACCACTACTGGGAGATAGATGGCCTGTCAGAAAATGTCCCTCATTTCGAGCAGGTCATAATTAACATGAATGCCAGCAGTTCTGATTAATCTGAACAGAGCCATTCTTCAGACGAAGAATACTGACTGAATTGCATATTATAAAGATATTATGTAAATAATGCAGATAGCCCATGTAAAAATTGTGTAGTCTGACATTTCCAAATTAGGAAGACAAACCACTTTTAAACCTTCCATTGAAGGTCTAAAGCCCTTATGTGAAAAAGGTGATGGAAAATGAAATTTGTACGAGGAAAGAAAATAAGAGGTTGAAAGGAAACTTAATTAAAGCAGTGTTCGTTCGTTGCGAGCCGCAACTACTGCAACTTAACGCGGCAACGCTGCACTAGATTTCACAAGTCCGCTCGCTTTTACTTGCACGGGTCGGAACGCACAAAACCTCCCATTAATATTACTCTTCATAAATTCGTCATCACACTGTACGATTACAGTGGTCGTAGTTTCCGATAATCACAAATGAGAGCTTCAAAATGAGACCAAATTGCCTGCTGTATGTTTATCCTGGGCTGAGAAAACGTTACGTCAGGAAAAGTATAAGAACTTTTTATCGGGTAGTTGAAAAAAATTGAAACTTGAGATTTGTACTACCAATACTTGTGTCTATCACATATAAAAATGGCATTACCCTCAGCCAAGTAGTTGTCCATGTATATAGTTTTAAGTGAGCGGTTCCAAGAAAAGACGTCAAATACACGGACAATTTTTCATACAACCACAAATAAATAAATAAATAATGAATAAACTTGAAAATAATTGGCTTATATAGTTTAACGCAGAATTAAACATGGAAAATATTGGTATAACTGGTTTTGCAATAGGTCTGTTGGTTTGGTTGTAATTAAGGCCTAAACTCGAGTATCCATAATTAAAAAAATCCGATAGTAGGCCTATACAGTCACCAAAATGGTACAGATTATCAGATAGAGTCCACACACCCAAGTAGATTGTTCTACATGTACAGAATGTTGCAAATAATCCCCCAAATGATTCTACAACAACTTCGTTCGCTCATTCGATCGTTCACTGTTTTCATCTTCTGGTTATACAGGACCCTGTCAAATACTGTTTATTAATGACACGGCCCTTTTATTCTTCAATTTCAGACAAGAAAATGTCATCGACCTTCAGGTACTGAGAATTCCAATATTTCCATAATAGGGTCCGACATGTCTCTCTAGAATATTGAGTATCTCGACCATGAATATGAAGCACCCATTACACTTGATTGTGCTCACTGTTCTTTCAATGTTTATCTGAAGCAGACAGTGATTTCTCAAGTACACAACAGTTGCAATTAAACATGTGCAGTATGTGTTATTATTATTAATATTATTAGTAGTAGTAGTAGTAGCAGTATTATTATTATTATTATTATTATACATTTTCCAAAAATTGTGCCTACAATTTGTGGACGGCAGATAAAGGGCAAGCCCCACCTACACAGCAGTGTCTCCATCTCCGTGTGTTGAAAGTAGAGTGATATCAGTTAGTCTGTGAACCTTGAATATCTGTTTTCGCATTTATGGCCTGACAATATGTTACATCAGTATACAGTTTTTAATACGCCAGCCCCGTGGTGTTGGGGTAGTGCCCCTGCCTCACAACTGGGGGCCCCGGGTTCGATTTCCGGATCCCTCACGGATTTTAGAAACCGACGTGAGGGCTGGAACGGGGTGTACTTAGCCTCGTGAGGATAATTTTAATAGGTGTCTGACAGTGAAACAGCGCTCTGGTCTCGGAGACCATGATTTACGGCTGAGGGGAACTAACACTCTCACCATGCGTCATCCTATAATCTGCAGGACAAATGGATGGCCAGCAGTCGCTTGGTAGGCCTTTCACGGGCTGGAGTGCCACGGGGTTGGGCTGTTTAGAGTTTCTAATAGAAAAAGCCATAATAATAACAAGATCTATTGAAAGTAATGTTCTTAATTATTATGATTTTAGAGAGGGTTATGTGCCAGAATTTGATCGGGAATGGGATAGTTAACGAGCATGTAAACCTCCTGATGAAAGTATCCCATATGTAAGCACATTTAAATGTCAGCAGTAGTCTCCAATTACAAATTCTAACAGATAAATGCTCCAACGCAGACGTCACAGACTGATGATTATGGTGTCTCATGGCATTACACAAAAGAAGCAACAAAATCGCCTCATATAATGAACTTATGAATGAAGACTGAAACTTGTCACAATTATATTGAGCCTCGTGCTTTAAAGGACCTGTGTTTCTTTCCCGGCTATGACAAGAAATGTAATTCAGTTCTGAGGACTGGATCGGGATCAGCAGACTCTTGTGTGGACAAATGAGAGGAGGTGACTTCAACTTCCTTTTCAACCATTCTAGAAGTTATTTACCGTGATTTCTAACTTCAACTCGAGGCCGCTGACAGAATGGTACCTAATTTCAGACCACGACCGCCCCTTTCCGAATGTCAGCCCCACGTACACGTACGCCTACACACACACACTAATGCAGGCTCTGCAATATAGCAGATTATCTGACGAATTCTACGCAGACACAATCACACTCACACAGCTACATCATAGTACATGATAACCACAATGCTGCATGCCCCTAGATGGAGAAACAACAACAACAACAACAACAAATATGTGAGCACAAACTGAGAAATCGTGATGTGCAAAATTCAATTGAACAGATGGGTGCGGCAACCTCAACAAGTAGTTCCGTGAAGTACTATAGGGCCTATTTTCATACATCCTACTTATGTCAATTGCCTCTATCAACATACAATATTTCAGTCTGATTGTTGTAATAGATTCGTAGATATTGAGAACCATCTAATTATTTCAGATGGTCGCCATGATGGATATATATATATGTAGGTCTTAGAGTTATGTACTATTACATGAAGATTATTGTGTAGGTGTAGTATTCAAACTTCAATCGCATGTTTACGTCACAAGAAATAAAGACGAGACTTTAAAATTTCGCACAGCTGCCATCTTGTGGTTATGAAAACAATTGAAAGAAATTAGATGCCAGTGGATTTAAATGTGTATAGGCATTTACCGCACCAAGTTTTACTGCGCTCGGATGGTTGAATCGTGAGAAACGTCCATTTAAATATTCATATTTCGCGTCGCCTCCATGTTGGATTTACGCTCATCAGGTTATTGAAAGTCCCATAGGTGAACTAATGTTCATAGCTTCAATCAGCAAACAAAATTTTAAATTGATTGCTTTCATAGATTAATGGATATTGAGAACTGTCTTAATATTTCAGATGGTTGCCATTTTGGATTTTTATATACAGTATGTAGGCCATAGAGTTATGTACTATTAGATGACGATTATTGCGTAAGTTCATTATTCAAACGTTCACTTCAATAAAAATGATTAATACACAGGAAATAGAAACTTATTTTTTAATTTCGCACAGCCGTCATCTTGAGGTTCTGTAAACAATTTAACTAAATTAGATAGCAGTGCATTACAATGCGCATAAACATTTGCTGTATTATGTTACACTGCGCTTGGATGGTTAAATCGCGAGAAAAGTCTATTTAAATGTATCTTTTTTTCTCTTGGCCGCCATGTTGGTTTCGTAGTTAACAGGATTTTGAAAGTCACATTGGTGAACTTCTAGTATTACCCTTTGTTACCGTACAAGATTTATGGGTGATATCAGTAATAGTTTTGGAGATAAAGAATGCCGGTTAAATATTTCGCGCAGTCGGCATGTTGGTGAGACGAAATAAAATTTGAGGTGCACGGTCGGGGTCGGCCTAAATCGTACTAAGATCATACAGAGTTTCATTGAAATCACTCCAGCCATTTAGAAGTTATTAGGGGGGGACACACACACGGACGCACAAAACACATACCCATACACACATACACACACACACAGACAAAAGGTGATCTCATAAGCCTATTTTTTGTCATAAATGAAAATAGGCTAAAAAATAGTTGCATCCTTAACGTTCTAGAGATGAAATATAATTCTTAACACTTTGAAATAAATAAGGTTGATGAGAAAGACAGACTACAATATTAAAACTCTTATAACCTCTGGCAATTAGATTGAACCTAACAATAACAACAACAACGACAATTCATACCATCTAATACACTGAGTGGTCAAAATACATGAAAAGGCACTGAATGTGAGAATAATATCGAGTCACTCCTCCATGAGCCTTGAAAACTACATAAACACATCGAGACATGGACTTTACAAGGAATTGGAATCCTTGAAGAGAGACATTGATTCACGCACCACGCAGTTCTTGTGTAGTTGGTGCTGGGTTCATGGAGCGCACACTAGCATTCACATCATCCCATAAATGCTCGATTAGGTTAAGAACGGGTGATCTGGGGGCCAGCCCATGATCGTCAATTCATTAGAGTGTTCATCAAACCACCTGATTGCAACCAAAGAGCTGTGGCATGCTGATTTGTCCTGTCGAAACATTGCATCTCCATCAGGGTACTTTAACGCCTGAAAGGGATGAAGATGGTCTAAAAGAATGTCCACATAATATGCACCTGTCATTGTTCCCTGATGCTGAAAAATAGGACCCATTTGTGGCCATGTGATCACATCCCAGACCATAACTGAGACATCTCCTGCATGGGCACAAACTTGTTGATACGCAGAATCCCTAACTTCACGGGGGATATGTCACACTCTCAATTCAGCTGGATACGGAATTCATCTGACCAAACTACTCACCGCCACTGTTCCAGGGTCTATTGTCGATGCTCGCGGGCCCATGACAGTCGTTGAGCTCTTTGTCGAGGGGTTAGCAAAGGGTCACGAGTAGGTCGTCGGCTGCTGAAGCCCATGTTGTCTCTGTACAATCCTGGTAGAAATGGGTTGTTGATACCCCACATTCAAATTATCCGTGATCTGACTCACAGTAGCCTGTCAATTGCTTTCTATGACTCTGCTGAGTTGACGTGACGTCCGGTTGTAAAACACTTGTGTTCGGAGGCTTACGCGTGTAGAAGCATTCTCTCTGCGATATTGAAGATCATTCCTAGACATTGTTGACCTCGGAAACCCAAATTATAGTGGAACCTCCGATTCATTATGACTCCTGCGTCTTGCGCCGATTATATCAACCCACAGATTCATCACCGATCCACTATTTAAAAGACCACTTGAGAAACAACCTCGGCACCCTAAAAATGTACCGGATTTGTACGGCCGGAATATGTGCCGCAGGATACCATGTACTGCCAGCATTCCTCTCATCCCGGTTGTAACTTGTCCTGTATCCAGGCTATAGACGGTCAAACTCGGTACTAGACCCACCTTTGATGTGTACCGGTTACCCCCATTCTCACTAATATAGTAGTAGACACATTAACTACGTGCTTCTCCATGCATTCACAAGGAAAGAAAATACAATCACTTCAAAGAACTCCTTGTTGATGCATAATTTTTGTTTAAAAGTGTGGTAGAGGTGACATATTTTAAAGTCCTATGGCGCTAAATCATGCACTACGGCTGCGAGGCCATCTGAAGCACGTCCGGAGATCATAAGTTCAAGTCAGGGCGCTGACAGCAGCCATCCAGAGTGTGGGTTATTCCCGATTTTTCACACTCCTTCTAGGCGAATGCCGGGATAGTACCATACTTCAAGTCCCCGGGCACGTACTGTACCCGAATTCCGCATAGCCACCACCTATTATCCGCTGAGATGGTAAGGATTGCAGGGATATTGATACCCAGCTAGATAAACCAACACTTCCCTACTAGGTAAATAACTAGGAAACTCTCGGTGCATATCGGTCATATGACATTACTACTAAGTAGTTACATACAAGATCTTAATGATCAAAAATTGGTAGGACGAGAATCCTGGATCTCGAGGGTGAACGGTCTTAAATACTAAATGGGCGCCAGCATCTAACTAGTAGTACTCTCGCATGTCAATTACCGAATGAAAAGATTATCAGTTTCTATAAAACGGACAAGCATACTCAAACAGTGCTGGCAAATTTTTTCAAACATGGACACTACATGAAATGTCCCTGACACAAATTAAAATTCAAAAAATAAAAATAAAATCAAAATTAAAATAAATTTGATAGATCTTCCATCTGTGGATAATTCATATGAAAAAGGAATTCGGACAACAACTATGTCCTCCTTACTCATGTTAAACTGTTACATTAAAATAACAATCATCTTTAAACTTCTCAAAAAATCTGTCAATACTTATGACACACCTTGTAGCAATCAGCTGTTCCTTGTAATATCAATCTCTTCAAAAACTCGCTATTTACAGTTCACACCCTACATAATACACTTATTTGAGCTTCGCTAGTTCAACAAACAAATCTAAATTAAATTATTAAATTATAAAAATTACTAGCTGACCTGTTCGATAAATCTCACATAATCATAAACCTTACATTCACCAATAGGTTTATAATTGTTACGTGCAATGCCCGTACCAACGTTTTTAAAATATGTATCTCCCCAATATGTGACTTCCCGACCTTTGAAACGTCCGCCTGATGGCTTGGTTCCGATTATGAACACGAGATGGCAGCTTCTATCGGACTTCATCGCTTCTAGCCGTGGTTGTTTCTTTCACCGCTAGAGTGTGTTTGTGGTGCCTTCTAAACTCATCCTAATCGAGAATTATTTGAAGGATATTAAATTCTACGTCATGGAACAAAAGACTGTATATACATGATACCGCCAAATTAATTACTTAATATGCACATTTTTGCTTGATGTGTCAAGCTGTGATTGGTCATTTTCCATTAACATGAATGCAGTGCGGTATTTGACTGTGTATTCTCCGCCATGTTGTGATCTGATAGTCTGTCTTCAAGAAATCAACAAGCGAGTTGGTCGAAAAAGTTGTTGCCGTGGCCGGGGGCTTGACCCCCTGGCCTTCTCGAAATATGGATATACGATAAAAGGGAATTGCCTGTGCTCTTCAGGCTATTATTTTATCGTTTCGCAGTGAAGAAGAAATTCGAATAGTAATCGCATCAAGATGCAGACCAGTGCTTGTGACCCAAACGAAGCATGTGCTGGGTGGGCCATTTTCAGGCAATCTAGTGCCGTATAACGTTATTTGGTTTGTGTGTTAATTATTTTATTTTATTGTGTCTCCACAGAAAAGTTTTAAGGTACGTTATTAATTTTTATATATTTTGTTTTGGAGCTCCTATATTGGCCTTATATTAATGTTTTAATTCTGTATTTTCTTTCGCCTGGTAGGCCTAATATTTCTGTTTGTCAACGTTACCAGTTATGTAAATTTGTTATTTTTCTTCGTACCTTCTGGAGATACGCTTTTAGTTTATTCTACGTTGAAAATTTTTATTTATTTAGTTTTTGGTAGTCCTTGGGATAGCCCTATTATTTATTTATTTATTTTACGATCCGTTGCAGTCTAAAAAGCCTCATGTCAATAGTGTTAAGGCGTAATTCCTTCCTCCCTTTTGTTCTCTCTGGTAATTTTAATTTAATTTTATGCTAATTGTTTGCCGTAATTCGATTTGACATGCGGTCGTCTATTTGGTGGCCATGTTTGTTTTTTGTTTTGCCCGGGTGCATTCTGGTCTTGGGAGTGCATTCTCTAGGCGTCGACCGGGAAACTCAAACGTGTTGTGGTGTTAGCTTAATATGTTTTTTTATTAACCTTGTTGGTTTAACTTTGTGTTTTTGGTGAATGTTCTTGTGTTTTTCTCCGTCACAAATGTTGTGGATTTCTTAATTGGTCATATTTTATTTTATTAATTTAATTTTAAATTTCTCGTTTCATCGTGGCTTTAGATGTCTGCATGTCGGGTCGGTATTACATACCTTAATATATTATCAAGCCCTTTCTCATTTAATATTGCCTGTCTACTGATTTTCTTCCTTTGGGCTTAATTAATTTTTTTTTAAATTTAATGTTTTCTTTTTGGTTCAGCAAACTGCATGTAAAACCTTATCTAGTTTTCTAAGTTAATTGACTTGTTTTGGCCTTAAGCCATGTGCTATACCAGAGAGGTTTTTTGGTGGCGGAAGGAGTTATATTAAATTATATTTTCTTGCATCCTTCTGATAATTAAATTTTTCTTTTAAATTTTAAGCAACTGTTGTGGCATTTTTTTGTCGGCAGCAATTCTATTAGTTATCGGAGGGTGTCTGTAGAACAGCCTGTGCCTTCCCCTCTTCTCCACCTTCCTTCCACCCCTTTTGGTGTTCTTCTGTTTGGGCATGTCATCTGGAGGTGATTTTCCTGTTGAAGCGATGCGGACCTCTGAAGAAAGGTTAGTAGGCCCATCCACGCTGGCCATCCTCCATGCCGGTGTCAATAATGAGAGACTTAAGGAGAAAGGTTATGTTTTCATTTCAACCAAATGATTATATAACATTATTTGCATTTAAGGATAAAGGAAAGACTTCAGAATGATACTATGACATGAAACAGGCGTCACATCGGCCCGTGAACAGCAATTATGGAGCGTATTTTCTTACAGCAACGGTGTTTGCAAATCGCACAATTCGTACATTTATTTAAAAGTTTTTTTAAGGAAATTATAGATATTTATGAAATTATAGTGCAATAAGTCACTGCTAATGTCTATTCCCTTTCATTTGAATGCTAATTTGTCACGATCGGTCGTTTGTGAGCGCCACAGGAGAGATCTATACTACTGAAATAATATATATGATAATTATGTTACAAATATTTACATAATTTGCACTATCGCGTCCAGTACGAAATTTAGCTAAGATTTCTGCAAGATCTGCCTGAATCTTTCTCGCTCCTTCATTCTCTTACTTAAAAGACTTTATCTAGATAAATTCACAATTCAATTGTTTCACCTCCTCTGAAATATTCTGTCATATCCAAGTGAACCTTCGTAACAAGCGATGAAGCTAATTACGGCTCTAAATTTCCATAATCAATGAATAAATACAATATCTTCCGTTATACTATACAAGACAACTCAAATAACGCTTATACATACTCGTGGTTCGTGGCATTAGTCTTCACTAACATATTCATCTCAATAATACACATAGTTCTTCCATAAACTTCATATACAACCTGTACAGAACGTTGCCTCGTTACAATATTCTTTATACCTTATTATTTAATAAACAAGTTCTTTACAGTATATAGCGTCTACAATACGCTCACATTCCAAAATATATCCTTCTCCTTACGACGATGAAGCACGGCATTACTAAAATAAAATACCCATCTCTATACATTCTCCCAATGTATAAGAATCTGTGATCCTACTCAATAAACACGCAAATGTGATATATATTTCATAATGCACACTAAAATATCCTCCTTCCATTATACATACTCTTCGTGCCTTTATAATACATTACTTGTTCCTTTCACATTATTTATCGTTCCTGTACAAATTTCTACACTGCCTGTAGTTACAATTTTACGCTGGCGTCTTTCATCCTACATAAACAACCACGTTACAATGAAAATAAAATTATACACCTCCTGAGATTATAGTCTGCACGTATTCGTTCCATTTAATAATAATAAAAATATATCATCCCTTCCTGGTAATAATCCTTGAATTTAAATTCTTATTTACTCATTTCAACTTCATTATGACAGCAGGTTGATATACAAATCACCTTGTCTTTCATACTTCGCATTTCACAAGTTCATAAAACATAGTTCCATTCGTATTAACTCTATCAATAAGTTAATTAATCTGATAATGTCACTATTTGACTAACACGTCCATAACGTGATTTTATTTCGATAATAATTCGTGTTAATTACATTTGTAATGTTACATAGTCTTATTCTCATTAATATTCAGCAATATGTTGGGGGTATTTATGATGGGACGAAGATATACTTTTATTGTAACCATCTATAACTCACGTTATTAAGTTGTCAATTTTATGTACATTTTAATGTTAATTCTTAGACATCAGCGTGTTTCGTTTTTGACGACTTTTTGACTTCTCCAAAGTATATGCCATGTATTTATAATCGTTCTATTCCCATCTCAAAATAGTATTAAGTACAATATTTCATCAATGCGATCTAACAATGCTTTCAATCAACTCAATCTATTAACATATCTTTTCTGCATATATTCTCAATACCTAGGCTACTATCAAAGCATTCCTATTAGTTACAATGTTACTATCGAAGCATTCCCTTCAATAGAATTGTTGCTAACGAGGTATTCCCTTCAATACAATTGTTACTCTCGAGGCATTCCGCTCTCATAAAACACATTCGTTTAAATCAAAGAGTTGTAAAATATACTTGCAAAAATTATCTAACATCAATAACATCCATAAGATTATTAATAAATGTCAAAAACGACACACGCTGACGTCAAAGAATTAACTTTAAAATGTGCATAAAATTGACAACTTAATAACGCTGAGTTATAAATGGTTACAATAAAATATATGTTCGACCCATCTTAAATACCGCCAAAATATGGCTAACTACTAAATATAGGACAAACTTTTGTCTACCTAAAGCTGCGGTGTTCTGCGATAACCTGGACTATTAGTTGAATGTTGAGAAGCGGCATTCCGATGACGCACGACTGGATTGTCGGTCGTGACCAGCTGAACAAGCATGTGGCTTGACACGCTCCTCTCCCCGCCGCGGTCACGGCTTCTGGTGTCCGCTGGGCTCATATCTTCCTTCTTCTCGAGTACAATAGCCTAGAACCCGTTCGCTTCCAAGCTAGGTAGCTTTGTAGAATTATCTCTTCGAACGTCTATCTCTCGTAGTTATGCATGTTATCAACAGCTGAAGTGTTTGTCTTATGAGATTTCCTAGGTGATATTGGAAACTCATTTCGTTGCAATATTGGTGAATTCATATATCTGCAGTTAATGTTGCAGTGGCAATCCGTGGTAGCCATAGTTGTCTGGTCCACTCTGGATTCCACCTCACTGAATGTAGATTAGCTTCCCTACACAGTTTAGTTACCCATAATGACTTCCAATGTAGATTCTGAATATAGTTGTCCTCTTCGACTCGGGTTTGAAATCATCGTGAAATATTTCTTAAAATGCAGTAGAAATATACTCGATATAATGTTTAATACGTTGTAGAACTTTCGTAGAAAAATGGTAGTACTCTTCGTTGAATAATTGTGGTGTAAATACAATGTGTTGTGTGTAGAAGTGTGTGTGAAAACAAGCAAGTGTCACTATGCCAAGAAGTTGTTGTGTGCCAGGATGCAAATCCAACTACACCAATATTTTCTTTTCCTTCCGACGAGGAAAATTTAATCTATGGAAGAGGAAAATACCAAGGGAAAATTGATCAGCTACTAGGAATACGGGAGTATGCATCATTCATTTTCCTGAAGATCAAATTGTGAAAGAAATCAGCGCAACCCGTGCTGATGGTGAGTCCTGCTTTTGTCTTTTTTGTTGTTATTCAGAGCTAAAGTAGTGAGTTTGATGTGATGTTATTTTTATATTCTGATACCCAAAATCTGTGTTAAATCATCTGGTACTAGAAGCAATGCAACTCAGTTCCTCTGCAATTGTATGTGAATGTGGAAAACATTAGCATATCTTGCTGGCCGGTGTGTTACCATTTGGGCGAACGTATTCCTAAATAACTATAGTAAAAATCAAACAAATGTTTGTGTGGAAGAAAGTGGTTCAAAACGATCATGGAAGGATAATGCCGGAAGTTCCAAGGAGAAAACCAGGAAAGATGCCGACTCATTCCAGCCCTCAGAACAAAACTACATTTATTATCAGAGCCGGGATTCGCTCTACTCGCTCTTGTTAGGGCTTAAGTGGAAAATCATTCATTGTTTTAAGAGTTTACCATTGTGTTGCACCATTCTTGAGTTCTGCTTAGTTCCGCATTACAAGAAAGAATAAAACATTATCATTAGTACTAATACCAGCCACGGTGGCCGAGGACGCAAACGCGAGAATGGGTTCGATTCCCACCTAGGCCGTCCTGAAAATGATTTTCTTAATATCCCACTTTGACCACCAGGCTAATTAATTAGACACACGTTTGCTGTCACCATCCCCAGTTGTATCTGGAGACATAATGTGATCCGCTTCGTGTAACCGGCCATGCGACGGTAGAGGAATTATCCCACGTGGACGATGCATAGCTGCGATAATATGCGTTTGGTTGGTTCTTAAGTTTAGGGGCAGGGTGTGTGTAGAATCTGTCTGATAACCGGTGTGAATTGTGATGACTGTATTAGTGTGTGTTATCTGTTTTTTAATTTAAGTACCGTACTGAACTTAGAATTTTTCAAATAGTTCCTACTTTCGCCGTCAAGCGCCACCGTCAACGACCTCTGGGCCAAGTTCAGAACTTAGCTACTAGACGCCACCGCAGTCGGCTCTTGGCAACGAACGTAGAAACCTAACAGCGTTGTTTGCATTCTTAACCTGTACAATTTAGCTTCACACAGGTGCAATTAGTGGAAAGTTCTTTAACATGCCATAAATCTATGACATGGGACCTCCGGCTTTACTTCCCCTCCGAAGGAAGGCATACCGAGGGATTTTTAACGCTCTTAAAAATCCGACGGCTTCGTCCGGGTTTGAACCCGCTATCATGGGCATAGAAGCTCAGCTTGCTACCGATTAGGCCACCGAAGCCACCAGAATATACGTTTAAAAACTATTATTAATATGAAACTTTTAATAATAATGCCATAAGATAACTGTTTTTGTAAACCTATCCTCACCTAATCCAACCACACCTAACGTAATCGCACCCCATCTAACCTAACCTCACCTAGCCTAACTTCACCTAACCTAATATCATCTATTCAAAACTACCGTCAACTCACCTAACGTAACCTAACTGCACCTAATCTAACCTAACCTCACCTCACCTAACGTCACCTATTCAAAACTAACCAAACCTAACCTAACATAGCCTCACCCAAACATACATCATTCATTCAGAACTTAACTCACCTCACCTAACCTAACATAATATAACCTAAATGCACCTAATCAAAACTAACCTAACCTAACCTAACCTAACCTAACCTCACCAAACCTAACCTCACCTAACCTAACCTCACCTAACATAATATAACCTAAATGCACCTAATCTAAACTAACCTCACCTAACCCAAACTAACCTAACCTAACATAGCCTCTCCCAAACTAACATCATTCATTCAAAACTTAACTCACCTAACCTAACCTAATCTAACCTAAATGCACCTAATCAAAACTAACCTCACCTAACCTAACCTCACCTATTCAAAACTAACCTCACCTAACCTAACCTAACCTCACCTAACCTAACCTCACCAAAAATAACCTAACCTCACCTAACCTAACATCACCAAACCTAACCTCACCAAAACTAACCTCACCAAACCTAACCTCACCTAACCTAACCTAACCTAACCTCACCTAACCTAACCTCACCAAACCAAACCTAACCTCACCTATTCAAAACTAACCTCACCTAACCTAATCTCACCTAACCTAACCTAACCTCACCAATCCTAACCTCACCTCACCTAACCTAACCTCACCAAACCTAACCTCACCTAACCTAACCTCACCTATTCGAAACTATCCTCACCTAACCTCACCTAACCTAACCAAACCTAACCTAACCTCACCTAACCTCACCTTATCAAAACTAACTGCACCTAACCTAACCTCACCTAACCTAACCTAACCTCACCAAACCTAACCTAACCTCACCTTTTCAAAACTAACCTCACCTAACCTAACCTATTCAAAACTAACCTCACCTCACCTAACCTACTCTCAACTAACCTAACCTAACCTCACCTAACGTAACCTCACCTAATCTAACCTAAACTCATACATTCAAAATCCATCCTCACCTAACCTAAAGTCACCCCACCTAACGTAACCTAACCTCCACTAACAAAACCTCACATAACCTTACCTCATCTATTCAAAACCAACCTCACCTGACCTAACCTAACCACACCTAATCCATCCTCACCTAACCTAACCTCACCTCACCAAACGTAACCTAACCTCACCTAAACTAACCACACCTAATCCATCCTGACCTAACCTAACCTCACCTCACCTAACGTAACCTAACCTCACATAACCTAACCTCACCTCACCTAACGTACCCTAACCTCACCAAATCTAACGTCACATTACCTAATCGCACCTCACCTATCTTAATCTCACCAAACCTAACCTCACCTAAACTAACCTAACCTAACCTCACATAACCTATTAAAAACTAACTTCGCCTAACCTAACCTCACCTATTCAAAACTAACCTCACCTAACCTAACCACGCCTAATCCACCCTCACCTAACCTAACCTCACCTCACCTAACGTAACCTGACCTCACAGAACCTAACCTCACCTAACGTAACCTAACCACACCTAGTCTAACGTCACATAACCCAACCTCACCTCACCTGACGTAAAATAACCTCACATAACCTAACCTCACCTCACCTAACGTAACCTAACCACACCTAATCTAACGTCACATAACCTAACCTCACCTCACCTAACGTAACCTAACCTCACCTAATCTAACGTCACACACCCTAACCTCACCTCACCTAACGTAACCTACCCACACCTAATCTAACGTCACCTAACCTAACCTCACCTAACCGAACCTAACCTAACCTCACCTAACCTAACCTCACCAAACCTAACCTAATCTCACCTATTCAAAACTAACCTCACCTAACCTAATCTCACCTAACCTAACCTAACCTCACCAAACCTAACCTCACCTCACCTAACCTAATCTCACCAAACCTAAACTCACCTAACCTAACCTCACCTATTCGAAACTATCCTCACCTAACCTCACCTAACCTAACCAAACCTAACCTAACCTCACCTAACCTCACCTTTTCAAAACTAACCTCACCTAACCTAACCTAACCTCACCAAACCTAACCTAACCTCACCTTTTCAAAACTAACCTCACCTAACCTAACCTATTCAAAACTAACCTCACCTCACCTAACCTACTCTCAACTAACCTAACCTAACCTCACCTAACGTAACCTCACCTAATCTAACCTAACCTCATACAATCAAAATCCATCCTCACCTAACCTAACCTAACCTCCCCTCACCTAACGTAACCTAACCTCCACTAACCAAACCTCACATAACCTTACCACATCTATTCAAAACCAACCTCACCTGACCTAACCTAACCACACCTAATCCATCCTCACCTAACCTAACCTCACCTCACCAAACGTAACCTAACCTCACCTAAACTAACCACACCTAATCCATCCCGACCTAACATAACCTCACCTCACCTAACGTAACCAAACCTCACATAACCTAACCTCACCTCACTTAACGTAACCTAACCACACCTAATCTAACGTCACATAACCTAATCGCACCTCACCTATCTTAATCTCACCAAACCTAACCTCACCTAACCTAACCTAACCTAACCTCACCTAACCTATTAAAAACTAACTTCGCCTAACCTAACCTCACCTATTCAAAACTAACCTCACCTAACCTAACCACACCTAATCCACCCTCACCTAACCTAACCTCACCTCACCTAACGTAACCTAACCTCACATAACCTAATCTCACCTAACGTAACCTATCCACACCTAATCTAACGTCACATAACCCAACCTCACCTCACCTAACGTAAAATAACCTCACATAACCTAACCTCACCTCACCTAACGTAACCTAACCACACCTAATCTAACGTCACATAACCTAACCTCACCTCACCTAACGTAACCTAACCTCACCTAATCTAACGTCACCTAACCTAACCTCACCTCACCTAACGTAACCTACCCACACCTAATCTAACGTCACCTAACTTAACCTCACCTCACCTAACGTAACCTAACCACACCTAATCTAACGTCACCTAACCTCACTTCACCTAACATAACCTACCCACACCTAATCTAACGTCACCTAACCTAACCTCACCTCACCTAACGTAACCTACCCTCACCTAATCGAACGTCACCTAACCTAACATAAACTACACACCAAACACAAAACAACTCTGAACATGAGGGGGGGGGGGGGGAAGCTAGATTCACACGCTCGCCCACGCCTAGATAACTCTAGGGTGATTATTAGCGTTGTTGATTATTGTTTTAGGGGCTTTGCGACATCGTGCTAAAGTACTTGATTGTTTGTAAAATTTGTTTGATAACCTGTGTCACTGTGCTCGTTACACGAGTGCGTGTATTATATAGTAATTGCTTGCCACGGTGGGTGACTGGTTATCGTGTCAGTGCAATAATGGGTAAATTAGCGCAGTCCTTAATATGCAAGAATGGTTACAGAAGGATAATGCTTACGATATAGTGTAGTGTTTAAAGTGCAATAATGATTACAATAGTCTAGTGTTAACAGTGAAATAATGGTTACAATAGTCTAGTGTTTACAGTGCAATAATGGTTACAATAGTCTAGTGTTTACAGTGCAATAATGGTTACAATAGTCTAGTGTTTACAGTGAAATAATGGTTACAATAGTGTAGTGATTACAGTGCAATAATGGTTACAATAGTGTAGTGTTTAAATGCAATAATCATTACAATAGTCTAGTGTTTACAGTGCAATAATAGTTACAATAGTGTAGTGATTACAGTGCAATAATGGTTACAATAGTCTAGTGTTTACAGTGCAATAATGGTTACAATAGTCTAGTGTTTACAGGGCAATAATGGTTACAATAGTGTAGTGATTACAGTGCCATTATGGTTACAATAGTGTTGTGTTTACATTGCATTAATGGTTACAATAGTGTAGTGTTTACAGGGCAATAATGGTTACTATAGTCTAGTGTTTACAGTGCAATAATGGTTACAATAGTCTTGTGTTTACAGGGCAATAACAATTGTTAAAATAGTGTAGTGTTAACTGTGCAATAATGGTTACAATAGTCGAGTGTTTACAGTGCAATAATGGTTACAATAGTGTTGTGTTTACAGGGCAATAATGGTTACAATAATCTAGTGTTAACAGTGCAATAATGGTTAGAATAGTCTAGTGCTTACAATGCAATAATGGTTAAAATAGTCTAGTGTTTACAGGGAAATAATGGTTACAATAGTGTAGTGATTACAGTCAATAATGGTTACAATAGTCTAGTGTTTACAGTGCAATAATGGTTACAATAGTCTAGTGTTTACAGGGCAATAATGGTAACAATAGTGTAGTGTATACAATGCAATCATCGATACAATAGTCTAGTGTTTACAATGCATTAATGGTTACAATAGTGTAGTGTTTACAGTGCAATAATGATTACAATAGTCTAGTGTTTACAGGGAAATAATGGTTACAATAGTGTAGTGTTTACAGGGCAATAATGGTTACAATAGTGTAGTGTTTACGGTGCAATAATAGTTACAATAGTCTAGTGTTTACAGTGCAATAATGGTTACAATAATCTAGTGTTTACAGTGCAATAATGGTTACAATAGTGTAGTGATTACAGTGCAATAATGGTTAAAATAGCCTAGTGTTTACAGGGAAATAATGGTTACAATAGTGTAGTGTTTACAGGGCAATAATGGTTACAATAGTGTAGTGTTTACGGTGCAATAATGGTTACAATATTCTAGTGTTTACAGTGCAGTAATGGTTACAATCGTCTAGTGTTTACAGGGCAATAATGGTAACAATAGTGTAGTGTTTACAATGCAATCATCGATACAATAGTCTAGTGTTTACATTGCATTAACGGTTACAATAGTGTAGTGTTTACAGTGCAATAATGGTTACAATAGTCTAGTGTGTACAGTGCAATAAAGGTTACAATAGTGTAGTGTTTACAATGCAATAATCGTTACAATAGTCTAGTGTTTACAGTGCAATAATGGTTACAATAGTCTAGTGTCTACAGTGCAATAATGGTTACAATAGTGTAGTGATTACAGTGCAATAATGGTTCCAATAGTGTAGTGTTTACAGGGCAATAATGGTTACAATAGTCTAGTGTTTACAATGCAATAATCGTTACAATAATCTAGTGTTTACATAGCATTAATGGATACAATAGTGTTGCGTTTACAGGGCAATAATGGTTACAATAGTGTAGTGTTTACATTGCATTAATGGTTACAATTGTCTAGTGTTACAGTGCAATAATGGTTACAATAGTCTAGTGTTTACAGGGCAATAATGGTTACAATAGTGTAGTGATTACAGTGCGATTATGGTTACAATAGTGTTGTGTTTACATTGCAATATTCGTTACAATAGTCTAGTGTTTACAGTGCAATAATGGTTACAATAGTCCATTGGTTACATTGCAATAATGGTTACAATTGTCTAGTGTTTACATTTCAATAATGGTTACAATAGTGTTGCGTTTACAGGGCAATAATCGTTAAAATAGTGTAGTGTTTACAGTGCAATAATGGTTACAATAGTCTAGTGTTTACATTTCAATAATGGTTAAAATAGTGTTGTGTTAACAGGGTAATAATGGTAACAATAGTGTTGTGTTTACAGTGCAATAATGGTTACAATAGTCTAGTGTTTACAGTGCAATAATGGTTACCATAGCCTAGTGTTTACAGTGCAATAATGGTTACAATAGTCTAGTGTTTACAGTGCAATAATAGTTACAATAGTCTCGTGTTTACAGTGCAATAGTGGTTACAATAGTCTAGTGTTTACAGTGCAATAATGGTTACAATAGTCTAGTGTTTACATTGCATTAATGGTTACAATAGTGTAGTGTTTACAGGGCAAAAATGGTTACAATAGTGTAGTGATTACAGTGCAATAATGGTTACAATAGTGTTGTGTTTACAGGGCAATAATGGTTACAATAATATTGTGTTTACAGTGAAATAATGGATACAATAGTGTAGTGTTAACAGTACAATAACGGTTACAATACTGTAGTGTTTACAGTGCAATAATGGTTACAATAGTGTAGTGTTTACAATGCAATAATCGTTACAATAGTCTAGTGTTTACATTGCATTAATGGTTACAATAGTGTAGTGTTTACCGGGCAATAATGGTTACAATAGTGTAGTGATTACAGTGCAATAATGGTTACAATAGTGTTGTGTTTACAGGACAATAATGGTTACAATAGTGTTGTGTTTACAGTGCAATAATGGTTACAATAATGTAGTGTTAACAGTGCAATAATGGTTACAATACTGTAGTGTTTACAGTGCAATAATGGTTACAATAGTGTAGTGTTTACAGTGCAATAATGGTTACTATAGTGTACTGTTAACAGTGCAATAATGGTTACAATACTGTAGTGTATACAGTGCAATAATGGTTACAATAGTGTTGTGTTAACAGATCAATAATGGTTACAATAGTGTAGTGTTAACAGTGCGATAATGGTTACAATACTGTAGTGTTTACAGTTCAATAATGGTAACAAAAGTGTATGTTTACAGTGCAATAATCGTTACAATAGTGTAGTGTTTACAGTGCCATTATGGTTACAATAATGTTTACAGTGCAATATTCGTTACAGTAGTGTAGTGTTTACAGTGCAATAATGGTTATAATAGTGTATGTTTACAATGCAATAATCGTTACAATCTTCTAGTGTTTACATTGCATTAACGGTTACAATGGTGTAGTGTTTACAGGGCAATCATGGTTACAATAGTGTAGTGTTTACAGTGCAATATTCGTTACATTAGTGTAGTGTTTACAGTGCAATAATGGTTACAATAGTGTATGTTTACAGTGCAATAATCGTTACAATAGTGTAGTGTTTACAGTGCCATTATGGATACAAAAGTGTAGTGTTTACTTTACAATAGTGTAGTGTTTACACTGCAATATAGATTACAATAGTGTAGTGTTTACGGTGCAATAATGCTTACAATAGTGTAGTGTTTACAGTACAATAATGGATACAATAGTGTAGTGTTTACAGTGCAATAATGGTTACGATAATGTTGTGTTTACTGTGCATTAATGGGTACAAAAGTGTAGTGTTAACGGTGCAATAATGGTTACAATACTGTTGTGTTAACATTGCAGTAATGGTTACTAAAGTGTATTGTTTACACTGCAATAACGGTTACAATAGTGTAGTGTTTACAGTGCAATAATGGTTACAATAGCGTAGTTTTTACAGTGGAATAATGGTTACAATAGTGTAGTGTTTACAGTGCAATAATGGTTACAATAGTGTAGTGTTTACAGTGCAATAATGGTTACAAAAATGTAATGTTTACGGTGCAATAATGGTTACAATGGTGTTGTGTTTACAGTGCAATAATGGTTACTACATTGTATATATGGTGTGGTACACCATTACAGAACGGTAAATCGTGTGGTACACCTTTACAGAACGGTAAATCTTGTGGTACACCATTACAGAGCGGTATATCGTGTGGTACATCATTACAGAGCGGTATATCATGTGGTACAACTTGACTTCAAGGAAAAATTACTCCTAAAAATGTGCAATTATATATATATATATATATATATATATATATATATATATAAGATACTTGTGGAAGTATTTAACACTCCGAACACTTGAGCATATTTCAACATTAATATAAGCATGCAAGTGATCCTATTGCCCTTCGAAATAGTCCCCTCCCGTAACTATACAATGCTGAGATCGGCGATACATGGCCTGGAAACTTTGCAAGATGGCGTCTTTTTTATGGTATTCAAAACGTTGCGTTCGGTGAATAAAGTCAGAACGGTCGACCTGGCAACATTGGCGACGCACAAAGCAACGTGTAAGACTTGTTTGACACAGAGCGTGTTTAGAAGGATAAATTTGTGCAACCTACCATTCGCAATATTGTGTAGGGTGGGTATTTTGTAAGTATTTTTATTCTCAATTGCATTTTGTGACTATTTTGAATCTAAATTACATTTTGTAAGTATTTTCTAACTAAATTGCATTTTGTAAATATTTTCAATTCAAATAACAGTACAGTAAGCAAGTAGTTAGTTTTAGTTGTAAGCAGGTAGTTAGTTTGTCTATAGATATATGTCATTGTTCTATTAGACTGTGGTGTGTGAGTGTGTCTGGTAGCAGTTGCATTGTTTATTAGTTATAGTTCATTGTTTCAGTAGACTGTGATGTGTGAGGGTGCATGTGAGTGTGCCTGGTGACAGACTGTTTTAGTGGTAGTATTTGTTGTTGGAGGAACTTTAGTATTTTTTTCTTTAGTAGAATTTTGGCATTTAATTGTTAGTACGGTAGAAGGTTAGTATTTTTGTTAGTAGAAGTGCTCTTTACTTATTCTGAAAGGGAGTAGCAGCCTTTCAGAATAAATCAATTCTTTACTAGTCTTATAGACGGTTAAGATATTGATAATATAAGCCAACAAATGGCTACACTGCGTTCTACTGCACGGCTGAAAGCAATGGGAAACTACAGCCGTAATGCTATTCCCGAGGATATGCACCTCTCTATGCATATTTACAGGTGATGATGGCCTCCTCCCTTGTAAAATTTCAATCCGGAGGTAAACTAGTCCCCCGTTCGGATCTCCGGGTGGGGACTACTCGAGAGGGGGTTAACATCACAGAAGTGACAAAGAGGAAATCTGACATTCTACGGATCGGAGCGTGGAATGTTAGAAGTCTGCTAGGAAGTGGAAGGTTAGAAAACTTAGAAAGGGAAATGGATAGGTTGAGGTTGGATTTGGTTGGGGTTAGTGAAATGCGCTGGCAGGAAGAACAGGACTTTTGGTCAGGAGACTATAGGGTCATTAGCACTAAATCAAACAATGGCCAAGCAGGGGTTGGCCTCATATTGAGTAGGAAACTTGGACAGCGGGTGGAATATTATGAGCAATATAATGAACGGATTATTGTAGCAAAAATCAATACTAAACCTACCTGCACCACAGTGGTACAAGTCTATATGCCTACCAGTCAAGCTGATGATGAAGATGTTGAAAAGGTCTACGAAGAAATAGATGAAATTCTGAGGTATATCAAGGGTGATGAAAATGTTATAGTAATGGGAGATTGGAATGCTGTGGTAGGAAAAGGGAGAGAAGGGAAGATAGTAGGAGATTTCGGATTAGGTGAAAGGAATGATCGAGGAAGCAGGCTGGTAGAATTCTGCACCGAGCATGAGTTGGTCATAGCTAACACCTTATTCAATAACCACAATAGAAGAATATACACATGGATGAGACCAGGAGATACAGGGCGTTACCAAATCGACTTCATTATGGTCAAGCAGAGGTTTTGAAACCAGATTTTGGATTGTAAAACATATCCTGGTGCTGACATAAACTCTGACCACAATCTGGTTGTTATGAAATGCAGATTAAAGTTGAAGAAACTGAAGAAAAGTCAAAAGCCAAAAAGGTGGGCAATAGACAGACTGAAAGAGAAAGATGTGAACGAAAGATTCAAGAAGATTATAAAGGAAGGACTAATGAAAAACCCTAAACAAACTTCAATTGCAGACGAATGGGCACTTTTGAAGAATGAAATAACAAAATCCGCAGAAGAAAACATTGGTAGGAAAGAAAGAATAGGTAGAAAACCGTGGATCACTCAGGATATACTAGAATTGATGGATGAAAGGCGGGAACACAAGAATGTAAGAGATGAAAAGGGGAAAAAAGAATACAGACGTCTGAGAAATGAGGTTAACAAGAAGTGCAAGGAAGCGAAAGAAGAATGGTTGAAAGAGAAATGTGCAGGTATAGAAAATTGTCTGAAATTAGGAAAAGTAGACAGAGCTTATCGAAGGATTAAGAATACTTTTGGGGAAAAGAAGACTAAGAGCTGTAATATTAAGGGCACACATGGAAAGCCTCTAACAGATAGGGAAGAAAATGTTGAGAGATGGAAATTTTACATAGAGATTTTGTATAAGGGAAAGGAGATTGAGAATCATGTAATGGAAAGGGAGGAGGAAATTGATGAGGATGCGAAAGGAGATTTAATATTGAGATCAGGATTTGATAGAGCTTTGGAAGACTTAAGCAGGAACAAAGCACCAGGCATAGATGATATACCGATTGAGTTGCTACGCTGCATAGGAGATGAAGGTCTGATCAGGTTATTTCACTTGGTGTGTAGGATTTATGAGACAGGTGGGGTACCCCCTGATTTCAAGAAGATTGTAATCATCCCTATACCAAAGAAAGTGGGAGCTGACAGATGTGAAGATTACCGTACAATCAGCTTGATTACTCATGCTTCAAAGATCCTGTCTAGAATAATTTACAAGAGGATTGAAAGCCAGATAGAAACGGAGTTGGGCGAAGACCAGTTTGGTTTCAGGAGAAATGTAGGAACAAGGGAAGTCTTAGGCTGTTTTTGGAAGGTAGAATAAGGAAAGATAAGAGAACGTTCATGGCTTTTGTAGACTTAGAAAAGGCTTTTGATAACGTTGATTGGACTAAATTGTTTGACATTTTGAAAACGATTGGAATAAAGTACAGGGATAGGAGGGTGATATACAATCTATACAGAGACCAGACAGCAGTCATTCGAGTTGAAGGACATGAGAGAGAAGCTGGTATTCAGAAAGGTGTAAGGCAAGGCTGCAACTTATCACCCATACTTTTCAATCTTTACATCGAACAAGCAATTAAGGAAATTAGAGAAAAAATTAATGTGGGAGTGAAGATTCAAGGAGAAATAATTTCAACTCTGAGATTTGCTGATGACATCGTCATCTTGGCCGACAAGCCTGAGGATTTGAATGAGTTTTTGAATGGTATGGACTCCGTCTTACGGAAGGAATTCATGATGAAATTTAATAAATGTAATACAAAAATACTGGAATGCAGCCGAAATAAATCAGAAACCTCTATGGAGATCAAATTGGCAGGTGAAAAGCTGAAGGAAGTAGGAGACTTCTGTTACTTAGGAAGCAGAATAACCAGTGATGGACGAAGCAAAGAGGATATAAAAAGTAGGTTGGCTCAGGCAAGGAAAGCATTTCTACAAAATAGGAATCTGCTGACATCGAATATAGATTTAGGTATTAGAAAGTCATTTTTGAAAGCCTTTGTCTGGAGCGTGGCGCTCTATGGAAGTGAAACTTGGACTATTGGTGCAGCAGAAAAGAGGAGAATTGAAGCATTTGAAATGTGGTGTTACAGGTGAATGATGAAGATCAGATGGGTAGATAGGGTTACAAACAAAGAGGTATTAAGACGAGTGGGAGAGGAGAGATGTTTCTGACGACTGCTAATGAAGAGAAGAGATAGGTTGGTAGGACACATACTAAGACACCCAGGAATAGCAAGCTTAGTTATGGAAGGAAGGGTCGAGGACAAGAACTGTAGGGGTAGACAAAGGTTAGAATATGTTAAACAGATTGCCTCGGATGTAGGGTTGGTAGCTATGTAGAGATGAAACGATTAGCCCAGGACAGGGAGGAAAGGAGAGCTGCATCAAACCAGTCAAAAGACTGAAGACTCAAACAACAACAACTTATAGTCGAAGTTCAGTAGAATATCTCGTTTCTTATAAAAGCGTTGTCATAAATTGTAATCGTAGCTATAAGTTCTCTATGTTATACTGTCGTGTTCTTTAACGGGCGATTTCTCTTCTCATTGAGTGCAAGTGAGGGCTCTCCCTTGGTCAACGTATTTTTCTCCTGTCGCTCTCAATCTATGCAGTATTTTCGCTGGAGTGTTAGTTAACTAGGTCTTGACTCGACCACTCGAAGTAATGGAATGAATATCCTTCTCAGCTGCTGCTAGTCTCTTGGGTTCAAAATGGCGATTTCTAGCCTCGCACATATATTAATTACTCTTATTTACAGATATCTCCTCTCGTAGTTATAAATGTTGAATTCTGTTTCGATAAATACATTTCATTTCTCGTCCTCTTGATATTAGTGTGGTTTAATTCTTTATAATTTCCATTTTAAAATATTATAATATTTTGTTCCTCAGATTTATAGATTAATCTGATTGGTTGTCTAGTTGTCATGCAGATTTCATGATTCTAGACATGGAAATTAGTGACGTGTGCCAAATATGTCTTTCTTCGTCTTAAAAAAAGTGTTGCGTGCAACTCCCCTGTTGACGCTGGCTCGGCTGATATAAACCTGTTCTTGACTGCTAACTTGTAACTTTGGTCATAATCCGGCTACTATAAACTAGATTCTCCCCTTGGTTAAAGTAAAATTCACAGAATCAACTCCATTCTGGCTTGTTATAAATGCTGTAATATCCTTCTACAACTCGTATATAGCTTTCATTATCTTCACCGAATACTTGTGTGATAAAAATTTGTTCATACTGCTTCTTTATTTCTTAGCATAAATTGTCACGTAAGACAGTTCGAATGTTGCCTCATGTATTTTCTTACAGATACTAAATTCGAGTTCAGTACCTTAACCCTATCCCTAAATACAGTTACACAAACTATTACAGTCATTACAGTACATCAATACACCCAACTATACGGGGTTGTTGACCAAGATGTCCCAAGCAGCTAAATATGAATTAACGACAATGTTCTAAGAAAACAACTGTATTCTCTTCTAAACGTAAATATTGGGATGTTACATAGCCAGTGACGATTCTTCCAAATGAAGCTATCGTATCGGGTTATGACACCTGCATAATGAAGGACTATAATAATATTACCAGCACATATTTATCTATTATACGAGTTTATACAACAAGTAGTTCCGTGAAGAACTAAATAGCCTATTTTCATATATCCTACTTATGTTAATTGCCTGTATCAACATACAAATTTCAGTCTGATTGCTGTTATAGATTCGTAGATATTGAGAACCGTTTAAATATTTCTGATGGTTATCATGTTGGGTTTTAATATATAGGCCTGAGTCATGTACTGTTACATGAAGATTATTGTGTAGGTGTTTCATTCAAACTTCGATCGCATGGTTAGGACACAAGAAATAAAAACGAGATTTTAAAATTCGCTCTGCCACCATCTTGTGGTTATAAAATAATTACCTAAATTAGATGCCAGTGGATTACAATTTATATACGCATTTACTGTACCATGTTTCAGTGCGCTCGGTTGGTAAAATCGCGAGAAACGTCCATTTGAATATTTAAATTTCGCGTCGCCGCCATGTTGGATTTGTACTCACCAGCTTATTAAACGTCCCATGGGTGAAATCATGTTCATAGCCTTTGTTGTTTGAGTCTTCAGTCTTTTGACTGGTTTGATGCAGATCTCCATGCCTCCCTGTCCTGAGCTAATCGTTTCATTTCTACATAGCTACCACACCCTACATCCGAGACAATCTGTTTAAAATATTCCAACCTTGGTCTACCCCTACAGTTCTTGTCCTCGACCCTTCCTTCCATAACTAAGCTTGCTATTCCTGGGTGTCTTGGTATGTGTCCTACTAACCTATCTCTTCTCTTCATTAGCAGTCACCAGAAACATCTCTCCTCTCCCACTCGTCTTAATATCTCTTCGTTTGTAACCCTATCTACCCATCTGATCTTCATCATTCTCCTGTAACACCACATTTCAAACGCTTCAATTCTCCTCTTTTCTGCTGCCTCTATGCACCAACAAAATTTCAGTTTGATTTCTGTCATAGATAAATAGATATTGAGAAACGTCTAAATATTTCTGATGGTGACCATGTTGGATTTTAATAAATGTAGGCCATAGTGTTGTGTACTATTAGATGAGGATTATTGTGTACGTTCATTATTCAAACGTTGATATCTATCGCATGATTAGAACACAAGAAATAAAAACTGAATTTTAAAATTTCGCACAGCCGCCATCTTGGGGTTATTTAAACACTTGAACTAAATTAGATGTCAGTGCATAAAAATTAGCTGTACCAAGTTTCACTGTAATCGGATGGTTAAATCACGAGAAAACTTTATTAAAATTTTTCAAATTCGCTTGGCACCATGTTCGTTTTCTATTTAACAGGTATTTCAAAGTCACATAGGTAAATTTCTATTTGTAGTCTTTATAACCGTACAAAATTTCAGGATGATATCGGTAATAGTTTCGGAGATATAGAATGCTGGTGAAATAATTCGCTCCACCGCCATGTTGGATTAGTAAGAAGTAATAAAATGTAAAGGTCACGGTCGGGGTCGGACAAAATAGTACTATGACTCTACCGAGTTTCATTGAAATCGCTCCAGCCGTTTAGATTTTATTAGGGACACACACACACACATACACACGCACAAATAAACCCACGGACAAAAGGTGATCTCATAAGCCTATTTTTAACCTACTCCCGATTTTGGCACAAAAAAGTAGACTTATGAGATAAACCCAGGGCCCAAAATTGGTTGTGTCTGTGAGTGTGTATGTGTGTATCTGTGTGTACGTGTCTGTACTCTGCACATAGATGACCAGTATCAATTCAAACATGGTGAAACCGAATTGAACAAAATTTGGTACAGAGGTAGCACAAGGAAAGGGCATCTCAGTGTCATGTTTTATATCGCCGCCATTTTCATCGAAACGTAATGGCCAAATGTTCAAAGCTTAAATCAAATTCAGACTAACCTAATCATTTGATCTCTGCCAAGTTTTGCAACAGCATACCTAAATGTGGGAAGCGCCTTTTGACTGAGCTACAAGGTCATTATCCCAATAGTTTGCTGATGGCGGCCATGTATGTGTGCAGATTGATTCCCCCTATCAATTCAAACACAACGAAACCCAAATCGGACCATTTTTGGTACAAAAGTAGTACTAGCAAGGGACAACTCAGTGTCATGTTGTTTATCGCCACCATCATAACAAAAAGAAATGGCGCCCACCCAAATGTTCTGAGCTTAAATCAAAGTACTACTATTCTAATCATCCGATCTCTACTAAATTTTGCAACAATATACCTAAATGAGGGAAGCGTCTCTTGCCCAAACTACAAGGTGATCTGCCAAATAGATTCAAGATGGTGGATGTATGAATCGTGCAAGTATTATAGCAAAACCAAACCTTACGATTCAAGAAGGCCTGGCCTTACCAGATACGATCATCGTACATAGGGGGTTTATACTGTCCTCAAGGAAGTGACCGGTAGGATATTAGCATATTATAATAGAATATGTAACCGTAGAAGGGACTAAGAGGTCAGGTTGACCGTACCATATCGTTGTGGGTCCGTGCCGTACCGTTGACAAAATGGCCGCTATTTTTGCTCGAAAATCCATATATTTCCGTAACTGCGTAGTTCATATCCTTTTAGGAATATACTGACCAATATAATACATATCTAGTATCAAATGGTTTATAGAAACACCTGAAAACGCTAATGAAATCGTTGATTTCAACACAAAATATGATACAGTTATACTAAACCAGTGGTTTACTATGTATTATCGTAGCGCATCCATAACGTTATGGTAGTGACCTGGTGTCATAGTCTTGTGGTTCGTGGTTCAAATGCCTGCAGGTTAATTTTTTTACTTTTTTTTGTGGGGGGGGGGGGTATTTATTGATTTATAACCACTTACACGTTCTAATGTTAAGCATATACAGTGTGTATTTGCAATCGAAAATATTATATAATTATATACTTATAACCAGTGTTAGGATTTATAAGTGCGAATTTCATATGTAAAAATGATGGGAAAAGGTGCTCTTTTATGGCAAAAGAGGGGACAAAAAGGTGCTGTTTTATTCAACTAATTTTCTCTTTCCTCTATTCTAGATTATTGAATTACAAACAAGTACATCAAATCACAAAGTTTAATGTTTATACAATTTTTGCGAGTTAACCCCTTGACGAGTAATGAGAGTATTAAATAAATATTGTAAGAAAAGAAAGCAAAATGAAGCAGGGTGAAGAAATCCCTCAGGAAGTCTTGACACTGAACGGAAGGACCTGAGATAAACCAAGGGTTCACGGTGGCTTCAGAAGGGTCGTAAAAGGAAGTGTGGACGATTAGATTTTGTCAGCGAGCCATTGGGGCTTGTTATTAGTGTACATGGCATGTATGATTGAAATGTCCATACACTCACACCCCCTAAGATCCACTGCAAGGTGGTTTGGAACATTACAATCACGGGAGGGCAGATCCCACTGAGGGCAGATATGGACTATGCAGGGTATGATAGGAGATACGTAACGCTATGGAAAGATAGGGAGAGGACGTTTAGCTTTAAGCACATTAGTGAGGCAGACGTCATGTAACATGCACCTGGCTAACCTCATACCAAAGACCTCGATTAAGTTGCACGTGATATTGAAAAGTACTAGGATATCTTTTGCTGTCTAACTCGACGAACTAACAGTTATCACGCAATGACTCTCTCCCCATAACTCTACATCATTTTGAAGAGACAACGATCAATGTCATTCTTCATATCAGAGTAATAAACAGCACTTTCACCTCATTAAGAACGACCTCTTCGAGTATGCAGTGGACTTCCTAATCCATAAACTGTAACCACTAGGCCTTAGGGAAAGAAAGGGCAGAGTCATGACACCCGGTCACGTCATCAAGCTAGTGTCAGGTGTGGAAGTCACTCACTCAACTACTGAGACGGCAACTAGGTAAGAATTTGAGATACCAGAGATCATTGATGGGCCTATCCTATGAAGCAGAGGCATCGACAGTAAGTAGTGAGCCAGAGTCCATGAGACCCCAGAGACAGCAGCAAGTGATCAGAGGGTAAAACAATCTTACAATGCAATGCCAGGGTAATGAGCCAGTGCTGGTAGCGTAGGGCAGGTGGGTGAGGTTTATGATAATGAGAAATATGGTCGAGTAATAGATATGTACAAATCAATCGGAGCCGAGTTCAGCGGAACGAAACCGGACAGGCTAGATGAATTCTGTAGTACTGTTAGGATGGTAGAACCTAGGATAGGAGCGCAATTCTTTAAATATACCTTAAGAAAGATTTCTGGGAAAGCAAGAAGAGACCTTCAAGTAAGAGCAGATATTACTTCTTATGCTGTATCATATATCATATAATATCATATCATCATATCATGTCCTAACGTGGGAGGACGCAAAAGGCACTCTTTACAAGCATTAGCATGTGATGAGAACACTGGATTTTTTAAAAATAATTCATCCTCCCAGCTCAAATTCATCATGGACTCGGAGAGGGATCATTCGTCTACCGTCTCAAGGACGGTGTGTGGGAACTGAGCACACTTTGTCAGCAGATACAACTGGAAATGGTGACAGGCGGATGGCCCAGGCGACTGCTAACTAGGGTCTAATTTAGGATGGGTCAGGGAACGAATTTTTAAAAGATATGCTATCGGCCGTGGACTTGTTGATAGAAACCGTCTCGGCATTTGCCTGGTGGTAAAAGCGAAAAAAAGGGGCCGATAACCTAGATGTTAGGCCCCTTAAAACAACAATTATCATCATCATCAAAAGCGAAAAATACGAAAACTATTTTTAGGACGGCTGAGATGGGATTCAAACACACGCTCTCCCGATGTCAACGAGGCACGAGTTAGCACATAAGCGTTCTCAGTCACCGTGGCCACTGCACTAGATTTTTAGCCAACTTTTCAAATTTTGCATAAATGATGAAAACGTAGACTTATGAGATCACCTGGCCAAATGTGCGTGAGACTGTCCGTTAGTCCTTCTTTCTGTTTGTGTCTCCGCCTTCTATCAACTCCTAAATGGCTGCAGCTATGGAAACCAAATTTCGTATGTTTAATGATCTATACCAGGACATCTCACTACTATATGAAACTAGCGTCAGTGCTACCAACTGCTGAAATGTGACAATTAACATTTGATCTCTATGTTGGATATCTTGGAAGATGTGCATCGGAACTGTTCCAAAATGGGCACACAAATATACCGGGTGAGTCTTCCATCGCTTATTGTTTTAGTTTTCGGCCACACTTCCAACGTCTGGTGCCAGCATGGCCGATATTTCCCCGTCCGTAGCCAAGCCACAATGACCCTAAACGACTTTACAAGATTTATGACGACATGGAAGCAAGACCTTTACAAAAACATATTTGCGACAAGTGATTATTACATGCACCAAACTGTCATACGGGCATGTACAAAGAACATGCCGATTGTACGGTTTCAGTTGGATACGAAATTAACGCTGGGTACGGTGGCTTACTCATAAAAAAACGTGAATGAACCTTCGAAGAGGAAATCAGTATCACATCTCATAGGCTTTCAGGCAAGGTCAAGGAATGAGTACCCGTGGAGCAATGGCGTAAGTGCGTAAAAGGTAGCTGTCCTGTGTATAAGAGGTGGGTTAGAATCCCACCACCGCTGAATATTTTTATGCTCATTTTAAGCTTTGGGGATCAAATACAAGATGATGATGATGATGAATGAAAATCCACAGCCTGCTTCCAGTCTCCGACCGGGTCAGGAATGGAATGAATGAAGCCCCCATCTAGCGGCGAGTATATGAACAGAGCCGGCTGCCGAGGCCTGACGCACTCCTCTGGGGCAATGATGAAATGAATGACAGATGGAATGAAATGATAGTGGAGAGTGTTGCTGGAATGAAATTTTGACAGGGAAAACCGGAGTACCCGGAGAAAAACCTGTCTGCCTCCGTTTTGTCCAGCACAGATCTCACATGGAGTGACCGGGATTTGAACCACGGACCCAGCGGTGAGAGGCCGGCGTGCTGCCGCCTAAGCCACGGAGGCTTTGATGATGATGATGATGATGATGATGATGATAATAATAATTAAAACTCAGCAATTCTTCTAGTTTTTTGCCGTGTCTTGGGTGGGGTTTCGCCTAGGACACCAAGCTGGTTCATCGGCGGGCTCATGGTGTCCCCGCCCGGACCCCCACTGGAGTGACGAACTGCGCGCCACCTCCCTTTATATAAGGTGCAATTGCACCTCTTAACTGCGAAAACTAAAAGCCCAAGCAGCCTCAACCTCCCTATGAAGGCTTCCTAAAAGATGGTAAGTAGGTGAGTGATGAGAGATCTAACGCACTCCAGAACCTTCTTTGCCCCACTACTAAGCCTCAGCCATGTTAAATATCTCTCGAACGCATGGTCCGATTTTGACAAATGAGGTGTCGTTGGACTCGAGCTGACGTCCTCTTTCCTATGGACCACTCGTTATATTTCTGGAAAAAAAAAAATTCAAAATTTTTGTTTTCGAAAGTAAGTGATAGTTTGAAAACCAAACATGATAGAAAGTTGTGCCATGGCCCAAACGAATGGTCATTATGACCTTTTTTGTAATAAAACCTTTTTACTTTTTATGTTTTTTTTGAAACCCCTCGAATTTTGAAAATCCTATATTTTGGAAACTAGGAATTTTACAAAAAGGTTTATTTGACGTAAATCAATGGTCCCTACCCCCTCTACCTCCAAAATAAATTTCAAGTCTCTAGGATAAAAACCTGACAGTAGTGTGGTAGTGGGGAAGCTACGACACTTCTTTTTGAACCCTCCTCGTATTTGCCCCGAACCTGATATCTCGCTAACCAATCATGGGATTTGGGCATATAGGGTGTCCTAGCAGTCGTAGTGATGCCCCCTACTTTCCTATAGGCTCTTTATTTAAATAAAAGACCAAAACTAAAAGGTCATCCGCTTTTAATATCTCGCGAACCAATCATGCTAGAGGCGTGTACGACGGGTCCAAGGACTCGGGGTTACATCCTCTTTGCTATGGACCACTCGTTATAATTTTTTTTAAATTGGAAACTCGATTTTGGGGTAAACACGTGTTTTTTGTGATTTTGCCGATATCTCACGAACCAATTACGCTAGAGACGTGTACGAGGTGTCCTAGGACTCGGGCTAACGCCTCCTTTCGAGTGTGGTAGATATGTTTTCCAGAAAATAATTCACAAAAGGCCTAACGCCATACATGTTGAAAAAAAACAGTTTTTTTTCTTTACATGTTTATAATCTTCATGAAGCGTGGTGGTTGAGAGAGACGATACTGCTGGGTGTGTGTGTGTGTCAACGAACCTGTCGCTGACCACGGTGGCTGTGTTCAATAGATCAATCGATATTTCGACGGGCCGGTTTATGACAGAGCGAGGGTGCGTTTTTTCTGATACTTTACCCCGAAGGGGATCTCTAACGTGTAAACGGTGATGAGAACTTGGTTCTATGTTGGTCGAAGCGAGTACAGAAAACAAACTTGCAGACGAGCAGGTGGTGAATGTCATTTGAGCTTATAGGAAGGCGTTGATCTGACATGACAACAGGTGCAATGGGAAAATGAAAATGACGCTTGAAGGTGAAATAATCTGATCATCGTGGTGGCAGGGAAGAGCGAAATGCATGTGAACATGTGTGAAACCACATGTACGCTAAACAAGTTACATCCTGTTTTGCTTCGTACGTGACAAAATGCAAGTTGACGTGAAATTTGATCTGCCACAGGTGTTCACCTTGGACGTTAGCTCTCCACGTGCATGATAACAGAATGTTCAAAGCGTGGGAAAAAATGATTATACATGCAACGTAGCATATATAAAGACATGTCGTTATCATTTCCACGCTCACTTAGGTGACTACCTTTGAACACATTGCGTTTCATGAAACCCCTGGTCATGTTTAACAGTTTTGGTGTTGGTGGAAAATACTTAACCTTGTTTTGGGGTAGGTATATATTTATTCATTTATATATTTCTTGATTTTATATAAATACATGCAATTATTTATTGATTAGGTAATTAATGATTTTATTTATTTATTTGTTTGCAGATAACGTTTATAGCCTACCTGTCGTGTGTCTGTGGGAAATATATTAAAGAAAGAGAAAGACAGACAGCTAGAAAAGGAAACCATTTCCACACTAGCCCACGAGACGGGAATATAGCAAAGCATTACACGTCAAGGTGAGATTTGTTTTTTATATATAACCTGTTTGATTTTGTTTTGTTTATGAAATGCATAAACTATATGGAATGGATATACTTATGGCGGTTTATTTTATTTCTTTTTAGAGTGTTGGAAAACGCTTGACCTCTGTTGATAAACAGGAACGCGTGTGTTTGAGGCCATTGTCCAGCAGTCTACAGCTGAAAACTCAGGTGAGAGTGTTCTTTCAAAATAATGTCTTTTACTGCTGCGGATACGTTAACATGGGAACCCCTTGAGTCTTGTTTCAAATCGCGTGTGTGCTCTGGCCGCGTGTTCAATGTTAGAAAAAGTTTGATTCCCAAAGAATTTTTAGAATCTTGTTTTTAAATTTTCAAAATTTAAATTTGCACAGCCCAAAGGTTGCATACGGCTTTAAAGGTGAATACAGAACTGGTGTGCCATTTCATATATAAAAAAGGACGTAGAGCATAAAGAGACATTTTATATTTACAGTAAAATGCAAGAGCAATTCATAGCCCATAATTTGGAACAGTGGTATGAAACCCACGTGGTGAATGCCTTGCTATCAAAATTTGATAAACTGCAACAAGGACACAGTGGTTAAGCGTTAGATAAAATTCATCATTTGCAAATCAACATTTGTCAATTCAACCCGTTGAATGCTGGGTCTAGCTATATTAAAACACCACCAGCTATAGCTTCGAAAAAGGCTGTGGTCAATATAAAGAATCGTGACAATGATTGCTTTCAGTGGTCTGTGGCTGCGTTTTTGCAGCCAACACACCGTGACAGTTGTCGAACAGGAAAGTACAAGGCCAAGTTTGATGAATTGAAACAAACTTTAAATTTAACTCGAGTGACGTTCCCTATGGACTTAACCGAGATCCTTAGGTTTGAACAAGACAACCAGGACGTTTCGTTCATGGTGTATGGCCTTGATGGTAATGAGATTGTGGGTCCTTTTTATGCCACAAAAGAACCGAAACGACATCACATTCAACTTTTATATTTATCTGTAGGAGAGGTGAATCACTATTGCCTCATTAAAAGCCTGAGTAGATTGCTAAGCAGTCAAGCGTCCAAGCATAATGGTAAAAAGTACATTTGCGACCGTTGCCTGCAATATTTTACAACCCCTATACATTTGGAACGTCATAGGGTAGATTGTGTTTCTCAGGAAGCGGTGAGATTGATATTGCCACAAGGGGACAAGGCTGTGTTAAAGTTTAAGGACATTCATAAGAGTGATACTGTTCCCTATGTGGTATATGCAGATTTCGAAGCACTCAGCACACCCATGGCGGGATGTGAACCAGATCTCACCATCAGCTCAACCACACCCATTCAAAAACATGAACCCTTTGCCATAGGATTTAATGTGGTGTATGCCTATGACCCCACGCAATCCGTTTACAAATACCTTGAGGGACCAGATTGTGCCAAATGGTTCTTGGATGAACTTGTCAGGTTGGCTCATGATGTACAGAAATTACTGGACCACCCAGTACCCATGAGCCTATCTACAGAACAGCAGCAGCAGTATGAGCATGCCACGACATGCCATATTTGCGAAAAGCCACTGATCAGTGCTGAAGACACCATTCGTGATCACTCTCACTTTACGGGGGAGTTTCGTGGAGCTGCGCATAGTAAATGCAATTTAAACTATCCTGCTCCTCGTTTTATCAGTGTCTATTTCCACAATCTGGCAAATTATGACATTCAGTTTTTGATTCGTGAATTGGGTCATGTCAACAAGGGCTCGTTTACCATTATCCCCCAAAACCATGAGCGTTTTACAGCCCTGACATGGTGGGTGGGCGACTCTAGCATTCGATTTTTGGATTCCTTTAAGTTTATGGCATCCTTGCTAGACAGCCTTGTGAATGGCTTGAATGAGGAGGAATTAAAAAATACTAGAATGCATTTTAATGACCCTGAGCATTTTCAATTGTGTATTCGGAAAGGTATATTCCCGTATGATTTCTGCAACAGCTGGGACGTGTTAAAGCAAAGAAAACTCCCACCACAAGAGAAATTTTACTCGAAACTAACACGCAGTACCGTTTCCGATGAAGACTATGCACATGCATGTCAAGTTTGGCGAGTGTTTGGCATGGACACGCTAAGTGAATATGCTTTACATTACCTAAAACTGGATGTATTGCTGCTCACTGATGTGTTTGAAAAATTCCGTAACTTATGTCAACACATTTACGGTCCTGACCCGGCTCACTATTATACGAGTCCTGGGCTCTTGTTTGATGCCGCTTTAAAATACACTCAAGTGGAATTGGATTTACTCACTGACGTAGACATGGTTCTATTTTTTGGAAAGGGCATTCGTGGCGGCTTTGTGTCGCTTAACCAACGCCATGCCGAAGCGAATAATGTCTACATGCCTGATTATTCACCCGACAAACCAGAATCGTACTTAATGTACTATGACGTAAATAATTTGTGCGGTTACGCCATGAGTCAGCCTTTGCCATATGGGAAGATTGTTTGGCTGCCAGACAAACAAGTGTCAGAATTTGATGTGATCAAGGCTAGCCAAGAAACAGGCCGTGGATATGTGCTAGAAGTGGATATTGAATATCCCTCATCCTTGTATGATGAACATGCCGATTTCCCATTCTGCCTTGAGCAAATGGTTCCCCCTGACAGTAAAGTGAAAATTGAAAAACTCATGGGCACACTTTACAACAAAAATCGGTATGTGCTACATATCCAAATGTTGGTGCAATGCCTCGCCCAAGGCTTAGTGTTGATGAAAGTCCACAGGGGTATTTCTTTTGCTCAAAAAGCATGGCTCATGCCATACATGCAACTCAACACAGAGCACCGACAAATGGCAACACAGCAGTTTGAAATTAACTTTTTTAAATTAATGAACAACTGCATCTATGGCAAGTCTATGGAGAATGTCCGCAAATACCGTGACATTAAATTGGTGAATGTCTGGGAGGGGCAGTGGGGTGCTCGGCGGTACATTGCCAAGCCAAATTTCAAATCGATCAAAATTATCGATGAGGATTTGGCTACTATTGAAATGAGTAAGGCCAGCGTGACCATGGATAAACCCATTTACTTGGGTCAAGTCATTTTAGAATTTTCTAAATCGGTCATGTATCGATTTCACTATGAGTTTGCCAAACGCCATTTTGAGGACGTCTCTCTTTTGTATATGGATACGGACTCATTCATTTACCACATTCGCCACTGCAACCCCTATGACGACATGAGGCAACATAGTGACTGGTTCGACACCTCTTGCTATAGCGCTGACAACGTGTTTCAGCTGCCCATAAAAAACAAGAAGGAAATGGGCGTTTTAAAAGATGAATGCGGTGATTCCATTATGACTGAATTCGTAGGTTTGGCCTCAAAAATGTATGCTTACCGCACACTTGACTGTAAGGAAGCCAAAAGAGCAAAAGGTGTAGGTAGAGCAGTGGTAAAATCGCTACGTGTAGACGATTACTTAGCGGTTTTACGCACTGGCAAAGCTATGTCACATACACAGTGCAGGATACAATCCAGCAACCATCATTTGTATCTTGTGGAACAGAGAAAACGCACCCTCGCCTCCATGGATAACAAGCGTGTGTGGGCTGATGACCTGCTCACTAGCCTGCCCTGGGGTTATGATCGAAAGGAGGAGGAGGTGTGATTTCACTGTTTAATCGTTTATGGGACATAGCTTTATGTAACTTGTAGATTTAGTATTTTGTAAATATTGGTTTCTGCCATTGTAAATAGTAGATTTTGTAAATAGTGGCAACCCACTTGGACCTTTTGCTCTTAAAAAGTTCTATGCAAACTTTTTTATTTTTATTTTTGATTGGTGAATAGTTTTATTCTCTTAAGCTGTACAAAGTTGTTTTTTATTGTAAATATGAAATAAGTAAGATTTTTAGTAACGTTAATAACTAGTATTTAATTATTTTTCGTAATGTAAATGGTAAACTAAAACGTTCTTTTGGGATCAGTGTGCATGTCGAGAATGTGCTTTTGGGATTAAATAAAGTGGTTGTGTTTGTCCCCAAAAACATGTGTGAATGTATGAGTGGAGAGAGAAAGCTGGTGTGTATGGTTGACCAGAGCAAACACGGTGAGGTAGTGTGGGTGGGAGGAGGTAAATGGTCACTTATATACTCATTTTGTTTTCAATAGTTTTTTTTTTCATTGAAATGTGGCAGTCAAGAGACATTTTTTTTTTAAAAGCAGTCTTACCTGCAGTAGTCGTAGACCTCGACGTTTCTCCAAACACCCATAAACACATTGCAGCATTGCCATGGTCAAGCACTTGCATCAACATCATTGTCAAATCTCAAATTTCGACATACACCAAATGGAAAAATGTGAAAACAGCAAAATGGAAAATCCATGTTTCCATATCACCAAAAAAAACGCAAAACTTAAAACGGACATTTTTAAAAACTGGAAATGGCCATGTGTGAAATTTGAAAATTCAAAAAACTTCAAACGGACATTGTTTAAAATGTGTCATCAACAAACTGGAAAAATCCATATCATCAAAAACGCAAAACTTGAAACGAACTTTTTTTAAATCTGTAAATTGCCAAATGACAAATGGCAGTGTGTGAATTCATCATGTGTAAAATGTGTAAAATTAAACATAAGCCATCAACATCATGATTTCAAAAAAATAAAAATAACAAAACATCGTGCTCCGGTAAACCTTTGTTTTTATTTCATAATCATAGTAAATTGACAAAAGAAAAATAGAATACAAACAAATCCCAATTCCTCTCTCCTCAATGTTTATGTCCATGCATCATCAACTTTTCTTTCATAGCACTCATGACAATCAGGGCTGCCATCCTTTCACCCACTGAGGCATCACTGGATGTGAAACGTTGTTTAGCTTTCTTCAATAACAATTTATCTGCCACATGTCTTAAACCAGGATGACTATGGCGATAACAAAGGTCATGTTCCTTGCATGCTTGATCCAAAAGATTAATGGGAACATCACCACGTTGTAAACGTTTTTCAAGATGAGTTCCAGGGCCGCAAAAACGATAACCTGGAAGATGGATTTCGAAAGGTAGGCATTGAATCACTTTGTCAATGACGCCATTGCCATTACAGGTCTGGCATATCCTTTTCCATCGATGGTAAAAAGGTTTGCTCTTCCTCTTCCTCTGTGTACGATGTTTGTGTTTGTTGTTGTTGTTGCTTTTTCTCGCCATGGCACCCGTGGAATGATTCAACAAAGTCTTTACATGGACTTTTATGACCGTGATACAGTTTCACTAGCTGGCAAGTCGCACACTGACGCATAGACGGTATTTTTGCCATGGCCACTTGCTTATGGTGATCGTAATCCGTACAGGGTTGCAATTCACTCAACACAGGGTCTTGAGTCCATGATTTTGGTACATGTTGCCAGATTTCTTTCACCGCGTTGGCGGCCACATAATAAATGAACGACTTGGGGAGCGCCAAGAGTTCCTCTTTGGTAAAACTGTCTAGTTTCTTTTTGCACACAAAGAACTTGCCGATGGCTTTGTCTGTAGCATTGCCTTTCTCCATGGTATCACGTGCGGTAGATGTTTACACGTCGCTTGTAGAAATCTCACTGGCGTCATTCACAGGTAAATCTTGAGTTATAATTTTGTTTAACAACTCCCAGCAGATATGGGTGGTTAACCAATGAAAGAGATGCCACGCATGCGATAGGGCTGTATGGGTAATGTTGCCACAGGAACAAGTATCCATGAGCGTTTGCAGGGAGGGGCAGCCCAACTCCATGAGGTCGATACATTGGCAGTAAGACGCCAAAAATGGTTGCAACCATTGACGATTTTCATTACCTTTCACAAATACCACATTGGCCGAGGACAAGTATGCTTTCATGACCACGTCCAAATATTTATAAGAAATGGTTCCCTGATTCCAGTCTAGTTGCCTACGATTTTCAATCCACTGGGTTTGTTTACGGTGTTTTTCACACAAGAAATCAAAAGCATGGGGTGGTTTAAATAGCAAATGCGTAGCTTGCGATATCCAAAACGTGGTACAATCGATCATGGCCACTTGTTTAAATATAAATTTGTTGTCACCAATTTTAAACCCTTGACAATCCACAATGAGTGTGTGCAACATGTTGACGCTTGCCTGGACCAAGTTCAACTGACGACTGACTGACGATCGACCACTAAAGTGTGATCATGACATGGACTTACCTGCCATGCTAGTTTCAAATTGTGGTTAGGGTAGGACAGGGGGACATGCAAAATAAGAATTTAAGAATTACATAATTTTATTATCATAACACGTCTTACAGGCTTTTGTAATTTTGGGATAAGGACGATACCAACTGATACAACAATATAGTCTCTTGTGTTTGTAACGTCCATAACACCGTTGATGTCCCAATGTATCTAAACTAGGCGTTTTTGTTGGTGAGCTGCTCTCCGAAGCACCATGGACACCATACGGTCCACACTTATCGAAACTTGTTTTTTTCATCACCCAGAGACACAAGTGAGGGATAGCTTGAATGACAGGGTATATTTCCCACTTCCATTCTGCACAGGTAGGGGCAGGTGGGTGACCAGCGCTGATGTTCGTGCATGGGTTCATCGCCCTCCTGCCATTGGTCTATGATGATGGGACAAAAGGCACATTTCACTTCATTTCTTGTTTTTAAATAGTAGAATCCAGCGGCCGCCAAGTCTTGAGGGTTTATGAAAGGCACCGGCCATGTGGCAAAAGTCTTGAAGCGTTGTTCCTCAGAGTTTAAATTCATGGATGTAACGTCTCTTGAGGCTTTAAAGCAAGACATGACTGAGCGGCTTGACGTGGGATGACCTGTTATTTATACACTCGTCACTTGGTTGGACAGTGGATAATAGTTGACTTGTTTGTGATGAATAGTCAAACAGTAGGCCGTCGTATTGGCTGGTACATTGTCATGCGTTTCAAAATCTAGTCGAATGTCGATATTGGATGGCTTGACAGACTCTTCCAGGTAAGAACAGTCAAAGACAATCAGTGGTGCTCTTGCCTTAAACGCTTGGGGTAGTAGCATGGGGCCGTTCTCTTTTTGATAATACGACCATCGAAATTTAGAAAACAAGTCGTACAGGGGGCCAAACTTATTTTTTGAAAAATCCAAATCCAATTCTTCATAGGGAAACACAGCTCCGTTGAGGAAAAGACGTGCATTTCTCAATTGCAGGTGATCAAATTGCGTGGCATCTTTGGTTTGTTGATACTTGCGATTCGTTTGAAAACCCACGATCAGGTAGAGAGGTCTCTCTGTATAGCGAGCTGGTTTTACAGACCAACTGTGTGTGTTGGTGGTGGGCAATAGCGGATACTCATGGAGTGCCCAGCTTCTAAATTCCATGGGTAGAGTCATATCTCTCTTTACCATTATGAGTATGTCCAGTTTTTTGCTATCTTCAAGGGTCACATGGGGCACTTTCCATAGCAAGCGTTGTAGTTGAATTTTTGAATCTATGGGGGCATTGTCGGCTCCCTTGAGTGCATTATTATCACTCGTGTCTCTCACTAGGTAAAGCACTTACCTTGCGTTGACCACAATGCGTTGGTGATCTTCGGCAAAGCCTAAAATCAGTTTAAGAGGTAAATATCCAGTAAAGGTCCCATCGGTGCGTACCATCCAGTCATTGGTCGAGTCAGGACACCAACCTGCCATGCAAAGTGTTTTTTCCTTCTTCCTCACTATAAGAGGGGTATAGTTTCATGACACTGGAAATGCCCACATTTCGAGTGCTATCCACCACGATATCGTTAATCACGTAACGTACTTCAGAAAAGAGAAAGGCCAAACCATGGTTGGCCAACTTGGACGTGGTGGGTGTAGAGCCATCGGCTTTGGTGAGTCGACCTTCAATCTGAATGACACTTTCATGCGGTAGGGTGTAAATATCTTGGTTGTTGATAACAAATTGAATTTCATCATTGTTATTGAGTCCAGGTGTTTGAGCATGATAGGAATGGAGATCAATTCTTACCACTCCGGGTTGCTCCTCGATGTGGTTCGCAATCTCTAGGATAGAATTCATTATGAGGGTTGACGTGGTAACCCAAATGCTGTAAAATCTGCTTGCCTTGAGATGTTAACGTGTATTCACGTGGCAAACAACTAACATCATTCCTAGACGGTGTTGTTGCTTTATACGCAAACTTCATAGTGGCTGTAGCACCAACTTGTAAGTCACTGGTGTGGTAGAATCTAGAACAATGAGTTGTTGATCTCTATTGATCAGTCTTAATGTTATATTACTAATACTATCGACAGCCACAGAATGAAAAAGCACCACTGGAATGGTTTTCACGAATAATATACACATTGGGCGATGTCACAATAAAGGTATAAAGCGAATGCGATGGTTCTTGATTGGTGTACACTTGGCTAATAATATTACACATCACCGACACATGATGGTCCTCAATGAATTTTACTTCGTGGACCGATTCATGTTTTTTGTTGGGCTCCAACACACGTGGTTTAAATCCTAGTAATGGACCAATGGAATCGGGGAGTGTTTTAAAGTCAATGTTAAAGGTAGAGAAAATACTGCAGCGATGAGTGTTGGTATTGCCTACAAGTTCAAACTTGTGCGTTCCGTCGAGAAATGACTTTAAACCATATTGATTGATCAACACCACATAAATGTGTTCATAAATGTCATCGATCGTGTATCCACCAGAGTTCAAGGTGAGCACAGAATCATCATAGTAAAACTTGTTGTTCACATTTTCACGTATGTTGTATATTCGATTGTACGTTTCAAGAGAAACAAGTCCTAAACCATAGGGTTTTTCAATCAATTCGATAGGCGGGTAAAAGTCTAGGCTGACTTCAGATCCACGTCCATGCAGTGTAAACGTTTTACTTTCTACCGACATACTGGTGGCGTTTTTGCTTATGTTGCGTCTTATATAAAAAAAATAAACACAAACGTCCACACTGTTGGCTGTTAAACGTTTGCTCTCGTTTCACATTATAATAAATCTTGATCCTGTTTCCAAAATAGGTTACTAGTTCCATGGGCGGAGGCAAAATCCCAAAACTGTCAAAGTACCATACAATGGATCCCTCTTTGACATAAGCTACATTATGCGTTCCTGGTCCTCGGTGATCATCCAAATTGACAACAGCACATTCCCGTTTCCAGGGTCGTGGCGGTAATTTGTTTCGCATAAACACACCTCGAAAATGAGAAAGCTTTAGTTGTTTAGCATAGCTTTCCACTTGTTGATGCGTCAGGGCATGTCTTGCTATGGCTGAGGTAATTCTTTTTTAATACTTCGAAATGGTGAAATCCCAAATCCTTGTTGATAAAAGGATGGCTTTAAATTGGCATTTCTAGCCCTCATGGCAATCGCTTCCATCGTTTCATTGTGTCGCTGACTTTCTTTGAGTTGTTGCTTGCCCTGCTGCGCGGCTTTAATGGTTTTCGCCACTGCACTGGCACCGCCCAAAAGTGAACCCAGAGCAGCCAAACCGGCAAATAATGCAGGTAAAAATCCCGCTCGTTTGGGGACGGAAATCACCCGCCCTTGGTTTGAAACCTGTCGCCGACGTTTTGGAATAACATGTCTCTGTGCTGCTCGAAAGGCTTTCCTTACGGTCAATACATTCTTTTTTCTTTTTTTCTTTCGCAAGGGCTTGTCCACGAATGTCTTAAGCCCAGGCTTTGCCAAGGACAAAGTCCTTTTTTTAGTCTTTCTCACCGCATTCCTTTGTTTCACCATGATGATAATGACCAACAACCTTTCACAAGAAAGTTTAAATCACAACTAACGTCAGATGGTTATTTCATGGCTGTATATTCCAATTCCACATAAAGTGGGAAATCGTTTATGGTTTTTCCCGCTTGCTTTTCATCCCATGTCAACATGAGATGAAAGGATAATTCGTCACCTGGATTGACCATTTCATGTATATGGATCAACATCCTATGACCATTTATCTTTATTTGTAAATGTTTCTCATCAGGTATGGCATATTTGATGTGAATGGTTCCATCATAGTGTAATCGATAGTGGCTTAAATCTTGATCCTGTTTCCAAAATAGGTTACTAGTTCCATGGGCGGAGGCAAATTCCCAAAACTGTCAAAGTACCATACAATGGATCCCTCTTTGACATAAGCTACATTATGCGTTCCTGGTCCTCGGTGATCATCCAAATTGACAACAGCACATTCCCGTTTCCAGTGGTCAAGTGCTGATCATGGACTAACGGTAAATGGTTTCTGTCATTCAAAGGTTTTTCATTTGTCAGATACACTAAAAATACAGATGGGATAAATTTATAAAGCCTTTTCATATCATAGGTCACGTAACGCTTGGCACAAACATCGTCTTCGTCTTGTGGGTCTTCCACGTGAATAATCCGATGGTGATTAGCGCTATAGCCATTCACCGTAAGCTGGGGCAATTTGTCATAAAACTCATACACTTTGTTATCCACATACTTTTTCGTAGTAACGTCTGTAGACACTTGAGGATGTTTTACATGGGTTAACCGCTTTCCCTTAAATTCATAATCTCCCTGTTTTGTGCGTGGCACTACTGATCTATCCACATAGTGTTTATTAGCAGGATCTGTTTCTTGTTTAGGATCATTTGACCTAGCTTTGGCCATCAACGCACGTCCAAAGACATCCATCGTCAAACTGTAGTACCAGTCTACTGTTTCTATGACAAGGTTCGGTGTCCTGTATATAGACAGCCTGCTAGCCTGTCTACGCCTTAGTTGAAATGAAGATTATTAACCAGCAAGAGTCATTCCCCGTGGGGGATATGGTTTCCCATCTCTGTCCCACATCACGTGAACAACGCCATGGTTCACTGTTTCCTTCTTCCATTCGCTGCATCATTGTAGGGCCTTCAGGCTGTGGAAAGACTAATCTTTTGCTAACGCTCATTACAGCGCCCAATGGTCTGCGTTTTCAAAATATTTATATTTTTGCAAAATCTCTCTACCAACCCCTCTACATGTTTCTGGATCAAGTCATGTCTGGATTACAAAAAGAGAATATGGGTTATTTTACATTTTCCATGCAAGAAAATGTGATTTCCCCGGATGAGGTAAAGCCTGATTCACTCATGATTTTCGATGATGTATCCACTGAACGACAAGGCATCATTCAAAGCTATTTCAGCATGGGTCGACACAAACATATCGATTGCTTCTATCTTGGACAAACGTATTCAAAAATGTCCAAACAGTTGATTCGTGACAATGCTTTGTCATTGTCTTATTTCGTCAGGACGAGAGAAACAGTCGTCACATTTATAATGAACATGTGAATCCTGATATGACCTTTCAATTGTTTACAGAATTGTGTGCCAAGTGCTGGAACACTCAACGTCATGCCTGTTTAGTGATTGACAAACAAAGTGAACTCAACCAAGGACGGTATCGCTTAGGGTTTGATCATTTCATTCCTATTTAAGGCCCTGTATAATTCCCCGGCAAGTCATTTGTCAAGACACCATGGCGTTAGCAGAGAATCAATTGAAAAAGCATATTATTAGAGCAGAAAATACTTATCGCCAAAAGTTTCGTCAATTGAAACAATCACGTGCAAATCATGCTTTGTTTATTCAGCAACATTTAGCACCTCCGCTAAAAGCCATGTTGAAACCCTCTTTCAAGCCATCTGAAACGCTACCCACCGTTTCACAAGCCACGCAGACGCTGCACGAGGACCCTGAGGAAGAGGAAGAGGAACAGGAAGATTTGACTAGTGTTAGCGAAGTTGAGGATGAGGAGGAACAAGTGTTTACGCCTCAAAAAAAAGGCCGCACACCTGGAAGAGGTTTTGAGAAAAAAGTAATCCTTGGCCATGGTCGAAACACCTTGCCCTTCCAGAGCGTCTCCGTTTTCACAACTCTTGGCCACCCCTCAACATAAAGCTCAACTGAAAACCATTTTAATAAAATATTATGGATCAACATTGGAACCCTATTTCACCGATCTATTTATTGGAAACACAGATACCACGTTTGGTGTTCGCTATGAGGATGATAGTTTTAAAATTGGCGATTCATCCATTAAATTTGCTCGTACTAAACCTGTCATTAAAAACATCAACTATAAATTAACTCCAGGACTGTTAAAGCTGCTCTTTTCTCGTACCCCCTCTTCCCATGATTATACACCAGAGGATCTTGACAAATATAAATCCATTTTATTGGATACCCATGCCCACAAAAGACAGTATGATCCAGCTCAACAAGTGAATGCCAATAAATCTCAAAAATATAAAACCATCATTGCAAAAATATTTCCCACCAGTCAAAGTACTCGTCGTAAAGCGTCCGCTTCGGGTGTGACATTTAAACCATTAAAACCCCTTGTGGATGTTACATACTGGCACAATCCCAATAAGCTCGTCCAGCGTCTACAGTTGTTGCATGCTTCACGTCAAGCTGGCCATACCGGTCACGATTGGGAAATTCAAGAAATTGAACAAGAACTTCGAAATGCCAAAATTATTGTTTAAGCCATCACCCATTAAAATGGGTATTGCTCACGAGATGCATCGCCCAGCTAGGTGTCACTATCCGCGACTCAAGGTGATTTCACGAGGTGTGGATGAACTTTGGCAGGCTGACCTGGTTGAAATGATACCCTATGCTGGCGTTAACGACGGTGTACGCTATATGTTGACTGTCATTGATGTCTATTCCAAAATGGCCTTTGTTGAACCTGTGCGTCGCAAGTCAGGTCCACTAGTTACCAAGGCCTTTCAACATATTATTCAACACTCCAAACGTCAACCTCAGCTGCTACAAACCGACCAGGGAAAATAATTTTTCAACAAGGATTTCTCCAGTTTTCTCAAATCTAAGGATATTATCCATTACACCACGTACAGCAATCTCAAAGCCAGTGTGGTCGAGCGGTTCAACCGAACATTGAAAACCCATATGTGGAAAGCGTTTACAGCTCAGGGCAGTTATCGCTGGTTGGACATGTTACCTGAGCTAGTATCACGTTACAATGACACCAAACATAGAACGATTGGGACCAAGCCACGCCTCGTGACTAAAAATATTCAGCGATTGGATTAACTGTTTAACCCCATAAAAACAGCCGATCCTAAACGTCACCGACTGAAAATTGGGGATTTTGTTCGTGTGAGCAAATTTAAGTCTGCCTTCAATAAGGGCTGCACGCCTCAGTGGGGGACTGAACTATTTCGAATTCGTAAAGTCAGCTTGGACATTCCAGTCACCTATTTACTCCAAGACCTCAACCATCAACCCATAAAAGGTAGATGTTATCTCCATGAACTTCAGAAAACAGCATTTCCTCAGCATTATCTTGTGGAAAAAGTGTTGAAACAAAAAGGAAATAAACTGTATGTCAAATGGTTAGGATTTAACTCAACGTTTAATTCTTGGATCAATAAAAAACATGTTGTATGAACCTATGTACTTTTTATTTATTCACACATGTTGTACACCCCCTATAGCTCTGTGTGTACAGCACTCCGCGCTTCATGCATGTTCTTACATGTTTGTCATTCCCTTTCCACCTGTGTTCTCTCTTACATTACCCCTCCCCGTCTCCCTCCTTTCACCTCCCACCACTGCTGTTCGCAGCTCTTGCCTATCTATTGGTTGTGACATCATTCCCACAAGTTGCATCATACTTTTTACTGATTCAGCGATTCCAACGCTTTGAACATTCTGTTATCAGGCACGTTGACAGCTAACGTCCAAGGTGAACACCTGTGGCAGATCAAATTTCACGTCAACTTGCATTTTGTCACGTACGAAGCAAAACAGGATGTAACTTGTTAACAGTTATCGTGCACTACTGTCAGGTTTTTATCCTAGAGACTTGAAATTTATTTTGGAGGTAGAGGGGGTAGGGACTATTGATTTACGTCAAATAAACGTTTTTGTAAAATTCCTAGTTTCCAAAATATAGGATTTTCAAAATTCGAGGGTTTTCAAAAAAACATAAAAAGTAAAGAGGTTTTATTACAAAAAATAAAGGTCATAATGACCATTCGTTTGGGCCATGGCACAACTTTCTATCATGTTTGGTTTTCAAACTATCACCTACATTCGTAAACAGGAATGTTGAAATTTTTTCAAAAATATAACGAGTGGTCCATAGGAAAGAGGACGTCAGCTCGAGTCCAACGACACCTCATTTGTCAAAATCGGACCATGCGTTCGAGAGATATTTAACATGGCTGAGGCTTAGTAGTGGGGCAAAGAGGGTTCTGGAGTGCGTTAGAACTCTCATCACTCACCTACTATGGTATATTGGCTTTCACGGCCAGTGAAATAAATCTCAGCAATTCTTCTAGGTTTGTGCCGTGTCTTGTGTGGGGATTCGCCTAGGACACCAAGCTGGCTTATCGGCGGGCTCTTGGTGACCCCGCCCGGACCCCCACTGGAGTGACGAACTGCGCGCCACTTCCCTTTATATAAGGTGCAACTGCACCTCTTGACTGCGAGAACTAAAAGCCCAAACAATTAATAAAACAAAGTAAAAAACATAACAGCGTGGTAAAACGTTAAGCATGGCTATGGAAGAATGAGATAATACTTATATGGAAGTCACATTTTTATTTTACATTCACCATCTCGGAACATATTTCAGTGAATACCTTTTTCAGTTTTATCCAAATACTGCGGTGAAATCACTGGAAGTAGATCATGGTTAAAGTCTCAGCATTTGCAGCTGTCAATTTTCGCCTCCTATCACTTACTATGAGACTGTATTTCGAAAATGATCTTTCAGAATCCACATTTGAACAAGGATACCACACATACTTTAATGCAGCTGTTGCATAGTCTCGGTGAGCAGGCCTTAATCCCATGAGGATCTCTGGAACATTCACATTATCTTCATGACGCCGTTGGTTCTTGATTGCAGTCAGGTAAATGCTGTGAGCCTCTAAAAACTGTTGAGACTCCATCTTCGTAAGAAATGGGGCATTCTTCATAAATTGGAGCAGTTCTGTGGGAGATACGTTCTTAAGTGCATGCCGAGGATCAAACAATGATCCGATGGCTTCTACAGTCTTCCTGGCTGGAGCCGTGGTCCTTAAAGTCCTGAATTCACTAGAGCTGACTGGGCAACACACGTAAGCTTGGACTTAACCTTTATCTGCATCTTTTGAGGAAGCTGTTCCAAGTTCTGGAGGATCGTATGATTGAACATTCCACCATCGCCTAATAGCTTGAGCTTTACCTCAAGGTCATCTAGCTTCCCAGCCAGTAAGTGAATTGTTGGGTACTTAGATCCCTCCAAGAAATTAAGCAAGTCCATAAGAGAGGCACCAACAACAGAAACATACAATGCTTGTAATTGTATAAATTGTATTGTTGAAGTCGATGCTTGTTGGAAAAATTTGACCCCAGAATTTGAATCTTCCAATGTTTTGAAAAATGCTACCAGATTTTCCACATGCGTGGCCATATACATTGCAGCCTTAAACCAAGAATTCCATCTTGTACATACAGGCATTGGGAAAGCTAGAATTTCATTCTCTTTTTCTGTGTTTTCATATTTCTCCCTTAGAAATGCAACGTAATTGCTTTTTCTTTTTCGCGTATTTAAAAAGGCATTCTTTGTCTTTACTATAGACATGTTCAATTCGTCCAGCTCGTTTTCAAATACGCAGCCGATAAGATTGACTTTATGAGCCCAGCACTGGACATGACTTAATTCTTCAATCAATCCTTGAAGAGTAGTTACACATTTTGTCTTATAGCGTGCTAGTCCGTAACTACTGCCACTACACGCTCCCGTTCAATTTCATAGGAATTCAAGGTGTCTAATATCGCATTGGAGCAATTTACGCTATTGGCAGAATCTAGAACAGAGGCAGCCAGATGGGTGTACATTTCAGTTGATGTTACTGATGGACGAAAAAGAATGTTCAAAACACACCTACCATTCTTGTCAGTTGTTTCGTAACATAGCAGAAACACGTCTTTGTTTTTTATATCTTCCCTAATTTCTTCCCTCCTTCTTTCGCCAATCATGGGGATGTATTTCTGACGAATCTGATTTGATGATGGTAAATCTCCACTTCCGCGAACGTACTTATTAAACCAAGTACGGATAGCAGGATTGTCTAGTTTCTCTACTGGTATATAAGCTTTCACAAACGCAGTAGTAGTGTCCAAAATAAACTCTTCTTTCATATCCTTCACACGACTAGCATTTGATAATGTTTCTTTCTTGGTGGCCACTCTAGGAACACTAACTTCAAGACGCGAATTTTCTCGGCGTTTTGAATGCTTCTCCGATTTGCAATGTTTGTCTAATGCATCTTTCCTGCGATAATCTAACCGACAATCACAATATTTGCACATAAGAATGCCACAAGAAATTATAAATCCTTCATTCTTATATTCTTTAAGTCTGTCTGTGGCAGAAACAGCTACCTTCGGCATTTTTAAACTCAACTGAGCGATGCCCAGTAACAAACACTGTTATCACACGGTTGACTGTAGTCACACGCCAGTATAAATTCGTAACCACACGCAAAATTTATTTCTGAATTCGTGTCATAATATTTAAATTACGTCGCGTCTCATCTTCCTGTACTGCTAAGTTCGGAACTAATACGACGAACACGTGGTCGCCAACTGATTCACGCAAATAACACACTAGCTTCGATGATAACGCACAATTTGCGCACTTTTTATTAAATTATATAGAATTCTCTACTATAATTTACACTCGCTACCGATGTAACAGGAGGCAAACGTAGTTTACATTATGAACAACTATCACATAACCTTTTGGAGGTAGTCGGCCAAACTATTCACGCCGCGATATAACAGCTGTTTACCACAGCGCTAAAATCCAACGAGTAAAGAGAATATCGACAGTATATCGTAATATGACGTATATCGTAGTACTACCCCTCGCGAAACTAAACAATCGATCATTCTCTCGAATTGAACACCAACCAAATTCGATTATCGGCTTGTGGACAAAAATGTTCGGATTGGTGTGGGGAAAAAATATGAAAATTTGTTTTTATTTCGCAGATTGCGGTATTTGTGGTGTTATTCACAAAATTCGCGGTATTTCGCGATTTAATTTCACTCCTGGGCTGCACGAAACATGTAAATATGTGAAAATAAAACATCCTAACCTCTAAATATGACTTTTCGTTTTATCGCGAATTAACAAAAACTAACACCTCTACCTATAATCAGTATGTAGGGCCTACTTTGTGATAGCCTACTGCGCTTCGAAGATTCATTCACGTTTTTTATCGGTGTGCTACCGTACCCAGCGTTAATTTCGTATCCAACTGAAATCGTATAATCGGCATGTGTAAGTCAGTAGTTAATTTTAGTGGTAAGTTTGTTGTTAGATTTAATTATAGTTTCATTTTCATTTTTCATGAACACCCAAACCATTAGAGACTGATAACCTAGATGTTAGGATCCTTATAACAACAATTATCATCATCATCATCTTGTATTTGATACCCAAAGCTTAAAATGAGCATATCAATGATTATGGGGTTTGAAGCCATTTTTCAGTGTTGCCTTACTAAACAAAAGTTTGGTGCTTTTCAGTCGGTCAACACGAATGTACCCAAAAGAGTTGTGTTATACCCTAATCCTGAAAAAAACACCAATTACACTTGCACTTGACACAAGCAACATTTAGGAATGCGGGAGTGGGGGAGGGGGCGGAGTTTGGAAGCAGCCCTGAGAGATACCAAACCAGTTCAGTCGCGAGTTCCTATTCAACGAGTGAACAGCGCACTGCCGAACTGCACAAGTCTCCTAACCAGATAAGTATCCTGTATAATACTTTACATTCAGAATTAACAATTCACAACAACCACATAGTCATTCCAAAGCAGACAAATTCCGGAGTTCTATCACAACTCTCAGCATCTCACTAAAACATCATATAGACTACAACTAACAAATACCGACAAGTTGCATAACCAACACAGCAACTAAAAAAGTGTAGCCTACATATTGTAAATATTTTCACCTGTATTTTCAGACATAGATTTGTAGCCTAAGTGTAGTGGATCTGATGATGATCGCTTGACTGTTGAAACTGGTCATCCTGGTGTATTTATTAATCTCATGTAATTTCTTTCAGGATTAGGGTATAACCCAACTATTTTGGGTACATTCGTGTTGACCGACTGAAAAGCACCAAACTTTTGTCTCGAGATATTAGTGAATTACTGTATTAATTATCCCCTCCAGTCCATCCTACTTTGTCATATTCGTCAAATCAGCATTATTATTGAGATTCCCTCGGCCATGGGAAATGAACCTTCAATATACTGTACTGTAGGAGTGCATAACTACACGGAAATATACATTTGTACAGTCCAATGAATTTAAAGCTTTGTTTTCTATGTGCCTCTACACAGGGAAATGAACCTAACGTGATTTGTTCTGTTAGACACCTCCACATACGGCTGGCAGGCGTTACCAAACGTAGGGAAAAGAAGAGCATTGTCACATACGCGGTGTTGCAAGGCCAGCGACGATATGGTGAATTATGGGAATCCCAGCAACACCAGTTGTGTTAAGTGTGGGAAATACTGTATCTCCAGCAAGATTCTTGTAATTGCTGACAGGCGTAGCTCAGGGCCAGCATGCGGGGCTCTGGAACTCAGTGATGAGTGTGCTACCTGTTTGAGTCCAATGCTTTTGCTGCCATTAATATTAGGTAAGACCGTAAGTTTGTGAATGTATTCAAACGAAATAATTAAAAATATACAAATTGAATCTGGTTGCGCGGCTGTATAAGACTAAAGCAAAAATAACATTTAAAAAAAAATCTTCATGCAAACATTGAGGGATGAAAGTATTCAAACAATGGCCAAAGCAGGAACAAAGAGACGTTTGAACGGGCCATTGTAATCGCATGAGAGCGGGAAACCTCTCTTAATTCTGGGCAAGCCATCAAGGAATTAAATGCACGTGTAACGAGAACCTTAACGCAGGAACACGAGTTCGATAAATTAAATGACAAGGAGGCGAGTGTAAGAAATGGAACTTGAACCCAGCAGCAATAATAGTAGAATGTTATAACTGCCAAGGGAAAGTACACATTGATCCCCCAGACAGGTAGAGGTACAGATAAACTATCATAAAATGTCTCAACTCTTGAGGCATGAAAAATGCTAAGTATCACTTCGGCTGCTGTCGGCTGCGTACAGTTCAGTGGATATGTACTGCAACATAGTCTGTCCGTAATTCTCTCTCTCTCTGTCGCGATCGGCCACCCCCTCGCCCCGCTTTCACACGCACCATGTCGAGGTAAGGACGGTATTAAACTATCAAAGAAATTTGTCAAAGATCTTTGATAAAATATATTTTGTAAAAGATATGACAGTGTAGTGGGGAAATCTTTTATAAATTTTCCTTTGTAAAATGTATGAGCATCATGCTATCTTTGATAAATGATTCAAACTAAAATGGCGGATCATAACAGCTGGAATATTACCACAACAAAGATGCTCAAATCAGAGTGTGAAATGCATGAAATGTTACATAATATGTTACATAATGTAGGGTATACAATGCAAAACATAAATAGCAGATAGAAAGTGTAGGTAAAAATAGCCGAGGCTCTAAGTGCTGCACATAAAGGACGCATATTTCAGGATATAAAGAGGGAGTAAATAGTCAAATAGACTGAAATAAGTCGTGAATAGTAGTGTATTTTATGTTATAATACTTGTTTAATAATTCGTCAATTTCACTTACTACCCTACCAGGGAATTGTAACTGCTAGATGTGGAGCGCAGCTGTTGTGTATAAATTACGTCATCTCGCCTCGATATGGCTCCAGCGAGCGGTTGCGGGGCAAGAGGGGAAACACATGTACATTCATACAATGAGAACACACCGCACAGCGCACGACCCAGCACGAATCATGCACACAGATGTCACGCGATGAGGTTTCGCTGGCGACAACTGCACGTCTATCGCAGGCGTGTGCCTGGGCGGACCACATAGTTCCGATTTCCACCACCAGTAACAATTCGCTGGTAGGTAGTATGGTATTACAAGCGAGTGTAAATAAGCACTTTATCTTTACTGGTAGATGATACATATAACCAACCGCAACGAGGCAGTGTCTAGTTGGCGGAATACGTAGAACGCTCCCTTCCGGTGCAAGATGACCAGGGATCCAATCCCTACTAATGCCTACTTTTTTACTCCGTATGTTCCAATTTCCTTTGCTCGGGCAGTGGTTGTTTCGAAAGTCACCATCATTTATTTCATCGCCTGATGGGGCTGGAGTGCTTCATCGGATAGATGGACATCTCACATCGGACCAATATTTGCACATCTTGCAGAATATTATGATTCCGACTGTAAGAGAGCGCTATCCACATGCAGTACTTCAGTTCGTGCATGACAATCCTGCAATTCACATGAGCAGGAGTGTACAGGGCCGGTTTCTGAGCAGGACTCCATTGAACTGCTCAACTGGGTCCCTCGAACTCCAGACTTGAATCCCATTGAGCATGTGTGGGCAAAGTGGAAACGCCATATCAGGGAAAACTGGCCTCACCCTCGACCTCGTTCGCAGGATGCATTGTGGGAGATTGCCCTTGATGAACAGTACTTCAGAAATCAAGTTCAGTCAATGCCACGTCGGCTACAGCAAGTTGTCGAAGCCGGTGGATACTGGACGAGGTATTGAAGAATTGCCTAGAACAGTCCTCTCCAGGACTAACAATAAGCAAATTCATTAAGCCAGATTTCCCTTTGTATAGATACGCACACGTATTTCGTTCTTGAAACATTTGACATGTTTAAAAATAAACACTGCGAGTACGATTTGAACCCCGGTTTTTCGTCGTTGCACGCAACGTCTCTTCCCCTGTGCTAACTGGCGGTCGGCAGAACGTTCATAATATTGTAATGATATTCCCAACATCTCATGCACGTCTATAATAGCTATCATAGACCCAGTGGTAACTAACTAACGGTTTATTGCAATATTTCGTTGTAAAACTTAAAAGGCGTCCAGTATCGTGCGTTTCCACAATGGTATAACAGAGGCCATCAAAACAAAAGGAATTGCGGAGACCAATATTTGAACCATGGTGGTCCGGGTTACCAACTACACACGTTTCCTCTACGCTAACACAGCTACTCTGTTAAGCGCTTCTCATCCTTTGTCACTTGGGACGTGTCCCTCACTTCTCGCATCTATTTTCGCATTTGGGTGGTTTCTCATTAATTGAATATCATTCTTCCCTGTTATTCTGATTTATGCACAGTGGCACTGTGTACTGATAGTTGTATTTTGTCACGAACATGTCGTTGAATAAAGATTGAAGTGCATCAAGAATTTGTTGCTACTGTACAGCCACGTCCAAGCACAATGATACCCGAATAGGACTTTGATATGTTCCATGCGACAATTTATGATTGTCCATCTGTATATATTGTAAGATGCCCAGACATACAAAGCATGAGTGCAGGAAACAAACACGCGTGTTAATGCAAGGGTTAGAATATTTAAACGAATAAAGGGACCTCCCCATAAATCCCATGGAGGAAGGATCCTGTGACCATAAAGGCTAATCAAAGTAGTGGGCTACAGGTACCCATTTCCATTCCTGATTGACACAAGGGCAGAGCATGGAAACAAGAATGATAACCTGCAGTTAATTAAAGTAACCGAAGCCAAAATTGAAACGAGGAGATCTATAAGGGTAGAAATACGCAGACGAACTCCACTTTCCATATGATAGGAAGTAGACTTTAGGTTAAATCTTGACAGAATTATCTCCAGGATGGTCTTGTTACGTATAAACTACCAAGCGGTAGTAGTAGGGAAACTAAATCCTTGAGAAATACGCTTGAGAAACAAAGCAGGTAGGTCTCGAACCAAGGACAGAGGTGATAGTAGCCATGGAAGTGGACCGGAACGCCACCGAAGGAATTGTACCGAGACGAAAAATTAAGCCGGGAGCGTTTCTAGCCGAGTGCCTAACGAAGGCACAAGACTGGAAATCTATGGTTAGCATATTTAAAAAAACACTACCATCGAACATGTGGTCACACTCCAAAACTCCCAGAATTCAGTAATATTGAGCGAACAAGCAAGTCAGGGCTGTGAAGCCACGGTCACAACGGGCAACAGAACAGTTGTGCGTGTCCAATATATTCTGCGTATAGTGCCGTGTTTCACCTGGACGGGGAGAGTTTAACACTCCCCGTTGTGATTGGACATGCGTTCCGGTGCCTGAGAATCAACCCCCCTTTGCAGGTACACAATCTAGTGAACGAGGAAGTAATTGGGGTCCAGTGAATCTCCATGGAGCGCAACCCCTGCTCCTGGTACCTAAGAAGCCAGGGTAAAAGTGGTAAAAGTTTGTAACATGCTTCCAGAAATTAAACGATGGCACGTTAGCGGTAGCATACACTATCCCGTTAATATCTGAGATATTAGATGCGCTATGGAATGTTAAATACTTATCTGTAAGTACTATGGGCCTTGTGAGTGGCCAACACCAAGTAGGCCTATTCGTAAAGTAATAAGCCAGGAAAAAGACGACAGTGGCAGTATGGAAGAATGCGCCTGCAACAACGATGAGACTGATGACCACAGTACATTCTGTGCTTACGCTAGTTGGTCGGTATTATAGCATTCGTGAGTTCAGTAACGGAGCATGGCGAGAAATTTAGAGAAGTGTTGCAATGGCTAAGGGAGAGTAATTTCAAGTTCCATCTGGAGAAGTGTGAATATTTTTTAGGACAAAAGTAGTATTCTTGGGACACATGATAACGGAACACGCTGTTCAAAAAGACGGGCAGGAGGTGGAGACAGTTAAAAGATCATCTGGGCTGTTAAATTTAGCTAAGTAAATGACTATGGATTCTTTAATGTCAAGTTCCCTACCTTTTGTTTCGTAGTGTATGATTTTCAGGTCTGTATCTATGTTTGTGAAGCTATGTCCTGTGTCATACACGTGCTCGCATACTGCTGAGTGTTTCCTGTGTTTTATCGCATTTTTCAGCCTATTTTCATTTTATGAAAAAAATGGGCTTATGAGATCACCTTTTGTCCGTATGTGTGTATGTATGTGCTTATGTGTGTGTGGTGTGGGTGTGTCCCTAATAACTTCTAAACGGCTGGAGCGATTTCAATAAAACCCTGTAAGGTCATAGCACAATTTCGGCTGACTCCGACAGTGCCCTTCAAATTTTATTACGTCTCACCAATCCAATATGGCGGCTGTGCGAATTATTTCACCAGCATTCAATATCTCCGAAACTATTACCGATATTACCCTGACATTTTGTACGGTGATAAAGGGCACTAATAGAAGTTCCCCTATGAGATTTCCAAAAACCTGGTAAGTACAAAACGATCATGGCGGCCATGCAAATTTGAAACTATTAAATAGACTTTCCTCGCGATTTAACCATCCACACGAAATGAAACATGGTACAGCAAATGTATAGACATATTGCAATGCACTGGCTTCTAATTTAGTTCAATTGTTTACATAACCTAAAGATGGCGGCTGTGCAAAATATTTTACCGGCATTCTATATCTCCGAAACTATTACAGATATCTCCCTGATATGTTGTACGGTGATAAACGATACTTTTATAAGTTCATCTATGTAACTGTCAAAAACCTGTAAAGTACAAAACGAACATGCCGGCCAAGCGGATTTGGAAACTTTTAATAGACTTTTCTCGCGATTTAACCATCTGAGCGCAGTGAGATATGGTACAGTAAATATTAATACACATTCTAACGCACTGGCATCTAACTTAGTTCAATTGTTTACATAACTTCAAGATGGCAGCCGTGCGAAATTTTAAAATTAAGTTTTCATTTCTTGTGTCGTAATCATGCGATCGAAGTGAAAGTTTGAATAATGAAGCTACGCAAAAATTTTCCTTTAATGATACTGTACCCGTAAATCAGGAAAGTAGCCTGTTGGAATATCCATTGCCCCAGCTGGATCTGTTCCACTCGTCTTTCCAGACAACTACATTAGCTCTTAACATTTCAGCTATGTCTTCCTCAATATCTGCCTTAAATATTTTATTGTGATCAATGACCTGCGTTCGTAAAGTTTCTACATTACCTTTTAATTCGACCAGAGAAGCTGTGGTTTTTAACGCATCGTTATCAAAACGTGTCGTTAAAGCAGTTATATCCTGAGTACACAATTCTTTAGAAGCCTCTACCTCTTGTCTAATTTTATTTATGTCCACCTGGACTTTTGCTACATCCACAAATACCGTATTGACTTCTGTTTGTATTTTACCCATGTCAGACTGTACATCAGTGACATCTGACTGCATATTGATTATGTCAACCTAAACATTAGTGACATCCGCTTGGACTGAATCTACCTTAGATTGGACGTTGGATACATCTACTTGGACTGTATCTACTTTACTTTGGACATTACTAACATCAGTTTGGACATCTCCGACATCTGTCCGTACACCACTTACATCATCCTGAATCTGCTTTGAGCTGGCCTGTAAACGCGTGACATTTGCAACCATTTTAGAGGCACTAGTTTGTAAACCCTCTAAAGAAGTCTGAACTTCTTGAATTTCAGTTTTGAAACTCTCTGACACTTTCTGCAACTTTATCTGTAATAGAATCAACAACTTTAACAATCACTATGTGAAGGTCCTCCTTTCGTTCACTCTTCAGTTGTTCTAGGTCCTGCTTCGCTTCCTGAAATTTACCTTCAACAGTTTTCAAACTGCTCTGCAGTTGCTCCTTCAAATTCTGCTGCATCTCCTCCAACATCCTCTTTACATCCTCGGTTACCATTGCAATAACCCTTTATATAATGCTATAGCGACACATTCGACAACAGAGCAAATTAACATCATCTGAGCAACGTCCTACTCCATATATATTATTGAGCACCTTAATGTCTAAAAGTAACTTAAAATTACCTTAGCATTAACTTATAGTACACCCTATGTTAAATAAACTTACTCATAATGTTCGTTCTCCTGCAACTCACTTTAAATATACTACCACAAAGAAAATTCTACCATTACAATCATTAAAACAAATTAGCTTTATTTTTAACATGACCTTAGCAATCGCCATGTACCGGTGAAATAAAATAGATATTCAGATCGTAGGTCGGTTTTCGAAACTGTCTACCTACTACACCTCTCTCAGGTTTCTAAGATCTGATCTTTATCTGAGTGTAACCTTCCTAATATCAATTTAAAATAAGCATATATAATTACACTCACATCCATCCGAAAATGGATAAGTCATCCCACAATTCTGGTAATTATTTATTTCACTAGAAATGTTCAAACCAACTTACTTTAGAGGCAATACGGAGCTTATTTCGTAGTCCCACGTTGGGCGCCATTCCTACTGTACCCGTAAATCTGGAAAGTAGCCTGTTGGAATATCAATTGCCCCAGCAGGATCACCTATTTCTAACAGCACCGGCAAATTACTACATTAGAAATCGCTCCCAACATGGCCTTTAGGGATTTACATACAGCAGTTACAAAAATATTGTGGATCAACAAAAAACTACTCGGGGCACACCTACCTTCACTTACCTTCTCGGGGACTGGGATTCAGCATCGCCTACAATACATCCACAATACTCTACTCCATATATTTAAAATGAATCACACGCCAACAACAACAAATAACGAACTGAATAAAATTTATTAACAATGGTAAACTAACCTAGTATAAACAAAATTACAATAAACTAATCTAACCATAATAGTAAAATAAAAACACGCAATCATACACACTTCCTTTCTACTACACATCTTATAACAATGCTGTGTAAAAAGATATGAGCATGAAAATCTTGGCTTGTTTTAGGCCTACGCTACGTAAAAAGAAAACCGTTTAAGGAAGGCTCTTACATTCATGGCATTCCTGGCAACTGGTTTCATTTACTAGCACGCGTTTGGAGAACGCACGTGCACTGGCCTGTTTCATCAATTAAACACAACACCACGCTGCACCCGGAACTAAATACAATTTCTACAAGACGGTGAAACTTCACCTGTTCATATTATGTCACACCGCTCTCCAATTCTAACGGTGAATCATTCTAGTCAGCCTACATTGAGACTGATTTGTGTGCGTTTATAATACACGTGAAATTAATATTCAGATCTAAAAAAATGCACATAACTTCTATGTCTCTTAAACAATCATACTGAAAATTTTATACACACTTCCATTCGCACCCCGAATTGTTCTAGACCAATCCGGTTCAACAATTACTCTTAACAGTGTGCAATCATTCATACAACAACATTTGCTCACAAAAAACACGCAATTCCAAAATATTCGATTAATAAATCCTACCAAAAATTATTTAACTAATTAAATCATTTCCGAAAAAATATTTACATATCATTTGTTCATAATAATATATATTATTTTGTGTTGCTAACACGTTACCTTTGAGATTCTGGCTTCTCGGTTACAATACAACTCTCAATTAATTGTATACACTGCTTTCCATATAATCATTCTCTAACATTCCGTAGTTTTGATATACTGCTTACACATCGTCTTATATAGGTTTCATTACATTGTCGGTCTAATACAATCGACTGATAAAAGGTTAACTGTACGTAATTACATAACTTCGGGTTTAATAAAGTATAATAATTGTATAATTGACGTGAGTAGACAATCTTTCTCTAGTTGTATTTCCGCTAAAACCCTTCTGTCAACACAGCTAAGACGTTATTTCACATGAACTGGACTACTGGTATACAATGACTCTTATCATGATCCGCGCCTTCTTATCAAAGAACAACAATACTTTGACATCCTTTAAAATGCGGAACTTCCTTCGCATGAGCGCTTCATAGCTCTACAAATCCTCATATAACAGTATATATGGCATAAACAACTATCATCCACTATGATAAACAATAACCGAAAAGGATTAATTGTTATTAACATTTCTTCTGTAGGAACTTTTCTGAAATAAAGGCATGACCCTCAGTATCATTTCACATGACTACTGTTCTAAAATTATACATGCTTAAGTTCTTCAAACGAAACTTCCAATTGTATTGAACGATATTAGACTGTCGTGATTGACCTCCTAAAATTTACTCCACAAAAAGATAATTAACTGTTAACTCGTCTGTCGCAAATACATGTAATAAAAATAATACTCCTGTCTCACTTCACTGATCAAGCTTTAAATTGTTTATCGTTGTAATATCAGGTCGACAAAATGACGTGATATTACACAAATAGTGTAAAACAACACACATGTTATTTATAGTGTCAAATAGAACTCAATCTTTACCGGGATAAACTATCTTTGAATTCCTAGCCAAAAATTTTAATAATCTTCTATCAAAAGGTATTTCATCTTTCATATTAAATGAACAAAACTCTCAGCTTTTCAAATAATAAAAAGGTTTTTCGACGTCGTAATGTTTTTCCACTCTACTCAAAGAATGTTTATAGGGATTAAGACTTCGGTCTTATCAAACGAGTAGTATTTCTTGGATCGTCGACAGTTTATGTACAATAATGATATAACGATATCATTCGATGTTTCTTCTGTTCTTGAAGTTAGATGTTGTTACATTAAAGTGCTCAAATTAAATTAAATAAGAATTTAATTTGAAGCTATGACACAATGTCAGAATACTTGGTTTAAATAAAATTATTAAAAATTCGAGAGTCGAAACGACTAGTCTTCTATGAGGTAGTATGATTCCTCAAACAAAATTTTTATGTCAGTTCAACAACTGATCCGCAGAATAAAATTGAAAAAATAGGTGAAAGGCAATCATCTCCTAAATAATCTTGAAGCATAACAATCTTAGCACACATCTGAAGTGTAAAATACATGAGAGCACTGAAATACATGAAATGTGAAAATATGGAGTAAGATCGTTGGCTCAGGATGTCACTAATCAAGCTCTATACTAAAAATAAGAGACACTGCTACCTTATTTGGATGAAAACTTGAAGATCTTTGTAAGTATTCCCACAATACTTTAGATGTTTCCTCAGTTCAAGATACTGAGATGGATCTGCATTCGAACCTCGGATCTGCGACCTCAGAGATAGGAAACGTCCCTCTCTGGAATTCACCAACATTCGCCTGGGCTCGAAAGACATCCTTCTGGCAAATTCTTCTGTGGTTGCTGGGCTACCCTAGCATCTTGACAAATCTCTTCTGTAGAATCTTCATTCTCCGTCGTAAATATGTAACAGCCTCATCATTGGAATATAATTTAAAGAAATATTCATATAAATGGTGAATGAAATATTTCTATTGCTAATTGATGTTACATTAGTGTTCGTAGACTGACGAAAATGTACAAGATGGACCGTACACTACGTCTGCATTCGAGAATACGGCTATAATGATATTCAGTTTTATTTCCAACACATTTGAAAATCTGTCTCAACAGGCTTATATTGTCGAAACGGTAAGTTTTAGAACGCTCGACTTTCAACAAAATGTAGTATGCGACCTGTTCTTTATATATATTCGCTTAGTTAAATTCAGATCTCAATTATATAAGAGATATAATTATTTCAATGTTCCTCACAACTTCACATAAAATGGAAGTGCGGCAATCTCCTACGTTCCACCTAGCTATCCTGGCGTCTCCACAAGTCGACAGTCGTCGCACTCGGGCAAAGCTTTGGGATCTCCGTTAACCCAGAAAAACACTTCCTCACTCTTCAAAGACTGCTGGAATAAGAACCTCAATCCTTGGATCTCCCCCTCCAAGTCGAAATTTTGGCGGCCATATAAATCTTCCACCATAATTTTAGCTCGTAGATTACTAATGCTTATTACTGCGTGGATTAACCGATCTGCGGTTTTTAAAGTATCAGACATAATTTCTTTTAATTTTCTCTTCATTACCAAATAAGAAAATTTTCTTCTAAGTGCCTAAATGCATAATTTCATCAAATTATGTAGTTGAAGTTGATCCCGTCTTCAATAAGACCTCTTCTCATTGGCTCTGGGCTGGGATCCAATAGCATTATTTATAACAATATTTATAATATTAATTTCCAAACTCACTGTTGCTATGCCAATTTTAGCCTTCTAGAAGCGTCAATTGTGCAATATATCTCGTGATCGGGCTCTCCCACGGCCTCGAGCTTGTAAAACTACCCTCCTGTGTCACACTTCCAGAATTTATATTTGCTGGTTAAATTTTATCATGGGGAAGGAAAATACTCTCATTTTGTCCCAGAATAATTCAATTTACGGGGGCAGTACATAACTCTACGTCCTATACATATAACAATCCAAAATGGCGACCATCCGAAATAATTAGACGGTTCTCTGTATCTACGAATCTTTTACAGCAAACACACTGAACTGTTTTATGTTCATAGAGTCTATGAACATAAGTTCACCTATAGGACTTTCTCGCGATTTAACCATCCGAGTGCAGTGAAAATTTGTACGGTAAATGCTTATACAAATTTCAATCCACTGGTATCTAATTTCTTTAAATTGTTTTCATAACCACAAGATGGCAGCTGTGAGAAATTTTAAAATCTCGTTTTTATTCCTGTGCCCCAATCATGCGATTAAAGTTTGAATACCACACGTCTACAATAATATTCATGTAATAGTAGCCTACATAAATAAAAATCCAACATGGCGACCATCTGAAATATTTAGACGGCTCTCAATATCTACGAATCTCTTACAACAATCACACTCAAATTGTGTATGTTGATAGAGGCAATTAACTTGAGTAGGATATATGAAAATAGGCTGTATTTTTCTTCACGGAACTACTTGTATGTACTTCATATCGTGTGTCCATCCACCTGCCTGTCGTCCTATGTAATTTGCCTCACACCCTGTTTCTTGGCATGAGAATAAGTACACGCCTGGTTTTGAGTATGGGTTTTGTTTGTTTATATTGCCGTTGTGGAGGTGCTTACTTAGTGTGTTATTAGTTCTGAATGCTATCTTGATTCCATGTTTTTTGAAAAAATAAATGATTTTGTATGAATTTGCATTCACGTAATTGGAACGTGCGAACTGCTTGCCTCACTGGTTGGTGTTTGCAATATACTACCTTTTGTCCGATGTCTTTGTATTATTTGATGTATCTTATTAGGTGGAAAATTCTTCTCCTTAGCTATTTGTTTTATTTTTATAATCTCTTTGTTGTATTTTTTTTGTCATGGGTATACCTATGTCTCTGTGGACCATCGAATTGAAGCCTGTGCTTGGGTGGTTGGAGCAATTATCAATAGGGTGTGATGTTTGAGTGGGCTTGCGAAAGATCGAGTACAACGGGTTTTTGTTCGTCCGTTCGATTGTTATATCGAGGTAATATGATTTGCTCTTTATCCGACTCCTTGGTGAACTTGTTCGAATGATGCAAACTGTTGATGTCTTGTAATATCGTATCTTCATTTGTTCAATCCGTGTCATATATGCATAGGACATCGTCCACGTACCTACTCCATTGTATAATCCCATTTGCCTTTTTGTCTCTCAGATAATTATTTTCTATGCTGTTTATGAAGATGTTCGTTACTAGACAGCTAAGAGGTGACCCTATAGCTAACCCATTTGTCTGTTCATATATTTTATTATTGAATTGAAACACGTTGTGGTTGAGTGCGACTTTCAACAATTGTATTATCTCATCTGTTTCATTAGTCGAGTTACTCAAATTTAAGTTGTCTTCTATTACTATCACGACTTCGTTTACCGGGATGTTAGTGCACATATTGGTTATATCGAATAACACTAACCTCATATATTGGGATTTATTTATATTGAACCTAATTTATTCACTAACTCCGTTGTATTTTAGACCAATTTGTCGTTGCTGATGACCACTCTGTCCTTCAGTATTTTCAGTTGTTCTTTGCTTAATTTGTAATTCGGTACGTTCCTTCAATTGACGATTGGTCTAACTGGGCACGCAGCCTTATGAATTTTCGGTATATTGTGGGAAAATTCTCTAAATATCTTAGATCATGCTATTGAGAAATTCGTGCCGTTTAAATTACTGAAGCACAATCCGGATCCGGAATATTACACAAGGGAAATCAGGGGACTGAAAAGGAAATTAAGGGAAGCTTATAACAAACGACACGATAGTTACGAGCATATGCTAAAGTTTAAATTATTATCGAAAGAGTCTAGTCCTCAAGAAGAAGGCTGTTTACGATAATTACATGCAAAACTTAATTGGGAGAGGGGGTGATGGGTGGAAAAAAATATAGTTACGTTAGAAGGCGGAAGGAAAATTCCAATGATTTGTCTATGATAATGTCCGGAATGGTGAATTAATTACTGAGAAACAGGCAATTGCTAATGAATTAAATATATGGTATGGTAGTGTGTTTAATGAATTTAATAGCTGTGTGTTGGACCTTAACTATGATTCTGATAGTCCACCTTTCCGAATAAACCAATCGTTGATTCTAGCAAGAATTAAAAATCTACGTAGAAATATATCGAAAGGTCCAGACAATATTTCTCGAGATGTGCTAAAACTGGGAGGTATAACCATTGGGCGATACTTGGGGGTGCTGTACAATGTAAAAATTAATAACACACAAATTCCTGAAGACTGGGAAAGGGCTACAATAGTTCCAATATTCAAGGCAGGGAACTGATTGGTAATGGGAAACTATAGGCCTGTTAGCCTCACATCCATCATATTGTCCCCTTGAAAGAAGCTTACACGAGACTGTTTTCGGGGAGTGTTCAGTTCATGGTCGTGAGGTTGGGAACTTTTGATATTTTGTTTCCATAACTTCAAGGTAACATAAAATTAAAATAATATAGCAAGAAAATGAACCAAGATTAACATAAAAACAACTTTAATAACTGATAACTCGACACAATTTACAACAAAAAACACCCATATGACACCCTTGAAAATATTACTTCAATCACAAAACAATGACTTAAAAATCACAGCTAAGAAAACGCTCTAAAGAAGTCACATAATACTCAGATCAAGTCCGTTATTCACTGATTTATTGTGTGTATGCGTGCGTTGATGGTTAATAAAACTAGCTTAGAATGAGTACCAATTTACGAAGTACGCTTTCTTTGGTCCAAGCCGCCAGTCGCGCACTCCATAAGTTATATCACAAGGCTTTGGCTCCGGGAACTACCATTACAATGGTTAAACACAAATAATTTATCATCCGACTACGCTATCCTTAGGTAATTAGAAAATTACTTCCAAGTGAAGTTTTTATCAAAGTGCTACAGCACGCAAAGCAAATCGCCTCAAATAGGTCTTCCAGAACAACAAAACAGAAGTCTCCATGGTGGTCATCCAAACACGACATATGGGCAGACCATATGTCCCCCTGACATTTACATAATATCAGCACACACGTGATGCATAAACAAATATTTACAGTTATTCCAGACAGTCACTAGCATAAGTTAATCACAAAAATAATATCAACACAATCGTAAAATATGTCCCTGACATGAAGAACACCCATTAATATAATCTATTCACTTCCAATTAAACAGGCTTTTCATTTTACTTTTATCTCGTGAGCACAAACCTCCGTCGCTAGGGCGCTAATTGCCTGACATTCCTTATCTATGATCTGGGCGTGCAAGTGGACTTCAACACTCAACATTTGTCAACATAACCAGGTGGGTCTTACCAAATCTCTCAAAGCACCTTGCTTTTGAGAATCGAAGAACAGCTTATCACATCATCCTAAAAGAAGTACATGTGATCACATATCGCCAATATGTCCCCAGAAATTGCAATCATACATGCTCTTGAAGAAGCTATATTACAGACATGCTTCTTTAGGTAATTCTGAGAAACAAATTTTCTACTGGAGGGCCTGATAACATAAAGCACATTTTATTTCTTACTTTCGACCTGTTAAATGGTTTGGGGAGAAATCGGAACCGAAATTTTGATGCCATAATTTATGACGTCTTGTTAAAATCATTCGTGAGATATTACTTCCACTGGTGACATTGAAGTTAAAACATGTTTCTGTCTCGAGTTGTGCCATTGTTATGGAGCAGAAAGAAGAGAAAGAGATGCCTTGGCCGTCATACGTCAGTAAATTTAATTTCTTAACATCGGATATAATGTATACATACAGTAGGTGGAAAAAAACACAGAGCAGTCGCAGTTCCACAGCGAACTTAAAGGAGCATGTTATTATTTTGATAGCGTGTTATTATCATTATATTATTGTTCTGGTTACAAAAAAAAGAATCATAGGTTAACTTTTCATAAATTGAGTCATATTTATGGCATGAGGTGTGCTACCACACAGGTTGTTGTAGTGTTGTAGTGATAGTTCATTTTGTTTTTCACATTACTGGAATCCACTATTCCGTTCATACCAAGTGAATAGGTCGGAGCTGAAAAGCTTTAAGTCAAAATGGTCATTTTGTAAACAATTAGGATTCTGAAGTATTTACCTAAGGGCCTTCGAACGGTATAGGAAAGTACTAAGTCAGTCTTCTGTTTAAGCCTGAAACCACTGCTACATGTAGTGCGATCAGAGGAGATAAGCATTAAGTCAATGACTTGCTCTCTTTCAGCGCCATATTCCGTACTTAATGTTGGCCGCACTGCAAGATTCCCGCGTGTTACAGTGCTAATGTAAATTACATTTGTACAGGGTTCAGGTGGGTTTTATGATACAAATCCATTTTGAAATACAATATCATGTGAAATATTCACTCAGGATGACTTTATGCCTCACTAAACTGACTACGGAGCTGAAAGGCATTAAGTCACGTTACCAAAATTGATACGAAAAATATGTTTATTAAATTAATATTGACTAGCGGACCCGTGCGAGAAATGTCGCATGTTCATAAGCCACACTTTCCCCAATAGGTTTATAATAAGAGACTTAAGGAGAAAGGTTGTTATGTTTTTATTTGATCCAAATGATTATAGAACACTATTTACGTTTCAGGTGTCCCTACGGCCAAAATGCGAACTGAACAGCAATGATATTGCGTATTTTCCAACAGCAACAGTATTTGTAAATCGAACACTTCTTACAATAATTGATATTTATGAAATTAGAATGCAATTCGTCACTGCTTATGTCATTAGTATGCTGAGTCCATTGATTGACAGCTTAGCCGTAACACTCACCGGTTATTCGATATTTATGAAATGATACGATTTGAGCACTCATTCCTTTAAATTACTGTTTCTGAAATTCATGCAAAATGATAAAGGAAAGACCTCAGAATGTTAAAATGTCATGAAACAGGCGTCACAGCAGCCAAAATGTGAAGTGGACAGCATTTATTTATTTTATTTATCGTATGGCTTTTAGTGCCGGGAGTGTCCGAGGACATGTTCGGCTCGCCTGAGTCTGTAGCTGCTTCCAGCGGACACCCTAAAGGGTGAGCTACAAGTTCCGTTCAACTTCAAGTAGTTCCAACTTTCGCCACCAGATATCAATGATACCTAGTGGTGAACGTTGGAACTTTGATAGAGCGTTCTGACGAAATCTAACCTAACAATTTTTGCTTTACACAAGTTTAGTCTGTGAAAAGATCTTTTACATGTCATAAATCTATGACATGGGACCGCCGGCTTTACTTCCTCTCCGAAGGAAGGCATACTGAAAGATTTTTAATGTTCTTAAAAAAATCCGCCGACTTCGGCCGGGTTTGAACCCGCTATCTTGGGAACAGCAGTTCAGCATGCTACTGACTACGCCACCGAAGCCATCAGTGGACAGCAATTATGGAGCGTATCTTCCTGCAGCAACAGTATCTGCAAATCGAACACTTCGTGCAGTTTTTTAAAAGTCAATTATTAAATAAATTATAGATATTAATGAAATTAGAGTGCAATGCATCACTGGTAATGTATATTCTCTTGCATTTGAATGCTCATTTGTCACGATCGGTTGCAGTTCCGACCGATTCACGTAAATTATAGTACCGGGGAAAATGTTATTAAATAACTATACCCTTCATAGAAAAGTAACGAAAAAATCACGATTCGCTACTTCGACAATTGTAACTGAAACGTCGTTACTAGTTTTGGCAAGTAACGGTAACTGTGACTTTGTTACTATTGAAAAGTAACTTCCCGAACCCAGCTACCAGCACAATGCCCCACGTGCACAACTTGGAACCAGGGCGGAAGTCGTACGCGGCTGCCTGACTTGCTCCGCATATTGGAAGCGTATTGTGGAAAGGTACAGTTCCACTTCGTGGTGTGGTAACTAAGTAAGTATTGCTGGCTGTCATCCCAGGGGCCGGGTTCCATTCTTAGCTCTGCCAAGAAATTTAATTCTGGCATGTGGGTTTGAATGGGGAACACTCGGCCCCTTGAGACAAAACTGAGGAGGGGTAAGTTCGATTTCCACTTCAGCTATCCTAGAAGTGGACTTCCGCGATTTCCTACTGCTACTCCAGGATGGTTTCTAATTGAAGAACACAGCTAAAATCGTTCCCAATCCTTGTCTCAGTTACACACTACTACCGGTTCAAGAGGAACACGGGAGTAGGTGAGTGATGAGAGTTCTAACGCACTCCAGAACCCTCTTTGGCCCACTACTAAGCCTCAGCCATGTTAAATATCTCTCGAACGCATGGTCCGATTTTGACAAATGAGGTGTCGTTGGACTCCAGCTGACGTCCTCTTTCCTATGGACCACTCGTTATATTTTTGAAAAAAAAAATTGTTTTCGAAAGTAGGTGACAGTTTAAAAACCAAACATGATAGAAAGTTGTGCCATTGCCCAAACGAATGGCCCTTATGACCTTTATTTTCGGTAATAAAACGTTTTTACTTTTTATGTTTTTTTGAAAACCCTCGAATTTTGAAAATCCTATATTTTGGAAACTAGGAATTTTTCAAAAAAGTTTGTTTGACGTAAATCAATGGTCCCTACCCCCTCTACCTCCAAAATAAATTTCAAGTCTCTAGGATACAAACCTGACAGTAGTGTGGTAGTGGGGAAGCTACGCCACTTCTTTTTGAACCCTCCTCGTATTTGCCCCGAACCTGATATCTCGCTAACATATAGGGTGTCCTAGCACTCGTAGTGATGCCCCCTACTTTCCTATAGGCTCTTTATTTAAATAAAAGACCAAAACTATAAGGTCATCCGCTTTTAATATCTCGTGAACCAATCATGCTAGAGGCGTGTACGACGGGTCCAAAGACTCGGGGTGACGTCCCCTTTGCTATGGACCACTCGTTATAATTTTTAAAATAATTGGAAACTCGATTTTGGGGTAAACACCTGTTTTTGTGATTTTGCCGATATCTCACGAACCAATAACGCTAGAGACGTGTACGAGGTGTCCTAGGACTAGGGCTAACGCCCCCTTTCGAGTGCGTTAGATATGGTTTCCAAAACATAATTCAGAAAAGGCCTTTCGCCATACATGTTGAGAAAAACTTTTTTTTTACCTGTTTATAATGTTCATGAAGCGTGGTGGTTGAGAGAGACGATACTGCTGGGTGTGTGTGTGTGTGTCAACGAACCTGTCGCTGACCACGGTGGCTGTGTTCAATAGATCAATCGATATTTCGACGGGCCGGTTTATGACACAGCGAAGGTGCTTTTTTTCTGATACTTTACCCCGAAGGGGATCTCTAACGTGTAAACGGTGATGAGAACTTGGTTCTATGTTGGTCGAAGCGAGTACAGAAAACAAACTTGCAGACGAGCAGGAGGTGACTGTCATTTGACCTTATAGGAAGGCGTTGATCTGACATGACAACAGGTGCAATGGGAAAATGAAAATGATGCTTGAAGGTGAAATAATCTGACCATCGTGGTGGCAGGGAAGAGCGAAATGCATGTGAACATGTGTGAAACCACATGTACGCTAAACAAGTTACATCCTGTTTTGCTTCGTATGTGACAAAATGCAAGTTCATGTGAAATTTGATCTACCGCAGGTGTTCGCCTGGGACGTTAGCTGTCCAAGGGGGCGATAACTGTTAACTAGTTACATCCTGTTTTGCTTGGTACGTGACAAAATGCAAGTTGACGTGAAATTTGATCTGCCACAGGTGTTCACCTTGGACGTTAGCTGTCCACGTGCATGATAACAGAATGTTCAAAGCGTGGGAAAAAATGATTATACATGCAACGTAGCATATATAAAGATATGTCGTTATCATTTCCACGCTCACTTAGGTGACTACCTTTGAACACATTGCGTTGCATGAAACCCCTGGTCTTGTTTAACAGTTTTGGTGTTGGTGGAAAATACATAACCTTGTTGTGGGGTAGGTATATATTTATTCATTTATATATTTCTTGATTTTATATAAATACATGCAATTATTTATTGATTAGGTAATTAATGATTTTATTTATTTATTTGTTTGCAGATAACGTTTATAGCCTACCTGTCGTGTGTCTGTGGGAAATATATTAAAGAAAGAGAAAGACAGACAGCTAGAAAAGGAAACCATTTCCACACTAGCCCACGAGACGGGAATATAGCAAAGCATTACACGTCAAGGTGAGATTTGTTTTTTATACGTAACCTGTTTGATTTTGTTTTGTTTATGAAATGCATAAACTATATGGAATGGATATACTTATGGTGGTTTATTTTATTTCTTAGAGTGTTGGAAAACGCTTGACCTCGGTTGATAACCAGGAACGCGTGTGTTTGAGGCCAATGTCCAGCAGTCTACAGCTGAAAACTCAGGTGAGAGTGTTCTTTCAAAATAATGTATTTTACTGCTGCGGATACGTTAACTTGGGAGCCCCTTGAGTCTTGTTTCAAATCGCGTGTGTGCTCTGGCCGCGCGGTCAATGTTAGAAAAAGTTTGATTCCCAAAGAATTTTTAGCATCTTGTTTTGAAATTTTCAAAATTGCAATTTGCACACCGCAAAGGTTGCATACGGCTTTAAGGGTGAATACAGAACTGGTGTGCGATTTCATATATATAAAAAAGGACGTAGAGCATAAAGAGACATTTTATATTTGCAGTAAAATGCAAGAGCTATTCATACCCCATAATTTGGAACAGTGGTATGAAACCCACGTGGTGAATGCCTTGCTATCAAAATTTGATAAACTGCAACAAGGACCCAGTGGTTTAGCGTTAGATAAAATTCATCATTTGCAAATCAACATTTGTCAATTCAACCCGTTGAATGCTGGGTCTAGCTATATTAAAACACCACCAGCTATTGCTTCGAAAAAGGCTGTGGTCAATATAAAGAATCGTGACAATGATTGCTTTCTGTGGTCTGTGGCTGCGTTTTTGCAGCCAACACAACGTGACAGTTGTCGACCAGGAAAGTACAAGGCCAAGTTTGATGAATTGAAACAAACTTTAAATTTAACTCGAGTGACGTTCCTTATGGACTCAACCGAGATCCACAGGTTTGAACAAGACAACCAGGACTTTTCGTTCATGATGTATGGCCTTGATGATAATGAGATTGTGGGTCCTTTTTATGCCACAAAAAACCGAAACGACATCACATTCATCTTTTATATTTATCCGTAGGAGAGGTGAATCACTATTGCCTCATTAAAAGCATAATGGTAAAAAGTACATTTGCGACCGTTGCCTGCAATATTTTACAACCCCTATACTTTTGGAACGTCATAGGGTAGATTGTGTTTCTCAGGAAGCGGTGAGATTGATATTGCCACAAGGGGATAAGGCTGTGTTAAAGTTTAAGGAAATTCATAAGCGTGACACTGTTCCCTATGTGGTATATGCAGATTTCGAAGCACTCACCACACCCATGGCGGGATGTGAACCAGATCCCACCATCAGCTCAACCACACCCATTCAAAACATGAACCCTTTGCCATAGGATTTAATGTGGTGTGTGCCTATGACCCCACGCAATCCGTTTACAAATACCGTGAGGGACCATATTGTGCCAAATGGTTCTTGGATGAACTTGTCAAGTTGGCTCATGATGTACAGAATTTACTGGACCACCCAGTACTCATGAGCCTATCTACAGAACAGCAGCAGCAGTATGGGCATGCCACGACATGCCATATTTGCGAAAAGCCACTGATCAGTGCTCAAGACACCGTTCGTGATCACTCTCACTTTACGGGGGAATTTCGTGGAGCTTCGCATAGTATATGCAATTTAGACTTTCCAGCTCCTCGTTTTATCAGTGTCTTTTTCCACAATCTGGCGAATTATGACATTCAGTTTTTGATTCGTGAATTGGGTCATGTCAACAAGGGCTCGTTTACCATTATCCCCCAAAACCATGAGCGTTTTAGAGCCCTGACATGGTGGGTGGGCGACTTGAGCATTCGATTTTTGGATTCCTTTAAGTTTATGGCATCCTAGCTAGACAGCCTTTTGAATGGCTTGAATGAGGAGGAATTAAAAAAATACTAGAATGCATTTTAATGATCCTGAGCATTTTCAATTGTGTATTCGGAAAGGTATATTCCCGTATGATTTCTGCAACAGCTGGGACGTGTTAAAGCAAAGAAAGCTCCCACCACAAGAGAAATTTTACTCGAAACTAACACGCAGTACGGTTTCCGATGAAGACTATGCACATGCATGTCAAGTTTGGCGAGTGTTTGGCATGAACACGCTAAGTGAACATGCTTTACATTACCTAAAACTGGATGTATTGCTGCTCACTGATGTGTTTGAAAAATTCCGTAACTTATGTCAACACATTTACGGTCTTGACCCGGCTCACTATTATACGAGTCCTGGGCTCTCGTTTGATGCCGCTTTAAAATACACTCAAGTGGAATTGGATTTAGTCACTGACGTAGACATGGTTCTATTTGTTGAAAAGGGCATTCGTGGCGGCTTTGTGTCGCTTAACCAACGCCATGCCGAAGCGAACAATGTCTACATGCCTGATTATTCACCAGACAAACCAGAATCGTACTTAATGTACTATGACGTAAATAATTTGTACGGTTACGCCATGAGTCAGCCTTTGCCCTATGGGAAGTTTGCTTGGCTGACAGACAAACAAGTGTCAGAATTTGATGTGATCAAGGCTAGCCAAGAAACAGGCCGTGGATAAGTGCTAGAAGTGGATATTGAATATCCCTCATCCTTGTATGATGAACATGCCGATTTCCCATTCTGCCTTGAGCAAATGGTTCCCCCTGACAGTAATGTGAAAATTGAAAAACTCATTGGCACACTTTACAAAAAAAATCGGTATGTGATACATATCCAAATGTTCGTGCAATGCCTCGCCCAAGGCTTAGTGTTGATGAAAGTCCACAGGGGTATTTCTTTTGCTCAAAAAGCATGGCTCAAGCCATACATTCAGCTCAACACAGAGCACCGACAAATGGCAACACAGCAGTTTGAAATTAATTTTTTAAAATTAATGAACAACTGCATCTATGGCAAGTCTATGGAGAATGTCCGCAAATACCGTGACATTAAATTGGTGAATGTCTGGGAGGGGCAGTGGGGTGCTCGGCGGTACATTGCCAAGCCAAATTTCAAATCAATCAAAATTATCGAAGAGGATTTGGCTACTATTGAAATGAGTAAGACCAGCGTGAACATGGATAAGCCCATTTACTTGGGTCAAGTCATTTTAGACTTTTCTAAATCGATCGTGTATCGATTTCACTATGAGTTTGCCAAACGCCATTTTGAGGACGTCTCTCTTTTGTATATGAATACGGACTCATTCATTTACCACATTCGCCACTGCAACCCCTATGACGTCATGAGGCAACATAGTGACTGGTTCGACACCTCTTGCTATAGCGCTGACAACGTGTTTCAGCTGCCCATACAAAACAAGAAGGAAATGGGCGTTTTAAAAGATGAATGCGGTGATTCCATTATGACGGAATTCGTAGGTTTGGCCTCAAAAATGTATGCTTAACGCACACTTGACTGTAAGGAAGCCAAAAGAGCAAAAGGTGTAGGTAGAGCAGTGGTAAAATCGCTACGTGTAGACGATTATTTAGCGGTTTTACGCACTGGCAAAGCTATGTCTCAAACACAGTGCAGAATACAATCCAGCAACCATCATTTGTATCTTGAGGAACAGAGAAAACGCACCCTCACCTCCATGGATAACAAGCGTGTGTGGGCTGATGACCTGCTCTCCAGCCAGCACTGGGGTTATGATCGCAAGGAGGAGGAGGTGTGATTTCACTGTTTAATCATTTATGGGACATGGCTTTATGTAACTTGTAGATTTAGTATTTTGTAAATATTGGTTTCTACCATTGTAAATAGTAGATTTTGTAAATAGTGGCAACCCACTTGAACCTTTTGCTCTTTAAAAAAGTTCTATGCAACCTTTTTTATTTTTATTTTTGATTGGTGAATAGTTTGACTCGTTTAAGCTGTACAAAGTTGTTTTTTATTGTAAATATGAAATAAGTAAGATTTTTAGTAACGTTAATAACTAGTATTTAATTATTTTTCGTAATGTAAATGGTAAACTAAAACGTTCTTTTGGGACCAGTGTGCATGTCGAGAATGTGCTTTTGGGATTAAATAAAGTGGTTGTGTTTGTCCCCAAAGACATGTGTGAATGTATGAGTGGAGAGAGAAAGCTGGTGTGTATGGTTGACCAGAGCAAACACGGTGAGGTAGTGTGGGTGGGAGGAGGTAAATGGTCACTTATATACTCATTTTGTTTTCAATAGTTTTTTTTTTCATTGAAATGTGGCAGTCAAGAGACATTATTTTTGTAAAAGCAGTCTTACCTGCAGTAGTCGTAGACCTCGACGTTTCTCCAAGCACCCATAAACACATTGCAGCATTGCCATGGTCAAGCACTTGCATCAACATCATTGTCAAATCTCAACTTTCGACATACACCAAATGGATAAATGTGAAAACAGCAAAATGGAAAATCCATGTTTCAATATCACCAAAAAAAACGCAAAACTTAAAACGGACATTTTAAAAACTGGAAATGGCCTTGTGAAATTTGAAAATTCAAAAAACTTCAAACGGACATTGTTTAAAATGTGTCATCAACAAACTGGAAAAATCCATATCATCAAAAACGCAAAACTTGAAACGAACTTTTTTTTAATCTGTAAATTGCAAAATGACAAATGGCAGTGTGTGAATTCATCATGTGTGAAATGTGTAAAATGAAACATAAGCCATCAACATCATGAATTCAAAAAATTAAAAATAACAAAACATCGTGCTCTGGTAAAAGCCTCCGTGGCTTAGGCGGCAGCGCGCTGGCCTCTCACCGCTGGGTCCGTGGTTCAAATCCCGGTCACTCCATGTGAGATCTGTGCTGGACAAAACGGAGGCAGACAGGTTTTTCTCCGGGTACTCCGGTTTTCCCTGTCACAATTTCATTCCAGCAACACTCTCCACTATCATTTCATTTCATCTGTCATTCATTTACTCATTGCCCCAGAGGAGTGCGTCAGGCCTCGGCAGCCGGCACAGTTCATATCCTCGCCGCTAGATAGGGGCTTCATTCATTCCATTCCTGACCCGGTCGGAGACTGGAAGCAGGCAGTGGATTTTCATTTCATTTCGTGCTCTGGTAAACCTTTGTTTTTATTTTATAGTCATAGTGAATTGACAAAAGAAAAATAGAATACAAACAAATCACAATTCCTCACTCCTGAATGTTTATGTCCATGCATCATCAACTTTCCTTTCATAGCACTCATGACAATCAAGGCTGCCATCCTTTCACCCACTGAGGCATCACTGGATGTGGAATTTTTTTTAGTTTTCTTCAATAACAATTTATCTGCCACATGTCTTAAACCAGGATGACTATGGCGATAAGAAAGGTCATGTTCCTTGCATGCTTGATCCAAAAGATTAATGGGTACATCACCACGTTGTAAACGTTTTTCAAGATGAGTTCCAGGGCCGCAAAAACGATAACCTGGAAGATGGATTTCGAAAGGTAGGTAATGAATCACTTTGTCAATGACGCCATTGCCAGTACAGGTCTGGCATATCCTTTTCCATCGATGGTCTTCCTCTTCCCCTGTGGTCGATGTTTGTGTTTGTTGTTGTTGTTGCTTTTTCTCGTCATGACATCCGTGGAATGATTCAACAAAGTCTTTACATGGACTTTTATGACCGTGATACAGTTTCACTAGCTGGCAAGTCGCACACTGACGCATAGACGGTATTTTTGCCATGGCCACTTGCTTTTGGTGATCGTAATCCGTACAGGGTTGCAATTCACTCAACACAGGGTCTTGAGTCCATGATTTTGGTACATGTTGCCAGATTTCTTTGACCGCGTTGGCGGCCAAATAATAAATGAACGACTTGGGGATCGCCAAGAGTTCCTCTTTGGTAAAACTGTCTAGTTTCTTTTTGCACACAAAGAACTTGCCTATGGCTTTGTCTGTAGCATTGCCTTTCTCCATGGTATCACGTGCGGTAGATGTTTACACGTCGCTTGTAGAAATCTCACTGGCGAAATTCACAGGTAAATCTTGAGTTATAATTTTGTTTAACAACTCCCAGCAGGCATGGGTGGTTAACCAATGAATGAGATGCCACGCATGCGATAGGGCTGTATGGGTAATGATGCCACAGGAACAAGTATCCATGAGCGTTTGCAGGGAGGGGCAGCCCAACTCCATGAGGTCGATTCATTGGCAGTAAGACGCCAAAAATGGTTGCAACCATTGACGTTTTTCATTACCTTTCACAAATACCACATTGGCCGAGGACAAGTATGCTTTCATGACCACGTCCAAATATTTATAGGAAATGGTTCCCTGATTCCAGTCTAGTTGCCTATGATTTTCAATCCACTGGGTTTGTTTACGGTGTTTTTCACACAAGAAATCAAAAGCATGGGGTGGTTTAAATAGCAAATGCGTAGCTTGCGATATCCAAAACGTGGTACAATCGATCATGGCCACTTGTTTAAATATAAATTTGTTGTCACCAATTTTAAACCCTTGACAATCCACAATGAGTGTGTGCAACATGTTGACGCTTGCCTGGACCAAGTTCAACTGACGACTGACTGACGATCGACCACTAAAGTGTGATCATGACATGGACTTACCTGCCATGCTAGTTTCAAATTGAGGTTAGGGTAGGACAGGGGGACATGCAAAAATAAGAATTTAAGAATTACATAATTTTATTATCATAACACGTCTTACAGGCTTTTGTCATTTTGGGATAAGGACGATATCAACTGATACAACAATATAGTCTCTTGTGTTTGTAACGTCCATAACACCGATGATGTCCCAATGTCTCTAAACTAGGCGTTTTTGATGGTGAGCTGCTCACCGAAGCACCATGGACATCATACTGTCCACACGTATCGAAACTTGTTTTTTTTCATCACCCAGAGACACAAGTGAGGGATAGCTTGAATGACAGGGTATATTTCCCACTTCCATTCTGCACAGGTAGGGGCAGGTGGGTGACCAGCGCTGATGTTCCTGCATGGGTTCATCGCCCTCCTGCCATTGGTCTATGATGATGGGACAAAAGGCACATTTCACTTCATCTCTTGTTTTTAAATAGTAGAATCCAGCGGCCGCCAAGGCTTGAGGGTTTATGAAAGGCACCGGCCATGTGGCAAAAGTCTTGAAGCGTTGTTCCTCAGAGTTTAAATTCATGGATGTAACGTCTCTTGAGGCTTTAAAGCAAGACATGACTGAGCGGCTTGACGTGGGATGACCTGTTATTTATACACTCGTCACTTGGTTGGACAGTGGATAATAGTTGACTAGTTTGTGATGAACAATCAAACAGTAGGCCGTCGTATTGGCTGGTACATTGTCATGCGTTTCAAAATCTAGTCGAATGTCGATATTGGATTGCTTGACAGACTCTTCCAGGTAAGAACAGTCAAAGACAATCAGTGGTGCTCTTGCCTTAAACGCTTGGGGTAGTAGCATGGGGCCGTTCTCTTTTTGATAATACGACCATCGAAATTTAGAAAATAAGTCGTACAGGGGGCCAAACTTATTTTTTGAAAAATCCAAATCCAGTCCTTCATAGGGAAACACAGCTCCGTTGAGGAAAAGACGTGCATTTCTCAATTGCAGGTGATCAAATTGCGTGGCATCTTTGGTTTGTTGATACTTGCGATTCGTTTGAAAACCCACGATCAGGTAGAGAGGTCTCTCTGTATAGCGAGCTGTTTCTACAGACCAACTGTGTGTGTTGGTGGTGGGCAATAGCGGATACTCATGGAGTGCCCAGCTTCTAAATTCCATGGGTAGAGGCATATCTCTCTTTACCATTTTGAGTATGTCCAGTTTTTTGCTATCTTCAAGGGTCACATGGGGCACTTTACATAGCAAGCGTTGTAGTTGAATTTTTGAATCTATGGGGGCATTGTCGGCTCCCTTGAGTGCATTATTATCACTCCTGTCTCTCACTAGGTAAAGCACTTGCCTTGCGTTGACCACAATGCGTTGGTGATCTTCGGCAAATCCTAAAATCAGTTTAAGAGGTAAATATCCAGTAAAGGTCCCATCGGTGTGTACCATCCAGTCATTGGTCGAGTCAGGCCACCAACCTGCCATGCAAAGTGTTTTACCTTCTTCCTCACTATAAGAGGGGTATAGTTTCATGACACTGGAAATGCCCACATTTCGAGTGCTATCCACCACGATATCGTTAATCACGTAACGTACTTCAGAAAAGAGAAAGGCCAAACCATGGTTGGCCAACTTGGACGTGGTGGGTGTAGAGCCATCGGCTTTGGTGAGTCGACCTTCAATCTGAATGACTCTTTCATGCGTTAGGGTGTAAATATCTTGGTTGTTGATAACAAATTGAATTTCATCATTGTTATTGGGTCCAGGTGTTTGAGCTTGATAGGAATGGAGATCAATTCTTACCACTCCTGGTTGCTCCTCGATGTGGTTCGCTATCTCTAGGATAGAATTCATTATGAGGGTTGACGTGGTAACCCAAATGCTGTAAAATCTCCTTGCCTTGAGATGTTAACGTGTATTCACGTGGCTAACAACTAACATCATTCCTAGACGGTGTTGTTGCTTTATACACAAACTTCATAGTGGCTTTAGCACCAACTTGTAAGTCACTGGTGTGGTAGAATCTAGATCAATGAGTTTTTAAACTCTATTGATCAGTCTTAATGTTATATTACTAATACTATCCACAGCCACAGAATGAAAAGCACCACTGGAGGGTTTTCTCGAAAAATATACCCATTGGGCGATGTCACAATAAAGTCATAAAGCGAATGCGATGGTTCTTGATTGGAGTACACTTGGCTAATAATATTACACGTCACCGACACATGATGGTCCTCAATGAATTTCACTTCATGGTCCGATCCATGTTTTTTGTTGGGCTCCAACACACGAGGTTTAAATCCTAGTAATGGACCAATGGAATCGGGGTGTGTTTTAAAATCAATGTTAAAGGTAGAGAATATACTGCAGCGATGAGTGTTGGTATTGCCTACAAGTTCAAACTTGTGCGTTCCGTCGAGGAATGACTTTAAACCATATTGATTGATCAACACCACATAAATGTGTTCATAAATGTCATCGATCGTGTATCCATCAGAGTTCAAGGTGAGCGCAGAAGCAACATAGTAAATCTTATTGTTCACATTTTCACGTATGTTGTATATTCGTTTGTACGTTTCAAGAGAAACAAGTCCTAAACCATAGGGGTTTTCAATCAATTCGATAGGCGGGTAAAAGTCTAGGTTGACTTCCTGTTCACGTCCATGCAGTGTAAACGTTTTACTTTCTGCCGACATACTGGTAGCGTTTTTGCTTATTCATTCATTCATTCATTCATTCATTTATTTGCAATGGGGACTGTGTCCCCCAGTGGCAAATTGGATGTACATAACAAATAAATAATTATACATAACAATTCAATACCGTAACAATTATGCAACAATTAAACTGGAGTATTTACACAAATAGTCAGTCTTTTCTTAAACACACCTATATGTTTGGGAAAAGGCTCTAAGACTGCGGCAGGTAGAGAGTTCCAATTATCAATGGCACGGTTTACAAAAGAATATTTACCATAATTTGTTCGCTGTGGTCGGCCCTTAACTTTGAAAGGATGATCGTTCCTACCCATGTAAGTGGGCTTTCCCAATCGTTTGCGAAGCTCACCCCATGCTGGTTGATTTGTATACGTGTTGTACATAGCGCAGAGTCTAGATTTCATCCTCCTAGCCTCCAGTGATTCCCACCCAAGTTTCTTTAACATACGGCTAACTCTGCTCCTGGGATTAAAGTCACTGAGCACAAATCTAGCGGCCTCTCTTTGTACCATTTCCAACTCATTGATGAGCCCTACTTGATATGGATCCCAAACCGCCGAGGCATATTCCAGAATAGGTCTTACAAGTGACAAATAGCCTAATTCTTTAGCAGAGGTACTACTTCCTTTTAATACCCTCATTACAAAGTGCAGGGATTTGTAAGCTTTTGAAACTACACATCCTACATGACTACTCCATTTCATATCATTCCTTACGTGAACGCCCAAATATTTGCAAGAATCTTCTTCTACAAGTATTTCCGAGCCAATGTTATATTGAAAATCCTGCCTTCGCACTTTCCCTATTTTTAAGAGACTACATTTTCTTGTGTTTATTTTCATTTTATTTACAATCGCCCACTTATAGACCAGGTGCAGGTCCTCTTGAAGCAATGCATTGTCTTGTGAGTCATGTATCTTTCGATATATTACACAATCATCCGCAAACAATCGACAATCACTGTGAATCCCATTTGGTAAGTCATTTTAAACGCCAAAAATAACAAAGTTCCGATTACGCTGCCCTGAGGGATACCCGACGTTACGGTAATTTCTTCCAAGAATATGCCTTCGACTTTCACTTTCTGGGAACGACCCGTCAAAAATTCTTGGATCCATAAAATTACTCTTCTATCAATCTTCGTCGAAGCTAATTTATGGAGTAGCATGTCATGCGGCACGACATCAAATGCCTTCGCAAAATCTATAACCACGGCGTCGACTGAAACTCCATGGTCTAACGATTCGCTAATGTCTTGAAAAAGTGATAGCATCTGACTCTTGCATGAGTAACCTTTTCCGAAATCCATGTTGCCTATCATTAAACCATGATAATGTTTCCCACTGTTCCCTCAAGTAGTCGCAAATGAGATGCTCCATCTGTTTACAAACGATGGACGTAAGGCTAACCGGCCTGTAGTTGCCCAATTCAAGTCTGCTCCCTCCCTTAAATATTGGCACTACCGTAGCTTTTTTCCAGTCATCTGGGATTTGCGCATTGTTTATGGACACATTGAACATCACCTCCAAGTATCGTGCCACGGCCCTACCTCCTAGTTTAAGTACTTCACTAACAATATTATCAGGACCCTTTGATACATTGAAACGTAGTTTTTGTATTAGTTTTACAATTGCTGACTGGTTTATTTGGAACAGGGGAGCCCCTGATTCGTCGTTAAGGTCCAACACACAGCTATTGGATTTATTGAACACACTACCGTAAAAGACATTTAATTCATTAGCAATGGCCTGTTTCTCAGTAATTAATTTACCGTCACCGGACATTATCATCGACAAATTATTTGAATTTCCCTTTCTTCTCCTAACATAACTGTAATTTTTTTTCCACCCATCACCTCCCGAACCAAGTAAACCTTGCATATAACTGTCATGAGCAGCCCTCTTTTTTAAGACGAGCTCTCTTGATAAGGACTTAAATTTCAACATATACGTGTCACTATCAAGTCTTTTATTGTATAATTTCCTAATTTTCCGTTTTAGACTCCTAATTTCTCGTGTGTAATACTCAGGATCTGGGTTTTGTTTCAGCAATTTAAATGGGACAAATTTATCAACGGCGCTGTTTAAAATCTGATATTTAATTCAACCCCAGAATGGTCACTAATTCCTGGTACTTTCAGACAGTTAATATACAGCTCTACAGGCCTTACGAGATAAACATCTAAGGTATTATTGTCTCTAGTTGGGAAGTCAACTACTTGGGAAAATCCCCCCTCCCTTAGGAATTTATTTGCAGCGCTCTGAGCTTGACCACAGCAAGTTGACTCACCAGACCAGTCTAATTTGGGGAGGTTTAAATCTCCAGCAATTATTATGCTCTTTTTCATAGCATTACCCGTACAAGTTTTATCATACAGTGTTTCGAGGAGAGAACAGTTATCTTTCGGTGCTCTATACGCCCCTATCACCTGAAGAGGGAATTTATTTCCTTTATCCGAAATTTGTACACATAACATTTCATGATCCATATCAGCCCACTTTAAGAAACTAGCTATATTTTTGCGCACACAAATAAATAGCCCACCACCTCGCTTCCCCCGATCCCTTCTGTACATTTCGTAGGTCCCTTGAATTATTTCGCTACTATTTATGTCCTCATATCACCAAGATTCAGTTGCAATGACAATGTCCGGAGAATACGTCTCTACAAGATTCCAAAATTCAATTAATTTATTTCCTAAACTCTGACAATTAACCTGCAGTAATCTTAGAGTCTTACCTCCGCAGCAAATATCTTGAAATAGCTCCTTCTGTTCTCATCGGCTGGCAATCTCTGGACCTGCTCCTCCTCACAAAAGCCGACACGAACCGATGACCCTTTCATGTAGGCTCCCTAAGTTGAAGGCGCCCCGTCGATTTAGATGCAGCCCGTCTCGGGCGAAGTCACGGCCACCAATCCAGCAGTCAGCTTCTACGTACACTAATCCCAGTTGTGCACATACCCAGTCCATGTGGTCATTTAAAGTCTTAACTCGCCTTAACGGAACATCTCCCCGCCGAACAATGCCACTCATTATAATTTTTGCATTTCTAAACTTGCTTTTAGCTTTTCTGCCTAGTTCGTAGAGCTCTCCCATGATGTAATCAGCTGTAGCCCTCTTCTTCAAATCGTTCGTCCCAACATGGAGCAACAAAAATTTAACTTTGTCACAGCCCTCTACATTTGCTTCTTCCACTTGTTGGGCAAGCTGGTCAATTTTAATCCCCGGATAACACCGCACATTCGCACCTGATTTCCTCGAGATATTCGCACTCCATCGTATCATAGAATCACCCATTATGATAACGTCATCCTCAGTTTGCTCCTGCACGCCCTCTTCCACACTGATCCCAGTAGAAAGCCGTTCAGTCACATCCTTCACCGTTTCTTCTGATTCACGAAGCTTTGCTCTAAGTTCCTGTATTATTTGATCCCTTGCTTTGATTTGCGCCCTCAAACAGACCGGCGTATCACATACTTTACAAAACCAATTTCCGACATCACAATCCTCCTTCTTGACCTTAATACAGCCGAAGTGAAACCATTTCTCACATAGTCCACACTCAACACCATTCTTCAATGTTTTACTGCACGTCGAACACTTTAAAGCTGCCACTGGATCATTTTCCTGATTCACATTTGGAGTAACAGGCCCTGGATTCACTTCCACTCCACCAATAACTAGCAATGTAGCTATCACTAGGGCTATGAACCACAAGTTGCTAGGTCCCGTACGCACACACAAACACCGGAAATCCCGACTACCCCTCGCATACCACAGCCTGACCCTCGCCCGATAACACTCCAGAGAACAACCCATTCAGCACACCTGAGAGCTCGGGAAAAACACGACCTTTCACTTTGACTGCCATCTGATAACTGATGCTGCGTCTTATATAAAAAAATTAAACACAAACGTCCACACTGTTGGCTGTTAAACCTTTGCTCTCGTTTCACATTATAATATATCTTGATCCTGTTTCCAAAATAGGTCACTAGTTCCATGGGCGGAGGCAAATTCCCAAAACTGTCAAAGTACCATACAATGGATCCCTCTTTGACATAAGCTACATAATGCGTTCCTGGTCCTCGGTGATCATCCAAATTGACAACAGCACATTCCCGTTTCCAGGGTCGTGGGGGTAATTTGTTTCGCATAAACACACCTCGAAAATGAGAAAGCTTTAGTTGTTTAGCATAGCTTTCCACTTGTTGATGCGTCAGGGCATGTCTTGCTATGGCTGAGGTTATTTTTTTTTATACTTCGAAATGGTGAAATCCCAAATCCTTGTTGATAAAAGGATGGCTTTAAATTGGCATTTCTAGCCCCCATGGCAATCGCTTCCATCGTTTCATTGTGTCGCTGACTTCTTTGAGTTGTTGCTTGCCCTGCTGCGCGGCTTTAATGGTTTTCGCCACTGCACTGGCAACACCCAAAAGTGAACCCAGAGCAGCCAAACCGGCAAATAATGCAGGTAAAAATCCCGCTCGTTTGGGGACGGGAATCACTCGCCCTTGGTTTGAAACCTGTCGCCGACTTTTTGGAATAACATGTCTCTGTGCTGCTCGAAAGGCTTTCTTTATGGTCAATACATTATTTTTTCTTTTTTTCTTTCGCAAGGGCTTGCCCACGAATGTCTTAAGCCCAGGCTTTGCCAAGGACAAAGTCCTTTTTTTAGTCTTTCTCACCGCATACCTTTGTTTCACCATGATGATAATGACCAACAACCTTTCACAAGAATGTTTAAATCACAACTAACGTCAGATGGTTATTTCATGGCTGTATATTCCAATTCCACATAAAGTGGGAAATCGTTTATGGTTTTTCCCGCTTGCTTTTCATCCCATGTCAACATGAGATGAAAGGATAATTCGGCCCCTGGATTGACCATTTAATTGTTATGGATCAACATCCTATGACCATTTATCTTTATTTGTAAATGGTTCTCATCAGGTATGGCATATTTGATGTGAATGGTTCCATCATAGTGTAATCGATAGTGGCTTAAACCCGAAGCAAGCACATAGGTCAAGTGCTGATCATGGACTAGCGGTAAATGGTTTCTGTCATTCAAAGGTTTTTCATTTGTCAGATACAATAAAATACAGATGGGATAAATTTATAAAGCCTTTTCATTTCATAGGTCACGTAACGCTTGGTACAAACATCGTCTTCGTCTTGTGGGTCTTCCACGTGAATAATCCGATGGTGATTAGCGCTATAGCCATTCACCGTAAGCTGGGGCACTTTGTCATAAAACTCATACACTTTGTTATCCACATACTTTTTCGTAGTAACGTCTGTAGACACTTGAGGATGTTTTACATGGGTTAACCACTTTCCCTTAAAGTCATAATCGCCCTGTTTTGTGCGCGGCACTACTGATCTATCCACATAGTGTTTATTAGCAGGATCTGTTTCTTGTTTAGGATCATTAGACCTAGCTTTGGCCATCAACGCACGTCCAAAGACATCCATCGTCAACCTGTAGTACCAGTCTACTGTTTCTATGACAAGGTTCGGTGTCCTGTATATAGACAGCCTGCTAGCCTGTCTAAGCCTTAGTTGAAATGAAGATTATTAAGCAGCAAGAGTCATTCCCCGTGGGGGACATGGTTTCCCATCTCTGTCCCACATCACGTGAACAACGCCATGAATCACTGTTTCCATCTTACATTCGCTGCATCATTGTAGGGCCTTCAGGCTGTGGAAAGACTAATCTTTTGCTAACGCTCATTACAGCGCCCAATGGTCTGCGTTTTCAAAATATTTATATTTTTGCAAAATCTCTCTACCAACCCCTCTACGTGTTTCTGGATCAAGTCATGTCTGGATAACAAAAAGAGAATATGGGTTATTTTACATTTTCCATGCAAGCAAATGTGATTTCACCGGATGAGGTAAAGCCTGATTCACTCATGATTTTCGATGATGTATCCACTGAACGTCAAGGCATCATTCAAAGCTATTTCAGCATGGGTCGACACAAACATATCGATTGCTTCTATCTTGGACAAACGTATTCAAAAATGTTCAAACAGTAGATTCGTGACAATGCCAATGTCATTGTTTTATTTCGTCAGGACGAGAGGAACAGTCGTCACATTTATAATGAACATGTGAATCCTGATATGACCTTTCAAATGTTTACAAAATTGTGAGCCAAGTGCTGGAACACTCAACGTCATGCCTGTTTAGTGATTGACAAACGAAGTGAATTCAACCAAGGACGGTATCGCTTAGGGTTTGATCATTTTATTGTTATTTAAGGCCCTGTCTCATTCCCCGGCCAGTCATTTGTCAAGACACCATGGCGTTAGCAGAGAATCAATTGAAAAAGCATATTATTAGAGCAAAACATACTATTCGCCAAAAGTTTCGTCAATTGAAACAATCACGTGCAAATCATGCGTTGTTTATTCAGCAACATTTAGCACCTCCAATATAAGCCATGTTGAAACCCTCTTTCAAGCCATCTGAAACGCTACCCACCGTTTCACAAGCCACGCAGACGCTGAACGAGGACCCTGAGGATGAGGAAGAGGAACAGGAAGATTTGACTAGTGTTAGCGAAGTTGAGGATGAGGAGGAACAAGTGTTTACGCCTCAAAAAAAGGCCGCACCCCTTGCAGAGGTTTTGAGAAAAAAGAAATCCTTGGCCATGGTCGAACACCTTGCCCTTCCAGAGCGTCTCCGTTTTCACAACTCTTGGCCACCCCTCAACATAAAGCTCAACTGAAAACCATTTTAATAAAATATTATGGATCAACATTGGAACCCTATTTCACCGATCTATTTATTGGAAACACAGATACCACGTATGGTGTTCGCTATGAGGATGATAGTTTTAAAATTGGCGATTCATCCATTAAATTTGCTCGTACTAAAGCTGTCATTAAAAACATCAACTATAAATTAACTCCAGGACTGTTAAAGCTGCTCTTTTCTCGGACCCCCTCTTCCCATGATTATACACCAGAGGCTCTTGACAAATATAAATCCATTTTATTGGATACCCATGCCCACAAAAGACAGTATGATCCAGCTCAACAAGTGAATGCCAATAAATCTCAAAAATATAAAACCATCATTGCAAAAATGTTTCCCACCAGTCAAAGTACTCGTCGTAAAGCGTCCGCTTCGGGAGTGACATTTAAACCATTAAAACCCCTTGTGGATGTTACCTACTTGGCACAATCCCAATAAGCTCGTCCAGCGGCTACAGTTGTTGCATGCTTCACGTCAAGCTGGCCATACCGGTCACGATTGGGAAATTCAAGAAATTGAACAAGAACTTCGAAATGCCAAAATTATTCTTTAAGCCATCACCCATTAAAATGGGTATTGCTCACGAGTTGCATCGGCCAACTAGGCGTCACTATCCGCGACTCAAGGTGATTTCACGAGGTGTGGATGAACTTTGGCAGGCTGACCTGGTTGAAATGATACCCTATGCTGGCGTTAACGACGGTGTACGCTATATATTGACTGTCATTGATGTCTATTCCAAAATGGTCTTTGTTGAACCTGTGCGTCGCAAGTCAGGTCCACCAGTTACCAAGGCCTTTCAACATATTATTCAACACTCCAAACTTCAACCTCAGTTGCTACAAACCGACCAGGGGAAAGAATCTTTCAACAAGGGTTTCTCCAGTTTTCTCAAATCTAAGGATATTCACCATTACACCACGTATAGCAATCTCAAAGCCAGTGTGGTCAAGCAGTTCAATCGAACATTGAAAACCCATATGTGGAAAGCGTTTACAGCTCAGGGCAGTTATCGCTGGTTGGACATGTTACCTGAGCTAGTATCACGTTACAATGACACCAAACATAGAACGATTGGGACCAAGCCACTCCTCGTGACTAAAATATTCAGCGATTGGGTAAACTGTTTAACCCCATAAAAACAGCCGATCCTAAACGTCACCGACTGAATATTGGGGATTTTGTTCGTGTGAGCAAATTTAAGTCTGCCTTCAATAAGGGCTACACGCCTCAGTGGGGGACTGAACTATTTCGAATTCGTAAAGTCAGCTTGGACAGTCCAGTCACCTATTTACTCCAAGACCTCAACCATCAACCCATAAAAGGTAGATTTTATCTCCATGAACTTCAGAAGACAGCATTTCCTCAGCATTATCTTGGGGAAAAAGTGTTGAAACAAAAAGGAAATAAACTGTATGTCAAGTGGTTAGGATTTAACTCTACGTTTAATTCTTGGATCAATATAAAACATGTTGTATGAACCTGTGTACTTGTAATTTATTCACACATGTTGTACACCCCCTATAGCTCTGTGTGTACAGCACTCCGCGCTTCATGCATATTCATACATGTTTGTCATTCCCTTTCCACCTGTGTTCTCTCTTACATTACCCCTCCCCCTCTCCCTCCCTTCACCTCCCACCACTGCTGTTCGCAGCTCTTGCCTATCTATTGGTTGTGACATCATTCCCACAAGTTGCATCATACTTTTTACTGATTCAGCGATTCCAACGCTTTGAACATTCTGTTATCAAGCACGTTGACAGCTAACGTCCAAGGTGAACACCTGTGGCAGTTCAAATTTCACGTCAACTTGCATTTTGTCACGTACGAAGCAAAACAGAATGTGACTTGTTAACAGTTATCGTGCACGTGGACAGCTAACACCCAAGGTGAACACCGATGGTAGATCAAATTTCACATGAACTTGCATTTTGTCACGTACGAAGCAAACAGAATGTAACCGGTTTAGCCCTCATGTGGTTTCACATGTGTTCACATGCCTTTCGCTCTTCCCTGCCACCACGATGGTCAGATTATTTCACCTTCAAGAGTCATTGTCATTTTTCCATTGCACCTGTTGTCAAGTCAGATCAGCGCCTTCCAGTAAGCTCAAATGACATTCACCTCCTGCTCGTCTGCAAGTTTGTTTTCTGTACTCGCTTCGACCAACATAGAACCAAGTTCTCATCACCGTTTACACGTTAGAGATCCCCTTCGGGGTAAAGTATCAGAAAAAACGCACCCTCGCTCTGTCATAAACCGGCCCGTCGAAATATCGATTGATCTATTGAACACAGCCACCGTGGTCAGCGACAGGTTCGTTGACACACACACACACCCAGCAGTATCGTCTCTCTCAACCACCACGCTTCATGAACATTATAAACAGGTAAAGAAAAAAAAACAGTTTTTTTCAACATGTATGGCGTTAGGTCTTTTGTGAATTATTTTTTGGAAACCATATCTACCACACTCGAAAGGGGGCGTTAGCCCGAGTCCTAGGACACCTCGTACACGTCTCTAGCGTTATTGGTTCGTGAGATATCGGCAAAATCACAAAAAACACGTGTTTACCCCAAAATCCAGTTTCCAATTTTTTTAAAAATTATAACGAGTGGTCCATAGCAAAGAGGACGTCACCCCGAGTCCTTGGACCCGTCGTACACGCCTCTAGCATGATTGGTTCGCGAGAAATTAAAAGCGGATGACCTTTTAGTTTTGGTCTTTTATTTAAATAAAGAGCCTATAGGAAAGTAGGGGGCATCACTACGAGTGCTAGGACACCCTATATGTTCAAATACCATGATTGGTTAGCGAGATATCAGGTTCGGGGCAAATACGAGGAGGGTTCAAAAAGAAGTGTCGTAGGAAATATAGGATTTTTAAAATTCGAGGGTTTTCAAAAAGCATAAAAAGTAAAAAGGTTTTATTACCAAAAATAAAGGTCATAATGACCATTCGTTTGGCCCATGGCACAACTTTCTATCATGTTTGGTTTTCAAACTATCACCTACTTTCGAAAACAAATTTTTTTTTTCAAAAATATAACGAGTGGCCCATAGGAAAGAGGACGTCAGCTCGAGTCCAACGACACCTCATTTGTCAAAATCGGACCATGCGTTCGAGAGATATTTAGCATGGCTGAGGCTTAGTAGTGGGGCAAAGAGGGTTCTGGAGTGCATTAGAACTCTCATCACTCACCTACTCACGGGTTATCAGACAAATTCAGCACGCACACAAGTAAACGGGGATGAAATGACCACGGTGCCCAAGTCTGTAAATCAACAACAAAGAACGGTAAAAGATTTTGAAAACCAATATTGAAGGAGTAATGGTGTTGGAAATCCGCAGTCCCGAGCGACAAGGGTGAGAGTGACATCTCAGAAGCCGGGCAGTGAATGACGGAAATTGAATTCACAATAATTATGTTCTCTTGAAGGTAATTGAATAATAATAATAATAATATACTCTGAAGAGACATACATATTATTGGGTTCAAGTAGCTCTTGTAATGCTGAAGCATTCTGTCGCATTAAACACGGTAGGAGTGAGAGTTCCGCACCCACGCGTCCCTTGCTTCTGAGGCTCTATAAAACATACGCGGATAGTAAGTGTTTATTTGGCAATCTTTATGACACTCAGTATACCAGGTGCTTTCCTATAAGAGCATTCCGAGCTCGATAGATTCAGCCATTCCTTCAGACAACACTGCTCCCGCCATCGTTCGTTTCAGAGAAGGCACTTACCCACCATTTGACGGTATGACTTATTGATACCATCGTGATTACTGAGGCAGTTTGGGGATGGAAATATAAGTGTACCATGTGTCTCTGGCTCTCGTACATGATTTAATGTTTCTTCAACGAAACTCGTTATGCATTTTATCACTGTATTTGCTATTGTTAGAGCCCTGCGCGGATAAACAAAACGTTATCCGCATCCGCCCCGCATCCGCACGACTGTTATCCGCATCCGCCCCGCATCCGCACGACTGTTATCCGCATCCGCCCCGCATCCGCATGACTTATTCGCATCCGCAAGACTTGTATAAAAATCCGCTGATATTTCAATTCTGGTTTCCTGACCTCCGCTTTAGACAAAAAACTGGCTATACTTCTTTGGCTACTATCGCACTTGTGCCGCAGTAGGTTTGATGTGCCTGATTTGTGTCCTGAGTATGAATACACTTTTTTGAAGCTAAAACATCCTGCTATATCGTTCACCTCTTTGGTTCCGTTGAAAACGTAACCAAATATCTTCCTTATCCTTGACTTGAGCTTTGTTTTAAGCACTATTGAATATACACCTTGTTTTGTTTTAATAGATATTTTATCAATGTTGGTTGAATGATGTTCATACTTCCCGGTCGCTGTAACATTTACTAAGTGAACTTCTCTTTAAGCTTGGAGAAGGGGATTGACATTTGGCCGGAACTTCCAAGTCACTAAGTCAGTCATCATACTGCCTCTTGACCCATCAATGTTCGCATAGTTGATGTCATAACTGTCTCCGTTGCAATATCACAGCCCACGTGTTTCAGTGCCAAGATGGAAATAAATCTACAGATAAACCTGGAACCAGATCTTACAGGATAGCTTAGACAGCGAAGTAGCTGACTTGAGAAAAGTGTTAATGATGTCACCACGATGAACTAACAAACATATTGATAACATTATATCTCGTGGATAATGGCAATGAAAAATTGATGATGATGATGATATGTCAAGACCTTCTACTACAAACATACGGTACGGTACTTAATAAAATGTAGTTGAAACCATTATGAGTAAAATAATCTTCTCGTGTATAACTGCAAACCGTACCCGAATATTTCGTACGCAATAGGCTATAGGAGTATTCCTCTTTTAAGCATGAAGCTGTAGATTGCCATATCAAATATGTAATATTATCGAAAGTTCCACATCGTATTCAAAAACTATCCGCAAATTTACTCCAGACATTATCCGCAGCGTATCCGCTATCCGCACAGCCATGCAAAATATATCCGCGTGGCGAAAAATGCTGCGGATATCCGCGGGTTTATCCGCGGATATCCGCATCCGCGCAGGGCTTTAGCTATTGTGTCTTCATGAATTGCTATCAATTGGGGAATTTTCTGTGTAACAGGAACTATACTCACTTGAGCTATATCTTTACATGTAATATGTTCAGCGTGAAGCTTAGCTCATTTGTGTCGTTAAGGTCTAGGAATAAATTAAAAGTCCTCCTCTTGGCCGTCACCACGGAGGCCCGGGTTCGATTCCCGGCTCTGCAAGGGATATTCATTCTTGTTTGAGGGCCGGAACGGGATACACTCAGCCTCTTGAGGCAAAATCGAGAAGAGGCGGGTTCGATTCCTACCTCAGCCATGCCGGAAGCGGTTTTCAATGGTTTCCCACTTCTACTCCAGGTAAATACCGGGATTGTATCTAACGTAGGACGCGGCCGCTTCCTACCCAATTAATAGCTCAATTTCACATACACACACCAGTACAGACATCACAGTGACAGAGGTTATCATACAAATTCTACACACACCCAAGTACATGGGGCCACATGACCAAGATGTCATAAAGCCCCTAAAACAGCAACAACAACAATAGTTTAAAAAGCAATTCATAAGTAAATAAAACAATTTGTACATTAAGTAAGGATCGCGAATACTATTAGCCTATTTTCATCATGTGAAAAATAGGCTTATAAGATCATCATTCGTTCGTCCGTGTTTGTGTATGTGCGTATGTGTGTGTGTCCCTAATTAAATCTAAACGGCTGGAGCAATTTCAATCAATGGTTGCCGAGGGAGCGTCGGATACCGGACATAAATTAAGATGCCACGTTTACTTGTCGGACCCCGCACGTGCCCTTCACATTTAAATACATTTCACCAATCCAACATGGTGGACACGCGAAATATTTCACTGGCGTTCTATATCTCCGAAACTATTACTGATTTATATGTTGCATAGATAGGCTACATGTATTTTTTTTACATTTGGCGACCATTTTAGATAGGTAGAAATAAAATCTAAAAAGAAACATAATTCCCTTACTTAAGAAATCTAACTTGATCTCTTTTATATACCCAATACTTTGCTTCTAGTCATCAGACCGTTACAAGGCCACAGAACTTGCGTACGGACAGTATGGACCAAAGATTAAGACATGAACTCACTATTATTGCACATATTATTCATGGTATGTAGTCGCATACACCCTTGTGCAAATTTAAATCAATGGTTGCTGAGGGAGCGTCGGATACCGGACATAAATTAAGATACCACGTTTACTTGTAGAGATAATTGAGCACTTGTGCTACCACTCCAGGCATTTAGTTTGTTATGACGTACGCGCTGAATCACGTGTCTGGCTGATCACTAGCGTTCAAACGCACCGCTGGTCGCGACCTCTCATTGTTCACCGACATAATTGTCTAACCTAAACAAGTAATAGGACACGTGCCTGTAGCCCTGTGCGGTCATATTTGCGAACAAAACTTTCTCGTAATCTCACCGATGATTCTTCTCCCGGAAGTTCTCTGATTGTAGTAGACCGCCGCGCCGACAGTAAGACCCGTCTCTCGAAGCGGAGTTTACGAATTGCATGTGGAGAGAAGAAAGTAAGTCCTATTTGATCCCTAGGTTTTCTAATGAGTATCCGAATAGCAGGACGTCACATTCATAGGCATGATCAGTTTTATGACAACCCTTCCATTGCAAAACGTGTGATATGCCCCTTCCTAACCTTCAAATTCAGGACAGGCAGCATAGCTTCTCGGTTTAAAATGTTACATGTTTTATTTTATGCGTTTGGGGAGTAAAACTTTGTCATACATTGGGTAGACACTGATGAGAAACATTTTTAATTAATTAGAATAGTGTTATTTCATCATTGCATTGTTTGTGGAAGTTTCTCTTTTTCAAGTTTGCAGTTGTCTAATAGCTCATTAAGGATACATCTTTATAATTATAAATGTCAGCTCGAATCACTCTTAATACGTCTAACAGAAGGGATATAATAGGATGTGGAGTGTAGAGACACTGATTAAATAAGCATGAAGTGATTCATATTCAAAGTAGTCATTCACTTTGTTGGGATTTAAGAACGAATTTCTGAAGAAAAGCTTAAGCAAATTATCAATCTCAGAGTCGATGCACCAATTCTCCACCATATTTGTCCGATATGTAGTCCACATCCCCTCCCGTACTGCGTCGAACCCAGGTATTTGCACCCACCTTCGGGACTAGCGCTGCACCAAGTTATGACTGCACTCGACTGTCACTGGCCAACTTGCAGGCAGATAGAGTCTAAACTGTCTCTCTCAACTCTCTCCACTGGGCTGCCCCTAAACGTTTCGGTCCTCACTCAAAACTTTCTAACTCTCGGCTGCGTGTTCTCTTATTGTACCCGGATAAACGACGGGGCATGTTGTGTTTTGGATTAAAATAATGCGATGACTTACGTCACGCCAATTGTTAGCGAACGCACGAAGCCACCACCAATGTAGCCGCATACCAGCGATAGAACATGCTGAAAGGATGTTGAAAACTGTTTCTACAGCTTAAATAAAAGCCTGATAACCTACTATAAAACGCTCTGAATTTATGAGAAGTTTACATGTAGAAATCACAGCTGGAAATGTAAAATAGTACGAGTTTATGAAATCTTAATTACCCCTACCTGTGAGCCGACTGTATGACGTGGGTTTATCTGACGTCAAGATGGCAGTATAAGAATGGCCACTTTGGGGTGACAATTGTCTATCACCTCTCGTTAGCTCATGCGGCTTACGTTTCGAGTCGCTAGTCACGAGTCAACAAGTCATCGAGTACACGAGTGAGGTCTGACATTATGCACCGCGTGCATACGCGCCGAGGAAACGTTCAAGACAGTGCGGGCTGTTGTTCTGACACGCAACATGAGTAACTGTAGCAAGCAAGCTTATACGTGGTGTATGAAGTTAGTTCTCGTGAAGAGAGAGACTATTTGTTTCAAACAGATGGAGTGCTTTAGTGAAAATAGTTCAAACTCGGCTAGAAAAGAATATTCTCTCAAACAATAATGCCAGTCAAAGACAGAACAGTGTAATTCCTTGTACAAATGTGTAAATTGTAAAGCATTCACTTGTTGTGATTGAAGGAATTGAGCTAAACATATCAGACTCGAGTGACAATTCGAACGCGCACTGAAGCTAACTACAGATTTGGACATACTGTATAAGGGAGCGACAAGCCAAGGTCAACGAACGCAATGCGAAGAAATATTCAGAAAGTATTAAGAACTAGCATTGCGAACAGACTGGCGATCAATTACTTTTATTCTAAGAGTGTTGTTTGGAAAGACTGTCTGAGTACTTATTTTACATGAAAGATATGAGATATCAGGGACGGTAATGCGTAGAGAAATGTGGTACAATTCAAAGCATATTAGAGTAGTGGTCATGAATGTTATAATGACAAGTAATATGACAAGTGACACGTGGAACTAAACCAATGACGACTGGAGAAACCGAGATGTGGCATCATCATCATCATCATCATCATCATCATCGCCGTCATCCGGAGGAATGCATGCTAGGATGGTGTATTCAAACGACCCGTTGGAATTGTAGCATGATGAACTCTATTGAACGAGGCTGTAAAAATAGCTTCATTGCATTAAAATATAAGGCACAGCGAAAAGAAATTACATTTCAAAATTGTAAGCCTGAAGGGAGAAATTAGTGGCCACAGACTTGAGACACAAGCGAGAAGCGGCTACAATAGGCTATATTGCGTTGTATAAATCGAGTAGAAGATTGAGCTCCGGGCTCAGATGAAAGGGGAATTCGTCAAGCCTCCATTACTAGTGCAGGAGCTGGACGAAATTAATACGCAAAGCACGTGACCATGAGCAAAATACATTAATAAAGTTAATCAGGGTCGATTGGAATATAGAAAAAGACGCCCAATACACATACAAATCTGCTCCTGTTTATGAGCAAATAAAAGGCTGCAATTATGTTTGAATGACTTGAATTACAGACTTAAGGTCGAAAACTGGCCATGCTCGCGCCAGGGCAATTCAAAATGGGAGGCAAGTACCTAGGAATCCACGCGTTATATGGATCACCCAAACTGACGCGTAGCTAATTTTAAAAAATGAACGAAAGATAATGAAATCAAATATCAGAATCGGAATATGTGAATCATGAACTATAAGAAAATAATAATCTTAAGTTCAAAGACACAGTTTTAACGGACCAAAGATCAAGATGTCGATCCCGATGCCGGGGCCTATCCCAGATTCTTTAAAACGAACGAGCAAACAGCCATGATATCTCAGTCTGAAAGTGTACAAAGAGGCAGTAGCTCATTGTACTTTGGCCCATATACAGGGCAACAAAGACTTTCACAAAATAAGTCAAATGTCATTTTGATAGCGTTAATTCTTCCTAGAAATGCTGTAAGAATATTTTAAAAGGAGTCAGAGAGAATAGTGCTTTATGTCAGCAACGTGTTCTGCTCGAAAGGTATAAAAGAGTCCATTTAATGTTAGTATTGCTCTGACGGTGACCTAAGTAGGGATGATACGGACCCATAACATAAACAGTCTACTGAATTTTTTTTTAAAGTGCGCGAAAGTACGCGTCAGCCTCGTGTGGACATACCAGTGTTGTGAAGAGAAATTATTATTGTGTTATGAAAATCAAAATTCCGTTCTTCCTGTGTTCTATATATGTGTCATATGCAACGGAGTGACGCCAGAATCGGAGGAATTATCTGTCAACCTCTGGAGAGCGATGTGATGGGGGCCAAGATCATATAACAGGGATGAGATCTCGTGTCACCTACAATGATTACGAGAGCAGATGAGTACAAATCTTTATTGTTCTTATTTAAGAAATGGCGAATGTTATAAAAAGCAAGTAGTTCCGTGAAGAAATAAACAGCCTATTCTCATATATCCTACTTGTGTTAATTGCCTCTATCAACATACAAAATTTCAGTTTGATAGCTATAATAGATTCGTAGATATTGAGAACCGTATAAATATTTCGGATGGTCACCATGTTGGATTTTTATGTATGAAGGCCGTAGGGTTATGTACTATTAAATGAAGATTATTGCGTATATGTATTATTGAAACTTCAATCGTATGATTAGGACACAAGAAATTAAAACGATATTTTAAAATTTCGCACAGCCGCCATCTTGTGGTTATGAAAACAATTCAAATGAATTAGATGCCAGTGGATTACAGTTTGTATAAGCATTTACCGTACCAAGTTTCATCGCACTCAAGTGGTGAAATCGCGAGAAACGTCCATTTCAATATTTGAATTTTGCGTCACCGCCATGTTGGATTTGTGCTCTCCACGGAACTTATGTTTGTAGCCCTAATCAACATACAAAATGTCATTTTGATTGCTGTTATATATTAGTAGATATTGAGAAACGTCTAAATATTTCGGATGGTCCCTATGTTGGATTTTTTGTATGTAGGCCGTAGATATATGCACTATCAAATGACGATTATTGTGTACGCTCATTATTCAAACGTTGACTTTGATCGAATGATTAGGACACAAAAAATAAAAACTTGATTTTAAAATTTCGCACAGCCGCCATCTTGAGGATATGTTAACAATTGAACTAAATTAGATGTCAGTGCATTGCAATGTGTATAAACATTTGCTGTACTATGTTTCACTGCGCTCGGGTGGTTAAATCGCGTGAAAAGTCGATTTTAATGTTTTGCCTTCGTTTGGACGCCATGTTCGTTTAGGTTTTAAAAATCACATAGTTGCCCTTTATCACCGTTGGAAATTTCAGGGAGATATCAGTAATAGTTTCGGAGATATTGAATGACGGTGAAATAGTTCGCACATCCGCCATATTGGATTGGTGAGACGTAATAAAAATTAAAGAGCACGTTCGGGGTCGGAGATAATAGTACTATGACCTTACCGAGTTTAATTGAAATCGCTCCAGCCGTTTAGATTTTATTAGGGGGGTGGAGGGGACACACAGACACACACACACACGGACAAAAGGTGATCTCATAAGCCTATTTCTTCATAAATGAAAATAGGCTATTAATTTTTTGAGTATTGTAGTAAGTAAAAGTGCGGCTTAAGGAAAAATGTATAGTATGACGTAGATTTGTTTCTAAAGAACGTAGTAGGAAAAATTGTCAATTATATAGTAATGAAGACGGGTACTATGAAAATAAGGGTCGAGTATTGTTTCTCATAAAGGGGATTACAATAGCTTCGTTATGCCCAGAATGCTGAAAATAATAATAATAGCATTAATGTGATAAGGATAACTCAAGAGTAATAATAATAATAATAGACGAAATGTTAATGACCGAAACAGTAATATTGATGAAAAGTTGACTGCCGAAGGAATATAAAAATGAGTCCTTTAAGATGTGATGTTATAGGAAGGATGAAAATAGTGATGGTTGAACACGGGGTGTTCCTTAAGATATGTCAGACGTGGAAAGAAGGGGTACATGCCAATTTATTGACGATGGTGATAATTGTTGTTTTAAGGGGCCAAACATCTAGGTTATCGGCCCACATTTCAATTTATTACTGTGGCGAATCAGTCAAGTGATTAAATGGTTTTAAGTAAGCTGACTGCGTACGGAGGTAAGTGAGACAAGCGTATGTTTTTGAGTGGCAAACTGCGATGAGATAAAATACATATGAAAGAGGCGGTTGGATCGTGCCTATACATCGTAGATAGGACCTCATATATACTTCGGAGGCAATAGGTAAGACCTCATACAGTATATGAGAATACAATTCAGGGGTGAATGCGTTGAATAGGTTCCCTGAAATGTAATTTAAATGCACTATAATCACGCTAGGTAAAGAGATTACTAGAAGTATTTATAAACAATTATAGTACTACTTTAATAAACTATTGTTGCTAATTCTGAGAATTGGTGTTAAGTAAAGTAAGTATTGGCAGATCAAAGTAACTGATGGCATATTAAAGCTAAACAATGGGAGAGTAAAGTAATAAATGAAATGTTTATTGTGTGTGTGAAGCGTCCAATTCAGTATGTACCAATTTGAGGATCAGAAAGACTAGAGTTCTTGACGAAGGTCGTATGTAATGAACGATTGTAGGTGTTGCACAGAAATGGTGTAATGCAAATGTTCGTGAATTCGAAACCAACTTTTAATGTTTTTGATGTGAGTTGTAGAGTTAGTGTATTTTGAAGTTTGTTATTGTCATTTATTCAGTTATTAAATTAATGTTTCTTACTTATAAATCCACCCAGTGTATGTGTGTTTTCTTGTAGTATTTCTGATAATCCCAAGAATTGAATCAGTGCCAACGTGATTCTCATTTTTAACCCGGCACGCCCCGAGTGACCAACTGATTTTATTTTTGTTTTGTTTATATTTTTCTATAAATTTAAGTCTATATCACAGATGGAAGGTTACAATGGTAAATCCCTATGGAGAGCAACTACGGTACACTAACAGCTATATGGTAGTTCAACCACACCTGATGTATAAGTAGATTGTTTAGCGTAGCCATGAAGAACTTGATTCCGCGTGTTTCTAGCTTAGTTTTTGATAAGGCAGACTTGAATATTTGACCTGCAGAGTAGATTTTATTTTACACCGAATGTTATGAATTCGTGATTGCCAACTCTATTTCACAGGGCATAGGAAATGATGGATAAGGATGATTCTGAATAGACGTAATATATTGTAATGTTGATTGTATGTGAATACAGTAATTCACTTAGTGAAATTGTATGATTATAAATGTCACCACCGGAAAATAGTCAACATGCTTAGTTGAACAGCTATTTAAGAAACCTAGGCTTGATTAAAATGTTTGAAATTAAAGGGAAATTTCAAGGTAAATGTCATTGAACTGAATTGTATGAGTAGCTAATAAAAGAGTAGTAATTATGGTGATAATTACAATAATTAATATTTTGGGACCTCATGGTAATGGAATGTGTTGTTTTCAAAATAAAGAAGAAATTGAATCATTCGATCTATGTGACGTAAAGCTGTCTATTAATATATGAGTACTTGAAGCACTTACTTGAATAGAGATCCGTCGGGACATGTGCTAGACTCATCAATTCGTAGAATAAGGGAAAAATTAAAAACATAAAAAATCACCTATTCTGGGGTGACACTGAACACTACCAGGCCCCTGACCGTATAAAATTACACAATACGAGTATATGCTGAGTAGAGGTCGGAACCTACCTTCCCAGCATTCGGATTTAACCCTCGAAAACAACATTTAGGCGGACACACCTACTCGGAGATACACACACAACTCCGACAATCAGCTCACTAAGGCTAAAATCTGGAAATACCTGGGTTCACTGCCCTGCAGTACATCTCCTAGCTGAATAAAACCACGGCTCACCGAGCTAACTGACCACTTTATACGAAGATATAAAAATTTATTTAAAATGCTATGGACCGATGACCCTTGCTTTCACAAATAAACATCTATACTGTCACTGGTGTGAGCCTCCGTGGCTTAGGCGGCAGCACGCCGGCCTCTCACCTCTGAGTCCGTGGTTCAAATCCCGGTCACTCCATGTGAGATCTGTGCTGGACAAAACGGAGGCAGACAGGTTTTTCTCCGGGTACTCCGGTTTTCCCTGTCACAATTTCATTCCAGCAACACTCTCCACTATTATTTCATTTCATCTGTCATTCATTTCTTCATTGCCTCAGAGGAGTGCGACAGCCTTCGGCAGCCGGCACACTTCATATCCTCGCCACTAAATGGGAGCTTCATTCATTCCATTCCTGACCCGGTTGGAGACTGGAAGCAGGCTGTAGATTTTCACTGTCACTCGTCAACACAACACTACTTTATCCAATCCTGGTTCTTCACTATCTGTTGAATACCAACAAACACACCACCCCGTTACTACTCTTATCAAAACTACAAGATCATCAGACATCTTGTACTACACAAAAATCTAAACACAAGGGATTACCACAAAATCTAACTACACTGTGATACTCTGAGCTTATTTAATATTGACTGGCACGTCCTATTCAGAATGTGTTCTACATGACTCGAATACAACATTCTAATACCCTATTTTAATCTAAATTTTCTAGATTATATTTACTCTTCCCAACAAACAACTGACACTTATATAATGCATTACGAATGTCTACTCATCCTCACCAACATCTTTCTGGTTTGCAATGGTGACCCTCAGTCGCCCTACTATTGAAGTTAACCAATGGTGACAACCATGGTCCTGGGTTCGAACATTTGCTTCATTTTCATGTGTTTGATGGTTTCTTATTTACTCTATTAATTAAAACAGTGATATTACTTATCATGTAAAATTTATATTATACACAATATCTAGTCACGAACACCACTCCCGAACTGTTCTATGGGTGTCAAAGCGTACTTCTGCGACAGGCGTAATTTACACACACAGACTTTATATGGACATTGTCTTTCTAACTAACAACTACTTTACTGTACAGTACAGTTCTTCCGCACTAAAAATAGAAGGAGTTCGAACACAAGCTGTTTGTTATCGAATTATAACCTGCACTGTTCTGTCTACTAACACTGTTCTCAGGCAAACGTGGTATCAGACCACTACACTGCTCTATTAACTAGCACTGATAGCTCTGGGTAGCACTTAGACATCGTTCATACAACGCTCATTGCTATTTCTCAATCTCTAATATTTAGCCGACACAATTAATAACACTTATATTCAGTAACAATATTCAGTTTACTGCGCCAAAATAAAAGTTCACTTTCAACAGCTAGATATCGTTCATCTGCACTCAATTGCGCGGCTGAACACAGATTTACTCCAATTACTATAATAAAAACTGGCTTTTTAAAAATCACGCTACCGGTCAGGTCCCAGCCTGACGTGGACTCAGCCGCTGGCTGGCTCAAGCTTTGTAAAAATCACGATGCTTCTCAGCTCTCAGCCTAACGTGGACTCAGCCCTTGGCCGGCTTAAACTGTGTGTCATCACTTCGTTCTACCAGCGTATTTATACTTTAAAGTATTTTCTTTTTACTCGCCCAAGCATGCATTTTGGTGATTTTATTTATCATTGCCTTTTCGATGTGAACCTCCCATCAAGTTGTAGCCTCCAATTCACTGATTTCAATGATGTGCTCAGTTTTCAGATTTGCTCATAGGTTCATTAATTATTTGATAAGGATTATAAGTCCCTTCTGTCCTCGGGGAATCACCGTAATCATGTGGTCTGGCTGGCGAATAGGATTTTAGCTCTGGCGGAGGAATATCCAAACCAAACCCCGTGGCACTACATCCCATGAAGGGCCTAGGCCTACCAAGCGACCGCTGCCCAGCCATTTGGCCTGCAGATATTGGGGTGACGCGTGGTCAGCGCATCGGGTCCCCTCGGAGTAGGGGAGTGAGGGGGGTTCTAAATAGTGACACGAGCCACTCGGCTACGCTGAACTCTCATGTATATTTCATGAAACCATGGGCATGTGACATTTCGTTGGACTCGGGCTGACGTCCTCTTTTCTATGGTCCATGTACTATATTTTTCATTTTTTTTTTTGAAATTTTCCGTTTTCGAAAATAGGCAATAGTTTGAAAACTAAACATGGTAGAACGTTGTGCCATGGCTCAAACGAATGGTCTTTATGATCTTTATTTTCTATAGTAAAACTTTTTTATTTTGTATGTTTTTTTGAAAACACTCGAAATTTGAAAATCCTATATTTTGGAAAATAGAAAGTTTACAAAACAGTTTGTTTGATATAAATCAATGCTCCCTACCCCCTCTACCCCTAAAATAAATTTCAAGTCTCTAGGATGAAAACCTGTGTAGTAGTGGGATGAGGAAACTCGATTTTGGGGTAAACACGTGTTTTTTGTGATTTTTGCCGATATCTCACGAACCAATAACGCTAGAGACATGTACGAGGTGTCCTAGGACTCGGGCTAACGCCCCTTTCAAATGTGGTAGATATTTTTTCCAAAAAAAATTCACAAAGGGCCTAACGCCATACATGTTGAAAAAAAATTCTTTACCGTTACCTGTTTATAATGTTCATGAAGCGTGGTGGTTGAGAGAGACAATACGGCTGGGTGTGTGTGTGTTTCAACGAACCTGTCGCTGACCATGGTGGCTGTGTTCAATAAATTAATCGCTATTTCGGCGGGTCGGTGTATGAAAGAGCGAGCGTGCGTTTTCTGATATTTTACCTTTAACGTGTAAACGGTGATGAGAACTTGGTTCTATGTTGATCGAAGCGAGTAGAGAAAACAAACTTGCCGACGAGCAGGAGGTGAATGTCATTTGAGCTTATTGGAAGGCGTTGATCTGATTTGACAACATATGACGCTTGAAGGTGAAATAATCTGACCATCGTGGTGGCAGGGAAGAGCGAAATGCATGTGAACACATGTGAAACCAGATGTAGGCTAAACCAGTGACATCCTGTCTTGCTTCGTACGTGACAAAATGCAAGTTCATGTGAAATTTGATCTACCACAGGTGTTCGCCTGGGACGTTAGCTGTCCACGTGCGCGATAACTGTTAACAAGTTACATCCTGTTTGCTTCGTACGTGACAAAATGCAAGTTGACGTGAAATTTGATTTGCCACAGGTGTTCACGTTGGACGTTAGCTGTCCACGTGCGCGATAAGAGAATGTTCAAAGCGTGGGAAAAAAAAGATTATACATGCAATGTAACATATATAAAGACATGTCGTTATCATTTCCACGCTCACTTAGGTGACTACCTTTGAACACACTGCGTTGCGTGAAACCCCTGGCCTTGTTTATCAGTTTTGGTGTTGGTGGAAAATACTTAACCTTGTTGTGGGGTAGGTATATATTTATTTATTTATATATTTATTGATTTTTATATAAATACATGCAATTATTTATTGATTAGGTAATTAATGATTTTATTTATTTATTTGTTTGCAGATAACGTGTATAGCATACCTGTCGTGTGTTTGTGGGAAATATATTAAAGAACGAGAGAAAGACAGACAGATAGAAAAGGAAACCATTTCCACACTAGCCCACGAGACGGGAATATAGCAAAGCATTACACGTCAAGGTGAGATTTGTTTTTTATATATATAACCTGTTTGATTTTGTTTTGTTTATGAAATGCATAAACTATATAGTGGGATGAGGAGAGAGCTGCTTCCAAAAGCAAGTGGTGAGCCCCTGCGACCTTGGAATGGAAGGAGCCATGCTAGGAGGGCGTGCTTGGATTCGTTTTTTTCGTCTCGTCGTGCTCTTTACGGGAATGTAGGTGTCGAAAAGGTGAAAATCTGGAAAACACGGTCTTTTTGGGGTAAAAACGTGATTTTAGACTTTTTGCTATATCTCGCGAACCAAGTATGCTAGAGGCGTGTACGACGGATCCAAGGACTCGGAGTGACGTCCTCTTTGCTATGGACCACTCGTTATATTTAAAAAAAAATGGAAACTCGATTTTGGGGTAAACACGTGATTTTTGTGATTTTTGCCGATATCTCACGAACCAATAACGCTAGAGACATGTACGAGGTGTCCTAGGACTCGGGCTAACGCCCCCTTTCAAATGTGGTAGATATTTTTTCCAAAAAAAATTCACAAAGGGCCTAACGCCATACATGTTGAAAAAAATTCTTTACCGTTACCTGTTTATAATGTTCATGAAGCGTGGTGGTTGAGAGAGACAATACGGCTGGGTGTGTGTGTGTTTCAACGAACCTGTCGCTGACCATGGTGGCTGTGTTCAATAAATTAATCGCTATTTCGGCGGGTCGGTGTATGAAAGAGCGAGCGTGCGTTTTCTGATATTTTACCTTTAACGTGTAAACGGTGATGAGAACTTGGTTCTATGTTGATCGAAGCGAGTAGAGAAAACAAACTTGCCGACGAGCAGGAGGTGAATGTCATTTGAGCTTATTGGAAGGCGTTGATCTGATTTGACAACAGATGACGCTTGAAGGTGAAATAATCTGACCATCGTGGTGGCAGGGAAGAGCGAAAGGCATGTGAACACATGTGAAACCACAGGCACGCTAAACCAGTGACATCCTGTCTTGCTTCGTACGTGACAAAATGCAAGTTGACGTGAAATTTGATCTGCCACAGGTGTTCATCTTGGACGTTAGCAGTCCACGTGCTTGATAACAGAATGTTCAAAGCGTGGGAATCGCTGAATCAGTAAAAAGTATGATGCAACTTGTCGGAATGATGTTACAACCAATAGATAGGCAAGAGCTGCAAACACCAGTGGTGGGAGGTGAAGGGAGGGAGAAGGGGAGGGGTAATGTATGAGAGAACACAGGTGGAAAGAGAAAGAAATATGTGGAGCTGAGGACTGTACACACAGAGCTATAGGGGGTGTACAACATGTATGAATAAATTAAAAATTGCACAGGTTCACACAACATGTAATTTATTGATCCAAGAATTAAACGTAGAGTTAAACCCTAACCATTTGACATAGAGTTTATTTCCTTTTTGTTTCAACACTTTTTCCACAAGATAATGCCGAGGAAATGCTGTTTTATGAAGTTCATGGAGATAAAATCTACCTTTTATGGGTTGACGGTTGAGGTCCTCGAGTAAATAGGTGACTGGAGTGTCCAAGTTGACTCGACGAATTCGAAATAGTTCAGTCCCCCACTGAGGCGTGTAGCCCTTATCGAAGGCAGACTTAAATTTGCTCACACGAATAAAATCCCCAATTTTCAGTCGGTGACGTTTAGGATCGGCTGTTTTTATGGGGGTAAACAGTTTATCCAATCGCTGAATATTTTTGGTCACGAGGCGTGGCTTGGTACCAATCGTTCTATGTTTGGTGTCATTGTAACGTGATACTAGCTCTGGCAACATGTCCAACCAGCGATAACTGCCCTGAGCGGTAAACGCTTTCCACATATGGGTTGAACCGCTCGACCACACTGGCTTTGAGGTTGCTGTACGTGGTGTAATGGTAAATATCCTTAGATTTGAGAAAACTGGAGAAATCCTTGTTGAAAAATTCTTTCCCCTGGTCAGTTTGTAGCAGCTGAGGTTGACGTTTGGAGTGTTGAATAATATGTTGAAAGGCCTTGGTAACTAGTGGGCCAGACTTGCGACGCACAGGTTCAACAAAGGCCATTTTGGAATAGACATCAATGACGGTCAACATATAGCGTACACCGTCGTTAATGCTAGCATAGGGTATCATTTCAACCAAGTCAGCCTGCCAAAGTTCATCCACACCTCGTGAAATCACCTTGAGTCGCGGATAGTGACGCCTAGCTGGGCGATGCAACTCGTGAACAATACCCATTTTAATGGGTGAGGGCTTAAACAATAATTTTGGCATTTCGAAGTTCTTGTTCAATTTCTTGAATTTCCCAATCGTGACCAGTATGGCCAGCTTGACGTGAGGCATGCAACAACTGTAGCCGCTGGACGAGCTTATTGGGATTGTGCCAGTATGTAACATCCACAAGGGGTTTTAATGGTTTAAATGTCACTCCCGAAGCGGACGCTTTACGACGAGTACTTTGACTGGTGGGAAACATTTTTGCAATGATGGTTTTATATTTTTGAGATATATTGGCATTCACTTGTTGAGTGGGATCGTACTGTCTTTTGTGAGCATGGGTATCCAACAAAATGGATTTATATTTGTCAAGGTCCTCTGACGTATAATCATGGGAAGAGGGGGTCCGAGAAAAGAGCAGCTTTAACAGTCCTGGCGTTAATTTATAGTTGATATTTTTAATGACAGCTTTAGTACGAGCAAATTTAATGGATGAATCGCCAATTTTAAAACTATCATCCTCATAGCGAACACCATACGTGGTATCTGTGTTTCCAATAAATAGATCAGTGAAATAGGGTTCCAATGTTGATCCATAATATTTTATTAAAATGGTTTTCAGTTGAGCTTTATGTTGAGGGGTGGCCAAGAGTTGTGAAAACGGAGACGCCCTGGAAGGGCAAGGTGTATCGACCATGGCCAAGGATTTCTTTTTTCTCAAAAACTCTGCAAGGGGTGCGGCCTTTTTTTGAGGCGTAAACACTTGTTCCTCCTCATCCTCAACTTCATTAACACTAGTCAAATCTTCCTGTTCCTCTTCCTCTTCCTCAGGGTCCTCGTGCAGCGTCTGCGTGGCTTGTGAAACGGTGGGTAGCGTTTCAGATGGCTTGAAAGAGGGTTTCAACATGGCTTTTAGTGGAGGTGCTAAATGTTGCTGAATAAACAAAGCATGATTGGCACGTGATTGTTTCAATTGACGAAACTTTTGGCGAATAGTATTTTTTGCTCTAATAATATGCTTTTTCAATTGACTCTCTGCTAACGCCATGGTGTCTTGACAAATGACTTGCCGGGGAATGAGACAGGGCCTTAAATAGCAATAAAATGATCAAACCCTAAGCGATACCGTCCTTGGTTGAGTTCACTTTGTTTGTCAATCACTAAACAGGCATGACGTTGAGTGTTCCAGCACTTGGCACACAATTCTGTAAACATTTGAAAGGTCATATCCGGATTCACATGTTCATTATAAATGTGACGACTGTTCCTCTCGTCCTGGCGAAATAAAACAATGGCATTGGCATTGTCACGAATCAACTGTTTGGACATTTTTGAAAACGTTTGTCCAAGATAGAAGCAATCGATATGTTTGTGTCGACCCATGCTGAAATAGCTTTGAATGATGCCTTGACGTTCAGTGGATACATAATCGAAAATCATGAGTGAATCAGGCTTTACTTCATCCGGTGAAATCACATTTTCTTGCATGGAAAATGTAAAATAACCCATATTCTCTTTTTGTAATCCAGACATGACTTGATCCAGAAACACGTAGAGGGGTTGGTAGAGAGATTTTGCAAAAATATAAATATTTTGAAAACGCAGACCATTGGGCGCTGTGATGAGCGTTAGCAAAAGATTAGTCTTTCCACAGCCGGAAGGCCCCACAATGATGCAGCGAATGGAAGATGGAAACAGTGAACCATGGCGTTGTTCACGTGATGTGGGACAGAGATGGGAAACCATGTCCCCCACGGGGAATGACTCTTGCTGCTTAATAACCTTCATTTCAACTAAGGGTTAGACAGGCTAGCAGGCTGTCTATATACAGGACACCGAGCCTTGTCATAGAATCAGTAGACTGGTACTACAAGTTGACGATGGATGTCTTTGGACGTGCGTTGATGGCCAAAGCTAGGCCTGTCCCCATACATGATCCTAAACAAGAAACAGATCCTGCTAATAAACACTACGTGGATAGGTCAGTAGTGCCACGCACAAAACATGGAGATTATGACTTTAAGGGAAAGCGGTTAACCCATGTAAAACATCCTCAAGTGTCTACAGACGTTACTACGAAAACGTATGTGGATAACAAAGTGTATGAGTTTTATGACAAAGTGCCTCAGCTTACGGTGAATGGCTATAGCGCTAATCACCATCGGATTATTCACGTGGAAGACCCGCAAGACGAAGACGATGTTTGTACCAAGCGTTACATGACCCATGAAATGAAAAGGCTTTATAAATTTATACCATCTGTATTTTTAGTGTATCTGACAAATGAAAAACCTGTGAATGACAGAAACCATTTACCGCTAGTCCATGATCAGCACTTGACCTATGTGCTTGCTTCAGGATTAAGCCACTATCGAGTACACTATGATGGAACCATTCACATCAAATATGCCATACCTGATGAGAACCATTTACAAATAAAGATAAATGGTCATAGGATGTTGATCCATAACCATGAAATGGTCAATGCAGGTGACGAATTATTCTTTCACCTCATGTTGACATGGGATGAAAAGCAAGCGGGAAAAACCATAAACGATTTCCCACTTTATGTGGAATTGGAATATACAGCCATTAAATAACCATCTGACGTTAGTTGTGATTTAAACTTTCTTGTGAGAGGTTGTTGGTCATTATCATCATGGTGAAACAAAGGTATGCAGTGAGAAAGACTAAAAAAAGGATCTTGTCCTTGGCAAAGCCTGGGCTTAAGACATTCGTGGACAAGCCCTTGCGAAAGAAAAAAAGAAAAAAAAAATGTATTGACCATAAGGAAAGCCCTTCGAGCAGCACAGAGACATGTTATTCCAAAACGTCGGCGACAGGTTTCAAACCAAGGGCGAGTGATTCCCGTCCCCAAACGAGCGGGATTTTTACCTGCATTATTTGCCGGTCTGGCTGCTCTGGGTTCACTTTTGGGCGGTGCCAGTGCAGTGGCGAAAACCATTAAAGCCGCGCAGCAGGGCAAGCAACAACTCAAAGAAAGTCAGCGACATAATGAAACGATGGAAGCGATCGCCATGGGGGCTAGAAATGCCAATTTAAAGCCAGCCTTTTATCAACAAGGATTTGGGATTTCACCATTTCAAAATATTTAAAAAAAAATTAACCTCAGCCATAGCAAGACATGCCCTGACGCATCAACAAGTGGAAAGCTATGCTAAACAACTAAAGCTTTCTCATTTTCGAGGTGTGTTTATGCGAAACCAATTACCCCCACGACCCTGGAAACAGGAATGTGCTGTTGTCAATTTGGATGATCACCGAGGACCTGGAACGCATTATGTAGCTTATGTCAAAGAGGGATCCACTGTATGGTACTTTGACAGTTTTGGGAATTTGCCCCCGCCCATGGAACTAGTGACCTATTTTGGAAACAGGAGCAAGATATATTATAATGTGAAACGAGAGCAAACGTTTAACAGCCAACAGTGTGGACGTTTGTGTTTAATTTTTTATATAAGACGCAGCATAAGCAAAAACGCCACCAGTATATCGGCAGAGAGTAAAACGTTTACACTGCATGGACGTGGACCTGAAGTCAGCCTAGACTTTTACCCGCCTATCGAATTGAATGAAAAACCCTATGGTTTAGGACTTGTTTCTCTTGAAACGTACAATCGAATATACAACATACGTGAAAATGTGAACAACAAGTTTTACTATGATGATTCTGTGCTCACCTTGAACTCTGGTGGATATACGATCGATGATATTTATGAACACATTTATGTGGTGTTGATCAATCAATACGGTTTAAAGTCATTTCTCGATGGAACGCACAAGTTTGAACTTGTAGGAAATACCAACACTCATCGCTGCAGTATTTTCTCTACCTTCAACATTGACTTTAAAACACACCCCGATTCCATTGGCCCATTACTAGGATTTAAACCACGTGTGTTGGAGCCCAACAAAAAACATGAATCGGACCATGAAGTGAAATTCATTGAGGACCATCATGTGTCGGTGACGTGTAATATTATTAGTCAAGTGTACACCAATCAAGAACCATCGCATTCGCTTTATGACTTTATTGTGACATCACCCAATGGGTACATTATTCGTGAAAACCCTCCAGTGGTGCTTTTTCATTCTGTGGCTGTCGATAGTATTAGTAATATAACATTAAGACTGATCAATAGAGAGCAACAACTCATTGATATAGATTCTACCACACCAGTGACTTACAAGTTGGAGCTAAAGCCACTATGAAATTTGTGTATAAAGCAACAACACTGTCTAGGAATAGTGTTAGTTGTTTGCCACGTGAATACACGTTAAAATCTCAAGGCAAGCAGATTTTACAGCATTTGGGTTACCACGTCAATCCTCATAATGAATTCTATCCTAGAGATAGCGAACCGCATCGAGGAGCAACCAGGAGTGGTAAGAATTGATCTCCATTCCTATCAAGCTCAAACACCTGGACTCAATAACAATGATGAAATTCAATTTGTTATCAACAACCAAGATATTTACACACTACCACATGAAAGTGTCATTCAGATTGAAGGTCGGCTCACCAAAGCCGATGGCTCTACACCCACCACATCCAAGTTGGCCAACCATGGTTTGGCCTTTCTGTTTTCTGAAGTGCGGTATGTCATTAAAGATATCGTGGTGGATAGCACTCGAAATGTGGGCATTTCCAGTGTCATGAAACTATACCCCTCTTATAGTGAGGAAGAAGGTAAAACACTTTGCATGGCAGGTTGGTGTCCTGACTCAACCAATGACTGGATGGTACACACTGATGGGACCTTTACTGGATATTTACCTCTTAAACTGATTTTAGGCTTTGCCGAAGATCACCAACGCATTGTGGTCAACGCAAGGCAAGTGCTTTACCTAGTGAGAGACAGGAGTGATAATAATGCACTCAAGGGAGCCGACAATGCCCCCATCGATTCAAAAATTCAACTACAACGCTTGCTATGGAAAGTCCCCCATGTGACCCTTGAAGATAGCAAAAAACTGGACATACTCAAAATGGTAAAGAGAGATATGCCGCTACCCATGGAATTTAGAAGCTGGGCACTCCATGAGTATCCACTATTGCCCACCACCAACACACACAGTTGGTCTGTAAAAACAGCTCGCTATACAGAGAGACCTCTCTACCTGATCGTGGGTTTTCAAACGAATCGCAAGTATCAACAAACCAAAGATGCCACGCAATTTGATCACCTGCAATTGAGAAATGCACGTCTTTTCCTCAACGGAGCTGTGTTTCCCTATGAAGGACTGGATTTGGATTTTTCAAAAAATAAGTTTGGCCCCCTGTACGACTTGTTTTCTAAATTTCGATGGTCGTATTATCAAAAAGAGAACGGCCCCATGCTACTACCCCAAGCGTTTAAGGCAAGAGCACCACTGATTGTTTTTGACTGTTCTTACCTGGAAGAGTCTGTCAAGCCATCCAATATCGACATTCGACTAGACTTTGAAACGCATGACAATGTACCAGCCAATACCACGGCCTACTGTTTGATTATTCATCACAAACAAGTCAACTATTATCCACTGTCCAACCAAGTGACGAGTGTATAAATAACAGCTCAACCCACGTCAAGCCGCTCAGTCATGTCTTGCTTTAAAGCCTCAAGAGACGTTACATCCATGAATTTAAACTCTGAGGAACAACGTTTCAAGACTTTTGCCACATGGCCAGTGCCTTTCATAAACCCTCAAGCCTTGGCGGCCGCTGGATTCTACTATTTAAAAACAAGGGATGAAGTGAAATGTGCCTTTTGTCCCATCATCATAGACCAATGGCAGGAGGGCGATGAACCCATGCAGGAACATCAACGCAGGTCACCCACCTGCCCCTACCTGTGCAGAATGAAAGTGGGAAATACACCCTGTCATTCAAGCTATCCATCACTTGTGTCTCTGGGTGATGAAAAAAAAACAAGTTACGATACATGTGGGCCGTATGGTATCCATGGTGCTTCGGTGAGCAGCTCACCATCAAAAACGCCTAGTTTAGAGACATTGGGACATCATCGGTGTTATGGACGTTACAAACACAAGAGACTATATTGTTGTATCAGTTGCTATCGTCCTTATCCTAAAATGAGAAAAGCCTGTAAGACGTGTTATGATAATAAAATGATGTAATTCTTAAATTCTTATTTTTGCATGCCCCCACTGTCCTACCCTAACCTTAATTTTGAAACTAGCATGGCAGGTAAGTCTATGTCATGATCACACCTGGTCGTCAGTCAGTCGTCAGTTGAACTTGGTACAGGCAAGCGTCAACATGTTGCGCACACTCATTTTGGATTGCCAAGGGTTTAAAAATGGTGACAACAAATATATATTTAAACAAGTGGCCATGATCGATTGTACCACGTTTTGGATATCGCAAGCTACGCATTTGCTATTTAAACCACCCCATGCTTTTGATTTGTTGTGTGAAAAAGACCGTAAACAAACCCAGTGGATTGAAAATCATAGGCAACTAGACTGGAATCAGGGAACCATTTCCTATAAATATTTGGACGTGGTCATGAAAGCACACTTGTCCTCGGCCAATGTGGTATTTGTGAAAGGTAATGAAAAACGTCAATGGTTGCAACCATTTTTGGCGTCTTACTGCCAATGTATCGACCTCATGGAGTTGGGCTGCCCCTCCCTGCAAACGCTCATGGATACTTGTTCCTGTGGCAATATTACCCATACAGCCCTATCGCATGCGTGGCATCTCTTTCATTGGTTAACCACTCATGCCTGCTGGGAGTTGTTGAACAAAATTATAACTCAAGATTTACCTGTGAATGACGTCAGTGAGATTTCTACAAGCGACGTGTAAACATCTACAGCACGTGATACCATGGAGAAAGGCAATGCTACGGACAAAGCCATCGGTAAGTTCTTTGTGTGCAAAAAGAAACTAGACAGTTTTACCAAAGAGGAACTCTTGGCGCTGCCCAAGTCGTTCATTTATTATGTGGCCACCAATGCAGTGAAAGAAATCTGGCAACATGTACCAAAATCATGGACTCAAGACCCTGTGTTGAGTGAATTGCAACCCTGTACGGATTACGATCACCATAAGCAAGTGGCCATGGCAAAAATACCGTCTATGCGTCAGTGTGCGACTTGCCAGCTAGTGAAACTGTATCACGGTCATAAAAGTCCGTGTAAAGACTTTGTTGAATCATTCCACGGGTGTCATGGCGAGAAAAAGCAACAACAACAACGAACACAAACATCGTCCACAGAGGAGGAGGAAGACCAAACCTTTTTACCATCAATGGAAAAGGATATGCCAGACCTGTACTGGCAATGGCGTCATTGACAAAGTGATTCAATACTTACCTTTCGAAATCCATCTTCCAGGTTATCGTTTTTGCGGCCCTGGAACTCGTCTCGAAAAACGTTTACAACGTGGTGATGACCCATTAATCTTTTGGATCAAGCATGCAAGGAACATGACCTTTCTTATCGCCATAGTCATCCTGGTTTAAGACATGTGGCAGATAAATTGTTATTAAAGAAAGCTAAACAACGTTTCACATCCAGTGATGCCTCAGTAGGTGAAAGGATGGCAGCCCTAATTGTCATGAGTGCTATGAAAGAAAAGTTGATGATGCATGGACATAAACATTGAGGAGTGAGGAATTGGGATGTGTTTGTATTCTATTTTTTTCTTTTGTCAATTCACTATGACTATGAAATAAAAACAAAAGTTTACTAGAGCACGATGTTGTGTTATTTTTATTATTTTAAGAAATCGTGATGTTGATGGCTGATTTTTTCATTTTACACATTTCACACATGATGAATTCCACACATTGCCATTTTGCCAATTTGCAATTTACAGTTTTTTAAAACGTTCGTTTTAAGTTTAACGTTTTTGATGATATGGATTTTTCCATTTTGTTGATGACACTTTTTAAACAATGTCTGTTTGAAGTTTTTGAATTTTGATATTTCACACATGGCCATTTCCAGTTTTTAAAAATGTCCGTTTTAAGTTTTGCGTTTTTGGTGATATGGAAGCATGGATTTTCCATTTTGCTGTTTTCACATTTTTCCATTTGGTGTATGTCGAAAGTTGAGATTTGATAATGATGTTGATGCAAGTGCATGACCATGGCGATGCTGCAGTGAGTTTATGGGTGTTTGGAGAAACGTCGAGGTCTACGACTACTGCAGGTAAGACTGTTTTTACAAAAATAATATCTATTGAATGCCACATTTCAATGAAAAAACGAAACTATTTAAAACAAAATGAGTATATAAGTGAGCATTTACCCCCTTCCCCACCCCCCCACCCTACCTCACCGTGTTTGCTCTGGTCAATCATACACACCAGTTTTCCCTCTCCACTCATACATTCACACCTGTCTTTGGGAACAAACACAACCACTTTATTTATTTCCAAAAGCACATTCTCGACATGCACCCTCATCCCAAAAGAACTTTTTAGTTTATCATTTACATTATGAAAAATAATTAAATACTAGTTATTAAAGTTACTAAAATCTTACTTATTTCATATTTACAAAAAAAACTCAACTTTGTACAGCGTTAAAAGAATCAAACTATTTACCAATCAAAAAGTTTAAAAAAAATAAGTTTGCATAGAACTTTTAAAGAGGAAAAGGTCCAAGTGGTTTGCCACTATTTACAAAATCTACTACTTACAATGGCAGAAACCAATATTTACAAAATACTAAATCTACAAGTTACATAAAGCTATGTCTCATAACCGATTAAACAGTGAAATCACACCTCCTCCTCCTTGAGATCATAACCCCATGGTAGGCTAGTGAGCAGGTCATCAGCCCACACACGTTTGTTATCCATGGAAGCTAGGGTGCGTTTTCTCTGTTCCACAAGATACAAATGATGGTTGCTGGATTGTATCCTGCACTGTGTATGAGACATCGCTTTGCCAGTACGTAAAACCGCTAGATAGTCATCAACACGTAGCGATTTTACCACTGCCCTACCTACACCTTTTGCCCTTTTGGCTTCCTTACAGTCGAGTGTGCGATAAGCATACATTTTCGAAGCCAAACCTACGAATTCCGTCATAATGGAATCACCGCATTCATCTTTTAAAACGCCCATTTTCTTCTTGTTTTTATGGGCAGCTGAAACACGTTGTCAGCATTATAGCAAGAGGTGCCGAACCAGTCACTATGTTGCCTCATGACGTCATAGGGGTTGCAGTGGCGAATGTGGTAAATGAATGAGTCCGTATCCATATACAAAAGAGAGACGTTCTCAAAATGGCGTTTGGCAAACTCATAGTGGAATCGATACAAGAGCGATTTAGAAAAGTCTAAAATGACTTGACCCAAGTAAATGGGTTTATCCATGGTCACGCTGGTCTTACTCATTTCAATAGTAGCCAAATCCTCATCGATAATTTTGATCGATTTGAAATTTGGCTTGGCAATGTACCGCCGGGCACCCCACTGCCCCTCCCAGACATTCACCAATTTAATGTCACGGTATTTGCGGACATTCTCCATAGACTTGCCATAAATGCAGTTGTTCATTAATTTAAAAAAATTAATTTCAAACTGCTGTGTTGCCATTTGTCGGTGCTCTGTGTTGAGTCGCATGTATGGCTCAAGCCATGCTTTTTGAGCAAAAGAAATACCCCTGTGGACTTTCTTCAACACCAAGCCTTGGGCGAGGCATTGCACCAACATTTGGATATGTAGCACATACCGATTTTTGTTGTAAAGTGTGCCCATGAGTTTTTCAGTTTTCACTTTACTGCCAGGGGGAACCATTTGCTCAAGGCAGAATGGGAAATCGGCATGTTCATCATACAAGGATGATGGATATTCAATATCCACTTCTAGCACATATCCACGGCCTGTTTCTTGGCTAGCCATGTTCACATCAAATTCTGACACTTGTTTGTCTGTCAGCCAAGCAAACGTCCCATAGGGCAAAGACTGACTCATGGCGTAACCGTACACATTATTCACGTCATAGTACATTAAGTACGATTCTTGTTTTTCCGGTGAATAATCAGGCATGTAGACATTGTTCGCTTCGGCATGGCGCTGGTTAAGTGACACAAAGCCGCCACGAATGCCCTTTTCAAAAAAAGAACCATGTCTACGTCAGTGAGTAAATCCAATTCCACTTGAGTGTATTTTAAAGCAGCATCAAACGAGAGCCCAGGTCTCGTATAATAGTGAGCCGGGTCAAGACCGTAAATGTGTTGACACAAGTTACGGAATTTTTCAAACACATCAGTGAGCAGCAATACATCCAGCTTTAGGTAATGCATAGCATATTCACTTAGCGTCTTCATGCCAAACACTCGCCAAACTTGACATGCATGTGCATAGTCTTCATCGGAAACGGTACTGCGTGTTAGTTTCGAGTAAAATTTCTCTTGTGGTGGGAGTTTTCTTTGCTTTAACACGTCCCAGCTGTTGCAGAAATCATACGGGAATATACCTTTCCGAATGCACAATTGAAATTGCTCAGGATCATTAAAATGCATTCTAGTATTTTTTAATTCCTCCTCATTCAAGCCATTCACAAGGCTGTCTAGCGAGGATGCCATAAACTTAAAGGAATCCAAAAATCGAATGCTAAAGTCGCCCAACCTCCATGTCAGGGCTGTAAAACGCTCATGGTTTAGGGGGATAATAGTAAACGAGCCCTTGTTGACATGACCCAATTCACGAATCAAAAACTGAATGTCATAATTCGCCAGATTGTGGAAAAAGACACTGATGAAGCGAGGAGCTGGAAAGTTCAAGTTGCATTTACTATGCGCAGCTCCACGAAACTCTCCCGTAAAGTGCGAGTGATCACGAACGGTGTCTTCAGCACTGATCAGTGGCTTTTCGCAAATATGATATGTCGTGGCATGCTCATACTGCTGCTGCTGTTCTGGAGATAGGCTCATGAGTACTGGGTGGTCCAGTAATTCCTGTACATGGTCGGCCAACTTGACAAGTCCATCCAAGAACCATTTGGCACAATCTGGCCCCTCGCGGTATTTGTAAACGGATTGTGTGGGGTCATAGGCACACACCACATTAAATCCTATGGCAAAGGGTTCATGTTTTTGAATGGGTGTGGTTGAGCTGATGGTGGGATCTGGTTCACATCCCGCCATGGGTGTGGTGAGAGCTTCGAAATCTGCATATACCACATAGGGAACAGTGTCACGCTTATGAATGTCCTTAAACTTTAACACAGCCTTGTCCCCTTGTGGCAATATCAATCTCACCGCTTCCTGAGAAACGCAATCTACCCTATGACGTTCCAAAAGCGTAAGGGTGGTAAAATATTGCAGGCATCGATCACAAATATGTTTTGCACACTTTTTCATAGACATTTGACTGCTTAGCAATCTACTCAGGCTTTTAATGAGGCAATAGTGATTCACCTCTCCATAAGACAGATATAAAAGATGAATGTGATGTCGTTTCGGTTCTTTTGTAGCATAAAGAGGACCCACAATCTCATCACCATCAAGGCAATTCACCATGAACGAAAAGTCTTGGTTATCTTGTTCAAACCTATGGATCTCGGTTAAGTCCATAGGGAACGATACTCGAGTTAAATTTAAAGTTTGTTTCAATTCATCAAACTTGGTCCTGTACATTCCTGGCCAACAACCATTATGTTGTACAGGCTGCAAACAGGCAGCCACACACCACAGAAAGCAATCATTGTCATGATTCTTTATATTGACCACTGCCTTTTTCCAAGCTATTGCTGGTGGTGTTTTAATATAGCTGGAACCCAGCATTCAACGGGTTGAATAGACAAATGTTGATTTGTAGATGGTGAATTTTGTCTAAGGCGAGGCCACTCGGTCCATGTTGCAGTTTATCAAATTTTGATAGCAAGGCATTCACCACGTGGGTTTCATACCACTGTTCCAAATTATGGGCTATGAATAGCTCTTGCATTTTACTGCAAATATAAAATGTCTCTTTATGCTCTACGTCCTTCTTTTTATATACGAAATCGCACACCAGTTCTGTATTCACCTTTAAAGCCGTATGCAACCTTTGCGCTATACAAATTTCATTTTTGAAAATTTCAAAACAAGATTCTAAAAATTCTTTGGGAATCAAACTTTTTCTAACATTGACCACACGACCAGAGCACACACGTGATTTGAAACAAGACTCAAGGGGCTCCCAAGTTAACGTATCCGCAGCAGTAAAATACATTATTTTGAAAGAACACTCTCACCTGAGTTTTCAGCTGTAGACTGCTTGACAATGGTTCCACTCTAAAGCCACTTGGTTTTCAACTGTATTTGCTATAGCAGTGAACCCTTTTTTTTTCCAAATATCTAAAAAGAAATAAAATAAACCACCATAAGTATATCCATTCCATATAGTTTATGCATTTCATAAACAAAACAAAATCAAACAGGTTATATATATAAAAAACAAATCTCACCTTGACGTGTAATGCTTTGCTATATTCCCGTCTCGTGGGCTAGTGTGGAAATGGTTTCCTTTTCTATCTGTCTGTCTTTCTCTCTTTCTTTAATATATTTCCCACAAACACATGACAGGTATGCTATACACGTTATCTGCAAACAAATAAATAAATAAAATCATTAATTACCTAATCAATAAATAATTGCATGTATTTATATAAAAATCAATAAATATATAAATAAATAAATATATACCTACCCCACAACAAGGTTAAGTATTTTCCACCAACACCAAAACTGATAAACAAGACCAGGGGTTTCACGCAACGCAGTGTGTTCAAAGGTAGTCACCTAAGTGAGCGTGGAAATGATAACGACATGTCTTTATATATGTTACATTGCATGTATAATCTTTTTTTTCCCACGCTTTGAACATTCTCTTATCGCGCACGTGGACAGCTAACGTCCAACGTGAACACCTGTGGCAGATCAAATTTCACGTCAACTTGCATTTTTTCACGTACGAAGCAAACAGGATGTAACTTGTTAACAGTTATCGCGCACGTGGACAGCTAACGTCCCAGGCGAACACCTGTGGTAGATCAAATTTCACATGAACTTGCATTTTGTCACGTACGAAGCAAGACAGGATGTCACTGGTTTAGCCTACATCTGGTTTCACATGTGTTCACATGCATTTCGCTCTTCCCTGCCACCACGATGGTCAGATTATTTCACCTTCAAACGTCATCTGTTGTCAAATCAGATCAACGCCTTCCAATAAGCTCAAATGACATTCACCTCCTGCTCGTCGGCAAGTTTGTTTTCTCTACTCGCTTCGATCAACATAGAACCAAGTTCTCATCACCATTTACACGTTAAAGGTAAAATATCAGAAAACGCACGCTCGCTCTTTCATACACCGACCCGCCGAAATAGCGAATAATTTATTGAACACAGCCACCATGGTCAGCGACAGGTTCGTTGAAACACACACACACCCAGCCGTATTGTCTCTCTCAACCACCACGCTTCATGAACATTATAAACAGGTAACGGTAAAGAATTTTTTTTCAACGTGTATGGCGTTAGGCCCTTTGTGATTTTTTTTTGGAAAAAATATCTACCACATTTGAAAGGGGTCGTTAGCCCGAGTCCTAGGACACCTCGTACATGTCTCTAGCGTTATTGGTTCGTGAGATATCGGCAAAAATCACAAAAAACACGTGTTTACCCCAAAATCGAGTTTCGAAATTTTTTTTTAAAATATAACGAGTGGTCCATAGCAAAGAGGACGTCACTCCGAGTCCTTGGATCCGTCGTACACGCCTCTAGCATACTTGGTTCGCGAGATATAGCAAAACGTCTAAAATCACGTTTTTACCCCAAAAAGACCGTGTTTCCAGGTTTTCACCTTTTCGACACCTACATTCCCGTAAAGAGCACGACGAGACGAAAAAAACGAATCCAAGTACGCCCTCCTAGCATGGCTCCTTCCATTCCAAGGTCGCAGGGGCTCACCACTTGCTTTTGGAAGCAGCTCTCTCCTCATCCCACTACTACACAGGTTTTCATCCTAGAGACTTGAAGTTTATTTTAGGGGTAGAGGGGGTAGGGATCATTGATTTACATCAAACAAACTTTTTTGTAAAATTTCTAGTTTCCAAAATATAGGATTTTCAAATTTCGAGTGTTTTCAAAAAAACATAAAAAATAAAAAAGTTTTACTATAGAAAATAAAGGTCATAAAGACCATTCGTTTGAGCCATGGCACAACGTTCTACCATGTTTAGTTTTCAAACTATTGCCTATTTTCGAAAACGAAAAATTTCAAAAAAAAATTGAAAAATATAGTACATGGACCATAGAAAAGAGGACGTCAGCCCGAGTCCAACGAAATGTCACATGCCCATGGTTTCATGAAATATACATGAGAGTTCAGCGTAGCCGAGTGGCTCGTGTCACTATTTAGAACCCCCCTCACTCCCCTACTCCTCGGCCGTTAATCTTGGTTTCGTGTCCGGGGCGCTGTCTCACTGCCAGACAGCTACTCAATTGTCCTCACGAGGCTGAGTGCACCACGTTCCAGCCCTCACGTCAGTTTCTAAAATCCCTGACGGAGCCGGGAATCGAACCCGGGGCTCCGGGCGAGAGGCAGGCGCGCTACCCCAACACCACGGGGCCGGCTCGGAGGAATATCGTGCACAGTAATTACACGGGTTATGCCAAAACACGAATATGTTAGACTATTTTATTTCGTGGTTGATCCTCCCCTAATTTATGCTGCCCTTTGATTATGTTACTTTACTTGAATTATGACTCCTTCATGCTGTGACGTCATGTAGTAGCGGCACTATCTTCCTCTCCTACTTCTAAGGTAGTGGTTCTCTCTCGCAAATCGGGACCGCATGTTAACTCCCTTTCTGCCTGGATATGTGTGTACTAGATTGCTGAACTGTCCTTGAAGCTTTGATTAGGATACAGTATCCTGCTCCCACAAATGCGGCTCCAGTGGTATTTTGCAACTGCGCTTCTCCCTTCATTATCTCAGCCTAGCTGGCTTACAAGATCTTCAGAGATCTTGATATTTTCAATCAATTTATAATTCAGGACTGCCGAAATACGAGTATATTTGCTTGATAGTTCCCATTATGGTCCTATTGTGGCCTTGGTCCCATGACGAAAGGGACAGTATATATCTGTGACAGAATCTCGGGAATGTTCTACACCTGTTTGTTTATGTCTGGCAGGGGCGAATTGAATTTTCTAGAGATTGAACAATATCCTGATTCACCCAGAATGTTTAACTAACAAACGGTTGGGGCTTATTCACCGGGAATACCTGCTACTCCACCTACAGATCCTCTCTCCGTTCGCCAACTGTCCCCTGTGCTCCTTCCACTGACCTTTGGTCAAGCCAGGGAGGTACATGGTGACATTTCACAGTACTTATGGTATAGCTGGTGTATGTATGCATGTGTGAATATATTGTCCCCGTCCAAAATTCGCGCTTCTTGATTTGCGACGTCACGAAAAATGACAACGGAATTAATACTTGGAAATTGCATATTGAAGATTTTATGGAGCTGTAACACCGAGGAAGGATCATCATGAGGGAGGTATAAGATGGACCTGCACAGTGAAATTCTACCATTTAACCATGAGCAGTTTTCATCTTATTACTTGTGGGTTTAACACATTCTATATCATCTAGAAGATTTAGAAGTATGGAACAGTTTTATTGGCTAGACTTACAGGAAGCAGGAGGAAGACTTTTACAATGTTTCTACTTCTAGCTCTTGAATAGAGTGGAAATGTGCCGGTGTGGGCATGGTCACGTGGTTCAATTTTACGCGGATTAATTGAATATTAATGTTGAACTGTGAAATATTGAAAATAAGTATAATTTATAATTGTGAGCGATCGTTATTGAAAGTTTTGTTAGCGTACGGGGTGTGATTTAGCTGATGGTAGCAGATTTTTTTTGAGCCGAGGATTGAACCGGTAACTGTTGTAAATCATGACGAGGTCGAATGAACAACGAAATTGTGTAATAAAAATTATAGAAATGAATAGGAAAAGTGTGTGAAAGTGCATTAGGAAGAATCCCCAAAAAAGGCAGACGTGCGTGGTAATTTTTGAGAGATCTGCCGTATGAAATTCAGTAAGTGATAATAGTGAAAAACGCAAGCATTTACAAGTGTTTGTAGCGTTAGCAGGTAGAGCTTCAACATTTGTGTCGTCACCCATTCCCTGCTAGCCGATTCAGACACATTTAACTCACACTACACCCCTACCATGCCACACCCTCGTAACGGTCTAATGTAGTGCAATGTGCATGAATCTACTGTATTCCCCTCTGTGAAAGGCAGCGTACTGGAAGAGTCGCGCCATCCAGCCTAACTAGCAGTTCACGGCGGTATATGAAGATCTTCTGTTCACGGGATCTCAAATATGTTTAAGTTGTTACCAAATGAAACGATTATAAACGTTAGATACAAAATACTTTTCGCTTCACTTCTGGGGTAGAAGGGATTGTGTACACGCCACTGCCATTAAGAATATTACTTACTTGCTTGCTTGCTTATTTATTTAGATACTTACTTGCTTCTAATAGACACTTCAATAGACACTTCAAATACTTGTGAAGTGAACTGACTGCAGATGGAAGACTAGATTTCGAAATTAGCAGAAGAATAGAACTCGGGAGTGCTTTCTAGTTTCTACTAACAGGTACGGGGACTAGTATGGAACAAGGATATACCAATTAAGGCTAAAGAAGTTATGTACAAAGCATATTATGTTCCTATAATGACATATGCAGCAGAAACTTGAACAATGACTAAGAGGGATGAGAGCAGAGTACATGTAGCTGAGATGAGATTCCTGAGAAGTATGGTCCAGAAAACGAGGAGAGAGTGAGAAATGATGATATACGGAAAGAACTGGGAGTACAGAAACTAAATGACAAACCGTAGCAAAACAGATTTAGATAGTTTGGACATGTCAAACGGATGAATGAAGTAAGGCTACCAAGACGAGCACTGGAACGACGGATGACAGGGAAGAGAGGACGAGGATGACCAAGAATGCGTTGGATGGACTCGGTGAAGTATAGTATTCGAAAACGGAACCTGGATTGGTACACCGTGTCGGAAGAGGAATGGTGGAACGACAGATCAAAGTGGAGAGGAACCATATTTGTCCCCACCCAGTGTCAGCTGGAAAAGGGGAAATGAAGATGATGATGACTTACTTGCTTACATACTTACTTAGCCTATTTACTTCCTTACGTACTTGCTTGCATGCATGTTTACTTGCTTGCTTACTTCCTTACTTATTTGCTTGTTTACTTTCTTACTTGTATACTTACTTGCTTGCTAGCTTGCTCACTTACTTACTTAATTACATACTTATTTACTGTGCCCGTGTACCCAGAGCGGTGGTGTGGTAGACCATTCCCATATGCGCCTTGTCCATAAGCAACCGAACATAGACTACTGGCTACTCTAAAGCAGGCCCTAAAGGGACGATATTCCTGTCTCAGGTTTTGTCAGTTAAAGGATTCGGAAAATGGACGAGCCCCAGTTCAGAGTGCTAATTACCAAAAGCAACAAATATAAATGAGAAAACCAGCCCAAAATAAGATAAAACTCATCAGAGTTTATTTTGCAACATTGGCAACATTAAAGGAAACAAATGTTGGAATGTAAATTGAATTAATTTCTTTGCAGTGCCGGGAATTTAACACTTGAATCCGGAATCTCAACACGTACCCCAAATCGCAATATAACCCTTCCGGAGATCTTGGCACTATTGATATAATGGCGACACTGGCATGAGGCATGCTGTTACAATTTCTATTTACGCCTGTAGTCGTTAAGCAATCTTTCTCTTTGATAATTCAGCACGAATAACTTTTAGCCGTTTATAGCCAAAAACTCACGCCAACGGGCGCTCTAGCCTATTTCACGTGCATATTGTGATTTATTTGTGGTGTCTGTAATGATGGCACGTGGCAAAATCTATCACCCTCTCTGGTCAAAACGCATTGGCATTGGCCCGTTAATTAGCATATTCTGATTGTCGTTACAATGTTGATCACGAGGATATATAATACGTTATAATATCAATTTTCCACTTAGGAAGTATTTACATGATACTTTTCCTTACGACGTAGTTACTACTCAATTGGTGCATCGGTCTAGTTTAAAGAGAATCTTTGTTAGGCTGAATGTAAAACTTAAGAATGAATAATTAACGAAATATCTGTTTTGGGACGTATTTCTCTAGTTGTTGCTTTATTTAGTGGCATTGTTACATCATGGTCGTATGCTCCTATGTTCTAGTGCGTGTATTTGTTCAGATAAGCTGTGTCGTTGTGATGGGTAGCAGGCGGCCAAGGTACCATCCCGGCATTTGCCTAGTGGTGGAAAACCTTGGAATCTCAATTCTAGGATGGCTGAGGTATGAATAAACCCACCTCTTCTCAGACCTGCCTCACGAGGCACAGTGAACCCGTTTCAGCCTACAATCGAGAATTAAATTTCTTGACAGACCAGAGACTCGAACCCGGACTTCAGCGGTGATAGCCAAGAATGCTAGTCACTACCAACGAGGCATCTCCTAACAGGTAAAGCCATGAATGCTAGTCATTACACAACAGTGCATCTCCTAACAGTTAAAGCCATGAATGCTAGTCACTACCAACGTGGCATCTCCTAACAGGTAAAGCCACGAATGCTAGTCAATACCAACGGTGCATCTCCTAACAGGTAAAGCCATGAATGCTAGTCATTACACTTCGATGCTTCTCCTAACAGGTAAAGCCATGAAAGCTAGTCATTACACAACGGTGCATCTCCTAACAGGAAAAGTCATGTGTGCTAGTCATTACACAACGAGGCATCTCCTAACAGGTAAAGCCATGCATGCTAGTCATTACACAACGGTGCATCTCCTAACAGGTGAAGCCATGAATGCTAGTCATTACACTTCGATGCTTCTCCTAACAGGTAAAGCCATGAAAGCTAATCATTACTCAACGATGCATGTCCTAACAGGTAAAGTCATGTGTGCTAGTCATTACACAATGAGGCATCTCCTAGCAGGTGAAGCCATGAAAGCTAGTCATTACACAACGGTGCATCTCCTAACAGGTAAAGTCATGTGTGCTAGTCATTACACAACGAGGCATCTCCTAACAGGTAAAGCCATGCATGCTAGTCATTACACAACGGTGCATCTCCTAACAGGTAGAGCCACGAATGCTAGTCACTACCAACGGGGCATCTCCTAACAGGTAAAGCCACGAATGCTAGTCACTACCAACGAGGCATCTCCTAACAGATAAAGCCATGAATGCTAGTCATTACACAACGAGGCATCTCCTAACAGGTAAAGCCATTCATGCTAGTCATTACACAACGGTGCATCTCCTAACAGGTAAAGCCATGAATGCTAGTCACTACCAACGAGGCATCTCCTAACTGGTAAAGCCACGAATGCTAATCACTACCAACGAGGCATCTCCTAACAGGTAAAGTCATGAATGCTAGTCACTACCAACGAGGCATCTCCTAACAGGTAAGGCCACGAATGCTAGTCACTACCAACGAGGAATCTCCTAACAGGTAAAGCCAGGAATGCTAGTCACTACCAACGAGGCATCTCCTAACAGGTAAGGCCACGAATGCTAATCACTACCAACGAGGCATCTCCTAACAAGTAAAGTCATGAATGCTAGTCACTACCAACGAGGCATCTCCTAACAGGTAAAGCCAGGAATGCTAGTCACTACCAGCGAGGAATCTCCTAACAGGTAAAGCCACGAATACTAGTCACTACCAACGAGGCATCTCCAAACAGATAAATCCATGCATGCCAGTCATTACACAATGGTGCATCACCTAACAGGTAAAGCCATGCATGCTAGACATTACACAACGGTGCATCTCCTAACAGGTAGAGCCACGAATGCTAGTCACTACCAACGAGGCATCTCCTAACAGGTAAAGCCACGAATGCTAGTCACTACCAACGAGGCATCTCCTAACAGGTAAAGCCACGAATGCTAGTCATTACACAACGAGGCATCTCCTAACAGGAAGAGCCATGCATGCTAGTCATTACACAACGGTGCATCTCCTAACAGGTAAAGCCATGAATGCTAGTTGCTACCAACGAGGTATCTCCTAACTGGTAAAGCCACGAATGCAAATCACTACCAACGAGGCATCTCCTAACAGGTAAAGTCATGAATGCTAGTCACTACCAACGAGGCATCTTCTAACAGGTAAGGCCACGAATGCTAGTCACTACCAACGAGGCATCTCCTAACAGGTAAAGCCAGGAATGCTAGTCACTACCAATGAGGCATCTCCTAACAGGTAAGGCCACGAATGCTAATCACTACCAACGAGGCATCTCCTAACAGGTAAAGTCACGAATGCTAGTCACTACCAACGAGGCATCTCCTAACAGGTAAAGCCAGGAATGCTAGTCACTACCAACGAGGCATCTCCTAACAGGTAAAGCCACGAATACTAGTCACTACCAACGAGGCATCTCCAAACAGATAAATCCATGCATGCCAGTCATTACACAATGGTGCATCACCTAACAGGTAAAGTCATGAATGCTAGTCACTACCAAGGAGGCATCTCCAAACAGGTAAAGCCATGAATGCTAGTCATTACACAACGAGTCGTCTCCTAACAGGTAAAGCCATGCATGCTAGGCATTACACAACGGTGCATCTCCTAACAGGTAAAGCCATGAATGCTAGTCACTACCGACGAGGCATCTCCTAACAGATAAGGCCACGAATGCTAGTCACTACCTACGAGGCATCTCCTAACAGGTTAAGCCAGTAATGCTAGTCACTACCAACGAGGCATCTCCTAACAGGTAAAGCCACGAATGCTAGTCATTACACAACGAGGCATCTCCTCACAGGAAAAGCCATGCATGCTAGTCATTACACAACGGTGCATCTCCTAACAGGTAAAGCCATGAATGCTAGTCGCTACCAACGAGGCATCTCCTAACTGGTAAAGCCACGAATGCAAATCACTACCAACGAGGCATCTCCTAACAGGTAAAGTCATGAATGCTAGTCACTACCAACGAGGCATCTCCTAACAGGTAAGGCCACGAATGCTAGTCACTACCAACGAGGCATCTCCTAACAGGTAAAACCAGGAATGCTAGTCACTACCAACGAGGCATCTCCTAACAGGTAAGGCCAGAAATGCTAATCACTACCAACGAGGCATCTCCTAACAGGTAAAGTCATGAATGCTAGTCACTACCAACGAGGCATCTCCTAACAGGTAAAGCCAGGAATGCTAGTCACTACCAACGAGGCATCTCCTAACAGGTAAAGCCACGAATACTAGTCACTACCAACGAGGCATCTCCAAACAGATAAATCCATGCATGCCAGTCATTACACAATGGTGCATCACCTAACAGGTAAAGTCATGAATGCTAGTCACTACCAAGGAGGCATCTCCTAACAGGTAAAGCCACGAATGTCAGTCACTACCAACGAGGCATCTCCTAACAGGTAAAGCCACGAATACTAGTCACTACCAACGAGGCATCTCCAAACAGATAAATCCATGCATGCCAGTCATTACACAATGGTGCATCACCTAACAGGTAAAGTCATGAATGCTAGTCACTACCAAGGAGGCATCTCCTAACAGGTAAAGCCACGAATGTCAGTCACTACCAAAGAGGCATCTCCTAACAGGTAAAGCCATGAATGCTAGTCATTACACAACGAGGCATCTCCTAACAGGTAAAGCCATGAATGCTGGTCACTACCAACGAGACATCTCCTAACAGGTAAAGCCACGAATGCTAATCACTACCAACGAGGTAACTCCTAACAGGTAAAGCCAAGAATGCTAGTCACTACCAACGAGGCATCTCATAACAGGTAATGCCAAGAATACTAGTCACTACCAACGAGGCATCTCCTAACAGATAAATCCATGCATGCGTCATCACACAACGGTGCATCTCCTAACAGGTAAAGCCATGAATGCTAGTCATTACACATCGGTGCGTCTCCTAATAGGTAAAGCCATGAATGGTAGTCATTACACAACGAGGTATCTCCTAACTGGTAAAGCCATGAATGCTAGTCACTACCAACGAGGCATCTCCTAACAGGGAAAGCTACGAATGCTAGTCACTAACAACGAGGCATCTCCTAACAGGTAAATCCATGAATGCTAGTAATTACACAACGGTGCATCTCCTAACAGGTTAAGCCACGAATGGTAGTCATTACACAACGAGGTATCTCCTAACAGGTATAGCCATGAATGCTAGTCACTACCAACGAGGCATCTCCTAACAGGTAAATTCTCGAATGCTAGTCACTACCAACGAGGCATCTCCTAACAGGTAAAGCCATGACTGCTAATCACTACCAAGGAGGCATCTCCTAACAGGTAAAGCCTCGAATGCTAGTCACTACCAACGGTGCATCTCCTAACAGGTAAAGCCATGAATGCTAGTCACTACCAACGAGGCATCTCCTAACAGGTAAAGCCATGACTGCTTATCACTACTCAATGATTCATCTCCTAACAGGTAAATCCATGTGTGCTAGTCACTACCAACGAGGCATCTCCTAACAGGTAAAGCCATGACTGCTAATCACTACACAACGAGGCTCTCCTAACAGGTTAAGCCATGAATGCTAGTCACTGCCAACGAGGTATCTCCCAACAGGTAAGGCCGCGAATGCTAGTCACTACCAACGAGGCATCTCCTAACAGGTAAAGCCATGAATGCTAGTCATAACACAACGGTGCATCTCCTAACAGGTAAAGTCATGAATGGTAGACATTACACAACGAGGTATCTCCTAACAGGTAAAGCCATAAATGCTAGTCTCTACCAACGATGCATCTCCTAACAGGTGAAGTCATGAATACTGACAGGAATGTTTTCTGTAATTAGCTCTGACAATGGCATGTGCACTCGACATTGAGGAGCTCTTGTGATTAACTTCCTTCTGTGGACTACATTTCGACACTAGTGCAATCATTGAGTACCGGTATCTTATTACGAAGAAATGAAAGGGCAAGTTGCCTTTATGAAAGGAAAAGTGTCATGTGATCTTAGACTGGTGTACATGACACGTAGCTGTGGTGGATTTTAGTTCAAAGAGAACCCTTGGCGAGTCAGTGATGTGGGACTGAAGGACAATTGTCGCAACATTGGAAGTATGAAACTGTAATTTGCGGTCAGATCGAACCTCCGTGTTCTCTCTGAAGTCTGCTCGTACCATAAACGGCAAGATCATTCGCATTTCTCGCGTTTACCATCCCATTTTATGGATCCCGTGCAGTGCAGACTTCCTCGAAGTCGTGCATCATATGCAAATTAATGACCAGCGCATACACGCCTGTCTGCCGTGTCAGGAATGTGATGCCTACAGCTACATAGTCTGCCATCATAATGGATAGTCACTGTTATATATATCAAACGAGCTGCTTAGTGTAATCGTGAAGTACCTTGTTACCAAGAAATGAGAGGGAAAGGAACTTTTATGAGGGTTATATGACACGTAACTGGCAAGCAGAAATACGGTTCAGTTTCATTTACGACTTCAAGTGTGGTCCCAATTTTTGTGACTGACTACATATTTTCATGCCCCAGAGGGTTTACACCCTTAGGACATGTACCCCATGGGGAGAGGTGGCTTACGCCACTGAACCTACATACACCCACAAGTGGGACATCTACAAATACATCTAAAACTAATCCACTACTCTACAAGTACCACGCTTCTGTCACAACATCCTACACCCTCTTCTAACCCCAGAAACTACCCCAAGCTGGAAATACAGCAAAATACATACATCTTCTATAACACTGGAAGAGGCGGCCACCTAACATAAGTGGTTAGCCAACACCTTGCCCCAATTATATACAAGCACACTTGGAAGAATCTAGCACACCAAACACTGGGGAATGCTGACCAAGCAACGTGAAACGAATAAGACGGAGGTCCAACTTGAACTCGGAGTCTATCGCCGCCAGAGGGTTTGCGGTTTGGTTCCTGATTTATCACCTAGAGGTAAGTGTACGTCTCAGTCCTAACACCAGATTTTACATGTGTATTCCTACCCATTGGACACCCACACTCTTATTGTAATAACTTGTATTACATTTATGTTACACTTCCCATAATAGAGGGACCTACATTGACAATTACGGACCAATAAACCAGTGACCATTCACACACATAATCTCTTGTACACATTCATTTCACACTTTGTTTTACTTCCCGATTCCCTTTACCCCGACCCCTCGTTGCCTACTTAATAGAACGGCTATACAAGCGGCAGCCAGGTTCATTATCACAGCCTAGAGTGCGAGTCACTCGACTGCCAAGCAGCTCAGTGCGTAGTCAGCTGTTAGTTAAACGCTCTTCTGCAATACTCGTTCCGAGCATTATTAGCGACAAATACAACCTCGCCATGCCCAACAGACAAAAATCAAACTGCTAATGCAGGGTCTTAGGCCATCATTAGTAGATAAGCTCTGCATAATGAACAACCCAACGGTACAACACATGCTGGACGACATAAGAATAATCAAGGCAGGAAGAAAGATAACGGAAAAGGCATTCGATCACAATGTCAATCCACCCAAGGGGGATGCAGACCAAAGGATGGAAGACATGATACGCCAAATGGAGCAGCTCAAAATTGCTGCAATTCAGGCAAGGGGTGGCACACAAATGGACAATAGGGATAACACGGGGTGGCCACAATACAATAATAGAAACACTAGATACATAGGGGATCACAATTACCCGCAGGAATGGCCAGATTACCCTACACGGCACTCACCATCCCCATACGTACAGATAAGGCAAACTTACCCTACACGGCATTCACCATCCCCATACGCACAGGAAAGGCACACCTACCCTCCGCGACGGTCACCATCCCCATACGCACAGGATAGGTAAACTTACCCTACACGACGATCACCATCCCCCCACACACAAGAGTACTACCCTCAGGAGTACGAACACAACATTCCCCGTCGAGGCAGCCCACCCCCAGGCGGACAGGCATATGTTTCCCCCCAGTACAGAAGAAACGGGGATTACCGGGAAAACCCACCCTACAGAGACAGGCGTACACCCCTCCCCATCGGAGAGAGGGCAACGCGGCACAGAACAGAGAGGACAACCCTCGATACAACAAAACAGGCCCACAGCGCAAAAGGGATATTCCTACCCGATACACAAAGGGGCCGGAACAGTATCCACTGCCCGATGAATATCCGCGAGAATTCAGACAGGAGGCACCCCAGCAACCAGCCAAGAAGGTACTGCTTCCTACGCCAAACTACCCACCACAAACAAGGAATTAGCGGAACTACCCTGAGGGGGGAAAAACACGTAACACGAGAAGACACAATCTGGCACACTCAATAAACTTCTGAACGGGGGGGGGGTCAGCCAGCTAAGAAAGCGGCGGAAGTTCCTCCCCTGACACAACCCCAGGAGAACAGGGTGCACAAGTATCGAAACGGGTTACCCCGAGGAGATAGAGACACAACAGATAACAGGAGGGGACACCCGGCAGTAAAACCGGATGAGGGTCCTTCCCCACAGACACACGAACACAGAAAGCCACCCCAGAGAGGCCCTTCCCCTACACCAACACGCGAAGATAAGTAGAAAGAGCAGCCAAATGGCAAAACGGCTGAGGGCCCTCGCCCGAACCATTTCCAGACACACCCCGTAAGAGGGGATGGCAACTGCCTGTTTAGAGCCATCAGCTCCTGCTCCACAGCGATGAAAGCAAACATAGGGGGTACAGGCTGAAAAGAGTAAGCCACATTCTACACAATTGGAGCGAGTACCGGGATTTCCTAGCAGACGAGGGGGACAATGTATTCAGAAGCTGGGCGGAATACCGGCGGTACATGATTAGGGACGGGACCTACGCCGGAGCAGTCTAAGTAACCGCTCTCTGTAAGGTAACCGAACACGATATATATGTCTATATGACGTGCATGCACCACCATTATTCACCACCACGGGGTTCAATAGGGTGCTACATATACTCTTCACAGTGAACCCTAGAGCTGGGCATTACACTTCTCTCACAGTCGCGGGGAAACAAGACACGGGAGACAAACCCACACCGGGGCGAGATGAGAACGCCACCCCTACACAGAAACACAGCACGGGGAGCGAAACCGTACCACCGGCAGGTACCAAGAACCTCCCTACACTAGAACACAAATACATTGAGGGGCCCACACTATCGCCGGACATGAACACGACCCCTAAACCGAAACAAGAAAAGAAAACCGAACCCACACCCTCGGGGATTAAGAAACGGGTCGAAACAGGCAGACGGAGGGTAAGATTTGAAGACGCTCCCTCACAAGACAGGGGAAAAATCACTGCACCTACACAGAGCATAGGCTTCAAACCCACGCTAGGGCAAAGGAAGGAAGCAGATATTACACTAGGAAATCCAATGAAAAGAGCAAACAGTACAGGTCGTGAGCACATTTCGCTAAGCGAAGCAGAAAGGCTGAGCCTGGAAATGAGCCACACCGCCAAGCGGATCAGACGCGATGTGCGACAAGAGCCACGGACAGAGAAGATACCGGGTCACAAAGCCGGGAGTAGACAAGGGCGTACACAAATTCGAGGACACTGAAGCAACAACAACACTTACTACCTACACACTCAACAACACATCTGTACTATGCAATGGAAACGTTATAGCGGCATTAACGATGCACGCTAACATAAATGGGCACAGAGTACAAGTGCTTATTGATACGGGCGCGGCAGTCAGTTGCATCAATAGCAAATACACCGCGGAAGGGCAGATACACAGGGTGGCTGATGACATTCGGCTTGTAGCGGCCAACTCGCAGACGCTAGAAAACTTAGGAGTAGCATACGCACACATTAAGATGGGCAGCTTCACAGCAACTCACCCCATGTTCGTAATAGAACACCTTTCTGCGTCAGCTATAATTGGGACCGTCTTCCTCGCGAAGTACGATGCGAACACAAGTTTCGCTAGGGGTAAGATCCACCTAATGAGTAATCAAAGGATCACCACACACCCCATTGTATATGCCTGTAACGCAGATGGTGCTCGAGCGGAGCGAGGAACCCTCGAGCACCAAGCCTCTACATTCAACACAATTATCATGCACACGGTCGCAAACACAAAAAAAGGCTCCTTATGACACTCCCATATAGGAACTGACACCAGAGCAAGATAGGAAACTCACAGAACTCTTAGAAAACAATAAACACATCTTCGCCAACTCGCTAGGAGATCTCGCAGTCACCGATCTTATCGAACACCATGTCACACTCACCAGTGACCGGCCAGTCCACCAGCTCCCATTCAGGGTGAGCCAGAAGGAAAGACATGCTATCGACACTCAATTTCAGGAGATGCTCGAAGCGGGGATCATAGAACTTACAATTTCGAATTACAGTGCTCCGGTCTTGCTGACCAAGAAAAAAGATGGTTCCCATAGTTTTTGTACTGATTATCGCAGGCTCAAGGAATTAATCGAGACCGACAGCTATCCGCTGCCACGTGCAGACACCTATTTGGATGCTCTAAGTGGGGCCAACTGGTACAGTTCAATGGATTGTTTTTCAGGGTTTTATTCAATCCCTATTTATGAGGCGGATAGACACAAACTGCCATTCGTTACGGAAAACGGCCCCTATACATACAGGGTATTACCCATGGGGCTCCGCAACGCCAGCCAGACATTCCAGAAACTGGTGGATAAGGCATTCTCAGGCCTAAAATGGCGGTCTGTACTCGTATACATTGATGATATCACAGTTTTCTCCCAAACATTCGACGAGCACCTCGCGCACCTTGAGGAAGCATTCGCAAGGATTAGGGAAGCCAAAATTGAGGCTTAAACCTGCGAAATGCCAATTTGCCCGACAGCAAATTAATATCCTGGGGCATAATGTAAACAGCGAAGACAGACGCAATAAGGAGTATTCAGATGCTCGCAAATTTGAAGCAATTGCGGAGCTTTTTGGCATTGGCTTCCTGTCATGGCTAATATATCTATAGATTCGCACATATCGCCCATCCCCTAACGGAGCTAACACACGAAAAGACCCCCTTCCACATTACACAGTAACACGTAGATGCATTCAACACACTTAAACAATTATTGACAACCCCGCCATTACTACAACACTTTCAGAGCGGTAGGCCCACATTTCTACACGTTGACGCAAGTCAATATGGGCTAGGAGCCGCCCTATTACAGGAAGACACTGAAGGGCGCAAACGGCCAGTGGCTTACGCCAGTAGAAAATTAACGGCTGTCGAAACTAGATACTCCGCCACAGAACGTGAAATGTTAGCATTCTTATGGGGAGTAAACTATTTCAGAGTATACCTGTATGTTATACATTTCACAGTGGTAACTGACCACTGCAGTCTGCTTTTTTGGGATAAGTTCAAAAACCCAAATTCGCGCTTCAATAGGTTCATATTTCGCCTATACGATTATAATTTCGTGGTCAAACACAAAAAGGTCGCAACACACCTGGATGCAGATGGGCTATCCAGATTGCCAGTAGCAGACCCTCCCAGACGAGGGTAAAGACCACGAATGGGATGCTATGCCGACTTTCACCATAACACTCGTAGACATAAAACAGGAACAAAAACACGATCCACACTTGAAACAGATACTCACGGCGCTAGAAAACTTGGATAAGGTGGATTCCAGGACGGCACGGCTGTCTAGACGATTTTTCCTAGACAAAGACGGGGTCCTGAAAGTTAAGCCCACAGCCCTGCACGACACTGCGCCCATAGCCGTACCGGAAGCATTGAAAGAAAATGTCATGACCGGGAACCACAATTCACCCCTTGCAGGAGCCCATCTAGGCGCGCATAAGACTTACCATGTTTACTGGGTAAACATGAAGGCAGACATAGAAAACTTTGTAAAAACATGTCACACATGCCAACGATTTAAGACAGGGCCTGGCAAAGCGCATGGGCTACTGAACCCTATTCCAGTAGGAGAACTTTTCCACAGGGTAGGGATAGGTGTTAAAGGCCCCATGACCACATCCGAAAAGGGTAATAAATACATTCTCGTCACCACGGAGTATCTTACCGATATATGATCACAAAGGCCATACCCAAAGCAGATACGAATAACATAGCAGAGTTCCTATTTGAAACCGTCACACGCTATGGTCTATCCCAAACGCTATTGTCCGATAGAGGGACTGTTTTCACCTCGAGGGTACTCCAACAGTTTCTGGAGATACTAAGGATAAGGGCGCACACGTCAATGAGCTTCTCACCCCAGAAAAATGAGTTAACTGAAGCCACGAACAAAATAATAGGGACGGCCCAAGCGAAATTCACAGAGGACACAGGAACATATTGGGATAATTACCTACAGCCCATAACATTCAGTAACAGTACATCGGTGTCCACAGACACAAACTACACTCCACACTATTTGCTACATGGTTATACACTCAGAAGCCCCATAGATAAAGTATACATTCCCCAAGGCACCCTCACAGATAATGCGGCTCGGCTAGAACACTTGAAAGTAGCGCTCATGGACGCGAGGCAAAATATAGTCAATGCGCAGCAAATACAAAAAATCGATATGACAAAAAGCACAAACACGAGGAATATACACCAGGTCAACAAGTCATGATTTGGAGTCCAGCCCGCAAAAAGAACGTGTCCGAAATCTTGATACCGCACTGGACAGGTCCCTTCCAAGTTTGTAGAAAGATATGCGACCTGAACTATGTAGTTAGGATACGACATGGGCACAAGCTCATAAATGACACTATTCACATTCGGCGGATGAAGGCATATCACACATGGACATGGACACCAGCGAATAAAGGGGGGAAAAGCCACAAAAAAGAAAGGGAAACAGCCCCACTCATAGAAAGGAAAAGAAAATCGAAGTATAAGACACGAACCACGGGTGCATAAGCCAATGACAGGGGATCGGTAGAGACAAAATCGACACCGACATCTAGCGCGGAACACAACACTAGAGGCCAAGAGAACATACAGGGAACACAAACTCACAATCAATACATAACTCTAACGTAGCGTCATCATGTAGCCACGACGAAGGATTGAACATACAAAAGTACACGGGGTAATAAGTTCTTTTTATCACAAGGAATGGGAGACATTTTGTCACCATCACTCAGGCTAGATTGCAGACATGAGTGCTTTACACTTGAGGTTGCCGACACCTGGCCAGGAACCAGCATGCTGTCCAGACTGCTGTTATCGCATTGTAATGTGAAACCATTGCTACATCAGCAAAAACATAGAGTATGATGCGGTAGAATAGCGAGTCGCCACCACACGTACTAGCGCTTACTAACAACACTACAGTGACCTAAAGTCATTCAGGGCAAGTTCAGAACCGCATAACGCCCAAAATTAAAGACCGGGGACAACCAAAATTTCCCAAAACATTACAAGCAGGGTATATTTTTACATATGTATGCCAGATTCACAATACAAGCTACAGTAACATAATTAGGAACGTAGCTACTCCGAAACGCCAATAGAGGGCATATCAGGCTCTACTAAGCATACACAATACTCCTGTTAGTCGCGCACAACCCGCATTATAGGAAAACTGTACATTATAGACAAGGACTCTTAATTACGCGCCAAGTTGCAACAGGGTGCAAACCACGTGGATTGGAACACAATCTCATTCAAACAAGGAAAAGAGCGTATCTAGGAGAAAGTTACTCAATGACACCTAGTTACGAAACACACGCTAGACGCCACATGGGGATATACATAATAACACGGATTACACTCACAAAACACAGTATAGAGAACACACAGAGGCTAAAGAGCGACCTCCGGAATAGATGAGCCGTACACCAGAGAGAAAGGGTCGACAGACTGAAGATCAATTGAATCAAACACAGAAGGTCATCCGACTGGGAAAACGTTAAACTCACACTCACAAATGGACACAAAGTAGACACATATCAGGGACAGTGGTAAAATATTCGAACTAACCCATCTACAAATACACACATCAAAAAAAGTTTTGCATCACCTCGGTTCCAAGAGTTCCGGAACCTTTAAATACAAAGGGAATAGAGATCAACACAAACAACATTTCAGCTCGTTTTATTGCTCATGAGACCCACACATTGCATGTTGTACCATCATACAGCTAGACTTTCAGCATTTGTGGTCCAGATTGCAGTACACACAACTACCTCTAATACCCAGTAGCACGTCCTCTTGTATTGATGCATGCCTGTATTCGTCGTGGCATACTATCCACAAGTTCATCAAGACACTGTTGGTCCAAATTGTCCCACTCCTCAACGACAATTCGGCGTAAATCTCTCAGAGTGGTTGGTGGGTCAAGACGTCCATAAACAGCCCTTTTCAACATATCCCAGGCATGTTCGATAGGGTTCATGTCTGGCGAACATGCTGGCCACTGTAGTCGAGCGATGTCGTTATCTTGAAGGAACGCATTCACAAGATGTGCACGATGAGGTCGAGAATTGTCGTCCATGAAGACAAATGCCTCTCCAATATTCTGCCGATATGGGTGCACTATGGGTCGGAGGATGTCATTCAGGTATCGTAAAGCCGTTTCGGAGCCTTCCATGACCACCAGTGGCGTACGTCGGCCCCACATAATGCCACCCCAAAACATCAGGGAACCACCACCTTGCTGCACTCGCTGGACAGTGTGTCTAAGACGTTCAGCCTGACCAGGGTGCCTCCAAACACGTCTCCGACGATTGTCTGGTTGAAGGCATATGCGACACTCATCGGTGAAGAGAACGTGATGCCAATTCTGTGGGGTCCATTCAGCATGTTGTTGGGCCCATCTGTACCGCGCTGCATGGTGTCGGGGTTGCAAAGCTGGACCTCGCCATGGACGTCGGGAGTGAAGTTGCGCATCATGCAGCCTATTGCGCACAGTTTGAGTTGAAACACGACGTCCTGTGGCTGAACGAAACGCATTATTCAACATGGTGGCATTGCTGTCAGGGTTCCTCCGAGCGGCAATCCGTAAGTAGCGGTCATCCACTACAGTAGTAGCCCTTGGGCGGCCTGAGCGAGGCCTGTCATCGACAGTTCCTGTATCTCTGTACCTATTCCATGTCCGAACAACATCGCTTTGGTTCACTCTGAGACGCCTGGAAACTTCCCTTGTTGAGAGCCCTTCTTGACACAAAGTAACAATGCGGACGCGATCGAACTGCGGTATTGACCTTCTAGGCATGGTAGAACTACAGACAACATGAGCAGCGTACCTTCGTCCTGGTGGAATGACTGGAACTGATCGGCTGTCGTACCCCCTCCGTCTAATAGGCCCTGCTCATGCATGGTTGTTTACATCTTTGAGCAGTTTTAGTGACATCTATGAACAGTCAAAGGGACTGTATCTTTGATACAATATACACAGTCAACGTCTATATGCCGGAGATCTGGGAACCGAGGTGATGCAAAACTTTTTTTGATGTGTGTACAAAGGATGAGAATAACACATTTCAATGGCCGAAATATAAATATTATACGAGCATTCAATACGAGACAGTTAAGATTACCCCAGAAATAGGCCCGAGATGGATATAGAAAAGTATAAAGTAGGTAAATTAACGTGGGACACAATGAGTAGAAAAGGCGAATTATGAGAAAGGCCTGGGAACAAATTTCAGCAGTTTGACACATGTTAGGTAGACACATTGCGAAACGTCAGCAATACCGCAGAAGGGTATATCATTTTCATTACCCAGTAAGGTTTGAAACACCACAAACCCATTTAGCAATCAAAACAAAGGTAAGCGGGACATACATACCTCAAATTCTTTACCAGCCAAGGTTGACACATACCAAGAGAGATTGCACCCACGGACACACAAACAAAAACATACCACGCAATTGCTGAATTGCAAGCAACAGGTTCACTGGAGCCCAATCGTTGCAGTAATGCAGGCTTGCACATTTACAGGACTCAGCATTTATATCAATGGAGTAATTTCACTAGAACATTGGACACTTGGTACAGAGAATGCAAGGCCACCATAAAACACAATGGGCATTACCACTTTAGGACGCACACGTGACTAATAAAGATAGCCATACAGAACACAGCTACGGAAGTGGGTACTGACACTGCATAAAGAGCACCGGCACACGCGCAGTGATCAAGGAGCCTCATATAACATGATACGCTCAGGCGACATGACGGCATGGTAAGCGGACACTCGCCTAGGCTGCGGTGCGCGCTGAGGCCGTGAACGCCTCCTGCCATATACGATCGCCACATAGTGCAGATAGCACAATTTAGCGCAAACACTACAGACAATTAGAAGTTAGGGCGGATAGACATAACGCCTCAGAATACATAATATAAGCCCCATTTTAGAAGGGGTAACAATATATAAAACAGAGAGGTTCACTGCCGTTAGAGAGCTAATTGACACCCCAATACACGGGCAGATTAGTAAATTGACCCCCGCAATAGGGCGGACTCATAAAATTACACCTATAAATAGAGGTTATAGAGAATACATACATAAAATTCAAGGCTGTACACAAAGCACGTAGGCAGGCCACAGGGCACTCAGCGTGCATATTTTACACACTTGTAAGGGTAGATATGATTTTAAAGGACACTAAGTGCAACCCAAGGGTATTATTAATTAAATAGTGGAAAGCCGTGAACGGTAAAGCCCACACGGTAGATAGCATAAATTGGGAGAGCCCAAGGGCGTTACCCAGGGGTATATGTATATTTTAAGAGAGATAAGGGATGATAGTCCCACAGCGACAGTGAGAAAGGCATTTTATTAAACATTAGGAGCAATGAGGCATTTACACGACATATAGACGCCAAGCCAGCACACATTTAAACACCGACAGAGAGCGGAAGAGAACAAAATGTGACCAAGGTAAAACGATCACGTAGTACAAGGCACAGAGTGGTAACATACAGTTTCACATAAGCCAGATATACAGGCAGAGATCCACGCACCCAATTCCAAACACCACAGAATTACATACAAATTACATACATAAATACAGGCATACTACACCACAATTATACAAAGGGGTTGGTAGACATTCATGCTCTTACAGAGAGGGTTGACTGTACCCTGTACCATACTGATTCCACCTGAATACTAGAGGGGGTCGGACGCCAATATTAAGCGCTGAACGTACATCTATACACATAGATGAAAGGCCATAACAATGTACTAACAAACATTTCACTTAGTACGCCCGCCTGCGAAATATTAACTTATCACACCCAAACACACCCCTTTTCCTCACTTGAGTGGGAGACATGCACTCAAATCGATCCACATGCATGAGACATCCTACCCAAATACCAAGGCTTGCATTTTTGATCATACCAGCATGACATATTTTGAATTTTAAACACCCGGGGAAAACCCACCCAATCCATTAAAAGTAATAACATCCCTACAGCATTACCGACTCTCGGCCACCATAATAACAGAGTCCAAAGTTGCTACACCCTTCCAAACCCACGTATCAAACCTCCCTAAACAAAAAACACCATAGCAGACATTGATAACAAAACCTTACATCCACAAACCTATTAACATGTCTAGAGATATACTGAAATATCAGCACAAGAGATCCGAATAAGCAAAGAAGGACTAAAGCAGGCAATGCGATTCGAATGATCTACAACCCCAAAACACACAAAAATTTACAAAATACACTAGAATTTCACATTTCATTACACTATACATTGTACACTAAATTACACCACCCAGAAACTTACCTACAAATAAATAACAAAAGGAGCTGAGTGCACACAAGGTGATGACATATAATTGACGATAAAAAAAGGGCCGCAGGAAGGCAAAGCCAGAGAAGGCAGTGGCAGATCGTGACACAAAGACGGAAGGTCGAAGCGACGATGAAGTAGTACGGGCAAACATCGAGATCTCGGTACGCCTAGCCTGCTACCGTGTCGGAGAAGGTTAAACCCACTATGCACTACTGTCAGCGAAGCCAGACCTACAGGGGAGTCTTTTGACTGTCTGATCGGAGAAGTGGCCGACTCAGTATCGGACTTAGAAAACTCTCACCTAGAGACGACAAATTTAGGACTTGACCCTCAGCTAGTCTGCATGATAAGAAGCATCCCTAAGGCGGGGGATGAGTCTTCAGCTCAAATGGAAGTGACGAAGTGCGCCTGGGGTCAGAGGAACCAACCTCAGGTCCACTAAATTCCTCATCCGGATATGGGGTGAAGATTCTTGAATAATAATAAATAATAAATAATGAATAATGAATGAATGCGTAAGTCGATCACTGGATGCCCATCTGCCATGAGCGTGAACATGGCCAAATCCCATCTGCCAAGAGCGTGAATTTGGATATATCCAGCCCGCCAAGAGCGTTGAATATCGCAGCCTACGATTTTGTTCCGCGCCCGCAAATGTTGAGTAGCGACTCTTGAGCTAAATGGAGGGTAGCGACCCCCAAAGTTATAAATGAAGGTAGCGACCATTCAGAGGAGAATTGGGCATCCCACAATATAATTCCCCGGACGGTATTTCCCGGATGATGAATATTTACGCGATGCACATTCCGCAAGATATAGCCCGAGTAAATGGAGGGTAGCGACCCCCAGAGAGGTAAATGGAGGGGTTTGGGCCACCCATTAAAGATCAAATAATTGACCATAAAGTGGCGATGAAGCCAGGGATCCCGAGCGAAGTGCCTGCTGATTTTAGCAACGCACTTACACACACACACACACACACACACACACACACACACACAGGCCTTCACACACACATACAGTTAGTTATTAAGGGGGACGTCGGCATTTAGGTTAAGGAGGCGAGGGATGCCAGGACATAGTCTGGCGTATTCTGTTGGGGACCGGCCCCAGCAGAGTATGCACTTGCCCGAAGACCCTCGATCTAAATTTAGTAAATAAGACATAGTTGCATATTTGGAGACCAACTTAGAGTTGGTAATATAGGCCGAAGCTGGGGCAGGGGCTAATGGGCAAGATGGCCGCCGCGCGCAACTGCCCTATAATTTATTCTTATGGAGAGGTCAGTCATAGCTGGGGCAGGAGCTAATGGGCAATATGGCTGCCACGCTGTCACAGGGGGAGGTCGGCCGTGTAGTTACTAAAAGGAATATTTATTATTATTATTATTATTATTATTATCATTATTAATTTTATTAGGTAATTATTGATTGATAGCTTTCCACGGTGGGTGAGTGGTTATCGTGTCGGACTACTAACCCCAAGCTTGCAGGTTCGCTCTTGGTCGTGGTAAGTGATTTTTGAAAGTTGGCAAAAATTAAGATACGCATGTCATACGATGTAGGCATGTAAAAAACCCAGGGAGAGGTCGGCTATGTAGTTGCTAAATGGAATATTTATTATTATTATTATATATTATTATTATTTTTTAGGTAATTATTGATTGATCATGTACAATCAAGACCAGCCTTATATTGCCCCACTTTATTGTGTATTGGCTAGCATTTTTAGCTGTTACTGTGGAGGCTCGGGTTTGAGTCCTGGCTCTGTCAAGAAATTTAATTCTAGGCTGAGGGTTGGAATGGGGTACACTCAACCTTGTGAGGCAAAACTGACAGGAGCTGGCTTTTGATTCATACCGCTGCCATTCTGCCGAACCCAACTTCACCTAACCTAACCTAGCCTAACCTAACCTAACCTTACCTAACCTAACCAGATCCCACCTTACCTTACCTAACCTAACCTAATCAAACTTCAAAGTCAGAATGTACATTACATTTATTGTTTTCATACCCTCATAAATTAGTTATAGAGAATGTCCACCTCGATTTAGATCCTCAAGCACACTTTTCTGACATATATCATTAAAACATGTAGAAAGGAATGTCTGAAAATTTTCACTAACTCATAATACACGTTCACTGTACATTGTGTCCACTTTTGGTATGTTAATGATACGGAAATGAGTATGCATTGGTAATTCAGTGAGATTTTTTCTCTCTAATCAACAGTTCTGCCCCATTAGCATTGAGAATATTTATTGTAGTAGCCTATAAAGAAACAAAAAAAAATCATATCTATTACAGTTTATATATAAGTGACCAGAACCACTATAACATTTTATTCTAATAAGGAGATTTCCATAATGATAAGAAAAAAATGCTTACCATAATGATGGATTGTGTAAGTAAACGTCTTTTGCTGCTTGATGCAACTACTAAACTGATACTCATACAACAGACAAGTGAGTTCAAGTTTCACTGCCGTAATCGTATGTTCCCACGCACTTTCCCTGTTTTGCACGCGCCGTAGTGGCTAAATTTGAAGCTAGATTAGATGAATTGCTGACGTAATCGTATGTTCCGCCGCACGCACACGCAGGCCCCTGTGGACGGGTTCTTGTGGGCGAGTCCCTGTGGACGGGTCCCTGTGGACGGGTCATTGTTATCGGGTCATTGTTGACGGGTCCTTGTTGACGGGTCCTTGTTGACGGGTCCTTGTTGACAGGTCCTTTTTGACTAATCCCTTTAGACCGGTCCCTTTGGACTGGTCCCTACGGACTGGCCCATGGTCCCTAATGCTATGATGAAATTAAACGTTGTTCCACATGAAACGCATGTAAAGAGCCGATTGCTACTATGAATTAACATGTTTGTTTTTTGTTTTTACGCATTCGCACTTGGGGTTTTTGTAAGCGGGCGGGCTTTTTGAATAATGATTTAAAGATGAGTTATTTTTTTAAATTACCAAAAGATCCAAAACTAATAGGTCATTAGCTTTTTAATATCTCATGAACCAATAAGGCTAGGGACTTGTATGATAGGTCGTTGGACTTGAGGTGACATTCTGTTTTTGAATGTATTATTTATTTTTGTCAAAAGGGCCTAACTACACTTTTGTCAATATCTCGCTAACTAATAATCAGAGAGGGTCAAGTGAGGTGTCATGGGACTCAGGATGGTCAACGCTTTTCCATGACCAACGAATTTACCCAAAAGATCTATTACAGCATGGTCATTGACCTATGATTTTATTAATCATCGGAGAGGGTCAAGTGAGGTGTCATAGAACTTAGAATGGTTAACCCTTTCCCATGACCAATGAATTTACCCCAAAAATCCAAAACAGCAAGGTCATTGACCTGAGATTTTATAAACTAATAATCGGATATCAACATGTGAGGTGTCATAGGACTTAGAATGGTCAACCCTTTCCCATGGCCAATGAATTTACCCAAAATACCCAATATATCAAGGTCATCGACCTGAGATTTTATAAACTAATAATCGGATACGAACATGTGAGATGTTTACCATGAGTGATGAAACATAGCTAGTTAGAGAAAGAATTATTTTAGGCTACATGTATGGTGACTGACAAGTCTTTCACCATTGGAACTTGTTTTTCAGATCAAACTGCAGTATAGAGAGAGTATAGGTTGCAGGTATGGGTTAATAAATGAGAAACGGTGTAGGCAAACTCTGATTTATCAAGAATTAAGAGTAGAATTAAGGTTACCGAGACACACAACAAGCTTTAAATATTGAGGCTAATAATCTATACACACACACACGCTTGTTCTAAACTAAACTGTGTTACTGTCAGTGCTCAGACAGTAGGCTAATGACAAAATGCATTGCAAACATATATATAATCATTTCCGGTTGTCTAATGTTACCAGCTATCCATTTTTTTTGTGTTGCAGTGGTAAGCACTTTTAGCTCTTGTACTGGTGGTCTTAACTCGATTTCCAGGTCTGAGGCCTAGAACGAGTCTAACTAAGAAACAAGGGCATGGTGGTGCAGTGGTTAAGCTGTTAGCCTTTTCACCAGGGGTTCGATTTCAGGTTAATATGCATGTCATAAACGTATTAAACAAAACAAAACAGAGATAACGTTTAAAACTGATTACATTTGTGTCTTTTTCAAATTATTACTTGGATTACAAATACAAAGGTGAACTGGGTTTGATATACAGTTAAAGCTGTCTATCATACACTAAACTGTAAGAAAGCCAAAGGAGCAAACGGCGTAGGTAGAGCAGTGGTAAAATTGCTATATATTGAGAACTACCTATCAAAGCTATATCGCATAAACAGTGCAGGATACAATCAAGCAATCAAATTTGTATCTTGTGTAACAGAGAAATGCACTTTCGTGAGAAAATGCAAGTTCATGTGTAATATGACCTAACACACAAGTGTTCACCTGTGCACGTGCATGATAAGAGCTAACAACTCACATTCTGTTTAGTTCGTACGTAACGTTAGGTTAGGGCTAATGCACACACCCTAGTATACGAGGCACATGCCATTTGAGAGCAGGTCAAGGGATCTAAATTGGTGTTCTAACGAATCATTTGTATTTGAAAGAGAAAAATACTTGTTCTGAAGACGTTAAAACTGAGGAGATGGTACGTACAGTAAGACGTCTTGTTATTTCCTGTGTCATATTACAGACATGGCAGAGAGCGCAATGTTCTGTTGCTATGACTAACGCTGCAGTAATTTGAAACCCCAGGTGTTCATTAAGACAATGGGTGATGATTATACAATGTTAGGAGTCATTGGATATTACACAGGTGTTCCTTCCTGTGTCATGTTGCTGACATGGCAGAGAGCGCACAGTTATATTGCTATGACTAACGCTGCACTAATTTGAAACCCTAGGTTTTGATCAAGAAAATGGGTGATGATCATGCAAAGTCAACAGTAATTGGATACCACACATCAACATGGACTAAATCATAAACGTGTTGTCATAACCCGCAGAAACCTCATTTAAAGATTTTAGATTTTACATTTTATCATTTTAAATTGTAACATTTTAGATTTGTTTTAATTTAAAAAAAATTATTTTCTTAGATTTTACATTTTAAATTTAAGATTTTTTGATTTTTAGATTTTACTTTTTTACATTTTCCTAAAAGAGTAAACTACAAGGTCACATACCTAACCTCATTAAACCTAACTTTACCAAACCTAACTTAAGCTAATCGAAAGGCTAATGCACATACACAAAGTATATAAGGTACATGCAACTATCCTTATTCTAGTCTTACAAGTTACTGTACAACGTGATCACTACCACAAACGGATTTTTTTCATTTTGTTGTTTACACATATGTCAATTTTCCAATTTCCCATTTTCAGTTTTTCTTAATGTCAGTTTTTAGTTTTTCAATATCATAATATGGAAACATGGATTTTGCATTTTGTTATTTACGCATTTATTAATTTCACAATTTCCCATTTACAGTTCTTAAAATGTCAGTTTAAAGTTTTTCAATTTCATGATATAGAAACATGGATTTACCAATTTGTTGTTTTCACTTTGTCAATTTACCAAATTCACATTTACATTTTTTTAAAATTTCAGTTTAATGTTTTTTTTTCTATTTGTCAATATGGAAACATGGATTTTTTACAATTTGTGTTTTATATGTCATGCAACTATCCTTATGCTAGTCTTATAGGTTACTGTACAACATGATCACTACCCCAACCGGATATACTTTTTTCATTTTGTTGTTTACACATGTGTCAATTTTCTAATTTCCCATTTTCAGTTTTTTTAATGTCAGTTATAAGTTTTTTAATTTCATAATATGGAAACATGGATTTTGCATTTTGTTGTTTACACATTTATCAATTTCACAATTTACCATTTACGGTTTTTAAAATGTCAGTTTAAAATTTTTCAATTTCATGATATAGAAACATGGATTTTCCAATTTGTTGTTTTCACATTTGTCAATTTACCAAATTCCCTTTTACAGTTTGTAAAATTTCAGTTTAATGTTGTTTTTTTCTATTTGTCAATATGGAAACATGGTTTCTTCCAATTTGTGTTTTACATGTTCATTTTGCATTAGGAGTGGAGAAAGGTGGGTGGTAATTAAAAAAGTGCAAGCAGTGTCCATGGTTGACAGGTCATTGTTGACGAGTCCTTTCCATACAACAGACAAGTGAGTTCATGTTTCGCATGCATTACCTAAAATGTAATACCATGCAAGTGTTTAACATTTTTACAAATTAGCTTATGTATTAGTTTATGTGTGGGGTCTTATGTTGGAAAATTTTGTGTTGACTTAAATGACAAGTTATTTTGTCAATGCATTTAGTGGATTTTTCTCTTGGTCTTGGAAAGTATATCAGTCCATTTTATCACAACATAATCCTTACTGCCATGTTTGTAAGCAACAACAACAACACACTAAACTTTAAAAAAAAATCTAAAGTACTCTAAGGTATTCTCAACTCGTACTCTTACCTCTATCCCATGCCTAGTCAAAAACATTATTTTTTTTTCAAAAAAAGGTGAATGGAGAAAGTAGATTATATGTTTCAACTAAAAAAAACATATAAAGTCGTATGTTAACTCTAACACCTACGTTTATCCCATTCTTAGTCGAAAAATATTATATTTTTTCAAATTTTTCTAAAAAATATTTGGAAAGTAGGCTATATTTTGAAAACTACTCATCCTATAAAGTCATATATAGACTCCAACCAATGGCTTTTATATCCTTAACGTCAGAACAAAATATGGAATTTTTGACATTTTTTCCAAAAATGTTCATTTTTTAAAATGGGCTATATATTGGAAACTAGGAATTTTACAAAAGAGTTTGTTTGACATAAATGACAAACCAAGTCCACAGATCTCTGGGACAAAATCCAGAAATGTTTTAATCTAATCCTAGCTAACCTCACCTGACGTGACCATACCTGTTTGTAAGCAACAACAACACACTAAGATTCCATGAATTCCAGAGTACTTTTAGATTAATTATCGACTCTCAACTCTTATAACTATGTCTATCCCACTCTGTCAGAAACACGATTTTTTTTTGCTCCGTGTCACTACTGAAGTGATAATGGGTTTTCCGATCCTATCACTATAAATTCATTACCCCCGCTCTTATCTCGGTCTCGACAACAACCATGCCTATTTTTATTATGTCAGATGATGTAATGTTCGGGTGCAAAGTGTGTGCAAAGTAGGTGTAAAAGTCAGTGAAAAGTGGGTGCAAAGAGGGTGCAAAGTGGGTGCAGAGTGGGTGCAAATTGGGTGCAAAGTGGGTGCAAAAAGTGGGGGTGTAAAAGTGGTACCCTATTTGTAATGGCTTATTTGACAAGTTATTTTTGGTACCCTATTTGTAGTGGCTTATTTGACAAGTTATCTTTGTCAATGTATTTAGAGGATATTTCTCTTGTTCTTGGAAAGTATCTCAACGCTTTTTATGATAGCATAATGCTTTCCGCCATGTTTGTAAGCAACAACAACACACTAAAATTCCAAGAATCCAAACTACTTACTCTAAGGTTAATGATTGCCTCTCAACTCCATTCCACACCTAGTCAAAACATTATACATTTCAAATTTTTTCAAAAAAAAAGGTAAATTGGGACAGTAGGCTATACGTTTAATCTCAAAATCATATAAAATCATATGCTAACTACAACACCTAAGTCAATCCCACACTCAGTCAAAAAATATTATATTCTTTAAATTGTTCCAAAAATATTTGGAAAGTAGGCTATATTTCGAAAACTAATCATCCTTAAAAGTCATATATAGACTCAAACCAATGGCTTTTATGTCCTTAATCGTTAGGACAAAACGTGGAATTTTTGATATTTCTCCAAAAAATGTTCATTTTTAAAAATGGGCTATATTTTGTAAACTTTGAAATTTACAAAAAAATGTGTTTGACATAAATGACATAAATGACCCCCTCTTCCCTGGGACAAAATCCAAAAAGGTTCAATTTTGAAAGTAGACGATATTTTGAAAACTAATCATTCTAAAAAGTCATATATAGACTCAAACACATTTTCTCTAAGTACTTTAACGTTAGAACAAAACTCAACACATTTTCAATTTTTCCAAAAAAAAAGCTCAATTTTCAAAATTGCCTATATTTTGGAAACTGAGAATTTTACAAAAAAGTTTGTTTAACGTAAATGAAAGACCTTTACCCCCTCTAACCCAAAAATAAATTGTAGGTGCCTAGGACAAAAACTGTGCAGTAGTGTGTTTTGGCCGGTTCACGGCCCTCCTCCTCCTCACCCTCCTCACAAGATGGCGGCCGTAGCCTTACCTAACCTAACCTAACCTGCGAGGTGTGATCAGAAAGTTCCAAAAAGGTGGCTGCAACTTAACCAAATCTAGTCTTGCCTAACCTAACCTAACCTACAAGGTGTGATCAAAAAGTTCCAAAAATGGCGGCCGTAGCTTTACAAAACCTAACCTAACCTAACTTAACCTAAACCTACGAGGTGCGATCAAAAAATTTCAAGATGGTGGTCATAGCTTAACTCAACCTAACCTAACCCTACGAGGTGTGATCAAAAAGTTCCAAAATGGCTGTCGTAGCTTAACTTAACCTTTGATTGATCCCTGTTGATTGACCCCTTTTGATTGATCTCTGTTGATGTATCCCTTTGGACTGGTCCCTGTTGACTAGCCCCTTTGGACGGGTCCTTTTTGAATTGAGTCATTTTTTTACGGGTCCCGGAGGACAGGTCCTTGTTGACGGGACCCTGTGGGCGGGTCCTTTGGACTGATCCCTATGGACTGGCCCATGCATTTTATCCAAATTATGTCAAAGAACTGTAAATGGGAAATTGTGAAATTGATAAATGTGTAAACAACAAAATGCAAAATCCATGTTTCCATATTATGAAATTGAAAAACTTATAACTGACATTAACAAAAACTGAAAATGGGGAATTGGAAAATTGACACATGTGTAAACAACAAAATGAAAAAAAAAACGGTTGGGGTAGTGTTCATGTTGTACAGTAACCTATAAGACTAGCATAAGGATAGTTGCATGACATGTAAACACAAATTGTAAAAAATCCATGTTTCCATATTGACAAATAGAAAAAAAACATTAAACTGAAATTTTATAAAAATGTAAATGTGAATTTGGTAAATTGACAAATGTGAAAACAACAAATTGGTAAATCCATGTTTCTATATCATGAAATTGAAAAACTTTAAACTGACATTTTAAGAACTGTAAATGGGAAATTGTGAAATTAATAAATGTGTAAATAACAAAATGCAAAATCCTTGTTTCCATATTATGAAATTGAAAAACTAAAAACTGACATTAAAAAAAACTGAAAATGGGAAATTGGAAAATTGACATACGTGTAAACAACAAAATGGAAAAAAAATCCGTTTGGGGTAGTGATCATGTTGTACAGTAACCTATAAGACTAGCATAAGGATAGTTGCAGGTACCTTATATACTTTGTGTATGTGCATTAGCCTTTGGATTAGCCTAAGTTAGGTTTGGTAAAGTTAGGTTTAATGAGGTTAGGTATGTGACCTTGTAGTTTACTCTTTTAGGAAAATGTAAAAAAGTAAAATCTAAAAATCAAAAAATATAAATATAAAATGTAAAATCTAAAAAAATAAAAAAATATTTTTTTTTAAATTAAAACAAATCTAAAATGTTAAAATGTAAAATGTTAAAATGTAAAATCTTAAATCTTTAAATGAGGTTTCTGCGGGATATGACAAGATGTTTATGATTTAGTCCATGTTGATGTGAGGTATCCAATTACTGCTGACTTTGCATGATCATCACCCATTGTCTTGATCAACACCTGGGGTTTCAAATTACTGCAGCGTTAGTCATAGCAATAGAACTGTGCGCTCTCTGCCATGTCAGCAACATGCCACCGGAAGGAACACCTGTGTTATATCCAATGACTGCGAACTTTGTATAATCATCACCCATTGTCTTCATGAACACCTGGGGTTTCAAATTACTGCAGCGTTAGTCATAGCAACAGAACTGTGCGCTCTCTGCCATGTCTGTAATATAACACAAGAAATAACAAGACGTCTTACTGTACGTACCATCTCCTCAGTTTTAACATCTTAAGAACAAGTATTATTCTCTATCAACTACAAATGATTCGTTAGAACACATCCATCCACCAAGTTAGATCCCTTGACCTGCTCTCAAATGGCATGTGCCTCGTATACTAGGGTGTGTGCATTAGCCCTAACCTAACGTTATGTACGAACTAAACAGAATGTGAGTAGTTAGCTCTTATCATGCACGTGCACAGGTGAACACTTGTGTGTTAGGTCATATTACACATGAACTTGCGTTTTCTCACGTAAGTGCATTTCTCTGTTACACAAGATACAAATTTGATTGCTGGATTGTATCCTGCACTGTTTATGCGATATAGCTTTGATAGGTAGTTCTCTACATATAGCAATCTTACCACTGCTCTACCTTCGCCTTTTGCTCTTTTGGCTTTCTTACAGTCTAGTGTGTGACAGACAGCATTAACTGTATATCAAACCCAGTTCAGCTTTGTATTTGTAATCCAAGTAATAATTTGAAAAAGACAAAAATGTAATCAGTTTTAAACGTTATCTCTGTTTTGTTTAATATGTTTATGACATGCATATTAACCTGAAATCGAACCCCTGGTGAAAAGGTTAACAGCTTAACCACTGCACCACCATGCCCTTGTTTCTTAGTTAGACTCGTTCTAGGCCTCAGACCTGGAAATCGAGTTAAGACCACCAGTACAAGAGCTAAAAGTGCTTACCACTGCAACACAAAAAAAATGGATAGCTGGTAACATTAGACAACCGGAAATGATTATATTTATGTTTGCAATGCATTTTGTCATTAGCCTACCGTCTGAGCACTGACAGCAACACAGTTTAGTTTAGAACAAGCGAGTGTGTGTGTGTGTGTATATAGATTATTAGCCTCAAGTATTTAAGGCTTGTTGTGTGTCTCGGTAACCACTGAGCATTTTTGTGTTTTAGCTATCATCTTTAACCAATCAATTAAAGATATTCTACTCTTAATTCTTGATAAATCAGAGTTTGCCTACACCGTTTCTCATTTATTGACCCATACCTGCAACCCATACTCTCTCTATACTGCAGTTTGATCTGAAAAACAAGTTCCAATGGTGAAAGACTTGTCAGTCACCATACATGTAGCCTAAAATAATTCTTTCTCTAACTAGCTATGTTTCATCACTCATGGTAAACATCTCACATGTTCGTATCCGATTATTAGTTTATAAAATCTCAGGTCGATGACCCTGATATATTGGCTATTTTGGGTAAATTCGCTGGCCATGGGAAAGGGTTGACCATTCTAAGTCCTATGACACCTCACATGTTGATATCCGATTATTAGTTTATAAAATCTCAGATCAATGACCTTGCTGTTTTGGATTTTTGGGGTAAATTCATTGGTCATGGGAAAGGGTTAACCAATCTAAGTTCTATGACACCTCACTTGACCCTCTCCGATGATTAGTTTATAAAATCATAGGTCAATGACCATGCTGTATAAGATCTTTTGGGTAAATTCGTTGGTCATGGAAAAGGGTTGACCATCCTGAGTCCCATGACACCTCACTTGACCCTCTCTGATTATTAGTTAGCGAGATATTAACAAAAGTGTAGTTAGGCCCTTTTGACAAAAAATAAATAATACATTCAAAAACAGAATGTCACCTCAAGTCCAACAACCTCTCATACAAGTCCCTAGCCTTATTGGTTCATGAGATATTAAAGAGCTAATGACCTATTAGTTTTGGATCTTTTGGTAATTAAAAAAAAATAACTCATCTATAAATCATTATTCAAAAAGCCCGCCCGCTTACTAAAACCCCAAGTGCGCATGCGTAAAAACAAATAGCAAACATGTTAATTCTAAGAGCAATCGGCTCTTTACATGCGTTTCATGTGGAACAAAGTTTAATTTCATCATAGCATTAGAGACCATGGGCCAGTCCGTAGGGACCAGTCCAAAGGGACCGGTCTAAAGGGATTAGTCGAAAAGGACCTGTCAACAAGGACCCGTCCACAGGGGCTCGTCAACAAGGACCCGTCAACAAAGACCCTTAAAAATGACCCGACAACAATGACCCGTCCACAGGGACCCGTCCACAGGGACCCGTCCACAGGGAATCGTCCACAAGGACCCGTCCACTGGGGCCTGCGTATGCGTGCGGGGGAACTTACGATTACGGCAGCAAATCATCTCATCTAGTTTCAAATTTAGCCACTACGGCGCGTGCAACACACATAAAGTGCATGGGAACATACGATTACGTCAGCGAAACATGAACTCACTTGTCTGTTGTATGAGTATCAGTTTAGTAGTGGCATCAAGCAGCAAAAGACGTTTACTTACACAATCCATCATTATGGTAAGCATATTTTTCTTATCATTATGGAAATCTCCTTATTAGAATAAAATGTTATAGTGGTTCTGGTCACTTATATATAAACTGTAATAGATATGATTTTTTTGTTTCTTTATAGGCTACTACAATAAATATTCTCAATGCTATGGGGGGCAGAACTGTTGATTAGAGAGAAATAAGCTCACAGAATTAAAAATGCATACTCTTTCCCGTATCATTAACATTCAAAAAGTGGACACAATGTATAGTGAACGTGTATTATGAGTTAGTGAAAATTTTCGGACATTCCTTTCTACACGTTTTAATGATATATGTCAGAAAAGTGTGCTCGAGGATCTAAATCTTGGTGGACATTCTCTATATCTAATTTATGAGGGTATAAAAAACAATAAATGTATTGTACATTCTGACCTTGAAGTTTGGTTAGGTTAGGTTAGGTTAGGTTAGGAAAGGTGGGAACTGGTTAGGTTAGGTAAGGTTAGGTTAGGTTAGGTTAGGTTAGATTAGGTGAAATTGGGTTAGGCAGAATGGCTGCGGTATGAATCAAAAGCCAGCTCCTGTCAGTTTTGCCTCACAAGGTTGAGGGTACCCCATTCCAACACTCAGCCTAGAATTAAATTTCTTGACAGAGCCAGGACTCGAACCCGAGCCTCCACAGTAACAGCTAAAAATGCTAGCCACTACACCATAACGTGGGGAAATATAAGGCTGGTCTTGATTGTACATGATCAATCAATAATTACCTAATGATATTAATAATAATAATAATAAATAATAATAAATAATAATAAATATTCCATTTAGCAACTACATAGCCGACCTCTCCCTGGGTTCTTTTACATGCCTACATCGTATGACATGCGTGTCTTAATTTTTGCCAACTTTCAAAAATCACTTACCACGACCAAGAGCGAACCTGCAAGCTTGGGGTTAGTAGTCCGACACGATAACCAATCACCCACCGTGGCTAGCTATCAATCAATAATTACCTAATAAAATTAATAATGATAATAATAATAATAATAATAATAATAATAATAATAATAATAATAATAATAATAATAATATATTCCACTTAGTAACTACACGGCCGACCTCCCCCTGTGACAGCGTGGCAGCCATATTGCCCATTAACCTCTGCCCCAGCTATGACTGACCTCTCCATAAGAATAACATAGGGCAGTTGCGCGCGGCGGCCATATTGTCCATTAGCCCCTGCCCCAGCTTCGGCCTATATCACCTACTACTTAGATAGAAGCAAATTTCATAAGTCAGAGCTGTCTCAATGGAGCAGCTGACAACGCATATTTCGGACTTAGAATTAGGGGACATTTCGGCAATTTTTTCTAGACATCGATTAGTATTAATTAAATTAAGTTACACATATACAACAAGACGACGTTCGGCATCATAAGAACCACTCCATGGCAGTGTAAGACCGATACAAGGGGCGGAAAAGGCGTCGACAACGCACCTACACTGCGACGCCTAGCGCCGATATGGCGTTAATTTAATTATTCGCGAGGGAATATTCCGCGATGTTACGTTACAGAACAAATAAATTTCCTGGCACTAAGACCAGATGAGTAATATTATAGCCTAATTTAAATAGGGATAGCGATCCCTAGATCGGCCGTTGAGAAAAGGCTCAATAAAGCGCATTCCGCGAGGTAAAATGCCACGATGAAACGAAATAAATAAATGTCCAGGCACTAAGACCAGATGAACAATAATACAGCCTAATTTAAATAGAGGGTAGCGACTCCTAGAGGTTCAAAATGCTCAACGAGGCATTACACATGATACGTCCGAAGAGGTCTCTAGGGCGGCAGCACCGAAGCCGACCCTTAAAACAGCGCTGGGCGATATGTGCGCAATATATATATATATATATATATATATTTGGCCAAGGGCATTCTTTTAACCATGTATTTTTTCTGAGATAAGAGCTCCAACTCTCCAGCGACGAGCGACGAAAATGATCATGGTACAAGGTAAGGTGGACCACCGACTACACATACACTCATACACTGATATACACTGAGGAGACACACAACTACACAGAAACACATTTACAGACATAAATAGGATAACATAAGGTTATAGCCGGCATAGATTAAGATAGAATAAGGCGCCGAGGGAAATTATTATTTACACGCGCCAATGACGATTGGACGACATATAGATGTATGGTACCAAATATGTATTGTTATTTCAGGCCTCAGGATATTGAATATAATCTCAGCAATGCATTCTCTTGCAGGCCAGCGGAAGAGCGATGTGGATATTAACATACCCGCTAACTAATATCTTTACAGATGCCAAAATACATGTATACAGCTTTTGTACATATATCTTCCAGCACAGCTACACTACACTTTCTCCTTCTTTCACAAGAACACTGCATCGATTTTAGCCGCGCCCATAAGGCGACGGCACCGCGACCAACTACGTCAGGTTGCCGTGGGGCACCGAGCGACGCTGACGCAACCACACGTATAGAAACAGTTAAGAAATTAGCATCGTACGGCAGCTAGGGGCGGCGCAGTGGTTGTAAGCGCCCACCCTCGCTATCAAGGTGAGTTTTTTCTACCCACGAGAACACAATTCACGACAGGTAAACAGATGAATTAGCGGCATGACCACTAAACAGCGGCTACAGGTGAAATAGCAGATGAAGGGAGAAGGAGTAGCCAAACGAGAGCGCTAAACAAGGCCTAGGGAGTGAGATAAGGTACAAGGCTCATGAGCGAGACGGTATATTAATAAGATTAGTATTTCACATTGTATCATGATTGTAAAATCATTGTAAATCCAAGGCATATACACGATATTAATGCACAAGTATATACCTACGCATATGTCACACCAATCAACACTGATTATACTGTTTTTCTTTCCTTTCTTTCTACTAACCTTAAAATTGTAAAGGTACTGAACTCGAATTCAGCCCAGCTTAAGACCTTTGACCGAGCCGAGGTACGAACGACTTGCGCACCATTGAAAGGAAAAATTGGAAATTTGAAATTAAAATAATTCAATAAATATATATGTATTATGGGATGCAAATGATATCTATTGAAAGAATTTTGGAGAAATTTGAAGCATTTTGAGGAATTTATTGTTTGGAAATATTCTGGTGAATGAGATTTTAACCAAGGAGGAGCTCGATCATTCGAAGCAGGATTTTGTACAAAGCTTCATGTTTGGCACGAGAAAACCAGTTTGGTTAGCAAGGCTATCATAACAAAGCAATGCACACGACCCGCGAGAAGAGGCTAGACCCAGGAGCCATTTTCAGAATATTTCAACAGCCAATCAATTAATAGCACATAATTTTTGTAGGAATCGCTTTAATATAAATTTGGCAGATATTAAGAGAAATAAGCACATCTACAGGTGTAGTATTCAAAATGAAATTTATTTGGTAGAAAAAAAATATAAATAATTGGATAATAAAGCGAATATAAGTATATTTTATTAGTTGAGGAGAATAGCCGGCGAAACGAATTTACATTATTGGAGAGAACAGCGAGTATAAAAGCATCACAATATTAGAACGAGTCTTAGCATATAATCAGCACTCCTCACAGAAGCAATAATGCTATAATTAAGAGCATTATCTACAGAAAGCATCGATATTGCTACAATTACTTCATATATAAATATACGGCAGTATTTCATCACAAGCTACATCACAGTCTACATGTTGGCAGAAGTCATAAGTCGAGGAGCAGAAGCTTATTATACGTCTATTGAAGAACAGATTATGGAGAACAAAGTAAAATGAAAGGAGGTTAATCTATACCATGGATTGGGAGGTCAGAGTGACTCGGAAATTCAAGGATCGACACAGCTACAACTGCACACCAACTTGCAGTTTTCAAATATGAATTTCTACACCACAAGCAAGATGTCAAACTTCACCAGGACGAGATGTCATCCCAGGACTTGCGGATCTGCAATAGCGAGACCACTCTGCAGGACAGAGATAAGAAGACAAAGACCATTGGCAGCCGATCGAACTGGGAATCGCAGTTTCCAGGTCGCTGGCTGAGAAGGTGACGCAACTACCGTTATCAGCTCAAGCCGTGAAGCAGAACAGGTGGCAAGCCAAGTGGGCAGGGGTCCACCGCAGCTGACGAACGAGCTTGGCAGTAACTGGTATCGCTGGGAGATGACGAATGACAGCTCCGACGAAACATCTAGGACAGCTGACATAGGTATTCCCTGGCTGTAGAAGACGTCTCAAGGTAGAACAACCGTGTGTTTCATGACTGTAGATTTGCTGTAGTCGTAGTGATCCATTTTTGGAGTGTCAACATCATTTGTAGTTATTCTTATCTTTATTCTTTGTTTTTAATAGCTTAAATTGTAGAGCTTCATAGTAATTTTTGATACGTCGTCATGTGTCGTATGAGACGTTATTTAATTCATATTTTAACTTAGATTTGCGTTTCTTGTATTTTTATTCTGAAGGAAACGTTATTAGACTCTCACTTTTGAACGATACTCGTTTTATAAAAGGAATGCTTCGACAAGGCTAAGATAATTCGACAATGCTAAGATGGTTCGATAAAACTAAGATAATTCGATAATGCCAAGGTAACTTGAGAATGTTCAGATTATTCGATTATTCGATTATATTGTATTTTGGAGAAGAGCCTAAATATTGACAAATTGTAATAACATTTAACATTATAATTGTTATTAACTATTTCTATGCGTAACAGCGAAAGTATTCATTGATATGTCTATAATGCATTGTTATCAAGTAAAGCATAATTGTGAGATGCTATAATATTATGTAAGGAACATTACGATGTTCATATACATCTGATATAATTATTTATAACAATTGGACTGTTATAAAATTCTTATAGCGGAATACAACTTATTAGACAACTAAATAGTCTTGAACTATTATATTACGAATATACACTATAAATTAGGATCATAGTATTGACAATTGAGGTCAGATGATGCATATATTTAATAACAATCAAAGTATAATTATTGTTTAACTGAGATGAATAGACCAGGAGATATGTTAGTCGACCTGCGGTCTTTTATGGCAAAACAACTTAAATATGAATTGTTCATATATTTAAACTTACACCAGAAGCGGGAGGATATGAATTTATTTTTATTAATAACTAAAAGTCGAGCGAACTACTAAGTAAGATTGTTAAGGTTTGGTAACATGAAAGAAGAAGTTTATTATGGATCATACAGAACCAAGAGCGCTAATGAAAGGAATAAGAAGTACTTTGTGAATTGTATTAATGTGAACGAACATGTAATTGTTGTAATTTGATGCACGAGGTTTAACAATTTAGACAGGAGGTGAAAGTTAGGAGTGCATTCTGAACGGTAACATACTCTAGTGTAGTTATCTAGTAAAATCACTAATTCTTCTACAAGTCTATAGCAAGATGGGTTTTTCAAGGAAGTAATGTCGTGCGGAGTTGAAAAGATTGTTTATAAAGAGGAAAGGAATGATGTATGACATGTTTAGAGCGTTGTAAGACGCCTTTGATAAGTATTGTTCACTGTATTGCGGAAGGAAGGAATATATTGCTATGTGGAGCGACGAATTGTTGCAGGATGAGTAAGAAGCGCTAACACAGAGGTTATTGTTTGAATTGTTTATGTTTGAGAGTATTTGTAAACGATCCACGTGTTGTATAGAGTCTCGTAGTAGTTTCGCATCGATCTTTATTCTATTGTTTTATTTATTAACATGATATTCCAAGCTGTATTTATCTTAATTGTTTGATACTCAGGCTTATTTATCATGACTCACCACTGGAAGTACCTGCAAATTTTATCGTTGGTAGAAGCATTGTTGGAGAACTGTAATTTATGTAACAGAGACACTATGAAGCTGTCAGAGCGCGACTGACAGTGTTAATGGTATTTTTAAACCGTGTTAAGCACGAGATTTGTAAATAATGTAAATATTTAAACCATGTATTATTAATAACAATTTTATTAGATTAGACAGTTACATTCTACGCACACCGTGTATAATGTAGGGTTTTGAATTGTTAATTTCATTTTTCATGAGTAAACAGCTGATTTTAATCAGACCATTTTAATGACACAGCCACAGGGTGACTGTAAAGTTATGTGAACATTTTATGAAACTTAATATCGTTACATTACTGTAACAAGGATATTTAGATACACTTATTCTACGGTTAGTAGAATCATTTGACGTGTGTATTAGTTAATTTCAACATGTTTATTTATTCATGGTGATAGGTATTATTTCATTTGTCATCTGTATTAACTTGGAACTAAATCCCAGGCACTAGTTTGTGTTTGCCTGTTCGCTTTTTATAAATCTGATCATCATCTCATTCTGGCAATCGACATGCGATAATACTGCGAATTAGTTACTAGAGTTCAAGTTAGTCTCAACGTTCACCGTTCACACACGAGAGCCGAGATTCTCGTCCTACCATTTTGTGCTTAGGATAGTTTATTTCTATGTAAATGTGTAACTAATCGGTAGTGTTATTGCATGACCGGTATGCATCGAAGGTTCCCTAGTCATTACCCTTGTAGGGTAGCGTTGATCTACCTGGCCGGGAATCGACCTCCCTACAATTCTTTTCTATCTTTGCGGATATAGGCTATGGCTATGCGGGATTCGGGTGCATACAGGTGGTAATTTCTTGGCGCCCGAACGTGTTTTGGCATTGATTGTGTTGAGACAGTGTAGTCTGCAACGACAACCGTACAAGATGTTTGTAAGATTTTGTGTTTATTTTGAAATGCCGATCCCAAATTTTTTGGAAAGTTGTTTAAGTGAATAAACACTGCCAAATTTGAGGAGTACAGTTTGTTAGAGGCATGTTTGTTTATCCGGCTAATGACATGTTGGTCATGTTACAGTCAAATGTAGTTAAATTCTTGTTGTCGACACGTAATAATAATTAGGGATTTCGGAGTGAAAGAAGATAATTTTATTAGAGTAAGGTTAGATAAGATTGTATACGTTAAGTTAATGTATTTTAATACGTATTGTTTTAATCCCTTGGTTGGGGGGTAGTTGGGATAAAACACGGTTGTGTTACTGTGTTAATTTAGAAGACTGTCCCTGGGTGAGAGTAGCTTCCCGTAGCTGGGAGAGCTTACTAGTGTAGTGTGTTGGTGTTTAGTGTCTAATCTGTTGGGGGTATTCCTGCAAGGTGCGAGTGTCTGCTAGGGAATGGACCTCTAAATGCAGGCTACTATACTGGCCTGCCAGCTGAGCGGGATGAGTAATACAATAGACGTGCTAAGTCAGCGGCTCGACGCTATGCAGTCGAGTCGCGTGCTGTGTGTACAATGTAGTCTGACAAAGCAATTACTGGCTACTACGGTCACGGGCAATTGTGACGAAGGTCAGGTGGGGTATGAGGATGTGAAGTGGAGTGTAATTAGTAATGCAAGTGTAGCTTACTGACCATGTATTTATTGGTCAGTAGATGTAGATTGGTATGTCCCTCTTGGGGAATTTAAACAAGTATAAGGCACAATTTGTGTGTACAAGTTAGGGGTAGGTGTTCACAAGAATTAAAGGAGTCTGAGCACGGGTGAATCTCACCTGGTGATAAAACTGGAACAGACGTCGGATAGGGCCGCTGGCGAAGCACAGATGAGAACAGATAATGGCTCCAGTTTGGACTTCATTCTTATACCTTCCGGCGCTGCTTGGTCAGCGTTGCGTAAATGTAGCTGTCCCAGATAGTTGTAAGTGTAAATGTTTGTGTATGTTTTGCAAGCAGTTGGCTAACCTCCTAGCTTAGGCGGCCGCCGCTTGCTGTGTATAGATAATGTCCTGGTCTTATGGTGTTGCCAGTTGGGGTGGTTTTGGTAAAAGATGGGGGGTGGCTCTCAGGGGGTACTGCCCCCCCGGGCTGTACAAGTCCCCCTTATCGATTAGTTCGCGTCCTCGCGAACGGGAAGTAGAGTGGGGGTGTCGATGTGATGGTTTCTTCTTGGTTTCTCCTTGCACCTCTTCTTCTTTGTCTTCCGTGTCGGTGTCGTGTAGGTGTAGCGATGTCGTGGTGATGTGAGTCCAGCGTGTGCTCAGAGGGGTAGGTTTGGGGTGTACATAGTTATACATAGTTAATCTAGAATTGCTCATTTTAAAAGGTGACATTTGAAATAGTAATAATAAAAATACAAAAAAATACATGATTTTGACATTATATATATATGTTAGTATTATCCAGGGAGGAAAAAAACCATGGCTGGACGGGTGGTTGTGCCGTCCGGCGCTGTGTTGGAGAAAAAAATTGCACCCTGCAGTGTATTGTGTGAAAGATGGAAGAACATAGAAAAAACAGGTGCCCCAGGGTATAAGTTAAAGGAATATATATAAAATGGTTTATTGTGTTGGGGTAAAACGGGACACCTTCACAAATTTTGTCGTTAAAGAGAGTGGAAAGGAAAGAAAAACAGTATAGTCAGTGTTGAATGCTGTGACGTATGTGTAGGTACACACTTGTTTGAGAACATTGTTGTGTGTGCCTTGAATGTACAATATATATTTTTTTTTACAATTATGATATAAAGCCTTATTAGTATACCGTTCCGCTCATGAGCCTGATACCTTCTTTATCACCCTCTAGGCCTTCCTTTAGCGCTGTTTTGCTACTCCTTTTCTTTTCGTATGCTACTTCCTCCGTAGCTGCTGTTTAGTGGTCATGCCGCTAATGCATGTATTTACCTACCGTGAATCTTTCCTCGTGGGTAGAAAAAATTCACCTTGGTAGCGAGGGTGGGCGCTTACAATCTCTGCGCTGCCCCTGTCTACCGTGTGTCGCTCCTTAATGAAGCTTTTCTATGTGTATGGTCGCGTCAGCATCGCTCGGTGCCCCACGGTCACCTCGCGTAGCTGCCGCCTGGCGTCATCACTTTACTAGTGTGACTGAAAAAGGTGAGAAACAGTGTAGTTGTGTGTGTCATCATTAGTGTAAGGTATACCGGGTGAGTTAGCCGTGGTCGTTACGGCATGACTGCTGGCAGTCGCTCACATCCGGGAGGCGAGGAGGTTCCAATCCCCCCGCCGGCAACCTTGAAGATGGTCTTCTGTGGTTTCCCATCTTCCTTACAGGCAAATGCCGGGGTTGGTCCCTAACTATAGGCCACAGCCGCTACCTTCCAACTCCTCGTCCTTACATTCCAACTTCCCTCCCCAACGGTACATGTAGCTCACCCATTGGGTGTCCGTCTCGAGGCAGCTACAAAACTGGCGAGCCGAACATGTCCTCGGACACTCCCGGCACTAAAAGCCATACGCTAAAAAAAGTGTAAGGTATGTTGGTTTGGGGGCTATATTTACAAGGGGTGAATTCATATATGTCTGCCTTCCTGAAAATTAAATATGTTAGTGTCTTTTATACGCCATCGTGCGCATTCACGTTGGCTCCTTGTGAACCTGCAAATAGAGTATATTATTACAATACATATAGCTTTTCAATAGCTGCGCATAGTGTAAAAAAATAAATTATGGCGCCGCTTAAGTCTAACTTAGACTAGGTTAGCCTATGTTAGTCTAGCTTAGCCTATGTATTGTCGGGCTTACCCTGGTAACGAATTTTAGTTATCAGGTGCCGATCGTGCTATCTTAATACTATTTATTCCATGAATTGTCGGGCTTACTCTGGCAACGGATTTTAGTTACCAGGTGCCGATCGTCCTATCTTAATACTATTTATTCTATGTATTGTCGGGCTTACCCTGGTAACGGAATTTAGTTACCAGGTGCCGATCGTGCTATCTTAATACTCTTTATTCTATGTATTGTCGGGCTTACCCTGGTAACGTGTTTTAGTTACCAGGTGCCGATCGTGCTATCTTAATCCTATTTATTCTATGTATTGTCGGGCTTACCCTGGTAACGGATTTTAGTTACCAGGTGCCGATCGTGCTATCTTAATCCTATTTATTCTATGTATTGTCGGGCTTACCCTGGTAACGGATTTTAGTTACCAGGTGCCGATCGTTGTTATCTTAATTTTAAAAAAAGTTTGATCTAAATTATATTAATTATTACTAAATGAAAAAATATCCTGTATATACATGCTGAGGTGGACCTTAACCTAATGCCGAAATGTGGTATAGCTACTGTTTTGTAACAGTGCTTATTACATTTGCTTAAATCTAAGTTGCCTTTGAAATGGCGCTGTAACTTATACGCTAGAATTTTGATGGAGGCTCGTCCGGTCGATTTCTCTACCGGGGGCCCTTGTAGTCTATTGCTGAGACCGGAACCCAGCAATGGCTCGTAGTCCCCTCCGTCTTAATACTAGTTGTCGACATTACCTTATTAGTAATTAATAAATTAATAGTATTTAATAAAGTCCTGGGCGCCTGCGCTGCTAAAGAGCAAACGCCTCGCCCGGCTATCCTGTTGGTCGTTGTTATGCTTGCCTCTGTCGGCATTATTCTCCATTTATCATTTGTTTACGTTTATTGCTGGGTTGCCCACGAGACCCCCTGTGAGAGCTCGCCGCATTCCTCATTTACATCTCTGGCCGCCCGGTGCGTGACCATTTAAGCTCTGGAGACCCGGTGTCATCCATTTATGTGGGCACGGGACGATTGATCGCATTCATTCCATACGCATTATTCATTATTCATTTATTATCATTTATTTGTTAGATCGTCTTCACCTCGCCTCGCGGGGCAAGGACTTGGCGGATCTAGGATTGGTCCCGTTGAATCCTGAGATCCTTCTTCACTTCACGCGAATGGAAGACTAACTTCCCGCCATAGAAGCTCTACTTAAGTTACATACCAACTAGAAGTCTAGTCCTAGTGTGGTCGTCTCTAGGTTTGTCTCCTGAGTCTAGTGTGGAGCTGGCTAATTCTCCCACCAGCCGTCAAAAGTCTCCCCTGCAGGTTTTGGCTTCGATGACCGTGGCGCATAGTGGGTATAACTGTCTCCGACAAGGGGGGTAGTTTAGACGCACCCCTAGATCTTGACGTTTGCCCGCGCCAAGTCATCGATGCTTCAACCTTACGTTTGTCAGTCATTCGGTCAACTGGGTCAGGCCTCATCGTCGCCTTCTCCAGCTCTGTTCCTGTGTGGCGCCTCTGCCTTCCATTTAAACTCTCATCACCATCCAGTGTGATGTCAGACTCCTTTTATAAAAAAAAAAGTGTGATTTGTAAAATAAGTGTGTGTGTATCATGTAATTATGTAAAATTTTAAGTGTCCTGGGGTTGTAGAATCTTCTAAATGCATAGTCTACTTTAGGCCTGTAATTGCACTGCCGGATTTCCAGCGGTAATGCCTTGGTAATTTCCTGGAGGCATTAGTAGGTTTTTTATGGCGTTGGGTCCCTTGTTATTGGGATCCGGGGGTGTTATTTGCTGAATGGGCTTAAAGCGTGATAGGAAAGGGTCGTGCATCGTTGGTCTCCATGTTAATGGTGGCCGGGAGCCGATGATGCTGCTAGGATGTCTTTACAGTGAGGGGGATGGGGTAGGTTTTTCCCAAGTGTGCAAAAAAATTTTTTAAATTGCCATGCAGGTGTGGTAGTAATAAACCCTGGTATGTGGGTGGGATATCCCATGCATGGGGATGGATATGAGGCGTATCCGCTCTCATTTGAGGATAAAGTATGGGTCGAGGTATAATAACTCTATGTCCCTTGCATGCGGGATTATTTAGTAATAAAATATTTGTTAGTGTGAATGCGGCCTCATCTCTTTACATAGAGATGTGCATTAGCTTGATATTATTTCCGACTCACCCCTAATACTCGGGTGTAGGCATTTGGGACCAGGGTGTAGCATACCCGAATTTTGGGTGGACGCATGAAGTCTATCAACCCCGATGTATATTTTGGAATGTAGTCTAGCTGTTTTTACGTGTTTATGTGTTTGTGTTGGATAGTGTTGTAAGTGACAGGTTATGTAGGGAGAAGGGTGCTAGGATGGTATCCCGTAGTTGGTATCTTGGCCATCCTGATGGCACTATCCATCTCTGCTCCTGTCATTCTCACTTGGTCACTATTTGTTTTCTATCCGCTCCTTGGGATGTGCACTGGTGAAATTGAGATGCCATAAAGCATCTACTATGTTCTAGAATACCAGTCTGTAGAATGCCTGTGGGTCTGTGATACCCACGTTGTGTATAAATGTTTGTGTCTGTGGGCGTCACCTTCGGGCTGCCCTTTGGGATGGTTAAGTACGGTGACGCTGTGGCGTCACGGCCTAATGTGGTCTCCTATTCATACCGTTAGGGTAGCAAGTGATTATAAGTGTGGATTGTCATGTTCTGATCGCCTATGATGGTTTTTAAAGATAGAAAAAAACAGGAGAAGTTATTGGGGAGGGGGGGTTTGTTCCCTCAGGGAATCTGTCTGTATCCGCCCCTGATTGGTGGGCGCGTGTGAGAAGGACGTGGCCGTGACTGTGATTAGCGCGGCTGCGTGTGTGTGGTCGCGTACCGCTGCAGCACGCTGGCGCGTGGGCCGTTATCGGATAAGTCTTATCGTGTATCGTGTGGCTAATTGTCAGGTGACGCGTGTAGCTTGTTAACATCCTTGTATACATGGTCCTGTGTACCTAAGATGAATCCGGCCTATAGTATTTGTACATCACTGGATGCCCGGCCTATTGTGAGAGCGCTGAATCCTGTGTCAATTGTATGCTATTATTATTGTTTGTTTTGTATGATAGTATCATCACGGTCGCGTGTCATTGTCACGTCTGGCTATGCTGGGAATATCTACCGGTAATAGTGCTGCAATGCACGGGAATTCGCAACTCAGTGTTTTGCAGTGTTTGTTTTTGCGTCCTTGTATACGGAAAGTCTCTGATGTTACGTATGGCGGCTGACGGAACGTGACTTTTGTCATTGTCCGTATGTTGACATTGTTTGGCATTCTGGGAGGGCCAATGTGTTAATATCTCCTGTTTTTGCTACCAATGTTGTGTGGACATTGCTTCTGCAAGACCTTTGCCTTGTGTAATTATCTATAATGTGTGTCTAGGAAGTCTATTTCCTGTGTTCGGGGTAATCCAAATTTGCCATGATTTCTGGCCGTAGAAATGTGGTGTTACCTGTTTTGTGTCTGTGAGAGAGGCGTCCCCCGTATCTAGGTTTCGGGCGCTATGGTACAGAGAAAAGTATCTTGTGGTCCCCGTGGGGGCCTAGCATTTTCGGTACGCCCCTATCGGGAGTTCCGGGGTCGCTAGTGCCCTAGGTAGGCTGTTGTAGCGAGTACCTTGGAACGAATCTATGCTCCTGTATGTATGTTAAAGAACCTCCCTGTGTTCATTATTGTGTGGCTCACCCGTTTATGTGCTTGTGTACGGCACTATTGCAATGCCTTTGCCGCCTCTAGTGTATGTTTAAAGCGTGTACTCTGTGATAACATGCCATTTATATATGCATAATTTAAACAGTCTAATGCTTATTTTCCCTCTTGGCTCCACTCTATGGGGCACAGTGCTGTATGGGACCCTATGGTTTTTTCTGTAGGGGATGGTGTATGCATGCCATTTCTGGGATGATGCCCGTGATCTTTCGTCGGTCGACAATTCTTGTTTTCCACGGCGTCCGCTTTTATTGGGCATTCGGACCCGCGATCCCGTGTAATGCTCCGTGTTTTATGTCTGCGTTGTCTGATCGGATTTGTGTGTCCCTAGTGTGGCCTCTGATTGTGTTGCCGTACCAAAAATGCCATTGGCTAGCGTCCTTTTTGACACGTTTGTATTGTGTTTCTGTGTGTTCGCCCATGCCATGGTCTAAGGCCTCGGTACTACAATGTTTGTGTTTTATGTACCATGGCGCGTGTTTTGTATGTTTGTGACGCTCGTATGAAAATACACGTTAGTGTGAGTATTTTATGCCATTCGTGGCGACCCTCGTACCCTAATTTCGGGAGTTATCGGGTTTTGAAAATGGCGTGAATGATTGTGTCTGTCACAGCCGTAGTGAAAGCACTCCTTGCCCGTCGGGTACTGGCGAAGGTCGCATGCTCATGTATGTGTTATCGCTGACCTGGCGATAGTATTACGTTTCAATTGTGTAGGAAGTATTTGCTTGCTTGTCTGGCGGCCCACTTGCCACATGTGCCGAGACGATGTGTGTAGGTTTGCTGACGCGCCTTTCTAACGTCTGCATATACAGCGTGCCATGGGTTCCTCGTAATGGAGAAGAACCTACCTCTGTTAATATATTGTGTCCCCAAATTTTTTGTTATGGTAGGCGTGGGGTGATTATATTCCTGTTAGTGGTAGTTAGATGTCTTTATGTACCTGTGTCTCCGGGACGTTTTGTCAGTGTTATTGACTGTTGGTATGGTATTTACGTTTAGTGTGTGACCCCAAAAATAAATAATGGTATTTTCCCCTGAACTGTGAGTGTTACCCCATGGTGTTTATGTTTAGTTTGAGTGCTGTTATGGGGGACAAGAACATGTTATGGGCAGTGTAATATATAACGTATACCTATGAATCAAATATATACAGTTCAACCTGGATGACTCGAACTTCAAGGGATTAGTAAAAAAAATCGGGTTATCCAAAAATTCGAATTAGGAAAGTTCTTTGAAAAGAGTAGAGAAAATATATTGTATCCCGTTTGCATGGTGATTTACGTTCACCAAAGCAGATTAACAGACGACGGTACCTAATAAAGATTGTATCGTAAATAATCTCAAAAGTTTCAAATGAAAAATAAAACCTAAATGTATTATTCACCTATTTAACGGCGTTAGCAATACAGTAATTTAGTTACGTCTCATGGAAATCTACTATTTTTCAAAATAGTTTGAGATTCTTGACTGTTTCCTCCAATTAAGTCTCTCAGCCATCACAAAAGAATCTAGCAAATTGTAGGAACGGAAAACAGAATGCTTTAGTCATTTCTACTTAGAAAGACCCGCCTAAGCTCTGTGATGTGGTTTGTTGCTTAGGCTGCTCTCGGAATAGTTCCTTCAGGAGCTGAGCCATATGACCCAACTGTTTGGCTTCCCATTGGCTTTTTACACTAAAAACTTTGAATTATCCAGAATATAATTCGAATTAACCCCGATTAGAAACCATTGATAGCCTATAAAATGATAGGGGCCAAGAGAAAAATTCGAATTAAAAGAAGATTTCGAATTATATGATTCTGAATTAGCCAAGTTTCACTTTATATACATGTAAAATGTATAGTTTTGTGCATGAATCTCTGTGTGTCTACCGTTTACAGGGGTGGAACCTGTCCTTTGTGTGCCAATTGTAGTGTTTAATGCATGTAAAAGAACCTACTCGTGTGTATGTTTGTGATGCAAGTGACATTAGTGTATGTTATATACAAACCCTGGTGTCTATTTAAGACATGTATGTCATGATCTGTAAGTACCTATGCATATAATATAAATCCTTCTGTGCGTGCATGATCCTAATACATGTGGGAAAAATTGCGTCTATGGGAGCCTATGGTTATTATGTGGGCGTGTGATTTATGTTGTTTATGAGGTGTCGTCTGTGGAATTGTCTATCACTGTATCTACAGCCATGGCTTCAATTGTATTATGCCATGTGCGTTGCCTTTTTCCTAGGCCGCCTCCCATTATTGGAAGAGTGGATTTTTTTTTCATGGTGAAAGTTGTTATCCACGTCCGAGCGTCATTGCTCGAGAAGGTGAATACTTTCGCCCTGTCACTAAGGCATAGGCCCCTGATACCCATTGGGGTGCTTCTTTACTATTTTCTGGGGGTGTTTGTAGCAAAGTAAGTCTGGGTCTACGTTCATCGTAATGCCTCGATATTGGCCTGAGTGTGCTTGTGCCTGAGGGATTGATTGCGCTCCGCGCTACCCTAGGAGTGTTTATAGGGTTGTGTGTCTTCCTGACTGCCTGGCCTCGTGGGGTAGGTAATAAAACCTTTCTTATGCCCCGTGTATTGTGTGTTTGCGCCAGGGCAGTGTGCACGGGCGTGCGTTTTGCACCCTGAGGGGCTGAAGGCAACACCCTCCTATGCATTTGTACTGGGGGTGCAGATGTTAGTATCCGCTTTCGTTCTGGCGAAATCGCCCTCTGAACTAGCGGTAAAGGTCGTGTATTTGTCTGTGATTGCCCGTCAATGTATTGGAGGGTAGTCTGACCGACTTCTGGCCTATGGCCACGGTAGACTCCTTCCCTTGTGTCTGCCTCCATTCCGGTCTAATAGTCTTCTGAACCGGTGTTGTGAATTGTGTGGATGTATTCGAGTGCCCCTTAGGTGTGTTAGAGCCTAACCTGGCCGTTTCCTGAACTGTGGCCACGGCAAACTCCTTCCCTTGTGTGGCGGTACGTGTCGAGAGGGACATTCTCGCAAATTGCTGCGTTAATGTGTCTATGCCTATGTCCTCTCTAGGCTGGGTTGGTGGCCCTGCCATGAACTCAAAAATGGCCTTGTTGGCTTGGAGCTCCCTATATTCTTACCAAATTTGGGCGTACTGCCTATTGAGGCATATGGCCTGTTCGGCAACTTTGGTGCCATTAGTCCCTCTCCGTTGGTGTTCTCTGATGATTGTTTCCCATTGCTGGAACATGAATTCGTGTCGGCAGTGTAGTTGCCAGTGTGCCTTAATGATTTGTGTACGGAGGGTGGGGATTTTCGCTCGAATCTTTCGATTCTTGGCACTGCTGAGTGGCCGGACAAGTGCCCTTAAAATTCGCATATACTGGGCGTGCAGTAGTTGCTGATACCTTCTGAGGTAGTCCTGTCTTGTCTCAAAGACCTTGTGCCAGGCAATTAACTCCTGGTATTCCCCAATGCTCCTCAGCACAGCTAGACGGTATAGAGTTGCCATGCTGAATCAGGTGTATGTATAAAAAGAACTGTGTGTGTTTTGCAATGTATTATATTTCTGATTCTTTCCAGGGGGTGGGGTGGGTGGGTTGATTAAAAATTCCCTTGTGTTCCTAAAGTGCCGGGAAATAAATAATAATTCTGTCTTAAAAAAAAATAACTATCGCTTGGCTGTGTGGGGTACGGATCGTTTCTACCACGAGGGCTCGTTGTATGAGTCCTACCCTTATTGTGCGTGGTAGTAGCGCCTCCACCAAATATGTTTTAATCCCTTGGTTGGGGGGGTAGTTGGGATAAAACATGGTTGTGTTACTGTGTTAATTTGGAAGACTGTCCCTGGGTGAGAGTAGCTTCCCGTAGCTGGGATAGCTTACTAGTGTAGTGTGTTGGTGTTAAGTGTCTAATGTGTTGGGGGTATTCCTGCAAGATGCGAGTGTCTGCTAGGGGATGGACCTCTAAATGCAGGCTACTATACTGGCCTGCCAGCTGGGCGGGATGAGTAATACAATAGACGTGCTAAGTCAGCGGCTCGACGCTATGCAGTCGAGTCGCGTGCTGTGAGTACAATGTAGTCTGACAAAGCAATTACTGGCTACTACGGTCAAGGGCAATTGTGACGAAGGTCAGGTGGGGTATGAGGATGTGAAGTGGAGTGTAATTAGTAATGCAAGTGTAGCTTACTGACCATGTATTTATTGGTCAGTAGATGTAGATTGGTATGTCCCTCTTGGGGAATTTAAACAAGAATAAGATACAATTTGTGTGTACAAGTTAGGGGTAGGTGTTCACAAGAATTAAAGGAGTCTGAGAACGGCTAAATCTCACCTGGTGATAAAACTGGAACAGACGTCAGATAGGGCCGCTGGCGAAGCACAGAGTAGAACAGATAATGGCTCCAGTTTGGACTCCATTCTTATACCTTCCGGCGCTGCTTGGTCAGCGTTGCGTAAATGTAGCTGTCCCAGATAGTTGTAAGTGTAAATGTTTGTGTATGTTTTGCAAGCAGTTGGCTAACCTCCTAGCTTAGGCGGCCACCGCTTGCTGTGTATAGATAATGTCCTGGTCTTATGGTGTTGCCAGTTGGGGTGTTTTTGGTAAAAGATGGGGGTGGCTCTCAGGGGGTACTGCCCCCCCGGGCTGTACAGTATGTCGAAGTATTTCTTTGTAGCATTTAAATGAGTTGGTCACTCTGACATGTCCATGAAGTAGTATAAATGATACCTCCTTACTTCTCAAGTGTAAAATTATTATGTCGTCGGGAGATATGAGTCATATCAGGGCTATTTTGGAGAAGATCCAGGAATGTCAGCAGCAGTTAACAGGAGATGTAGATGCCCTCCACAAATCCCCACAGGATAGTACTAAAAAGTTAGATAGAGAGATAAAGCAGTCAGCAGCCACAGTTAAGTCTGAGATGAAGGGAGAGTTAGCATTAGCTCAGTCAGTTACTAAAGCTAGTATATCCTTAGTTCAGGAAGAGTGTAGCAAAAATCAGGAGAAAATTCTAGAAGTAAATGGAGAGAATCAAGAGAAAGTCCAGGAAGAAATAAGAAAGGCACAAGAGAAAACTCAAGAAGAAAACAGAATGATTCTAGAGAAAGTTCTAGAAGAAAATAGAAAGATTCAAGAGAAAGCACAGGAAGAAATTAGAAAGGCTAGAGAAGAAGACAGAGCAGCCCGAGAGGAAGCACAAGAGAAGGTTGAAAAGACACAGGAAGAGATTAAGAAAGCCTTAGAGAAAGCTCAGGAGGAAGGAAGATTAGCTCAGGAGCAAAGCAAATTAGCTCAGAACGAAAGTAGAATTTCAATAGACGAAAGCAGGAGAGCTTTGGAAGAGACCAAATCAGCTTTCAATCAGGTGAAAGAAGATGTGGCCTCTACCAAGATGGAAATAAGCTCACATAGAGAGAAAGTTAGCCGAAATGTAGTAGAAGCTAGAGTACAATGTAATGACAACATTATAAAGCTAGAAGGATAGATACAGGAAAGCATAGGGACAGCTACAATAGAGCAGCTTAAATACAATGATTCCTTGCTAGGTTCCCAGAAGAAGCTCACTGATAAGCTCAGTGACCTGAACACCACTGTTGGTAACTTAGAAGGTAGGTTGAAAGACCAACAGAAGCTGATAATAGAGGGTATGAATATTAACATTGAATCTTGTATAACTAAATCTGTTAGTAATTTAAGAGATGAGGTTATTAAAACAAATAGGGATTACATGCAGGAACTGTATGGTAAAATATTGCAGGATGTTAGCCAAATAGAGAAAAAAGCTAAGATCCACAGGGATAATTTGAAATTAGAACTGTGTAAGCAAATAGACGAAAGTAGAAAGTCGAGCATTACCGAAATGAGAGGTATTGTAAATAAAACAGAATCGGAAAAAAGTGAGGAATTAAACTTTATCCGCGCGACAGTTAATGAAATAAACCTTGATCTCGCGAAAGTAAAGTCTAGTCAGGAAAGCGAACTGCGTGGCATTTGTAACAAACTCAACGCACTTACTTTGGCAGAACCATGCGACCATGAGGGTTTGAAGGAAGAGATAAAAACTACGGGATATCACTCAATTTTTCCTAAGCAGAGAGGAGAAATATAAAGAAGAATTAGGGAGACTTAGTAAACCAGAAGAAAGAGTTGAAGACGATACTGAAAGCATCTTTAGTCGATGGCAGGAACGACCACACATGATGCAAGAACCGGAACGTATTCAGAGGGAATATGCAGGATTAGGAGAATTCTATAACCAAGGAGGCCATAGAAATAAACCGAACGTTATCGTGATAAGAAATATTGTCGACAAACCGACTCGTTTCAGCGGAGTAGGAATCATCACAGCAGTCGAATTTCTTAGAGACATGCGACATTATCTCGATGTTAATCGCATACCAAGGGACCGAGGAATGCGTGTAGTTGAGAAACATATTGAATCCGAAGCTTTAAATTGGCATAGAGCTTTCAAATAGACGTATACCAACTTTGATGAGTTTGCGGACGCTTTACAAGGCAGATTTTGGAGTTTGGAGATGAAGCAGGACATTAGAGCTGAAGTATACTCTAAAAAATATGCGCACTCTACCCCTACGCGTTATGCAACGTTACTTACATCGCAACTCGCCAGACTTCAGTATTAGGATCCACCATTGGCTGAGACAGAACTGATTCATGCGATATCGAGACAGATGCCAAATGATGTCAGAAGACATTTAATTGCTGCAGATGTGAAATCTCAGGAAGGCATGGCAGAAATATTGAGGATATTAGATCATGCTAGTTCCACACCGAATGCAACGCCTAGTAGTAATACGAGAGGAAGACCGGAGCCTAGAGAAGTTCATATTGTGCTGGTAGATCAGACACAGCAGACGGAGGAGAACCGTAGCAGACCAGGTCCAAGCAGAAATAATGCGTTTGGGAGGAACCGTTATGAACCGCCGTATCGCAGATTTCGAGATGGAAGGCCATACCAGGCAAGAACGTGGAATAATGGTCAGAGAAGGGCTGGATACCACCGGAACAATGACGCACGGAGCTACGACTATTACGACCGGAACAAAGAGGCACAGCCGGAGGATATCGCCGGTATAAAAACTGGAACGACGATAATTATGCCCGCCAACAACAACAACAACAACAACAACAGCAGCAACAACAACAGCCACGACAACAGCAACAACAACAGAGAGGTTGGCGCAACAACGACAACTTTAGGCAATATTACCAAGATCGTGACAGAGAAAGTCGATACTATAGGAACAACCATAGGGAAAATGAGGCAAGAAATAGCCAAGGAAGAGAAGAGATACATCATCAAGCCTCGAAGTCAGGAACACAGGAACAGAACCTGAGCGGGGTGCAAAAAAAACTCCGATTGGAAAACGGAAGTAGAGGGAAAAACAGTGTTCACCAACGATAGGCATGAGATCGATGTGAACGAATTCAATCAGGTACTGCTCCCGTAAATTGAATTATTTAGGGACAAAATGAGAGTATTTTCCGTCCCCATGATAAAATTTTACTAGCAAATATAATTTCTGGAAGTGTGACACAAGAGTGTAGTCTTACAAGCTCGAGATTGTGTGAGAGCCCGATCACGTGTTATATTGCACAATTGACGTTTCTAGAAGGCTATATTTAGCATAGCAACAGCGAGTTTGGAAATTAATATTATAAATATTGTTATAAATTATGCTATTGGATCCCAGCCCAGAGCCAATGACAACAGGTCTTATTGAAGTCGGGATCAACTTTAATTACACAATATGATGAAATTATGCATTTCGGCCCTTAGAAGAAGATTTTCTTATTTGGTAATGAAGAGAATATTAAGAGAAATTATGTCTGATACTTTAATAACCGCAGATCGGTTAATCTACGCAGTAATAAGCATTGGTAATCTACGCGCTAAAATTATGGTGGGAGATTGATATGGCCGCCAAAAATTCGACTTGGAGGGGGAGATCCAAGGATCGAGGTTCTTATTCCAGCAGACTTGGAAGAGTGAGGAAGTGTTTTACTGGGTTAACGGAGATCCCAAGGCTTAGTCCGAGTGTGACGACTGTCGACTTGTGGAGACGCGAGGATAGCTAGGTGGAATGTTAGAGATCACCGCACTTCCACTCTACGTGAAGTTGCGAGGAACATTGTATTGATTATATCTCATATATAATTGAGATCTAAATATAAAGAAGCGAATATATATTAAGAACAGGTCGCATACTTTATATTGTGAAAAGTCGAGCGGTTTAATATTCACCGTTTCAACAATATCAGCCTGTCAAGTTAGATTTCCAAATGTGTTGGAAATAAAGCTGAATATCATTATAAATTGCAACGTGAAGTTGACGAACGCAGTTCAAGTGAACAGTGGCGGAGAATTTTTAATATTGGCGCAACACATAAATATTAACAGAATGACTATTATTATTCTTCAAACATTATCATTCAGCATAATTAACATTGTTGATATGATGAATTAGATAGTCATGCGCCAGAGACATATTTGATAACAGGAGTTAAGATACAACGATGGAGCTTCGTTAGACAACGTATTCTTGAATACAGACGTAGTGTACGGTCCATCTTGTGCATTTTCGTCAGTCTACGAACACTTATATAACATCAATTAGGAATGGAAACATTTCATTCATTATTTATATGAATATTTCCATAATTATATTCAAATGATGAAGCTGATACATATTTACGACGGAGAATGGAGACTTTACAGAAGAGATTTGACAAGATGCTAGGGAAAGGTAGCCCAGCAACACAGAAGAATTTGCCAGAAGGATGTAGTTCGAGCCCAGGCGAATGTTGGTGAATTCCAGAGAGAGACGTTTCTTATCTCTGAGGTCGCAGACCCGAGGTTCGAATGCAGATCCATATCAGTGCCTTGTACTGAGGAAACTTCGGAAGTATTGTGGGAATACTTATATAGATCTTCAAGTTTTCGTCCAAATAAGGTATTAGTGTATCTCAATTGTTATATAGAGCTTGATTAGTAACATTCTGAGCCAGCGATCTTATTCCATATTTCTATATTTTCACACTTCATGTATTTCAGTGCTTTTATGTATTTTACACTTCAGGTGTGTGTTGAGTTTTTATGCTGCAAGATTATTTAGAAGGTGATTGCATTTCATCTATTTTTCAATTTTATTATACGGATCAGTTGTGGTACTGACATTAAAATTTTGTTTGAGGAATCATATTGCCTCATAGGAGACTAGTCGTTTCGACTGTCGAATTTTAATAATTTCATTTAAACCAAGTATTCTGACATTGTGTCATTTCAAATTAAATTCTTATTAAATTTAAATTGAGCACTTGAATGTAACAACATATAACTTCAAGAAAAGAAGAAACATCGAATGATATTTTTATATCATTATTGTACATAAACTATCGACGATCTAAGAAATACTAGTCGTTTGATAAGACCGAAGTCTTAATTCCTATGAACATTCTTTGTGTAGAGTGGAAAAACATTACGACATTGACAAACTGTTCTTATTATTTTTAAAGCTAAGAGCTTTGTTCATTTAATATGTTAGAGGAAATACCTTTTGATAGAAGATTATTCAAATCTTTGGCTAGGAATTCAAAGCTAGTTTATCCCGGCCAAGACTGAATTCTATCTGACACTATAAATAACATGTGTGTTATTTTATCCTATTTGTGTAATATCACGTCATTTGTGGACATGATATTACAACGATAAACAATGTATAGCTTGACAAGTGAGATGAGACAGGAGTATTATATTTATTACATGTATTTGCGACAGACGAGTTAACAGTTAATTATCTTGTTGTGGAGTAAACTTTAGGAGGTTAATCACGACTGTCTAATATCGTTCATTACAATTGGAAGTTTCGTTTGAAGAACTTACACCTGTATAATTGTAGTCCAGTAGTCATGTGCAATGATACTGATGGTCATGCCATTGTTTCAGAGAAGTTCCTACATAAGATATGTTAATAACAATTAATCCCTTTTTGGTTATTGTTTAACATAGTAGATGATAATTGTTTATGCCATATATATTGTTATATGAGGGTTTGTAGAGCTATGGAGTGCTCGTGCGAGGGAATTCCGCATTTTAGGAAGTCAAAGTATTGTTGTTCTTTGATAAAAAGGCATGTATCATGATAAGAACCGTTGTATACAAGTAGTCCTGTTCTTGTAATTTAACGATTTAGCTGTGTTAACAGGAGGGTTTCAGCGGAAAAGCAACTTGAGAAAGATTGTCTACTCACGTCTATAATACAATTATTAAATTTTATGAAAGCCGAAGTGATGTAATTACGTACAGTTTACCTTAATCATTCGACTGTATTATACCGATAATGTAATGAAACCTATATAAGACGATGTGTAAGCAGTATATTAAATTTACAGAACGTTAGAGAAGGATGGTTATGTGAAAAACCAGTGTATATATTTAGTTAAGAATTTTATTGTAACCGAGAAGTTAGAATCTCGAAAGTGTCGCGTTAGCAACACTAGATAATGGATATTATTATAAACATATTACATGTAAATATTTTTTGTGGAAATGATTTAATTAGTTAAATAATTTAGTGGGATTTATTAATCAATTGTTTTGGAACAGTGTGTGTTTATGAGCGGAAGTTTTGGTGTGTATGATTATTCATTGTTAAGAGCATATGTGGAATCGAATTGGTCTAGAACAATTGCGGAGTGCGAATGAAAGAGTGTATAAAAAAATTTGAATGATTGTTTAAGAAGCAAAGTAGTTATGTGAACTTTTGTAAGATATGAATGTTAATTTTTACGTGTTTTATAAATGCACACACAAGCAGCCTCTGTGGGCTAGCGAGAATGATTCACCGTTAGCATTGGAGAGCGATGATATAATATGAACAGGTGTAGACCCACCGCCTTCTATTTATCGTATAAACCAGTTTTAAGTACGGCGTGGTGCCAGGTGTTGATAAAACAACGTTACTACACGTGCGTTCTGCAAACTCAGGCTTGTGAATGAAACCATGTGTCTGGAATGCCATTTAGAGACTTCATTAATCGTTCTTATTTTTACGTAGTGTAGTCCTATAACAAGCCAAGATTTATACTCATAATTTTTAATACAGCATGGTAGTAAGATGTAGAGTTGAAAGGAGGTGTGAATGATTGCGTGTTTTAATTGTAATGTCTATTGTTAAATTCGTTTATTGTTATTTTGTTTATAGTAGATTAGTTTACCCTATTGTTAATACATTTTGTTCAGATTGTTTTCCATTGTTGTTGGAGTGTGATTGATTTTAAATATAAGGAGCAGAGTATGTAGTGTAGGCGAAGCTGAATTCCCAGTCCCCGAGAGATAAGTAATGGTGTGTGCCCCGTGTATTTGGTTGTTGATCCACAATATTCTTGTAACTGCTGTCTGTAAATCCCTAAAGGCCGTGTTGGAAGCGATTTCTAATGTTGTATATGCCGGTGCAGTTAGAAATAGGCAATCCAGTGGGGGCAATGGATATTCCAACAGGATCCTTTCCGGATTATCGGGTACAGTAGAAAATGAAGACTTGTTAAATGAAGGAGAGGAGCCAGAGAGACGAAGAACGGGTCTTTGAACACATACATGGGAAGAGAGAGAAAGAAAAACCATTCAAGGTTGGAAGAGTATTCAACATCAATTCCTATGAAATCGTCAGGATAGAAGACGAACGACCTATTGAGAAGTACAACCACTCAAAATTAAATAGATTTTATCCAAGGATTCATTAAGGAAGAATTCGATTTCCAGTATTTAACAAGTCGAATGTTAAATAAAGTCTGTTCTAAACCTTATTTATAAGTCGGGTGAGGATCTGAACTCGAATTCAGCCCAGCTTAGGACCTTAGAGCGAGCCGAGGTTCGAACGACTTGCGCACCTTTGAAATGAAAAATTGGAAATTTGAAATTAAAATAATTTAATAAATATATATGTATTGTGGGATGCAAATGATACATAATGAAAAATATTTGGGAGAAATTCGAAGCATTTTGAGGAATTTATTATTTGGAAATATTCTGGTGAATGAGATTATAACCAAGGAGCAGCTCGATCATTCGTAGCTGGATTTTGTACAAAGCTTCATGTTTGGCACGAGAAAACCAGTTTGGTTAGCAAGGCTATCATAACAAAGCAATGCATACGACCCGCGGACAAGAGGCTAGACCCAGGAGCCTTTTTCAGAATATTTAAACAGCCAATCAATTAATAGCACATAATTTTTGTGGGAATCGCTTTAATATAAATTTGGCAGATATTAAGAGAAATAAGCACATCTACAGGTGTAGAATGCAAAATGAAATTTATTTGGTTGAAAAGAAATATAAGTTATTGGATAATAAAGCGAATATGAGTATATTTTTATTAATATACATGTGTTGGAGGCTAGCGAAGCCAAGCCAGGTGTGACACGCGCCGGTAAGGAGAAGCGTGGCGTAACACTCTCTCATAGCGACTGGCCACGAGAAGACGCGTTTCACGCACTCGCACAACAAAGGAGCAGTTTTTAAACACAGCAGTAGCCCGGACGATAGGCACCGTTGTACCATGAAACAACCAAGGCATCGCCGAGGAAGTTGAGAAGAAAAGTCGGCGAAACGAATTTACATTATTGGAAAGAACAGCGAATATAAGCATCACAATATTATAACGAGACTTCGCATATAAGCAGCACTTCACACAGAAGCTATAATTAAGAGTATTATCTACAGAAAGCATCGATATTGCTGCAACTACTTCATATATAAATATACGGCAGTATTTCATCACCAGCTACATCGCATTCAACATGATGGCAGAAATCATAAGTCGGGGAGGAGAAGCTTATTATACGTCTATTGAAGAAGGGATTATGGAGAACTAAGTAAAATGAAAGGAGGTTAATCTATACCATGGATTGGGAGGTCAGAGTGACTCGGAAATTCAAGGATCGACACAGCTACAACTGCACACCAACTTGCAGTTTTCAAATATGAATTTCTACACCACAAGCAAGATGTCCAACTTCACCAGGACGAGATGTCAACCCAGGACTTGCGGATCTACAATAGCAAGACCACTCTGCAGGACAGAGATAAGAAGACAAAGACCATTGGCAGCCGATCGAACTGGGAATCGCAGTTTCCAGGTCGCTGGCCGAGAAGGTGACGCAACTATCGTTAGCAGCTCAAGCCGTGAAGCAGAACAGGTGGCAAGCCAAGTGAGCAGGGGTCCACCGCAGCTGACGAACGAGCTTGGCAGTAACTGGTATCGCTGGGAGATGAACGATGACAGCTTCGACGCAACATCTAGGACAGCTGACAGAGGTATTCCCTGGCTGTAGAAGACGTCTCATAGTAGAACAGCCGTTTTTTTTCATGTCTGTAGTTTTGCTGTAGTCGTAGTGACCCATTTTTGGAGTGACCAATATCATTTGTAGTTATTCTTATCTTTATTCTTTTTTTTAATAGCTTATATTGTAGAGTTTCATAATAATTTTTGATATGTCGTCATGTGTCGTATGAGACGTTATTTAATTCATATTTTAACTTAGATTTGCGTTTCTTGTACTTTTATTCTGAAGGAAACGTTATTTGACTCTCACTTTTGAACGATACTCGTTTTATGAAAGGAATGCTTCGACAAGGCTAAGATAATTCAACAATTCTAAGATGGTTTGATAAAACTAAGATAATTCGATACGCCAAGATAACTTGAGAATGTTCAGATTATTCGATTATTCGATTATATTGTATTTTGGAGAAGAGCGTAAATATTGACAAATTGTAAGAACATTTAAACATTTTAAATGTTATTAACAATTTCTATGCGTAACAGCGAAAGTATTCATTGATATGTCTATAATGCATTGTTATCAAGTAAAGCATAATTGTGAGATGCTATAATATTATGTAACAAACATTACGATGTTCATATACATCTGATATAGTTATTTATAACAATTGGACTGTTATAAAATTCCTATAGCGGAATACAACTTATTAGACAACTAAATAGTCTTGAACTATTATATTACGAATATACTAGTCTTGTGTAGTTCGCAAACGAACTAGTTCGGAAGAGCGGGTCCCACAGACGAACTACCGAACTAGTTCCCAGATCCCTCGCTTGTTAGTTCGTTCGATCTTTTTCTGCTGACCGACTTGTAACAGCGCGAGAGCGCGTGTCCGCCGTAGCTCGTCAGCTCGGCACGTCACCACTCATTGCACAATCACATGCGCTTTGTTTCGTTCAGTCAGTTCAGTTGATTGAGTGTATCTATTCTTAGTGGCAAGATTGTCAAGTTTTGGCGCGGCGATTGTTCAATGTTGGTTTATAATAATAACAGTATAACACACTACTAGTGCTAACACGCTAATAGGTAAAAACTACCTTATATTTGTAATGTAATACAGTGACGGTTCATAAATTGAAGTTACTGATAGTTAACTGATTTAGATGTGGGGATAATTCCACAGTTTTATTTAACTTAGTCATTTTGGATTATTTGAAAATATATCCAATTTTTAGAAAATCGGCGAACTGGATTAACATTACCGTTTTAATGAACTGGTTGATATTTATTTTTCTCGATACATGGTGATACAACTATTTTTACCTGTTTTTAAGAAATGAACATCATGACGATGGTTCACAGAGAAAAGCGAACTTCTTCTTCTATGGACAAACCCTCTGGACTAAAAAACCTATTCCTCCCATTCATGCCATAAAGATAATGTACCCAACGGTTTCAGAGCAGCCAAATAATGAATATCACGAAGCAAGTAAGAAATTAAACGAAAATTGCGGGGGGGGGGGGGGGGTACGTTTTATCATCACCTAGTGACAAGTCGGAAATGGAATCGGATGGTGACGCGCCGATATACGCGAAAAATTATGATGATAATTGTTGTTTTAAAGGGCCTAACATCTAGGTTATCGGTCCTACGAACACATCATCCATACTGTTTTTCTTTTAGGTACGGTACCGGTATTTCACTAATGATAAACAAATGACGACTTTTAGCTTTATAAACAATAGAAAGAGAAGTTGTCTCAGAAGGAAAGACATGGACCCCAATTAAAAGGATGGCCAACAATAGAGTGAGATGTAAGAAGTTTGTAGCTACCCTATGTTCCTACAAGGAATAAAAGGAAATAAGGAAGGAATAAGGAATTTCACTAATGTTTCAATACTCATATTTTTAATATATTTTTATCTTCGAATATCAAAATGTAAAACACATTACTACACACGCAAAATGTCAATATCTAATACTCGAACTGCACGTGCAGCGAGCATAGTAACTAACAGTAGCCTACAGTATTGCTTGAAACGAGAGCAATGTGAATGAGCAACCAGTGGTGACGAGTAATGAGTGGTGACAGACTGCTATAACAAACAAGGAGCGCGTGCAGTGGCAGTAGCAAGGGAAGCGAACGATCTGTCTTCGAGATGGGAGCTAACGAACTAAAAGAGCGAACTAGTTCGCCAAGGAGCTGCGAACTAAACAGATCGCTCCCAGCCGCGAACTATTATGCGCAAGACTAGAATATACACTATAAATTAGGATCATAGTATTGACAATTGAGGTCAGATGATGCATATATTTATTAACAAACAAAGTATAATTATTGTTTAACTGAGATGAATAGACCCGGAGATATGTTAATCTACCTGCGGTCTTTTGTGGTAAAAACAACTTAAATATGAATTGTTCATATATTTAAACTTACACCAGAAGCGGGAGGATATGAATTTATTTTTATTAATAACTAAAAGACGAGCGAACTACTAAGTAAGATTGTTAAGGTTTGGTAACATGAAAGAAGAAGTTTATTATGGATCATACAGAACGAAGAGCGCTAATGAAAGGAATAAGAAGTACTTTGTGAATTGTATTAATGTGAACGAACATGTAATTGTTGTAATTTGATGCACGAGGTTTAATAATTTAGACAGGAGGTGAAAGTTAGGAGTGCATTCTGAACGGTAACATACTCTAGTGTATTTATCTAGTAAAATCACTAATTCTTCTATAAGTGTATAGCAAGATGGGTTTTTCAAGGAAGTAATGCCATGCGGAGTTGTAAAGATTATTTATAAAGAGGAAAGGAAGGATGTATGACATGTTTAGAGCGTAGTAAGACGCCTTTGATAAGTATTGTTCACTGTATTGCGGAAGGAAGGAATATATTGCTATGTGGAGAAACGAATTGTTACAGGATGAGTAAAAAGCGCTAACACAGAGGTTATTGTTTGAATTGTTTATGTTTGAGAGTATTTGTAAATGATCCACGTGTTGTATACAGTCTTGTAGTAGTTTCGCATCGATCTCTATTCTATTTTTTTTATTTATTGACACGACATTCCAAGCTGTATTTAACTTAATTGTTTGATACTTAAGCTTATACTCACGACTGGAAGTACCTGAGAATTTTATCGTTGGTAGAAGCATTGTTGGAGAACTGTAATTTATGTTACAGAGACACTATGGAGCTTTCAGAGCGCGACTGACAATGTTAATGTTAATTTTTAAACCGTGTGAAGCACGAGATGTGTAAATAATGTAAATATTTAAACCATATATTATTAATAACAATTTTATTAGATTAGACAGTTACATTCTACGCACACCGTGTATAATGTAGGGTTTTCAACTGTTAATTTAATTTTTATGAGTTAACAGCTGATTTTAATCAGACCATTTTTAATGAAACAGCCACAGGGTGACTGTAAAGATATGAGAAAATTTTATGAAACTTAATATCGTTACATTACTGCAACAAGGATATTTAGATACACTTATTCCACGATTAGTAGAATCATTTGACGTGTGTATTAGTTAATTTCAACATGTTTATTTATTCGTGGTATTAGGGATTATTTTTTTTATCATCTGTATTTGTTTGGAAATAAATCCCGGGCACTAGTGTGTGTTTGCCTGCTCATTTTTTATAAATCTGATCATCATTTCATTCTGGCAATCGACATGCGATAATACTGCGAATTAGTTACTAGAGTTCAAGTTAGTCTCAACCTTCACCGTTCACAGCCGTGAGCCGAGATTCTCGTCCTACCATTTTGTGATTAGGATAGTTTATTTCTATGTAAATGAGTAACTAATCGGTAGTGTTATTGCATGACCGGTGTGAATCGAGGGTTCCCTAGTCATTATCCTAGTAGGGTAGCGTTGATCTACCTGGCCGGGTATCGACCTCCGTACAAGCCTTTTCTATCTTTGCGGATATAAGCTACGGCAATGCGGGATTCGGGTGCAGTACCCTATTTATTAGGCAACCCGCGTTACTTTCGTCGATTAGGTCTGCGTTGCTAACTGTGATTTTGGGGCGTAATGGTTTGGTATTAACGGCGAGTTGGTCGGCTGCGTTTCTAACTGTACTGCGAAATGCCAATTTGCCCGACAGCAAATTAATATCCTGGGGCATATTGTAAACAGCGAAGACAGACGCAATAACGGGTATTCAGATGCCCGCAAATTTGAAGCAATTGCTCAGCTATTTGGGATTGGCTTCCTATTATGGCAAATATATCTATAGATTCGCACACATCGCCCATCCCCTAACGGAGCTAACACACGAAAAGACGCCCTTCCATATTACACAGGAACACGTAGATGCATTCAACACACTTAAACAATTATTGACCACCCCGCAATTACTACAACACTTTCAGAGCGATAGGCCCACATTTCTAAACGTTGGCGCAAGTCAATATGGGCTAGGAGCCGCCCTATTACAGGAAAACACTGAAGGACGCAAACGGCCAGTGGCTTACGCCAGTAGAAAATTAACGGCCGTCGAAACTAGATACTCTGCCACAGAACGTGAAATGTTAGCATTCTCATGGGGAGTAAACTATTTCAGAGTATACCTGTATGGTATATATTTCACAGTGGTAACTGACCACGCCAGTCTGCTTTTTTGGGATAAGTTCAAAAACCCATATTCGCGCCTCAATAGGTTCATATTTCGCCCATATGATTATAATTTCGTGGTCAAACACAAATAGGGCGTTACACACCTGCATGCAGATGGGCTATCCAGATTGCCAGTAGCAGACCCCCCAGACGAGGTTGAAGACCACGAATGGGATACTATGCCGACTTTCACCATAACACTCGTAGACATAAAACAAGAACAAAAACACGATCCACACTTGAAACAGATACTCACGGTGCTAGAAAACTTGGATAAGGTGGATTCCAGGACGGCACGGCTGTCTAGACGATTTTTCCTAGACAAAGACGGGGTCCTGAAAGTTGAGCCCACAGCCCTGCACGACACTGCGCCCATAGCCGTACCGGAAGCATTGAAAGAAAATATCAGACCGGGAACCACAATTCACCCCTTGCAGGAGCCCATCTAGGCGCGCATAAGACTTACCACAGGATACGAACAGAATATTACTGGGTAAACATGAAGGCAGACGTATAAAACTTTGTAAAAACATGTCACATCTGCCAACGATTTAAGACAAGGCCTGGCAAAGCGCATGGGCTACTGAAACCTATTCCAGTAGGAGAACTTTTCCACAGGGTAGGGATAGATGTTAAAGGCCCCATAACCTCATCCGAAAAGGGTAATAAATACATTCTCGTCCCCCACGGAGTATCATACCGATATATGATCACAAAGGCCATACCCAAAGCAGATACGAACAGCATAGCAGGGTTCCTATTTGAAACCATCGCACACTATGGTCTATTCCAAACGCTATTGTCCGATAGAGGGACTGTTTTCACCCCAAGGGTACTCCAACAGTTTCTGGAGATACAAAGGATAAGGGCGCACACGACAACGAGCTTCTCACCCCAGACAAATGAGTTAACTGAATCCACGATCAACATAATAGGGACTGCCTGAGCGAAATTCACAGAAGACACAGTAACAGATTGGGATATTTACCTACAGCCCATAACATTAAGTAACAATACATCGCTGTCCACAGCCACAAACTACACTCCACACTATTTGCTACATGGTTATACACCCAGAAGCCCCATAGATCACGTATACATTCCCCAAAGCACCCTCACAGATAATGCGGCCCGGCTAGAACACTTGCAAGTAGCGCGCATGGACGCGAGGCAATATATAGTTAATGTACAGCAAAAACAAGAAGAGCGATATGACAAAAAGCACAAACACGATGAATATGCACCAGGTCAACAAGTCATGATTTGGAGTCCAGCCCGCATAAAGAACGTGTCCGAATTCTTGATACCGTCCTGGACAGGTCCCTTCAAAGTTTGTAGAAAGATATCCGACCTGAACTATGTAGTTAGGATACGACATGGGCACAAGCTCATAAATGACACTATTCACATTCGGCGGATGAAGGCATATCACACATGGACAGGGACACCAGCGAATAAAGGAGGAAAAGCCACAAAACGAAAGGGAAACAGCCTCACTCATAGAAAGGGCAAGAAAATCAAAGTATAAGACACGAACCACGGGTGCCTAAGCCAATGACAGGGGATCGGTATAGACAAAATCGACACCGACATCTAGCGCGGAACACAACACTAGAGGCCAAGAGAACATACAGGGAACACAAATGCTCACAAACAATACATAACTCTAACAATACGTAGTGTCATCATGTAGCCACGACGAAGGATTGAACATACAGAAGTACACGGGGTAATAAGTTTTTTTTACACAAGGAATGGGAGACAAGTTGTCACCATCACTCAGTCAAGATTGCAGACATTAGTGCTTTACACTTGAGGTTGCCGACACCTGGCCAGGAACCAGCATGCTGTCCAGACTGCTGTTATCGCATTGTAATGTGAAACCATTGCTATATCAGCAAAAACATAGAGTACGATGCGGTAGAATAGCGAGTCGCCAGCACACGTACTAACGCTCACTAACAACACTACAGGGACCTGAAGTCATCCACGGCAAGTTCAAAACCGCATAACGCCCAAAATTAAAAACCGGGGACAACCAAAATTTCCCAAAACATTACAAGTAGGGTATATTTTACATATGTATGCCAGATTCACAATACACGCTACAGTAACATAGCTAGGAAAGTAACGAATCCGAAACGCCAATAGAGGGCATATCAGGCTCTACTAAGCATACACAATACTCCTGTTAGTCGCGTACAACCCGCATTATAGGAAAACAATACATTATAGACAAGGACTCATAATTACGCGCATAGATGGAACAGGGTGCAAACCACGTGGATTGGAACACAAACATATTCACACAAGGAAAAGGGCGTATCTAGGAGAAAGTTACTCAATGACAGCTAGTTACGAAACAAATGCTAGACGCCACATGGGGATATACATAATAACACGGACTACACGCACAAAACACAGTATAGAGAACACACAGAGGCTAAAGAGCGACCTCCAGAATAGATGAGCCGTACACCAGAGAGAAAGGGTCGACCGACTGAAGATCAATCAGATCAAACACACAGGTCATCCGACTGGGAAAACGTTAAAGTCACACACACAAATGGACACAAAGTAGACACATATCTGGGACAGTGGTAAAATATTCGAACCAACCCTTCTACAAATACAAAGGATGGGAATAACACATTTCAAAGGCCGAAATGTAAATATTATACGAGCATTGAATACGGGACAGTTAAGATTACCCCAGTAATAGGCCCCAGATGGCTATAGAAGTGTACAAAGTAGGTAAATTAACGTGGAACACAAAGATTAGAACAGGCGAATTCTGAGAAAAGCCTGGGAACAAATTTCAGCAGTTTGACACATGTTAGGTAGACACATGGCGAAACGCCAGCAATACCACAAAAGGGTATATCATTTGCATTACCCAGTAAGGCTTGAAACGCCACAAACACATTTAGCAATCATAACAAAGGTAAGCGGGACATACATACCTCAAATTCTTTACCAGCCAAGGTTGACACATACCAGGAGAGATTGCACCCACGGACACACAAACAAAAAAATACCACGAAATTGCTGAATTGCAAGCAACAGGTTCACTGGAGCCCAACCGTTGCAGTAATGCAGGCTTGCACAATTACAGGACTCAGCATTTTTATCAATGGAGTAATTTCACTAGAACATTGGACACTTGGTACAGAGAATGCAAGGCCACCATAAAACACAATGGGCATTACCACTTTAGGGCGCCCACGTGACTAATCAAGATAGACATGCAGAACACAGCTACGGAAGTGGGTACTGACACTGAATAAAGAGAACCAGCACACGCGCAGAGATCAAGGCGCCTCATATAACATGATACGCTCCGGCGACATGAAGGCATGATTAGCGGACACGCGCCTAGACTGCTGTGCGCGCTGAGGCCATGTACGCCTCCTGCCATATACGATCGCCACATAGTGCAGATAACACAATTTAGCGCAAACACTACAGACAATTAGAAGTTAGGGCGGATAGACATAACGCCGTAGAATACATAATATAAGCCCCATTTTAGAAGGGGGTAACAATATATAAAAACAGAGAGGTTCACTGCCGTTAGAGAGCTAATAAAGACCCCAATACACGGGCGGAATCGTAAATTGACCCCCGCAATAGGGCGGACTCATACAATTACACCTATAAATAGAGGTTATATAGAATACATACATAAAATTCAAGGCAGCACGCAAAGCACGTAGGCAGGCTACAGGGCACTCAGCGTGCATATTTTACACACTTGTAAGGGTAGAAATATTTTTAAAGGTCACTAAGTGCACCCCAAGGGTATTATTAATTAAATAGCGGAAAGCCGTGAACGGTAAAGCCCACACGTTAGATAGCATAAATTGGGACAGCCCAAGGGCGTTACCCAGGGGTATATGCATATTTTAAGAGAGATAAGGGATGACAATCCCACAGCGACAGTGAGAAAGGCATTATATTCAACAATAGGAGCAATGAGGCAACCACACGACATATAGACGCCAAGCCAGCACACATTTAAACACCGACAGAGAGCGGAAGAGACCAAAATGTGACCAAGGTAAAACGATCACATAGTACAAGGCAGAGAGTGGTAACATACAGTTTCACATAAACCAGATATACAGGCAGAGATCCAGGCACCCAATTCCAAACACCACAAAATTACATACAAATTACATACATAAATACAGGCATACTACACCACAATTATACAAAGGGGTTGGTAGACATTCATGCTCTTACAGAGAGGGTTGACTGTACCCTGTACCATACTGATTCCACCTGAATACTAGAGGGGGTCGGACGCCAATATTAAGCTCTGAACGTACATCTATACACATAGATGAAAGGCCATAACAATGTACTAACAAACATTTCACTTAGTACGCCCGCATGCAAAATATAAACTCATCACACCCAAACACACCCCTTCCCCCCACTTGAGTAGCAGACAAGTGCTCAAATCAATACACATGCATGAGACATCCTACCCGAATACAAAGGCTTGTATTTTTGATCATGCCAGCATGACATATTTTGAATTTTTAACACCTGGGGAAAACCCACCCCATCCTTTAAGAGTAAAAACATCCCTACAGCATTACCGACTCTCGGCCACCATAATTACAGAGTCCAACGATGCTACACCCTTCCAAACCCACGTATCAAACCTCTCTTAACAAATAACACCTTAGCAGACCTTGATAACAAATCCTTACATCCACAACCCTATTAACATGTCTAGAGATATACTGAAATATCAGCACAAGAGTTCCGAATAAGCAAAGAAGGACTAAAGCAGGCAATGCGATCCGAATGATCTACAACCCCAGAACACACAAAAATTTACAAAATACACTAGAATTTCACATTTCATTACACTATACATTGTACACTAAATTACACCACCCAGAAACTTACCTAAAAATAAATGACAAAAGGAGCTGAGTGCACACCAGGTGATGACATATAATTGACGATAAAAAGGGCCACAGGAAGGCAAAGCCAGAGAAGGCAGTGGCAGATCGTGACACAAATACGGAAGGTCGAAGCGACGATGACATAGTGCGGGCAAACATCGAGATGTCGGTACGCCTAGCCTGCTACCGTGTCGGAGAAGGTTAAACCCACTATGCACTACTGTCAGCTAAGCCAGACCTACAGGGGAGACTTTTGAATGTCTGATAGGAGAAGTAGCAGACTCAGTATAGGACTTAGAAATCTCTCACCTAGAGACGACAAATTTAGGACTTGACCCTTAGCTAGTCTGCATTATAAGTATCATCCCTAAGGCGGGGGATGAGTCTTCAGCTCGAATGGAATTGAGGAAGTGCGCCTGGAGTCAGAGGAACCACCCTCAGGTCCACGAAATGTCCTCATCCGGATATGGGGTGAAGTTTCTTGAATAATAATAAATAATAAATAATGAATTAATGCGTAAGTCGATCGCTAGATGCCCATCCGCCATGAGCGTGAACATGGCCAAATCCCATCCGCCAAGAGCGTTGAACATTTTGTTCCGCGCCCGCAAATGTTGAGTAGCGACTCTTGAGCTAAATGGAGGGTAGCGACCCCCAGAGTTATAAATGAAAGTAGCGACCATTCAGAGGCGAATTGGGCATCCCACAATATAATTCTCCGGACGGTATTTCCCGGATGATGAATATTTACGCGATGCACATTCCGCAAGATATAGCCCGAGTAAATGGAGGATAGCGACCACCAGAGAGGTAAATGGAGGGTACGACCCCTACAGGGGTTTGAGCCACCCATTAAAGGTCCAATAATTGACCATAAAGTGGCGAAGAAGCCAGGGATCCCGAGCGAAGTTCTTGCTATTTTTAGCAACGCACACACACACAGGCCTTCACACACACATACAGTTAGTTATTAAGGGGGGACGTCGGCATTTAGGTTAAGGAGGTGAGGGATGCAAGGACATAGTTTGGCGTATTCTGTTCGGGACCGGCCCTAGCAGAGTATGCACATGCCCGAAGACCCTCGATCAAAATTTAGTAAATAAGACATAGTTGCATATTTGGAGAGCAACTTAGATGGAAGCAAATTTCATAAGTCAGGGCTGTCTCAATGCAGCAGCTGACAACGCATATTTCGAACTTAGAATAATGAGACATTTCGGCAATTTTTGCTAGACATAGATTAGTATTAATTAAGTTAAGTTACACATATACAACAGGACGACGTTCGGCATCATAAGAACCACTTCATGGCAGTGTAAGACCGATACAAGGGGAGGAAAAGGCGTCGACAACGCACCTACAAAGCGACGCCTAGCGCCGACAGGGCGTTAATTTAATTATTCGCGAGGGAATATTCCGCGACGTTATGTTACAGAACAAATAAATTTCCTGGCACTAAGACCGGATGAGTAATATTATAGCCTAATTTAAATAGGAATAACGATCCCTAGAGATTTAAATGTTCAGCAATCAGCCGTCGAGAAAAGGCTCAATAAAGCGCATTCCGCGAGATAAAATGCCACGATGAAACGAAATAAATAAATTTCCTGGTACTAAGACCACATCAACAATAATACAGCCTAATTTAAATAGAGGTTCAAAAGGCTCAACGAGGCATTACACATGAGACGTCCGAAGAGGTCTCTAGGGCGGCAGCACCGATGCCGACCTTTAAAACAGCGCTGCGCGATATGTGCCCAATATGTATATATATATATATATATATATATATATTTGACTAAGGGCATTCTTTTAACCATGTATTTTTCGGAGATAAGAGCTCCAACACTCCAGCGACGAGCGACGAAAATGATCATGGTACAAGGTAAGGTGGACCACCGACTACACATACACTCATACACTTTCATACACTGAGGAGACACACAACTACACAGAAACACAATTATAGACATAAATAGGCTAACATAAGGTTATAGCCGGCAAAGACTAAGATAGAATAAGGCGCCAAGGGAAATTATTATTTACACGCGCCAATGACGATTGGACGACATATAGATGTATGGTACCAATTATGTATTGTTATTTCAGGCCTCAGGATATTGAATATAATCTCAGCAATGCGTTCTCTTGCAGGCCAGTGGAAGACCGATGTGGATATCAACATACCCGCTAACTAATTTCTTTACAGATGCCAAAATACATGTACACAGCTTTTGTACATATATCTTCCAGCACAGCTACACTACACGTTCTCCTTCTTTCACAGAAACGAAACAGGGTGTTGCCATGCCCCATGTCACCCTCAGGACATGCACGCCTAAAGAGCGAGGTGGCTAACGCCACTGAAACCACATACACCCACAAGTGGGACATCTACAAATACATCTAAAACTAATCCACTACTCTACAAGTACCACGCTTCTGTCACAACATCCCACACCCTCTTCTAACCCCAGAAACTACCCCAAGCTGGAAATACAGCAAAATCTATACATCTTCTATAATACTGCAAGAGGCGGCCACCTAACATAACTGTTTAGCCAACCCCTTGCCCCAATTACGTGCAAGAACACTTGGAAGAATCTAGCACACCAAACACTGGGGAATGCTGACCAAGCAACGTGAAACGAATAAGAAGGAGGTCCAACTTGAACTCGGAGTCTATCGCCGCCAGAGGCTTTGCCGGTTTGGTTCCTGATTTATCACCTAGAGGTAAGTGTGTGTCTCAGTCCTAACACCAGATTTTACAAGTGTATTCCTACCCATTTGACACCCACACTGTTATTGTAATAACTTGTATTACATTTGTGCTACACTTCCCAGAATAGAGGGACCTACATTAACAATTATGGTCCAATAAACCAGTGACCATTCACACACATAAACTCTTGTACACCTTCATTTCACACTTTGTTTTACTTCCCGATTCCATTTACCCCGACCTCTCGTTGCCTACCTAATAGAACTGCTGTACAAGCAGCAGCCCGGTTCTTTATCACAGTCTAGAGTGTGAGTCACGCGACTGCCAAGCAGCTCAGTGCGTAGTCAGCTGTTAGTTAAACGGTCTTCTGCAATACTCGTTCCGAGCACTATTAGCTTAATTAATTTGGGCATCTACCCGATTTACCATCCCCATTAATTAGAACCTTTCCCTCGACCAGAGCCCCCACTCACACGCCCAATTCCAAGTCCCCGCACATTCACCATAACTCACCCCATTAGATCACACCTTCCAAATTAGACCCTAACACCCCTTTGTTCGACCAACCCTTGTTCCAGGTCTGAACAAAATTGGTGGAGACGCAGGGTAGTTCCCAGGAGTCAGGGTAGTTCCCACTCAGTAAGGACCTCAAACAAATAGGTTCAGAACTACGATTTCAGTACCTGACACAGCCAAGCGAGAATTGGGTAATTTTTATTCTAAAGAGGTACGCCACAGATTTTTTCTTTTTACACGTTATAGGGTTTTTTGCGTGGGCTACAATAGGGTATATTCGAACCTCCCACACCACCCTACAAGCGATCATTACACCCCCCCCCATACTCTAAACAAGGAAGCTAAAGCAACGAAATATAATAGGAAACCTTCATGCTGAAATTCAAGAGCGCAAGTAAGGTCAGACGTACAGTTAGAGACGCAGCCCACCACCTCGCCGTTAATACCAAACCATTACGCCCCAAAATCACAGTTAGCAACGCAGACCTAATCGACGAAAGTAACGCGGGTCGCCTAATAGCTGAGTTGGAAGCTGGGGCCCTAGACCTTAGGATACGATACCCTAATACGCTAGTCCACGCACCTTCTCTTACAAGGGCGCAGGCACAAATCGAAAACGCTAGGAGTTCATCGTCGGACGGTAACGTTAATGAAGACGACAGCCCCATACTTCTCCATAACGCGTTACAATACATAATTGACACACAACAATCATACAATAGCTTACACGGGCTTATACAGCAACTAGGAGACATTGAGGAGGGCACAATAGATAGGCAGCTCGTCACGGATATCAGAGACATTGCCCAGACACTAGAGCAGAATATAAATAAGGCGCGTGAATACGTACAAGGGGCGCGGATAGACCATAATCTGTCCCTCGACAATATTGCGGAGACAGAGGCATCGAATATACAAACAATACTGCAATCCACACAAGTCGAACCTGAGACTTCACAGGCCAGTCAAACACACTTCACGCAGCCACAATCCCCCATCGTCGCAGACAATCAAATGAACGCTGACACTTCAGAACACGATCGTAGGCGAGATAGTATAGACGACCACGAATCATTACCTAGCCAGGGGGATATAGACGAACACGAGATGGCATTACCAACAAAATATCCCATGATCCAGCCTGAAAAATTCCTAGGAAATGGACAGGACCCGGAGGAATATTAGAAAGCATTTAACCGGACGGCTTGAATAAATGACTGGGGGGACGAGGCCAAGAAACGCCTCTTACCCGCCTATTTGGCGGAGACAGCCCTAACGTGGTACGAGCTTCATGAGGCTACCTTATAAAACGCCACATGGGAGCAAATCGCCTTCCTGTTAAGCAACGAATTCCAGCTTATACCGGATGAAGACGATTTGTATGACCAAATCCGCGAGAGAGCTCAGGGGCCCACAGAGAGTGCACAGGCGTACATGAACGCGAAACTGCTGATGTGCGACAAATACAACCTCGCCATGCCCAACATACAAAAATCAAACTGCTAATGCAGGGTCTTATGCCATCATTAGTAGATAAGCTCTGCATAATGACCAACCCAACGGTACAACACATGCTGGACAACATAAAAATAATCGAGGCAGGAAGAAAGATAACGGAAAGGCAACAGAAAAGGCCATCGATCACCATGTCAATCCAGACCAAAGGATGGAAGACGTGATACGCCAATTGGAGCAGGTCAAAATTGCTGCAATTCGGGCAAGGGGAGGCACACAAATGGACAATAGGGATAACACGGTGTGGCCACAATATAATAATAGAAACACTAGATACATATGGGATCACAATTACCCGCAGGAAAGGCCAGATTACCCTACACGGCACTCACCATCTCCATACGTAAAGGAAAGACAAACTTACCCTCCGCGACGGTCGACATTCCCATGCGCACAGGAAAGGCAAAATTACCCTACACGGCATTCACCATTCCCATACGCACAGGAAAGGCAAACCTACCCTCCGCGACGGTCACCAGCCCCATACGCACAGGGTAGGCAAACCTAACCTACACGACGATCACCATCCCCACAAACACAAGATTACTACCCTCATGAGTACGAACACAGCATTCCCCGTCGAGGCAGCCCACCCCCAGGCGGACAGGCATATGTTTACCCCCAGTACAGAAGAAACGGGGATTACCGGTAAAACAAACCCCTACAGAGACAGGCATACACCCCTCCCCATCGGAGACAGGGCAACGCGGCACAGAACAGACAGGACAACTCTCGATACAACAAAACAGCCCCACAGCGCAAACGGGATATTCCTACCCGATACACAAAAGGGCCGGAACGGTATCCACTGCCCGATGAATATCCGCGTGAATTCAGACAGGAGGCACCCCAGCAACCAGTCAGGAGGGTACTGCTTCCTACACCGAACTACCCACCACAAACAGGGAATTGGCGAAACTACAGTGAGGGGGGACAAACACGTAACACGAGAAGACACAATCTGGCACACTCAAAAATCTTCTGAACGGGTGGGTTCAGCCACCTAAGAAAGCGGCGGAGGTTCCTCCCCTTGCACAACCCCAGGACAACAGGGTGCGCAAGTATCAAAACGGGTTACCCCGAAGATAGGGACACAACCGAAAACAGGAGGGGACACCCGGCAGTAAAACCGGATGAGGGTCCTTCCCCACAGACACACGAACACAGAAAGCCACCCCAGAGAGGCCCTTCCCCTACACCAACACGCGAAGATAAGGAGAAAGAGCAGCCAAATGGCAAAACGGCTGAGGGTCCTCACCCGACCCATTTCCAGACACACCCCGTAAGAGGGGATGGCAACTGCCTGTTTAGAGCCATCAGCTTCCTGCTCCACAGCGATGAAAGCAAACATAGGGGGTACAGGCTAAAAACAGTAAGCCACATTCTACACAATTGGAGCGAGTACCGGGATTTCCTAGCAGACGAGGGGGACATGAATAGGGACGGGACCTACGCCGGAGCAGTCTAAGTAACCGCTCTCAGTAAGGTAATCGAACACGATATATATGTCTATACGACGTGCATGCACCACCATTATTCACCACCACGGGGTTCAATAGGGTGCTACATATACTATTCACAGGGAACCCTAGAGATGGGCATTACACTTCTCTCACAGTCGCGGGGAAACAAGACACGGGAGACAAACCCACACCGGGGCGAGATGAGAACGCAATCCCTACACAGAAACACAGCACGAGGAACGAACCCTTACCACCGGCAGGTACCAAGAACCTCCCTACACTAGAACACAAATACATTGAGGGGCCCACACTATCGCCGGACATTAACACGACCCCTACACCGAAACAAGAAATGAAAACCGAACCCACACGCTCGGGGAGTAAGAAACAGGTCGAAACAGGCAGACGGAGGGTAAGATTTGAAGACGCTCCCTCAAAAGACAGGGGAAAATCACTGCACCTACACAGTGCATAGGCTTCAAACCCACGCTAGGGCAAAGGAAGGAAGCAGATATTACACTAGGAAATCCTAAGGAAAGAGCATACAATACTGGTCGTGAGCACATTTCGCTAAGCGAAGCAGAAAGGCTGAGCCAGGAAATGAGTCACACGGCCAAGCGGATCAGACGCGATGTTCGACAAGAGCCACGGCTCGTCAGCAGGAATGCTGGACAGAGAAGATACCGGGTCACAATGCCGGGAGTAGACAAGGAGGTACACAAATTCGAGGACACTGGAGCAACAACAACACTTACTACCTACACACTCAACAACACATCTGTACTATGCAATGGAAACTTTATAGCGGCATTAACGATGCACGCTAACATAAATGGGCACAGAGTACTGGTGCTTATCGATACAGGCGCGGCAGTCAGTTGCATCAATAGCAAATACACCGCGGAAGGGCAGATACACAGGGTGCCTGATGACATTCGGTTTGTAGCGGCCAACTCGCAGACGCTAGAAAACTTAGGAGTAGCATACGCACACATTAAGATGGGCAGTTTCACAGCAACACACCCCATGTTCGTAATAGAACACCTTTCTGCATCAGCTAAAATTGGGACCGTCTTCCTCGCGAAGTACAATGCGAACATAAGCTTCGCTTGAGGTAAGATTCACCTAATGAGTAATCAAAGGATCACCACACACCCCATTGTATATGCCAGAAACGCAGATGGTGCTCGAGCGGAGCGAGAAACCCGCGAGCACCAAGCCTCTACATTGAACACAATTAACATGCACACCGTCGCAAACACAAAAAGGCCCTTTATGACACTCCCATATAGGATCTGACACCAGAGCAAGATAGGAAACTCACAGAACTCTTAGAAAACAATAAACACATCTTCGCCAACTCGCTAGGAGATCTCGCAGTCACCGATCTTATCGAACACCATGCCACACTCACCAGTGACCGGCCAGTCCACCAGCCCCCCTTCAGGGTGAGCCTGAAGGAATGACATGCTATCGACACTCAAATTCAGGAGATGCTCGAAGCGGGGATCATAGAACCCACAATTTCGAATTACAGTGCTCCGGGCTTGCTGACCAAGAAATAAGATGGTTCCCATCGATTTTGTACTGATTATCGCAGGCTCAATAAATTATTCGAGAACGACAGCTATCCACTGCCACGTGCAGACACCTATTTGGATGCTCTCAGTGGGGCCAACTGGTACAGTTCAATGGATTGTTTTTTCAGGGTTTTATTCAATCCCTTATTTGTGAGGCGTATAAACACAAACTGCTATTCCTTACGGAAAACGGTCCCTATACATACAGGGTGTTACCCATGGGGCTCCGCAACGCCAGCCAGACATTCCAGAAACTGGTGGATAAGGCATTCTCAGGCCTAAAATGGCGGTCTGTACTCGTATACATTGAAGATACCACAGTTTTCTCCCAAACATTCGACGAGGACCTGGCGCACCTAGAGGAAGCATTCGCACGGGTTCGGGAAGCTAAATTGAGGCTTAAACCTGCGAAATGCCAATTTTCCCGACAGCAAATTAATATCCTAGGGCATATTGTAAACAGCGAAGACAGACGCAATAACGGGTATTCAGATGCCCGCAAATTTGAAGCAATTGCGCAGATTTTGGTATTGGTTTCCTATTACCGCAGATATATCTATAGATTCGCACACGTCGCCCATCCCCTAACGGAGCTAACACACTAAAAGACGCCCTTCCATATTACATAGGAACACGTACATGCATTCAACACACTTAAACAATTATTGACCACCCCGCCATTACTACAAACGTTCAGAGCGATAGGCCCACATTTCTACACGTTGGCGCAAGTCAATATGGGCTAGGAGCCGCCCTATTACAGGAAAACACTGAATGACGCAAACGGCCAAGGGCTTACGCCAGTAGAAAATTAACAGCCGTCGAAACTAAATACTCTGCCACAGAACGTGAAATGTTAGTATTCTCATGGGGTGTAAACTATTTTAGAGTATACCTGTATGGTATATATTTCACAGTGGTAACTGACCACGCCAGTCTGCTTATTTGGGATATTTCGCCCATACGATTATAATTTTGTGGTCAAACACAAATAGGGGGTTACACACCTGGATGCAGATGGGCTATCCAGATTGCCAGTAGCAGCCCCCCCCCCCCCCTACGAGGGTAAAGACCACGAATGGGATACTATGCCGACATTCACCATAACACTCGTAGACATAAAACAGGAACAAAAACACGATCCACACTTGAAACAGATACTCACGGCGCTAGAAAACTTGGATAAGGTGGATTCCAGGACGGCACGGCTGTCTAGACGATTTTTCCTAGACAAAGACGGGGTCCTGAAAGTTGAGCCCACAGCCCTGCACGGCACTGCGCCCATAGCCGTACCGGAAGCATTGAAAGAAAATATCATGAACGGGAACCACAATTCACCCCTTGCTGGAGCCCATCTAGGCGCGCATAAGACTTACCACAGGATACGAACAGAATATTACTGGGTAAACATGAAGGCAGACGTAGGAAACTTTGTAAAAACATGTCACACCTGCCAACGATTTAAGACAAGGCCTGGCAAAGCGCATGGGCTACTGAAACCTATTCCAGTAGGAGAACATTTCCACAGGGTAAGGATAGATGTTAAAGGCCCCATCACCTCATCCGAAAAGGGTAATAAATACATTCTCGTCGCCACGGAGTACCATACCGATTTATGATCACAAAGGACATACCCAAAGCAGATACGAATAGCATAGCAGAGTTCCTATTTGAAACCGTCACACACTATGGTCTATTCCAAACGCTATTGTCCGATAGAGGGACTGTTTTCACCCCGAGTGTATTCCAACAGTTTCTGGAGATACTAAGGATAAGGGCGCACACGACAACGAGCTTCTCACCCCCAGACAAATGAGTTAACTGAAGCCACGAACAACATAATAGGGACGGCCTGAGCGAAATTCACAGAAGACACAGGAACAGATTGGGATATTTACCTACATCCCATAACATTCAGTAACAATACATCGCTGTCCACAGCCACAAACTACACTCCACACTATTTGCTACATGGTTATACACCCAGAAGCCCCATAGATAACGTATACATTCCCCAAAGCACCCTCAAAAATAATGCGGCCCGGCTAGAACACTAGCAAGTAGCGCGCATGGACGCGAGGCAAAATATAGTTAATGCACAGCAAAAACAAGAAGAGCGATATGACAGAAAGCACAAACACGATGAATATACACCAGGTCAACAAGTCATGATTTGGAGTCCAGCCCGCAAAAAGAACGTGTCCGAATTCTTGATACCGTCCTGGACAGGTCCCTTCAAAGTTTGTAGAAAGATATCCGACCTGAACTATGTAGTTAGGATATGACATGGGCACAAGCTCATAAAGGCCACTATTCACGTTCGGCGGATGAAGGCATATCACACATGGACAGGGACACCAGCGAATAAAGGTGGAAAAGCCACAAAAAGAAAGGGAAACAGCCCCACTCATAGAAAGGGCAAGAAAATCAAAGTATAAGACACGAACCACGGGTGCCTAAGCCAATCACAGGGGATCGGTAGAGACAAAATCGACACCGACACCTAGCGCGAAACACAACACTAGAGGCCAAGAGAACATACAGGGAACACAAATACTCACAAACAATACATAACTCTAACAATACGTAGTGTCATCATGTAGCCACGACGAAGGATTAAACATACAAAAGTACACGGTGTAATAAGTTCTTTTTATCACAAGGAATGGGAGACAAGTTGTCAAGATTGCAGACATGAGTGCTTTACACTTGAGGTTGCCGACACCTGGCCAGGAACCAGCATGCTGTCCAGACTGCTGTTATCGCATTGTAATGTGGAACCATTGGTATATCAGCAAAAACATAGAGTACGATGCGGTAGAATAGCGAGTCGCCAGCAGACGTACTAACGCTCACTAACAACACTACAGTGACCTAAAGTCATTCACGGCAAGTTCAAAACCGCATAACGCCCAAAATTAAAAACCGGGGACACCCAAAATTTCCCAAAACATTACAAGTAGGGTATATTTTACATATGTATCCCAGATTCACAATACACGCCACAGTAACATAATTAGGAAAGTAGCGACTCCGAAACGCCAATAGAGGGCATATCAGGCTCTACTAAGCATACACAATACTTCTGTTAGTCGCGTTCAACCCGCATTGTAGGAAAACTATACATAATAGACAAGGACGCTTAATTACGCGCATAGTTGGAACAGGGTGCAAACCACGTGGATTGGAACACAAACACATTCACACAAGGAAAAGGGCGTATCTAGGAGATGGTTACTCAATGACACCTAGTTACGAAACACATGCTAGACGCCACTTGGGGATATACATAATAACACGGATTACACGCACAAAACACAGTATAGAGAACACACAGAGGCTAAAGAGCGACTTTTGTAATAGATGAGCCGTACACCAGAGAGAAAGGGTCGACCAACTGAAGATCAATTAGATCAAACACACAGGTCATCCGACTGGGAAAACGTTAAAGTCACACACACAAATTGACACAAAGTAGACACATATCAGGGACAGTGGTAAAATATTCGAACCAACCCGTCTACAAATACAATGGATGCGAATAACACATTTCAAAGCCCGAAATATAAATATTATACGAGCATTCAATACGGGTCAGTTAAGATTACCCCAGTAATAGGCCCGAGATGGCTATAGAAGAGTATAAAGTAGGTAAATTAACGTGGAACACAAAGAGTAGAAAAGGCGAATTCTGAGAAAGGCCGAGGAACAAATTTCAGCAGTTTGACACATGTTAGGTAGACACATGGCGAAACGCCAGCAATACCGCAAAAGGGTATATCATTTTCATTACCCAGTAAGGCTTGAAACGCCACAAACACATTTAGCAATCAAAACAAAGGTAAGTGGGACATTCATACCTGAAATTCTTTACCAGCCAAGGTTGACACATACCAGGAGAGATTGCACCCACGAACAAACAAACAAAAACATACCACGCAATTACTGAATTGCAAGCAACAGGTTCACCGGAGCCCAACCGTTGCAGTAATGCAGACTTGCACAATTACAGGACTCAGCATTTTTATCAATGGAGTAATTTTACTAGAACATTGGACACTTGGTACAGAGAATGTAAGGCCACCATAAAACACAATGGGCATTACCACTTTAGGGCGCCCACGTGATTAATCAAGATAGACATGCAGAACACAGCTACGGAAGTGGGTACTGACACTGCATAAAGTGCACCGGCACACGCTCAGAGATCAAGGCGCCTCATATAACATGATACGCTCTGGCGACATGGCGGTATGATTAGCGGACACGCGCCTAGGCTGCGGTGCGCGCTGAGGGCGTGTACGCCTCCTGCCATATACGGTCGCCACATAGTGCAGATAACACAATTTAGCGCAAACACTACAGACAATTAGAAGTTAGGGCGGATAGACATAACGCCGCAGAATACATAATATAAACCCCATTTTAGAAGGGGGTAACAATATATAAAAACAGAGAGGTTCACTGCCGTTAGAGAGGTAATAAAGACCCCAATACACGGGCGGAATCGTAAATTGACCCCCGCAATAGGGCGGACTCATACAATTACACCTATAAATAGAGGTTATAGAGAATACATACATAAAATTCAAGGCTGCACTCAAAGTACGTAAGCAGGCTACAGGACACTCAGCGTGCATATTTTACACACTTGTAAGGGTAGATATATTTTTAAAGGTCAATAAGTGCACCCCAAGGGTATTATTAATTAAATAGTGGAAAGCCGTGAACGGTAAAGCCCACACGTTAGATAGCATAAATTGGGACAGCCCAAGGGCGTTACCCAGAGGTATATGCATATTTTAAGAGAGATAAGGGATGACAATCCCACAGAGGCAGTGAGAAAGGCATTATATTCAACAATAGGAGCAATGAGGCATCTACACGACATATAGACGCCAAGCCAGCACACATTTAAACACCGACAGAGAGCGGAAGAGAACAAAATGTGACCAAGGTAAAACGATCACGTAGTACAAGGCACAGAGTGGTAACATACAGTTTCACATAAGCCAGATATACAGGCAGAGATCCACGCACCCAATTCCAAACACAACAAAATTACATACAAATTACATACATAAATACAGGCATAATACACCACAATTATACAAAGGGGTTGGTAGACATTCATGCTCTTACAGAGAGGGTTGACTGTACCCTGTACCATACTGATTCCACCTGAATACTAGAGGGGGTCGGACGCCAATATTAAGCTCTGAACGTACATCTATACACATAGATGAAAGGCCATAACAATGTACTAACAAAAAATTCACTTAGTACGCCCGCATGCAAAATATAAACTCATCACACCCAAACACACCCCTTTTCCTCACTTGAGTGGCAGACAAGCGCTGAAACCGATCCACATGCATGAGACATCCTACCCGAATACCACCTCTTTTTTTATCATACCAGCATGACATATTTTGAATTTTAAGCACCTGGGGAAAACCCACCCCATCCTTTAAGAGTGAAAACATCCCTACAGCATTACCGACTCTCGGCCACCATAATTACAGAGTCCAACGATGCTACACCCTTCCAAACCCACGTATCAAACCTCTCTTAACAAATATCACCTTAGCAGACCTTGATAACAAAACCTTACATCCACAACCCTATTAACATGTCTAGAGATATACTGAAATATCAGCACAAGAGTTCCGAATAAGCAAAGAAGGACTAAAGCAGGCAATGCGATTCGAATGATCTACAACCCCAGAACACACAAAAATTTACAAAATACACTAGAATTTCACATTTCATTACACTATACATTGTACACTAAATTACACCACCCAGAAACTTACCTAAAAATAAATGACAAAAGGAGCTGAGTGCACACCAGGTGATGACATATAATTGACGATAAAAAGAGCCACAGGAAGGCAAAGCCAGAGAAGGCAGGGGCAGATCGTGACACAAAGACGGAAGGTCGAAGCGACGATGACATAGTGCGGGCAAACATCGAGATCTCGGTACGCCTAGCCTGCTACCGTGTCGGAGAAGGTTAAACCCACTATGCACTACTGTCAGCCAAGCCAGACCTACAGGGGAGACTTTTGACAGTCTGATAGGAGAAGTAGTCGACTCAGTATCGGACTTAGAAAACTCTCACCTAGAGACAACACATTTAGGACTTGACGCTTTGCTGGTCTGCATTATAAGTATCATCCCTAAGGCGGGGGATGAGTCTTCAGCTCGAATGGAATTGAGGAAGTCCACCTGGAGTCAGAGGAACCACCCTCAGGTCCACGAAATGTCCTCATCCGGATATGGGGTGAAGTTCCTGGAATAATAATAAATAATAAATAATGAATAATGAATGAATGCGTAAGTCGATCACTGGATGCCCATCCGCCATGAGCGTGAACATGGCCAAATCCCATCCGCCAAGAGCGTTGAATATCGCAGCCTACGATTTTGTTCCGCGCCCGCAAATGTTGATAAGCGACTCTTGAGCTAAATGGAGGGTAGCGACCCCCAGAATTATAAATGATGGTAGCCACCATTCAGAGGGGAATTGGGCATCCCACAATTTAATTCTCCGGACGGTATTTCCCGGATGATGAATATTTACGTGATGCACATTCCGCAAGATATAGCCCGAGTAAATGGAGGGTAGCGACCCCCAGAGAGGTAAATGGAGGGTACGACCCCCACAGGGGTTTGGGCCACCCATTAAAGATCCAATAATTGACCATAAAGCGGCGAAGAAGCCAGGGATCCCGAGCGAAGTTCTTGCTATTTTTAGCAACGCACACACACACAGGCCTTCACACACACATACAGTTAGTGAATAGGGGGGGACGTCGGCATTTAGGTTAAGGAGGCGAGGGATGCAAGGACATAGTTTGGCGTATTCTGTTGGGGACCGGCCCCAGCAGAGTATGCACATGCCCGAAGACCCTCGATCAAAATTTAGTAAATAAGACATAGTTGCATATTTGGAGAGCAACTTAGATAGAAGCAAATTTTATAAGTCAGGGCTGTCTCAATGCAGCAGCTGACAACGCATATTTCGGACTTAGAATAAGGAGACATTTCGGCAATTTTTGCTAGACATAGATTAGTATTAATTAAATTACGTTACAAATATACAACAAAACGACGTTCGGCATCATAAGAACCAATTCGTGGCAGTGTAAGACCGATACAAGGGGCGGAAAAGGCATCGAACACGCGTCGACAACGCACCTCCAAAGCGACGACTAGCGCCGGCAGGGCGTTAATTTAATTATTCGCGAGGGAATATTACGTGACGTTATGTTACAGAACAAATAAATTTCCTGGCACTAAGGCCAGATGAGTAATATTATAGCCTAATTTAAATAGGAATAGCGATCCCTAGAGATTTAAATGTTCAGCAATCGGCCGTCGAGAAAAGGCTCAATAAAGCGCATTCCGCGAGGGAAAATGCCACGATGAAACGAAATAAATAAATTTCCTGGTACTAAGACCAGATGAACAATAATACAGCCTAATTTAAATAGAGGGTAGCGACCCCTAGAGGTTCAAAAGGATGAACGAGGCATTACACATGAGACGTCCGAAGAGGTCTCTAGGGCGGCAGCACCGAAGCCGACCTTTAAAACAGCGCTGCGCGATATGTGCCCAATATATATATTTGGCCAAGGGCATTCTTTTAACCATGTATTTTTTCGGAGATAAGAGCTCCAACACTTCAGCGACGAGCGACGAAAATGATCATGGTACAAGGTAAGGTGGACCACCGACTACACATACCCTCATACACTTTTATACACTGAGGAGACACACAACTACACAGAAACACAATTATAGAAATAAATAGGCTAACATAAGGTTATAGCCGGCAAAGACTAAGATAGAATAAGGCGCCAAGGGAAATTATTATTTACACGCGCCATTGACGATTGGACGACATATAGATGTATGGTACCAAATATGTATTGTTATTTCAGGCCTCAGGATATTGCATATAATCTCAGCAATGCGTTCTCTTGCAGGCCAGTGGAAGACAGATGTGGATATCAACATACCCGCTAACTAATTTCTTTACAGATGCCAAATGACATATACAGAGCTTTTTTACATATATCTTCCACCACAGCTACACTAAACTTTCTCCTTCTTTCACAAGTACACTGCATCGATTTTACTCGCGCCCATAAGGCGACGGTGCCGCGACCAGGAGGTCAGGTGACCGTGGGGCACCGAGCGACGCTGACGCAACCACACGTATAGAAACGCTTAAGTAATGAGCGACGTACGGTAGCTAGGGGCGGCGCAGAGGTTGTAAGCGCCCACCCTCGCTATCAAGGTGAGTTTTTTCTACCCACGAGAAAAACATTCACGACAGGTAAAGATTGAATTAGCGGCATGACCACTAAACAGCGGCTACAGGTGAAATAGCAGATGAAGGGAGAAGGAGTAGCCAAACGAGAGCGCTAAAGAAGGCCTAGGGAGTGAGATAAGGTACCAGGCTCATGAGCGAGACGGTATATTAATAAGCTTAGTATTTCTCATTGTATCATTATTGTAAAATCATTGTAAATCCAAGGAATATACACGATATTAATGCACAAGTGTATACCTACGCATATGTCACACCATTCAACAATTTGATACATTCCCTTAAATTTACCTGTTTTTACTTTCACCTTCACTCATTTATACATGTAAACTTTATTATTATAACAGATGCATACAGGAAGCAATTTTTTCATCCAACTGCAGCAAAAGCACAACCATCCGCCAAACCGATGTTTTTGACTTCCTGTATGGCATGACAGATATAATTATAATCATATATAATATCGAAACGATTTAAGAACTATACTTATGTTTTGTTACCTATGAATATTCATTAATTTTATATGACTTGCATATCAAACAATGTTCCAACCCTAACACCCACCCCTCTGAGAGCACACTCTACTTACACACCACTAAGGAACTGCTGGACCCACAACTTCGCAACATCTACATCTACTCCGTACGAGACAAAGAAAACGAAGAGGAAGAAGAAGAAGGAAGACAACAACACAGCCACCCTTACACTAACACCAGTTTCTGGGGCCAGAAACTAAACACCGACAGGGTGCTGTCATGCCCCAGAGGGTTTACACCCTCAGGACATGCAACCCCAAAGGGAGGGGTGGCTTAAGCCACTGAAACCACATACACCCACCAGTGGGACATCTACAAATACATCTAAAACGAATCCACTACTCTACAAGTACCACGCTTCTGTCACAACATCCCACACCCTCTTCTAACCCCAGAAACTACCCCAAGCTGGAAATACAGCAAAATCCATACATCATTATAACATTGCAAGAGGCGCCACCTAACATAAGTGGTTAGCCAACCCCTTGCCCCAATTACATTCAAGCACACTTGGCAGAATCTAGCACACCAAACACTGGGGAATGCTGACCAAGCAACGTGAAACGAATAAGAAGGAGGTCCAACTTGAACTCGGAGTCTATCGCCGCCAGAGGCTTTGCCGGTTTGGTTCCTGATTTATCACCTAGAGGTAAGTGTGTGTCTCAGTCCTAACACCAGATTTTACAAGTGTATTCCTACCCATTTGACACCCACACTGTTATTGTAATAACTTGTATTACATTTGTGCTACACTACCCAGAATAGAGGGACCTACATTGACAATTATGGTCCAATAAACCAGTGACCATTCACACACATAATCTCTTGTACACCTTCATTTCACACTTTGTTTTACTTCCCGATTCCATTTACTCCGACCTCTCGTTGCCTACTTAATAAAACTGCTGTACAAGCAGCAGCCTGGTTCTTTATCACAGCCTAGAATGTGAGTCAAGCGATTGCCAAGGAGCTCAGTGCGTAGTCAGTTGTTAGTTAAACGGTCTTCTGCAATACTCGTTCCGAGCACTATTAGCTTAATTAATTTGGGCATCTACCCGATTTACCATCCCCATTAATTAGAACCTTTCCCCCGACCAGAGCTCCCACTCACACGCCCAATTCCAATTCCCCGCACATTCACCAAAACTCACCCCATTAGATCACACCTTCCAAATTAGACACTAACACCCCCTACAAGGGATCAATACCCCCCCCCCCCCCCATACTCTAAACAAGGAAGCTAAAGCAACGAAAAATAGTAGGAAACCTTCATGCTGAAATTCAAGAGCGCAAGTAAGGTCAGACGTACAGTTAGAGACGCAGCCCACCACCTCGCCGTTAATACCAAACCATTACGCCCCAAAATCACAGTTAGCAACGCAGACCTAATCGACGAAAGTAACGCGGGTCGCCTAATAGCTGAGTTGGAAGCTGGGGCCCTAGACCTTAGGATGCGATACCCTAATACGCTAGTCCACGCACCTCCTCTTACAAGGGGCGCAGGCACAAATCGGAAACGATAGGAGTTCATCGTCGGACGGTAACGTTAGTGAAGGCGACAGCACCATACTTCCCCATAACGCGTTACAATACATAATTGACACACAACAATCATACAACAGCTTACACAGGCTTATCCAGCAACTAGGAGACATTGAGGAGGGCACAATAGATAGGCAGCTCGTCACGGATATCAGAGACATTGCCCAGACACTAGAGCAGAATATAAATAAGGCGCGTGAATCCGCACAAGGGGCGCGGATCGACCTTAATCTGTCCCTCGACAATATTGCGGGGACAGAGGCATCGAATATACAAACAATACTGCAATCCACACAAGTCGAACCTGAGACTTCACAGGCCAGTCAAACACACTTCACGCAGCCACAATCCCCCATCCTCGCAGACAATCAAATGAACGCTGACACTTCAGAACACGATCGTAGGCGAGATAGTATAGACGACCACGAATCTTTACCTAGCCAGGGAGATATAGACGAACACGAGATGGCATTACCAACAAAATATCCCATGATCCCGCCTGAAAAATTCCTAGGAAATGGACAGGACCCGGAGGAATATTAGAAAGCATTTAACCGGACGGCTTGAATAAATGACTGGGGGGACGAGGCCAAGAAACGCCTCTTACCCGCCTATTTGGTGGAGACAGCCCTAACGTACGAGCTTCATGAGGCTACCTTAGAAAACGCCACATGGGAGCAAATCGCCTTCCTGTTAAGCAACGAATTCCAGCTTATACCGGATGAAGACGATTTGTATGACCAAATCCGCGAGAGAGCTCAGGGGCCCACATAGAGTGCACAGGCGTACATCAACGCGAAACTGCTGATGTGCGACAAATACAACCTCTCCATGCCCAACAGACAAAAATCAAACTGCTAATGCAGGGTCTTATGCCATCATTAGTAGATAAGCTCTGCATAATGACCAACCCAACGGTACAACACATGCTGGACAACATAAAAATAATCGAGGCAGGAAGATAGATAACGGAAAAGGCAACAGAAAAGGCCATCGATCACCATGTCAATCAAGACCAAAGGATGAAAGACATGATACGCCAATTGGAGCAGGTCAAAATTGCTGCAATTCGGGCAAGGGGAGGCACACAAATGGACAATAGGGATGACACGGGGTGGGCACAATACAATAATAGAAACACTAGATACATAGGGTATCACAATTACGCGCAAGAAAGGCCAGATTACCCTACACGGCACTCACCATCCCCATACGTAAAGGAAAGGCAAACCTACCCTCCGCGACGGTCACCATTCCCATGCGCACAGGAAAGGCAAAATTATCCTACACGGCATTCACCATCCCCATACGCACAGGAAAGGCAAACCTACCCTCCGCGACGGTCACCATCCCCATACGCACAGGGTAGGCAAACCTACCCTACACGACGATCACCATCCCCACAAACACAAGATTACTACCCTCAGGAGTATGAACACAACATTCCCCGTCGAGGCAGCCCACCCCCAGGCGGACTGGCATATGTTTTCCCCCAGTACAGAAGAAACGGGGATTACCGGGAAAACACACCCTACAGAGACAGGCGTACACCCCTCCCCATCGGAGACAGGGCAACGCGGCACAGAACAGACAGGACAACTCTCGATACAACAAAACAGCCCCACAGCGCAAACGGGATATTCCTACCCGATACACAAAGGGGCCGGAACAGTATCCACTGCCCGATGAATATCCGCGTGAATTCAGACAGGAGGCACCCCAGCAACCAGCCAGGAGCGTACTGCTTCCTACACCGAACTACCCACCACAAACAGGGAATTGGCGGAATTACCCTGAGGGGGGACAAACACGTAACACGAGAAGACACAATCTGGCACACTCAAAAAACTTCTGAACGGGGGGGGGGGGGGGGGGAGGGGGGTTCAGCCAACTAAGAAAGCGGCGGAGGTTCCTCCCCTGACACATCCCCAGGACAACAGGGTGCACAAGTATCGAAACGGGTTACCCCGAGGAGATAGAGACACAACAGATAACAGGAGGGGACACCCGGCAATAAAACCGGATAAGGGTCCTTCCCCACAGACACACGAACGCAGAAAGCCACCCCAGAGAGGCCCTTCCCCTACACCAACACGCGAAGATAAGGAGAAACGGCAGCCAAATGGCAAAAGGGCTGAGAGTCCTCACCCGACCCATTTCCAGACACACCCCGTAAGAGGGGATGGCAACTGCCTGTTTAGAGCCATCAGCTTCCTGCTCCACAGTGATGAAAGCAAACATAGGGGGTACAGGCTAAAAACAGTAAGCCACATTCTACACAATTGGAGCGAGTACCGGGATTTCCTAGCAGACGAGGGGACAATGTATTCGGAAGCAGGGACGAATACCGGCGGTACATGAATAGGGACGGGACCTACGCTGGAGCAGTCTAAGTAACCGCTCTCAGTAAGGTAATCGAACACGATATATATGTCTATACGACATGCATGCACCACCAATATTCACCACCACGGGGTTCAATAGGGAGCTACATATACTATTCACAGGGAACCCTAGAGATGGGCATTATACTTCTCTCACAGTCGCGGGGAAACAAGACACGGGAGACAAACCCACACCGGGGCGAGATGAGGACGCAATCCCTACACAGAAACACAGCTCGAGGAACGAACCCGTACCACCGGCAGGTACCAAGAACCTCCCTACACTAGAACACAAATACATTGAGGGGCCCACACTATCGGCGGACATGAACACGACTCCTACACCGAAACAAGAAATGAAAACCGAACCCACTCGCTCGGGGAGTAAGAAACAGGTCGAAACAGGCCGACGGAGGGTAAGATTTGAAGACGCTCCCTCACAAGACAGGGGAAAATCACTGCACCTACACAGTGCATAGGCTTCAAACCCACGCTAGGGCAAAGGAAGGAAGCAGATATTACACTGGGAAATCCTATGAAAAGAGCATACAATACTGGTCGTGAGCACATTTTGCTAAGCGAAGCAGAAAGGCTGAGCCAGGAAATGAGTCACACGGCCAAGAGGGTCAGACGCGATGTGCGAAAAGAACCACGGCCCGTCAGCATAAATGCTGGACAGAGAAGATACTGGGTCACAAAGCCGGCAGTAGACAAGGGCGTACACAAATTCGAGGACACTGAAGCAACAACAAAACTTACCACCTACACACTCAACAACACATCTTTACTATGCAATGGAAAAGTTATAGCGCCATTAACGATGCACGCTAACATAAATGGGCACAGAGTACAGGTGCTTATCGATACGGGCGCGGTAGTCATTTGCATCAATAGCAAATACACCGCGGAAGGGCAGATACACAGGGTGCCTGATGACATTCGGTTTGTAGCGGCCAACTCGCAGACGCTAGGAAACTTAGGAGTAGCATACGCACACATTAAGATGGGCAGCTTCACAGCAACACACCCTATGTTCGTTATAGAACACCTTTCTGCGTCAGCTATAATTGGGACCGTCTTCCTCGCGATGTACAATACGAACATAAGTTTCGCTAGGGGTAAGATCCCCCTAATGAATAATCAAAGGATCACCACACACCCCATTGTATATGCCAGAAACGCAGATGGTGCTCGAGCGGAGCGAGATACCCGCGAGCACCAAGCCTCTATATTGAACACAATTAACATGCACACGGTCGAAAAAACAAAAAGGCCCTTTATGACACTCCCATATAGGAACTGACACCAGAGCAAGATAGGAAAATCACAGAACTCCTTGAAAACAATTAACACATCTTCGCCAACTCGCTAGGAGATCTCGCAGTCACCAATCTTATCGAACACCATGTCACACTCACCAGTGACCGTCCAGTCCACCAGCCCCCCTTCAGGGTGAGCCAGAAGTAATGACATGCTATCGACACTCATATTCAGGAGATGCTCGAAGCGGGGATCATAGAACCCACAATTTCGAATTACAGTGCTCCGGTCTTGCTGACCAAGAAAATAGAAGGTTCCCATCGTTTTTGTACTGATTATCGCAGGTTCAAAAAATTATTCGAGAACGATAGCTATCCACTGCCACGTGCAGACACCTATTTGGATGCCCTCAGTGGGGCCAACTGGTACAGTTCAATGGATTGTTTTTCAGGGTTTTATTCAATCCCTTATTTATGAGGCGGATAGACACAAACTGACATTCGTTAAGGAAAACGGCCCATACACATACAGTGTTTTACCCATGGGGCTCCGCAACGCCAGCCAGACATTCCAGAAACTGGTGGATAAGGCATTCACATGCCCAAAATGGCGGTCTGTACTGGTATACATTGAAGATATCACAGTTTTCTCCCAAACTTTCGACGAGCACCTCGCGCTCCTAGAGGAAGCATTCGCACGGATTAGGGAAGCTAAATTGAGGCTTAAACCTGCGAAATGCCAATTTGCCCGACAGCAAATTAATATCCTGGGGCATATTGTAAACAGCGAAGACAGACGCAATAACGGGTATTCAGATGCCCGCAAATTTGAAGCAATTGCGCAGCTTTTTGGGATTGGCTTCCTATTATCGCAAATATATCTATAGATTCGCACACATCGCCCATCCCCTAACGGAGCTAACACACGAAAAGCCGCCCTTCCATATTACACAGGTACTCGTAGATGCATTCAACACACTTAAACAATTATTGACCACCCCGCCATTACTACAACACTTTCAGAGCGATAGGCCCACATTTCTACACGTTGGCGCAAGTCAATATGGGCTAGGAGCCGCCCTATTACAGGAAAACACTGAAGGACGCAAACGGCCAGTGGCTTACGCCAGTAGAAAATTAACGGCCGTCGAAACTAGGTACTCTGCCACAGAACGTGAAATGTTAGCATTCTCATGGGGAGTAAACTATTTTAGAGTATACCTGTATGGTATATATTTCACAGTGGTAACTGACCACGCCAGTCTGATTTTTGGGATAAGTTCAAAAACCCATATTCGCGCCTCAATAGGTTCATATTTCACCCATACGATTATATTTTCGTGGTCAAACACAAATAGGGCGTTACACACCAGTATTTAGATGGGCTATCCAGATTGCCAGTAGCAGACCCCCAGACGAGGGTAAAGACCACGAATGGGATACTATGCCGACTTTCACCATAACACTCGTAGACATAAAACAGGAACAAAAACACGATCCACACTTGTAACAGATACTCACGGCGCTAGAAAACTTCAATAAGGTGGATTCCAGGACGGCACGGCTGTCTAGAAGATTTTTCCTAGACAAAGACGGGGTCCTGAAAGTTAAGCCCATAGCCGTACCGGAAGCATTGAAAGAAAATATCATGACCGGGAACCACAATTCACCCCTTGCAGGAGCCCATCTAGGCGCGCATAAGACTCACCACAGGATGCGAACAGAATATTACTGGGTAAACATGAAGGCAGACGTAGAAAACTTTGTAAAAACATGTCACACCTGCCAACGATTTAGGACAAGGCCTGGCAAAGCGCATGGGCTACTGAAACCTATTCCAGTAGGAGAACTTTTCCACAGGGTAGGGATAGATGTTAAAGGCCCCATCACCTCATCCGAAAAGGGTAATTAATACATTCTCGTCGCCACGGAGTACCATACCAATATATGATCACAAAGGCCATACCCAAAGCAGATACGAATAGCATAGCAGAGTTCCTATTTGAAACCGTCACACACTATGGTCTATTCCAAACGCTATTGTCTGATAGAGGGACTGTTTTCACCCCGAGTGTACTCCAACAGTTTCTGGAGATACAAAGGATAAGGGCGCACACGACAACGAGCTTCTCACCCCAGACAAATGAGTTAACTGAAGCCACGAACAACATAATAGGGACGGCCTGAGCGAAATTCACAGAAGACACAGGAACAGATTGGGATATTTACCTACAGCCCATAACATTCAGTAACAATACATCGCTGTCTACAGCCACAAACTACACTCCACACTATTTGCTACATGGTAATACACCCAGAAGCCCCATAGATAACGTATACATTCCCTAAAGCACCCTCACAGATAATGCGGCCCGGCTAGAACACTTGCCAGTAGCGCGCATGGACGCGAGGCAAAATATAGTTAATGCACAGCAAAATCAAGAAGAGCGATATGACAGAAAGCACAAACACGATGTATATACACCAGGTCAACAAGTCATGATTTGGAGTCCAGCCCGCAAAAAGAACGTGTCCGAATTCTTGATACCACACTGGACAGGTCCCTTCAAAGTTTGTAGAAAGATATCCGACCTGAACTATGCAGTTAGGATACGACATGGGCACAATCTCATAAATGCCACTATTCACGTTCGGCGGATGAAGGCATATCACACATGGACAGGGACACCAGCGAATAAAGGGGGAAAAGCCACAAAAAGAAAGGGAAACAGCCCCACTCATAGAAAGGGCAAGAAAATCAAAGTATAAGACACGAACCACGGGTGCTTAAGCCAATGACAGGGGATCGGTAGAGACAAAATCGACACCGACACCTAGCGCGGAACACAACACTAGAGGCCAAGAGAACATACAGGGAACACAAATGCTTACAAACAATGCATAACTCTAACAATACGTAGTATCATCATGTAGACATGACGAAGGATTGAACATACAAAAGTACACGGGGTAATAAGTTCTTTTTATCACAAGGAATGGGAGACAAGTCGTCACCATCACTCAGTCAAGATTGCAGACATGAGTGCTTTACACTTGAGGTTGCCGACACCTGGCCAGGAACCAGCATGCTCTCCAGACTGCTGTTATCGCATTGTAATGTGAAACCATTGCTATATCAGCAAAAATATAGAGTACAATGCGGTAGAATAGCGAGTCGCCAGCACACGTACTAACGCTCACTAACAACACTACAGTGACCTAAAGTCATTCACGGCAAGTTCAAAACCGCATAACGCCCAAAATTAAAAACCGGGGACAACCAAAGTTTCCCAAAACATTACAAGTATGGTATAGTTTACATATGTATGCCAGATTCACAATACACGCTACAGTAACATAATTAGGAAAGTGGCGACTCCGAAACGCCAATAGAGGGCATATCAGGCTCTACTAAGCATACACAATACTCCTGTTAGTCGCGTACAACCTGCATTATAGGAAAACTATACATTAAAGACAAGGACTCCTAATTACGCGCATAGTTGGAACAGGGTGCCAACCACGCGGTTGGAACACAAACACGTTCACACAAGGAAAAGGGCGTATCTAGGAGAAAGTTACTCACTGACACCTAGTTACGAAACTCATGCTAGACGCCACATGGGGATATACATAATAACACGGATTACACGCACAAAACACAGTATAGAGAACACACAGAGGCTAAAGAGCGACCTCCGGAATACATGAGCCGTACACCAGAGAGGAAGGGTCGACCGACTGAAGATCAATTAGATCAAACACACAGGTCATCCGACTGGGAAAACGTTAAAGTCACACACACAAATGGACACAAAGTAGACACATATCAGGGACAGTGGTAAAATATTCGAACCAACCCATCTACAAATACAAAGGATGGGAATAACACATTTCAAAGGCCGAAATATAAATATTATACGAGCATTCAATACGGGACAGTTAAGATTACCCCAGTAATAGGCCCGAGATGGCCCTAGAAGAGTATAAAGTAGGTAAATTAACGTGGAACACAAAGAGTAGAAAAGGCGAATTCTGAGAAAGGCCTAGGAACAAATTTCAGCAGTTTGACACATGTTAGGTAGACACATGGCGAAACGCCAGCAATACCGCAAAAGGGTATATCATTTTCATTACCCAGTAAGGCTTGAAACGCCACAAACACATTTAGCAATCAAAACAAAGGTAAGCGGGAAATACATACCTCAAATTCTTTACCAGCCAAGGTTGACACATACAGGAGAGATTGCACCCACGGACACACGAACAAAAACATACCACGCAATTGCTGAATTGCAAGCAACAGGTTCACTGGAGCCCAACCGTTGCAGTAATGCAGGCTTGCAAAATTACAGGACTCAGCATTTATATCAATGGAGTAATTTCACTAGAACATTCGACACTTGGTACAGAGAATGCAAGGCCACCATAAAACACAATGGGCATTACCACTTTAGGGCGCCCACGTGACTAATCAAGATAGCCATGCAGAACACAGCTACGGAAGTGGGTACTGACACTGCATAAAGAGCACCGGCACACGCGCAGAGATCAAGGCGCCTCATATAACATGATACGCTCTGGCGACATGACAGCATGATTAGCGGACACGCGCCTAGGCTGCGGTGCGCGCTGAGGCCGTGTACGCCTCCTGCCATATACGATCGCCACATAGTGCAGATAACACAATTTAGCGCAAACACTACAGACAATTAGAAGTTAGGGCGGATAGACATAACGCCGCAGAATACATAATATGAGCCCCATTTTAGAAGGGGGTAACAATATATAAAAACAGAGAGGTTCACTGCCGTTAGAGAGCTAATACAGACCCCAATACACGGGCAGAATCGTAAATTGACCCCCGCAATAGGGCGGACTCATAAAATTACACCTATAAATAGAGGTTATAGAGAATACATACATAAAATTCAAGGCTGCACGCAAAGCACGTAGGCAGGCTACAGGGCACTCAGCGTGCATATTTTACACACTTGTAAGGGTAGATATGTTTTTAAAGGACACTAAGTGCACCCCAAGGGTATTATTAATTAAATAGTGGAAAGCCGTGAACGGTGAAGCCCACACGTTAGATAGCATAAATTGGGACAGCCCAAGGGCGTTACCCAGGGGTATATGCATATTTTAAGAGAGATAAGGGATGACAATCCCACAGCGACAGTGAGAAAGGCATTATATTCAACAATAGGAGCAATGAGGCATCTACACGACATATAGACGCCAAGCCAGCACACATTTAAACACCGACAGAGAGCGGAAGAGACCAAAATGAGACATCCTACCCGAATACCAAGTCTTGTATTTTTGATCATACCAGCATGACATATTTTGAATTTTAAACACCTGGGGAAAACCCACCCCATCCTTTAAGAGTAAAAACATCCCTACAGCATTACCGACTCTCGGCCACCATAATTACAGAGTCCAACGATGCTACACCCTTCCAAACCCACGTATCAAACCTCTCTTAACAAATAACACCTTAGCAGAACTTGATAACAAAACCTTACACCCACAACCCTATTAACATGTCTAGAGATATACTGAAATATCAGCACAAGAGTTCCGAATAAGCAAAGAAGGACTAAAGCAGGCAATGCGATTCGAATGATCTACAACCCCAGAACACACAAAAATTTACAAAATACACTAGAATATAACATTTCATTACACTATACATTGTACACTAAATTACACCACCCAGAAACTTACCTAAAAATAAATGACAAAAGGAGTTGAGTGCACACCAGGTGATGACATATAATTGACGATAAAAAGGGCCACAGGAAGGCAAAGCCAGAGAAGGCAGTGGCAGATCGTGACACAAAGACGGAAGGTCGAAGCGACGATGACATAGTGCGGGCAAACATCGAGATCTCAGTACGCCTAGCCTGCTACCGTGTCGGAGAAGGTTAAACCCACTATGCACTACTATCAGCCAAGCCAGACCTACAGGGGAGACTTTTGACTGTCTGATAGGAGAAGTAGCCGACTCAGTATCGGACTTAGAAAACTCTCACCTAGAGACGACACAATTAGGACTTGACCCTTAGCTAGTCTGCATTATAAGTATCATCCCTAAGGGAAGGATGAGTCTTCAGCTCGAATGGAATTGAGGAAGTGCGCCTGGAGTCAGAGGAAAAACCCTCAGGTCCACGAAATGTCCTCATCCGGATATGGGGTGAAGTTTCTTGAATAATAATAAATAATAAATAATGAATAATGAATGAATGCGTAAGTCGATCACTGGATGCCCATCCGCTATGAGCGTGAACATGGCCAAATCCCATCCCCCAAGAGCGTTGAATATCGCAGCCTACGATTTTGTTCCGCGCCCGCAAATGTTGAGTAGCGACTCTTGAGCTAAATGGAGGGTAGCGACCCCCAGAGTTATAAATGAAGGTAGCGACCATTCAGAGGGGAATTGGGCATCCCAAATATAATTTTCCGGACAGTATTTCCCGGATGATGAATATTTACGCGATGCACATTTCGCAAGATATAGCCCGAGTAAATGGAGGGTAGCGACCCCCAGAGAGGTAAATGGAGGGTACGACCCCCCCACAGGGGTTTGGGCCACCCATTAAAGGTCCAATAATTGACCATAAAGCGGCGAAGAAGCCAGGGATCCCGAGCGAAGTTCTTGCTATTTTTAGCAACGCACACACACACAGGCCTTCACACACACATACAGTTAGGTATTAAGGGGGGACGTCGTCATTTAGGTTAAGGAGGTGAGGGATTCAAGGACATTGTTTGGCGTATTCTGTTGGGGACCGGCCCCAGCAGAGTATGCACATGCCCGAAGACCCTCGATCAAAATTTAAGTAAATAGGACATAGTTGCATATTTGGAGAGCAACTTAGATAGAAGCAAATTTCATAAGTCAAGGCTGTCTCAATGCAGCAGCTGACAACGCATATTTCGGACTTAGAATAAGGAGACATTTCGGCAATTTTTGCTAGACATAGATTAGTATTAATTAAATTAAGTTACACATATACAACAAGACGACGTTGGGCATCATAGGAACCAATTCGTGGCAGTGTAAGACCGATACTAGGGGCGGAAAAGGAATCGAACACGCGTCGACTACGCACCTACAAAGCGACGACTAGCGCCGGCAGGGCGTTAAATTAATTATTCGCGAGGGAATATTCCGCGACGTTATGTGGCAGAACAAATAAATTTCCTGGTACTAAGACCAGATGAGTAATATTATAGCCTAATTTAAATAGGAATAGCGATCCCTAGAGATTTAAATGTTCAGCAATCGGCCGTCGAGAAAAGGCTCAATAAAGCGCATTCCGCGAGGTAAAATGCCACTATGAAACGAAATAAATAAATTTCCTGGTACTAAGACCAGATGAACAATAATACAGCCTAATTTAAATAGAGGGTTGCGACCCCAAGAGGTTCAAAAGGATCAACGAGGCATTACACATGAGACGTCCGAAGAGGTATCTAGGGCGGCAGCACGGAAGCCGACCTTTATAACAGCGCTGCGCGATATATGCGCAATATATATATATATATATTTGGCCAAGGGCATTCTTTTAACCATGTATTTTTTCGGAGAAGAGAGCTCCAACACTCCAGCGACGAGCGACGAAAATGATCATGGTACAAGGTAAGGTGGACCACGACTACACATACACTCATACACTTTTATACACTGAGGAGACACACAACTACACAGAAACACAATTATGCACATAAATAGGCTAACATAAGGTTATAGCCGGCATAGACTAAGATAGAATAAGGCGTCAAGGGAAATTATTATTTACACGCACCAAAGACGATTGGACGACATATAGATGTATAGTACCAAATATGTATTGTTATTTCAGGCCTCAGGATATTGAATATAATCTCAGCAATGCGTTCTCTTGCAGGCCAGTGGAAGACCGATGTGGATATCAACATACCCGCTAACTAATTTCTTTACAGATGCCAAAAGACATGTACACAGCTTTTGTACATATATCTTCCAGCACAGCTACACTACACTTTCTCCTTCTTTCACAAGTACACTGCATCGATTTTAGTCGCGCCCATAAGGCGACGGCGCCGCGACCAGCAGGTCAGTTGACCGTGGGGCACCGAGCGACGCTGACGCAACCACACGTATAGAAACGCTTAAGTAATGAGCGACGTACGGTAGCTAGGGGCGGCGCAGAGGTTGTAAGCGCCCACCCTCGCTATCAAGGTGAGTTTTTTCTACCCACGAGAAAAACATTCACGACAGGTAAAGAGATGAATTAGCGGCATGACCACTAAACAGCGGCTACAGGTGAAATAGCAGATGAAGGGAGAAGTAGTAGCCAAACAAGAGCGCTAAAGAAGGCCTAGGGAGTGAGATAAGGTACCAGGCTCATGAGCGAGACGGTATATTAATAAGATTAGTATTTCACATTGTATCATGATTGTAAAATCATTGTAAATCCAAGGCATATACACGATATTAATGCACAAGTGTATACCTACGCATATGTTACACCATTCAACACTGTTCACAATTTTTTTCTTTCCTTTCTTTCTACTAACCTTAAAATTGTAAAGGTACCCTAATTATCCCAACAAAATAAACCATTTGATACATTCCCGTAAATTTACACCTCAGTGTACCTGTTTTTACTTTCATCTTCACTCCTTTATATATGTACACGTTATTATTATAACAGATGCATACAGGAAGCATTTTTTCATCCAACTGCAGCAAAAGCACATCCACCCGCCAAACCGATGTATTTTCCTTCCTGTATTGCATGACAGATATAATTATAATCATATATAATATCGAAACGATTTGAGAACTATACCTATGTTTTGTTACCTATGAATATTCATTAATTTTATATGACTTGCATATCAAACAATATTCCAACCCTAACACCCACCCCTCTGAGAACACACTCAACCTACACACCACCAAGGAACTGCTGTACCCACAAATTTGCAACATCTTCATCTACACCGTACGAGACAAAGAAAACGAAGAATAAGAAGAAGAAGAAGGAAGACAACAACACAGCCACCCTTACACTAATACAAGTTTCTGGGGACAGAAACGAAACACCGACAGGGTGTTGTCATGCCCAAGAGGGTTTACACCCTCAGGACATGCACCCCCAAAGGGAGAGGTGGCTAACGCCACTGAAACCACATACACCCGTAAGTGGGACATCTACAAATACATCTAAAACTAATGCACTACTCTACAAGTACCACGCTTCTGTCACAACATCTACACCCTCTTCTAACCCCAGAAACTACCCCAAGCTGGAAATACAGCAAAATCCATACATCTTCTATAATACTGCAAGAGGCGGCCACCTAACATAACTGGTTAGCCAACCCCTTGCCCCAATTACATGTAAGCACACTTGGAAGAATCTAGCACACCAAACACTGGGGAATGCTGACCAAGCAACGTGAAACGAATAAGAAGGAGGTCCAACTTGAACTCGGAGTCTATCGCCGCCAGAGGCTTTGCCGGTTTGGTTCCTGATTTATCACCTAGAGGTAAGTGTGTGTCTCAGTCCTAACACCAGATTTTACAAGTGTATTCCTACCCATTTGACACCCACACTGTTATTGTAATAACTTGTATTACATTTGTGCTACACTACCCAGAATAGAGGGACCTACATTGACAATTACGGTCCAATAAACCAGTGACCATTCACACACATAATCTCTTGTACACCTTCATTTCACACTTTGTTTTACTTCCCGATTCCCTTTACCCCGACCTCTCGTTGCCTACTTAATAGAACTGCTGTACAAGCAGCAGCCTGGTTCATTATCACAGCCTAGAGTGTGAGTCACGCGACTGCCAAGCAGCTCAGTGCGTAGTCAGCTGTTAGTTAAACGCTCTTCTGCAATACTCGTTCCGAGCTCTATTAGCTTAATTAATTAGGGCATCTACCCGATTTACCACCCCTGTAAATTAGAACCTTTCCCCCGACCAGAGCTCCCACTCACACGCCCAATTCCAATTCCCCGCACATTCACCAAAACTCACCCCATTAGATCACATCTTCCAAATTAGACACTAACACCCCTTTGTTCGAACAACCCTTTTTCCCGGTCTGAACCATATTGTAGGGGAAGTCCGTGTAATTTTGACCACTTAATTTAAACGTCAATAACTTCTTTGACCGTAATTAAACTTTCTCAAATTTTATGGACGATAATTAGTACAATATATCAAATGATTTGGTGCAAATAAATGTTAATATTATCTCTGCGTATAACGTAAAATTTATGTTTATAACAAAATGTAATATCGTGTAATTCTGACCGGATGGCGTGTAACTTGGACCAGGGTGATGTGTAATTTGGAGTGCTAAATATAAACACTTGTAAGTTATTTAAGCTCTTTATTAGGCAATACTAAACAATAAAATACAATATTGCGAATTCTGATTGCCACTTTTGGCAGGTAGCACAATAGTAAAACTGTTCATCGTTAATTTCGGCACAATTTTCATGAGCCCACCTTTTGCAACCGTCGCACTGAATCCAATCATCCTCATAACACCACTTCGTAATGTAGTGACTAGCATTCTTCGCTGTCACCCCGGAGGTCAAGGTTCGATTCCCACTTCAGCCGTCCTGGAGGGGGTTTTCCGTGGTTTGTCCACTTCTACTCCAGGAAAATTCTGGGTTGGATGCAAACTTAATGCCTCAGCCACCTCCTTACCAATCCTATTCGCAATTTACAAATGCATACACACTTGTACAGTCATCACAATAACACAGGTTGTCACACAAATTCCATACACACACCCAAATGCACACGGCTGTATGACTATGATGTTGCAGCCACCAAAATAAGCAATAACTGCAACAAAACCCTTTGAGATTATAAACCAACTTCTTTCAGAATCAGAAATAAAACTATAAAGAAAGTTGTTGTTGCTTATTTCAGGGGCATTGCGACATTGTGGTCATGTGGCCCCGTGTACTTGTGTGAGTGTGGAGTTTGTGTGATAACCTGTGTTATTATGATGCCTGTACTAGTAGATGTACTTGTAAATTGGGGATAGGATTGGGAAGGCGGCAGCCGTGGCTTTCAGTTACGACCCGTCCCGGCATTTGCCTTGTATAAAACTGGGAGACCACGGAAAACCACTTCCAGAATAGCTGAGGTGGGAATCAAACACCGTTCCATCCCTCCCACAAGAATTAAATTTTCTTGGCAGAGCCAGGAATCGAACCCGGACCTCCAGGGCGACAGCCAATAATACTAGCCGCCACACCACGAGATGGTCACTATGAAGAAACGCAGCGATTAAATTTGTTTCAACGGACCAAATTACTCACTCTCGGGAAGTCCAAATTACACGCCATGCATATATTTAATCAAAGTTCAAATAATTTGAACATTATTTATAATTGATGAATGAAGGTATTATAGAACTTACATTCAGTAGTACCTGTGAAAGCAACACACTCGCTTCGCTTAAATAATTACTTGACAGCACCCTACCTCCGGTCGTATAATCTTACAAGGAATGTGGTTACAAACTTTTTTCCTCATTACTCTTCAACATTCAGTCCGAAAATTGAAGAACTCCCAGGGCGAAAGGGACACTCAACTGTCTTGCTGACCTTGCCTGAGACAAGGGGTGCCAAACTTGCAAATACCAAAAATAACATCAGTCCAAATTACACGACGGTCCAAATTACACGGATTTCCGCTACATATTTTTGCCCATGGTAATATTCTGCGTGTACAATTCCAGACAGTTTGTTTTCTCATAAACAATTTGTTCCTGATATACCTATCATGTTCTTTGCGTGTGTAATAATACCATGTGGATTCCCAGAGAACTTGGTACAGATCTTAGAAATTAATAGATTACTTCTACCTTCAAATAACACAATAGTGCAGTTATTTAACAGTGAAGCTTGACTTTAAATGAAAGATTAGTTACTGCAATTGCCCTTCAAGTATGTTGAGCAAACCAAACTCGAAATAGACTACAGGCTAGTGGGCCAATTTGAAATAATCTCTCAGCGTCCGTTTTATAAAAAATAAATATATAAATAAATAAATAAATTAATTAATTAATTAATTAATTAAAAAAATACATACATTATTACTATTGTTTGGTGACAACTTGCTCGCTATTTCACAGTCATAAACACCACAGTCAAAGTTCTATATCCACAGAGAATTGTATGACAACATTCGGAAGCAAGCACAATCCTACGGAAGTTTATATACGGTCTTATTTCAATAGAGCTGTGATCAAATATGTAGGCTAACTGGCTGCCAGTTAAAAGCCACGTAATTGTAACATCATATTCGTTTTATAAGTAGTATTTGAACATTCGTATGAAAAACCCTTTGAGTGATTTGTTCGTGTCTACATACTGTAGTTATTAAGTTGTGATTTATGAGGAAATGGTTTCCTTAGGTGCGATGTTTTCTGAGACCATTCTAAGTGACTCCGACAGTACGTAGAAGAGATGGTATATGAAAAATTTGTTCCTGATATAGCTATCAAGTTCTCTTCGTGTGTAATAGTACCATTGTGGATTGTAGATGTGTAGCCGCATCTGAGAAAGGATGAAGTTATCTCTTTACTGTTTTAAGGGTTATTACTGCTAGGCTATTGGCCACTGAGAAAATATTTTCAGCAAATTTCAAGTTTCAACTAAGTTTCAATTGGTTAAATATTCTCTATTTAAATTGCCGACTGCTTAAATTAATTTTAGCCTTGGTTCAATGGAGATGTTGTTCATTAGCCTGTCCCTCAATTACTATGCACTGTAATCCTTACAAACATTGGTAACTATATTTACTAATAGAGCCATGAAAGCGTTTCTATATTTCGATATCCAAAACCCAAAACACTGAATTAGCTTTTATTAGATTTTGTGTCCATTTCATTGTCACTATGACCGGACTGTGTCTCATAGCACACTGCATCATAGTCTGCGTTGCACTCATTTGAAAAGTTGAATGAAGTACTTCACTGTATTTATTATCCTAATCCTAACTATTAATATAACGTGAAGATATGTTATGTCCAAACTAGTATTTATGTCCTAAACCATGTGTCGTTTTGCTTAAATAAGCTGGCTAATCGAAGCCTCCGTGGCTTAGGCGGCAGCACGCCGACCTCTCACCGATGGGTCCGTGGATCAAATCCCGGTCACTCCATGTGAGATCTGTGCTGGACAAAACGGAGGCAGACAGGTTTTTCTCCGGGTACTCCGGTTTTCCCTGTCAAAATTTCATTCCAGCAACACTCTCCACTCTCATTTCATTTCATCTGTCATTCATTTAATCATTGCCCCAGAGGAGTGCGTCAGGCCTCGGCAGCCGGCACAATTCATATCCTCGCCGCTAGATGGGGGCTTCATTCATTCCATTCCTGACCCGGTCGGAGACTGGAAGCAGGCTGTGGATTTTCATTCAAGCTGGCTAATCCGTTGGTTATAAATGAAACTTGCCAGTATTAAAACATAAACCTTCAGAAGTTTCCACCTCATGGTTTGACCTTAAATGGGAGTTCAGAAATAACATCTTCATAATATCATCTCTCATCAACAAGAGAGGAAAAAGCGTTACATTCCACCGATACAACACGCAGATCTACTGCACATCTGCGTGGCACGTTCCCAGGGAAATTGATGGTTTAACTGAACTAACTCATGTTCATATATTTTGCAGTGTTAATCAGTCCTGTAAACGGCACGCATGTGAAACTACCGGGAATTGTATGTCCAAAAGCCGTCAAGAGTAGGGCACACCCCTGAGTTATTATCTCATCGTCAAGAGAATCCTTATCCACTCAGATGAGGACAACTTATCTAGAATGAACTTACTCGGAAAGCGATAACGTTTAACGTGGTAATTTTGTCTTCCTCTGCCTTCAGCGCATCCTAAAGTTCATACAGTAATATCAGAGCAATTTGAATAATAGTAATAACGTGAGGTATTGGGGAGCCTATTAACAGTAAATGATAATCGCAGGGCCTCTGTAGTCTAGCGTAGGCTACGACTGATTTTTCAAAGTGGTTCACCAGAACACTATTGAGAGTGTCAGTTGCCCTCCCCACCTCAAACAAAACGGGGCTATCTGAATCAAAGCGAGGATAATCCATTGCAACGGGCATTGAGCGGTCTCTTCCTCTCCACCGTTACGATCAGTTATAAAATTGAAATGGGTAAGGAAATAAGATACTATACTTGAATGTATTTGATCATTTTAACTTTTTGAATCAAGTTAATTTTCAATACAGTATAATATTTGGCAACCATGATGGAAATGCGGGCCTGTCCATGTTGTATTAAAAATAGGCTTAGGAATTACGTCAGTTGCAAGATCGTGCCGAGGTTCCTTTTAGACTTGACATCATGTGAAAGTCAGAAGCTTGACCGGCCGTCTGGGTTATGACTCATATTTGATTAGGATTGAACATTTCCAAGAGCCGGACAGGGTGCGTCTCCTTTTCAGTATATATCCTGTCGAGTATATGCTCCGAGAAACCCTTTTCACATCTCACCGAATATTCCTCCTAGTAATAGAGTGATTGGAAATAAACTACAGTGGATTCGATTTCCAACCATAATACAGGGTTATATTTATATGTCAGCACCGTCACGCGTCCACTCGGCTGTTACCCGTGCATCAGCTGACCGCGGATAACGTAATTCTCCGTGTTATCTCTATGCGCACACGTCTCGTCAGCTGCATCTGTCACCGCGCGGCAATTACGGCAATTACACCAGCTGCAGTCGGCCGATCCACGGGCAGACGCGCGCGGTGCTGAAGCGTAAATATAACCCAGTATCACAATAATAGGTTCGTAAAACTCCAAATTAGACATTTGATCACAAGTTCGTGTGATGTACATTGACTCCTTTGGTGTTATTGACCAACGCTCACTCAAGAGGACTTGGGCGTTGCATATACAAACCCTGTACTACAGTATATTGCTGAGCGGGCTGTGAGCTCATCAGTGTATTATTCAAAACAGTTCCTCTGGCATTATTATTATCTGTGGAATAAGACTTTGAAATGAAATCTCAGTCGAGATTCCAACCCAAATCTCCTGCACTACACTCCAGGCAGAGTGTTAACCCGATTACACCACCATGGACCTCACCATGACTAGGTTTCACTTGCACGTCTGCTTGCCATGGTGAGTTTGTGGTCAACGTGTCGGTCTACTAACCCGAAGCTTGCAGGTTCGCTCCTGGCCGTGGTAAGTGATTTTTTTTAAAAGGCAGCAAAAATGTCGGCACCATGTCATACGATGTTGGCATGTCAAAGAACCCATTTGAATTCAGTAAGCCGTGTTCATAATGGCAAAATTAATCTCGGGTGGTTCCGCCAACACAAAGTTCCTCATTTCTCTACTAGAAAGCGCTATAGTGTTCAAGGAGCTTGATATCTAACCTCCTTGACTTTCATAGTGCTTCAAGGAACAACGAAATTCGACATGCAAGCTACCCTTTGTGTGTCAAATAACAAAGCTTTCACCCGGCACCCGAGGCCATACGATATTATTATTATTATTATTATTATTATTATTATTATTATTATTATTATTATTATATTACTTGCACGTCTTAGTCTAAAAGGGTATTTGGGAATGGCTTCCTGTACATCGTTTGAGATGACCGTGATCTCAGAAGGCGATACCAGTTGCTAAAGTCTGAATCTGACTTGAGATGACCATTCAAGGGGAGCTATTGTCTAAAGCGATGATGATGATGATTGTTGTTGAGTACAGCTTTATCTTATTGTCATTTAAGTCACCTATGTCAGGCATCGTCAAGCAGTCCTGTTCGAGAGCTTGCCAACCTGGCTGGCACACAGCTCTTAAGTAAGCCAGTCTGTGCCAGCAACTTCAGAGCTTTCACGCAACTTAATTAAATATTTTAAATATTTTAAATATATTTGGCCTCCGGCCCTGTGTAGCCAGAAATTTGTCTACTTAACTAGCAATAGTATCGGTTCTTCGAACGACCGACGTTTAGTACTTACCAGCCCAGTAGTTGTGTTATTACCTTTTTTCAATTAATTTCATAAATTGACTATGATTACCAAAATAGTAGTGATTTGATTGCGTCTTGTGACATTGGAGCGGAGGAGAGTGAATGACCCCCCTTAAATATAAACTGGTTCGTTAAATGAATTACCTAATTTAAGGCATGTGATATAAATGTTATATCTCCTAAAACAACCATCACCAAGACAATGACCTAGTTAGATTTTCTCAACATAGAAACACTGTAGCTATTTACATTCTGGAATCTTACAATTTCAATGAAAAATCTACGTTTTTAGCGCAATCTACGGTGCAATCGATAGAGATACGACAAAAATTCATGCGACTAAAATTTTAGAGCTTTACAGCTTGGATTAGCTGGCAAAGTTAGGAGGCTGTAGCTGACTATTAAGTGTGGGAAATAACCGTAAAACATGCGGAAGAGCGGTCAAATCAAAAAATCTGGTTCTGTCTAAGGTATTAGCTAACCGACTGAGATACGACAAAATATTATAAACAAAACGTTAGATCTCGCCAAATCCGACTGTTATGTTGTTGTAATTAGTTTATCAGGGATAGATTACCAAGGTTTAAGTTGCATCCACCAAAAATAGGGATTTAGTTTTTGGTTCTTCTTCTTCTTCCTCTTCGACTTTTCCCGTTCATGCGGGGTCGACGTTTCTGACAAGTCGTTTCCATTTTCCTCGGTCCCAAATAGTGTTTTCTGTTAACTGCTTCTCCCGGAGATCATCATGCACGCAGTCCATCCATCTTCTTCTAGGCCTGCCTCTTTCCCTTTTGCCTTCCACCTCTAGACCAAGCACTCGCCTTCCTACATAACTCTCATCCCTGCGCTTAATGTGGCCATACCAGAGCAAGCGTCTTTCTTGCACTTTTTTTGATATTTCAGTCACTTTTACGCTGCCTCGTATGAAGGTGTTTTTGATGTGATCGTGATGGTTCTAGGGCCTAAAAAAATGTGGCTTCCGGGGTATCTTGCGAACACCCACGTATTCCTTTTCATATCGAGGGGCTCAGAATGAGCTTTGTCTCGTCGTTCTACGTAAGTTTTGATACTTCACCTATTTTTGCATTATTTTGAGGGGGATTCCCCTATAGCTTCCTTTTCATGAAAGGTAAGGTAATAAGTTATATATATGTTTGGTGGTCTGTCTGTGATGTTTTACGTTGATACACTCAGCCGTACCGGAGTAATAAGTTATTATTATTATTATTATTAATAATAAGTACTGTTACGGTTAGGCAAAACCTAGTGGTAACAAGATATTTACATGCTGTATATCTCAATTTCTCTCCATAATGTCTCTGTGTTCCCTGAATGCAACATTTAATTTCTTCTTGAAAACTTTTAAACTGTTAGGAAAAGGTTCTAAGACTTCTTCAGGTAACACATTCCATGTTTGAATACCCCTGTTTATAAAAGAATCACTTAGCTAAGTTTGTTTATTGAATGATGGGCCTAATTTTGTATTCGTGATCTCTCCTACCCAAATAATCTGGCTCATGCATTCTGTTTCGCAACTCATTCCAGGCAGGCTCCCCTGTGTATGCTTTGTACATCTCCTGGAGTCTCCTTTTATGTCTTATGCTGTGTAGGGATTCCCAACCCAATGACTTTAACATGTCAGAGACACTGTCAGTTTAGGAGAATTTGCCAAGTACGAATCTTGTGCAGAAAGACAGAGAGACAGATATTTTATTTTGCGCGCATTCGTCATAAAACAGTCTGAAACGCGTAAATATCGCAAAATTCATTGAAGATTCAGAAAAAGAAAACAAACTTTCATTTTTATATGTAACCTATAGGGATGATTTAGGCTATTTGTGTGAGCTCGTTTGTTGTTTTTTTTTTTTTTTTTTTTTTTTTGTCGTGTAGCCTCCTGAGAGGCCGAGTGCAGGTCTTTCTCGTCGACGCCCGTGGGCTACCTGCGCGTCGGGATGAGAGATGGAATGGATGAAGATGAATGAAATTGGGCAAGGATGTGGAAGGAAGCCGCCGTGGCCTATCAGAAGGTACCGTCCCAGCATTTGCCTGGTGTTGAAAATGGGTAACAAAGAAAACCATTTCAAGGACGGCCGACGGTGGGGCTCGTACCCACGCGTCTACCGAGTCAGCAAAGAGCTTGGCCCCATGACCTAACCCTGCGCTTTAGCCAGCGTAGCCACTGCTGTCAGATAGTTCGTTTGGTAAATGGTATACAGAGGATCGCAGAAACACTCATGCCCTAGGCTGGAATCGAATCAGTAGCATATGCATCGCTCAGTTCCAAAGCTGCAAACTCTAGCCTTGAACTACGCCTGCCGGCTTCACGGAACTACGAGTCGTACATGATCTATAATCTGTAACTGCTAATTACCTCTACGAGCTAACTGGCGTGGTAATAATGAGCGGGGAGGAGTGTTGAGGAGTTTGCTCGTAGAAAGGCGATCACCACTATGCTGCCTTAAGTGCTGGAAAACCTGACTAACCCTGATCTGTGTCATTTCGATATTATTATTTTATATTAAATATGTATAGAATTATCGAATATATTAATTATAGGTCTATCACTGTAACGGGGACAACTGTCCCTTATCCAACTTTTCAGGACTATCCGCTTGCTATAGGAGTGGTGGTGTGATGTTGGTTGCAATTCCCTCAGATGTGTGAATGTTTATGGAAAATGCTTAGCGGAATTCAAGACAAGAATGAGATCTTAAGATTGCGATGCTGTTGAATTCAAGGGAACATTAGCGCCGTGCTCTTAACCATCTCCCATCCTTGGACCACAGCATCCTTTGAATCTTATTAGCCTTTCCAATGTCGCTGAATATATTTTGTATTTTGCCTGGGTGATCATTTATTTTAAGGAAAATTCCCCAAAAATGTCATGTTTTTACATTTTATTTTTGTTTGAAAATACATTTGAAAAGAGAAAAAGATACAAAATACGAAACACTTCAGGAAAACCATGGTTTTTACACTTCCTAAATTCATTCTGCAAAACGGTATTTTTTCTTGTTGAACAAAATTACACTGCTTCTATCACTTATAAATTCACAAAAAAAACAACAAAAACACACACAACATTATACAATGAAGAGTGAAGCTCACTGTTTTCAATATCAGAGGTGTTTCCTGTTCTGACAATCTTCAAAACACCCTACTGGATGAATATATGGCTTGCCCGTGCAGGTTTTGCAGAAATAGATTGTCTCCTTTCGTTGCTTTCTACTGGCACAAACAACACACCTAACAGAGCCCTTTTCCTTCTTCCCCATATAGTGAAGTTTTCCATTCAGTCTTTCATCCTCTGCTCCTTTCTGAGGTCTTCCTCGCTTCCTTGCAGGCATATCCCTCATTTTGCTCAGGCGATTTGCAACTAGTGACACCACCAAGGATTCACGATAAGCACGATGTGGCAGTGGTTTTCTCTGGTGTTGGATTTGCATTGACTTGTATAGAATGTAGGAGTTAATGATGCATACTTCTACTAACCAAAAGAAGAGTTTTCTCCACCAAACTAGTGTCCTATATTTAAACACAAATAGTGCTAAATGTTCCGGCATAACTCAACAAGATGACAGTGTTTCGCACCGGTGTGCTATTGGGCTCTTCAATTGGTTAAAGCACACCTCACCAAGACACTGTCTAGTGTACACTGGGAAGGCCATTGCAAGACGTATTTGATACATTTTATCCGCGTCACGAGCAAGCCAGTGCACTATGGGAGTCGAAACTCCATTCCAAAGCAATTATAACCTTACCTTGGCATTGAATATACAATTTTCATAAGAAAATATGCATTGTCCGTTGAGCCATAATATATTTCAACACAAATAGTGCTAAATGTTCCGGCATAACTCAACAAGATGACAGTGTTTCGCCCCGGTGTGCTATTGGGCTCTTCAGTTGGTTAAAGCACACCTCACCAAGACACTGTCTAGTGTACACTGGGAAGGCCATTGCAAGACGTATTTGATACATTTTATCCGCGTCACGAGCAAGCCAGTGCACTATGGGAGTCGAAACTCCATTCCAAAGCAATTATAACCTTACCTTGGCATTGAATATACAATTTTCAAAAGAAAATATGCATTGTCCGTTGAGCCATAATATATTTAAACACAAATAGTGCTAAATGTTCCGGCATAACTCAACAAGATGACAGTGTTTCGCCCCGGTGTGCTATTGGGCTCTTCAGTTGGTTAAAGCACACCTCACCAAGACACTGTCTAGTGCACACTGGGAAGGCCATTGCAAGACGTATTTGATACATTTTATCCGCGTCACGAGCAAGCCAGTGCCCTATGGGAGTCGAAACTCCATTCCAAAGCAATTATAACCTTACCTTGGCATTGAATATACAATTTTCATAAGAAAATATGCATTGTCCGTTGAGCCATAATATATTTAAACACAAATAGTGCTAAATGTTCCGGCATAACTCAACCAACTGAAGAGCCCAATAGCACACCGGGGCGAAACACTGTCATCTTGTTGAGTTATGCCGGAACATTTTGCACTATTTGTGTTTAAATATATTATGGCTCAACGGACAATGCATATTTTCTTATGAAAATTGTATATTCAATGCCAAGGTAAGGTTATAATTGCTTTGGAATGGAGTTTCGACTCCCATAGTGCACTGGCTTGCTCGTGACGCGGATAAAATGTATCAAATACGTCTTGCAATGGCCTTCCCAGTGTGCACTAGACAGTGTCTTGGTGAGGTGTGCTTTAACCAACTGAAGAGCCCAATAGCACACCGGGGCGAAACACTGTCATCTTGCTGAGTTATGCCGGAACATTTAGCACTATTTGTGTTTAAATATATTATGGCTCAACGGACAATGCATATTTTCTTATGAAAATTGTATAAACTAGTGTCCTGCGCATAAACTGGTAATTTGAAATCAAGTGATCACTTCGATCCACACCTCCCATTTTCTTTGTATAGTCATAAACAACTACTGGCTTCTCAGTTGGTGGCTTGCCAGGGATTTTACTTGGAGCGTCTAACATGCTGCCACCTCTATGTTTCGTACTCAACATCATTACAACCCTCGTGTCCTTCCATGCTAATCGCATAATATTTTCCTTCCTGTATGCTTTGACCTCTCCCTTCTTCATCTTTTTAGTTTCCTTGTTCTGCAGTTCTGTAGGCATCCCTTTCCTTGTAGGCATGATAGTGCCTGTAAGAGTGAAACCCATTTTACCTAACTCAGTTGCTAATTCAGGACTTGTGTAAACATTGAAGCCTCTGGGTGGCCGTTTAGTATATTTTACAAGTGACTGGCAGAGGCGTAAAACTACTTGAGAGGTTTTCAGCAAGTTACTTCCAGGAATAACAATGGACTTGCCGAAATATGGCAAAAACGAATACATATAGCCTGTCTCCCTGTCAGACAGGGCAAAAACCTTGTGGCCAAATTTCACAGGTTTGTTAGGATTATAAATTCTAAAGGAGACTACCCCCCTGAACTTGACAGTGCTCTCATCCACTGATACACTTTCAGAAGGTGTGTAGAATGTAGTACATCTTTCTGAAATATATTCTAGCAGTGGTCTTACTTTATGATCTCTGTGTTCTGTGTCACCATGGCCATGATCATGATTTAGATGCAAGCTCAGGAATATCAACATGAATTTGTTACAAGAGAAGACATCTCCAAAGAAAGGCATATATTTGTGCCCATCCTTTGCAAAATAAACCTTGAGATCAAATCTTGGATGCAGACCCATGTTTATAATCATGCCCAGAAAGGCCTCAACATCACTGTTTTCAATATGAGAAGCTTATTTCCATAAAATACCAAATCCAAAAAAATCGAAATTGAGATTATGATGGAAAACGTACGTTGGTAGAAAGCTCCATCATATGAAAGAAAAAGAAATTGCCAAACCGACCTAAATCCAAAACAAACAGGGCATTGAACATCTCGTTTGATGCCAATAAGTACCAAATCCTGTGGCCTGAATGTGCCAATACGTACCGTATCCGTGCAGCCTATGAGAGCCATTTCTTTTAGTACTGGATAATATTATCCATTGTCCAGTTCACAAGTTATTTACCATATTCTGTTCTTTAGACACAAACTACAATCATAATTACATAAGTTCAGCACTGCTAAGTTACTTTGCATAATTTTCATTGTTTTGTTCAATTTTAATTAACATTATTTAAATAAGCTATGACTTCACTGTAAATACCTTGAATCTAATTATTGCATAACTAAATACAATCAGTTTTCTCGAAGATTCTGATGACTGCAGTGAAATTTATGTCTTTCCGTTGCAAGTATTTAAGAGTTTCAGTGCCAAAAAGTACCAAATCCATAATTTTCTTTGAATATTTCCTAAACTGCAAAAGCCTAAACAGAAATACTTGGTATTACAATGCATTTATTCTATCTGAACATAATAAAAGTGCTCAAATGGATTTTCAGTTGAAATTTTACGCTCTGAGCGTTTATCCTCTCTCCTGTAAAATATTACTTTCTGGATTTGGTACCTTTGGGAAATAAGCTTCTCATATGTGTCCACTTCTGATACCTGGAATGTGGTGAAGTTTTTGTTGTCCTTTTCCTATCACCATATAGGTTAGTTTAATCTCGTATGTGTTGTATCATTTCACCATCAAAAATGTTAAAGTACTCTATTGGTGGTGTGTCGGAATCAGAATGACTTGGAAGATTTGTGGAATGATGAGTAGCAACATTGAAAGGCAATGTGTAAACAGGTCCAGGATCGTACTGAGAAACATCTCGGAATGCAGGCCTACCTTGGAGAACTGCATCATTAACACTCTCATCTTCATCAACTGCACTTTTACTTGATTCTATACCGTCTATCTCTTCAACACTGTCTTCAAAGTCACTGTAATCACTATCTGATTCCTCCAAATAACTTGCTATCGTAGCCACATTTTTGTCGTACGAGCCCGCCATTTCACTGTTTACATCGGCTTAAAGATGCATCAGCTGATACCGTCAAACTCAAGTATCTATCAAACTAATACTAGAAATAGTAAAAGAAATGATTCAAGTAGTCATTTCCGGTTCCGGGTTCATATACGTTATTTAATACCATACTGCCACCTGCCGTAATTATCTGTAAACTTATGACAGCTCGCGGAATATTCCGTAAACGACCCGCTGGAGCGGGAAACATGTTGCGGAAATATATCGTAAACGACACGCAACGAAAAAGTGTTGGCGAGGAATATTCCGGAAATGACACAGGAAGAGATAGGAGTGGTGGTGTGCATGTGTGTTACAATTCCCTCAGATGTGTGAATGTTTACGGTAAATGCTTAGCAGAATTCAAGACAAGAATGAGACTATAAGATTGCGATGCTGTTGAATTCAAGGGAACATTAGCGCCGTGCTCTTAACCAGAGACCTTAAGATTGCGATGCTGTTGAATTCAAGGGAACATTAACGCCGTGCTCTTAACCATCTCCCATCTTTGGACCACAGCATCCATTGAATCTTATTAGATGTGTTCTTTGAATATCCGTTCGCGCATCGTTCCCAGGAATTTACCTCCTCATTTTCCCTCCAGAATTAATTGTGGTAGACCTGCCAGTTTACTACTACTCCTAACCGACTGAATTTCCTGGAAAATCTTAATTCAACACCACAATTCGTGCCTTCCTTCTTCATTACGTCTTGTTGAATAAGCTGACCGGTGCGGCAGACAACATCAGACCAGGTTACGCTAACCACTGCCCGTTGCCTGCCATTGATTCTGTTCTTTCAATAGTTCCTCGTTTCAGCTAACCGACTAGCGTTACTATGCTCGTTAAACCGCAATGTCATGGGGCCAGACTATCTCCTGACTCGAGAGACGAGTGATTTCAACCGCACCGCCGATGTCCATGGAATGATTCCCGTGGATTCCCATTTCCAACCCCAGGTAAGAGCTAGGACCGGAACATTTAAATAGGTCAGGTTCAGGTCTCAGATATGAACGAATTTTTTGATCACTCAGTTGGCTAGTAACATAGCAACTCTCAGTGAGTTGGTACGATAGAGACTCTCTCAGTGAGCTAGTATCATAGCGACTCTCTCAGTGAACTAGTATCATAGCGACTCTCTCAGTGAGCTGGTACCACAGCGACTCTCTCAGTGAGCTGGAATCATAGCGACTCGCTCAGTGAGCTGGTACCATAGCGACTCTCTCAGTGAGATGGTACCATAGCGCCTCTCTCAGTGAGCTGGTACCATAGCGACTCTCTCAGTGAGCTGTTACCATAGCGCCTCTCTCAATGAGCTGGTAACATAGCGACTCTCCCAGTGAGCTGGTACCATAGGGACTCTCTCAGTGAGCTGGTATCATAGCGACACTCTTAGTGAGCTGGTATAATAAAGACACTAAGCGAGCTGGTATCATAGTGACTATTTCAGTGAGCTGGTATCATAGCGACTATCTCAGTGAGCTGGTATCATAGCGACACTAAGCGAGCTAGTATCATAGTGACTATTTCAGTGAGCTGGCATCATAGCGACTACCTCAGTGAGTTGGTATCATAGCGACACTAAGCGAGCTAGTATCATAGTGACTATCTCAGTGAGCTGGTATCACAGCGACTATCTCAGTGAGCTAGTATCATAGCGACACTAAGCGAGCTAGTATCATAGCGACTATCTCAGTGAGTTGCTATCATAGCGACTACATTAGTGAGCTGGTATCATAGCGACTATCTCAGTGAGCTGGTATCATAGCGACACAAAGCGAGCTAGTATCAGAGCGACTCTCTCAGTGAGCTGGTATCATAGCGAATTTCTTAGTGAACTAGTGTCATAGCGACTATCCCAGTGAGCTAGTATCAGAGAGACACTAAGCGAGCTAGTATCATAGCGACTATCTCAGTGAGCTGGTATCATAGTGACAATCTCAGTGAGTTGGTATCATAGCGACTACATTAGTGAGCTGGTATCATAGCGACTATGTCAGTGAGCTGGTATCATAGCGACACAAAGCGAGCTAGTATCAGAGCGACTCTCTCAGTGAGCTGGTATCATAGCGAATTTCTTAGTGAACTAGTATCATAGCGACTATCTCAGTGAGCTAGTATCAGAGCGACACTAAGCGAGCTAGTATCATAGCGACTATCTCAGTGAGCTGGTATCGTAGCGACACAAAGCGAACTAGTATCAGAGCGACTCTCTCAGTGAGCTGGTATCATAGCGAATTTCTTAGTGAACTAGTATCATAGCGACTATCTCAGTGAACTAGTATCATAGCGACACTATGTAAGGTAGTATCATAGGGACTATCAGTGAGCTGGTAATATAAGGACTATCTCAGTGAGCTAGTATCATAGCGAATATCTCAGTGAGCTGGTATCATAGCGACACTAAGAGAGCTAGTATCATAGCAACTATCGCAGTGAGCTGCTATCATAATGACTCTCTCAGTGAGCTGGTATAATAGCGATTATCTCAGTGAGCTGGTATCATAGCGACACAAAGCGAGCTAGTATCATAACGACTATATCAGTGAACTAGTATCATAGCGACACTAAGCGAGCTGGTATCATAGCAACCATCGCAGTGAGCTGGTATCATAACGACTCCCTCAGTGAGCTGGTATCATAGCGACTCTCTCAGTGAGCTGGTATCATAGCGACTCTCAGTGAGCTAGATTCATAGCGACACTAAGCGAGCTGGAATCATAGCGACTATCTTAGGTGGTTGGTAATATAGCGACTATCTCAGTGTGCTACTATCGTAGCGACTATCAGTGAGCTGGTATCAAAACGACTATCTCAGCGAGCTGGTATCATAGTGATTATCTCAGAGAGCTGGTATCATAACGGCTATCTCAGTGAGCTGGTATAATTGCGACTCTCAGTGAGCTGGTATCATAGCGACACTAAGTAAGCTGGTATCATAGCGAATATCAGTGAGCTGGTATCATAGCGACTATCTCAGTGAGCTACAATCATAGCGACACTAAGCGAGCTGGTATCATAGCAACTCTCAGTGAGCTGGTATCATAGCGCCTCTAAGTAAGCTGGTATCATAGCGACTCTCAGTGAGCTGGTATCATAGCGACTATCTCAGTGAGTTACTATCATAGCGACACTAAGCGAGCTGGTAACATAGCGACTATCCCAGTGAGCCAGTGTCATAGCGACTATCACAGTGAGCTAGTATCATAGCGACACTAAGCGAGCTGGTATCATAGCGACTAACTCTGAGTTAAAATCACATCGACACTCAGTGAGCTGGTATCATAGCCACTCTCAGTGAGCTAGTATCATACCAACACTCATTTAGCTGGTATCATAGCGACTCTCAGTGAGCTGGTATCATAGCGAATATCTCAGTGAACTAGTATCATAGCGACTCTCAGTGAGCTAATATCATAGCGACTATCTCAGTGAGCTAGTATCACAGCGACTCTCACTGAGTTCGTATAATAGCGACTATCTCAGTGAGCTAGTTTCATGGCAACTCTCTCAGTGAGCTAGTACCATAGCGACACTCAGTGAGCTGGTATCATAGCGACTCTCGGTGAGCTGTTACCATTGCGACTCTCTAAGTGAGCTGGTATCATAGTGCCTCTCAGTGAGCTAGTATCATAGCGAATATCTCATTGAGCTAGTGTCATAGCGACTCTCAGTGATCTGGTATCATAGCGACTATCTCAGTGAGCTAGTATCAAAGCAGCTCTCTCAGTGAGCTAGTACCATAGCGCCTCTCTCAGTGAGTTGGTATCATAGCGACTCTCAGTGAGCTGGTATCATAGCGACTGTCAGTGAGTTGGTACGATAGCGACTCTCAGTGAGCTGGTATCATAGTGACTCTCAGTGAGCTAGTATCCTAGCGATTATCAGAGAGTTGGTATCATAGCGACTATCTCAGTGAGTTGGTACCATAGTGACTCTCTCAATGAGCTGGTATCATAACGACTATCAGTGAGCTGGTATCGTATCGACTATCTCAGTGAGCTGGTATCATAACGACTATCTCAGTGAGCGGGTATCATAGCGACTATCTCATTGATCTGGTACCATAGCGACTCTCTCAGTGAGCTGGTATCATATCGACTATCAGTGAGCCGGTATCATAGCGACTATATCAATGAGCTGGTATAATAGCGACTATCTCAATGAGCTAGTATAATAACGACTATCTCAGTGAGCTGGTACCATAGCGACTATCTCATTGATCTGGAACAATAGCGACTCTCTCAGTGAGCTGGTATCATGACGACCATCAGTGGGCGGATATCATAGCGACTATCTCTGTGAGCTGGTATCATAGCGAATATCTCAGTGAGCTGGAATCATAGCGACCATCTCATTGATCTGGTACTATAGTGACTCTCTCAGTGAGCTGTTATCATAGCGACACTAAGCGAGCTAGTATCATGGCGACTATCAGTGAGCTGGTATCTTAGCGGCTATCATTGAGCTTGTATCAAAACGACTATCAGTTAGCTGGTATCATAGTGACACTAAGCGAGCTAGTATCATCGCGACTATCTCAGTGGGCTGGTATCATAGCGACTATCTCAATGAGCTGGCATCATAGTGACACTAAGCCACCTGGTATCATAGTGCCTATCTCGGTGAGCTGGTATCATAGCGACTCTCTCAATGGGCTGGTATCTGTAGGTAATATAAAGCGTTCTGGGGCAGGGGGTAATGGGCTAGATGGCCGCCGCGCGTAACTGTCCTATGTTATGCATATGGAGGGATCAGTCATAGCTGGGGCAGGGGCTAATGGGCACGATGGCTGCCACGCCCCGAGGTCTGGATGACGTCAGCGGGAGAGCTCAACTGTGTAACGTTGCTAAATGGAATATTTATTATTTATTTATTATTTATTTATTATTTTTTATAATTTTTTTATATATTTTTTATTTTTTATTTTTTATTTCTTTATTTTAATATTTATTTTTTATTTTTTTATTTTTCATTTATTGTGTCAAAGCACTAAACTGCAAGGTCATTAACCCTAAAATTCTCTAACCCAAAGAAACATAATTTAAACATTTAAATTCAATGAATGTACGATTTTCTTTTTACATTTTAGATTTTAAATTTGAATGAGGGAAGCGGCTAACTGGTAGCATGCTGAACTTCTATGCCTAAGGTCGCTGGTTCAAAGCCGGCCAAAGTCGATTATAATCTTTCATTTTCTTATATTTTACATTTTAAAATTTTAGGTTTGGATTTTTCATTTTACATTTTAGATTTTGCAAAAACGACTAAACTATAAGGTCATAGACATAACAGTTGTTTTTATTTTTGTTTTCTATTTTTATTTATTTAATAGTTTATTATTTTTTAGCACAGGGCCAATGCGCAAAATGGTCACTGCACGCGACCACTTACACATATGGCATGCTAACCTAACTTAACCAAACCTAACTTACCTTACCTAACCTATCCAAACCTAACCTAACCTAACTTTACCTAACCTAACCTAACTTAAAAGTGAGAGCAAAAAGTCAGAGCAAATGTTAAAAGCAAAAGGTGAGAGCAAATGTGAGTGCACAAATAATAAACTTAGTTATAACCTAACCTAACCTAACCTACCTTCACCTAACCTCACCTAACTTTACCTAACCTAACCTAACATAACCCACAAAAACCTCAACCCACAAAAACCTCATTTTAAGATTTAAATTAATACATGTAAGATATTCTTTTTTTACATTTTTGATTTTACAATTTTAGATTTTTTTCATTTTAGATTTTAGATTTTTAGATTTTGATTTTAGATTTTACATTTTAGATTTTTAGACTTTACATTTTAGATTTTGTATTGATTTTACATTTTTAGATTTTAGATTTTACATTTCAGTTTTTCCGAAAAGAGTAAACTACAAGGTCACATACCTAAACTAACCAAACCTCAGTTTACCTAACCAAACATGTCCTCACCTAACTCTACCTAACCTAACTTTACCTAACCTAACCTTTAAAGCTAGGCCAAAGGCTAATCAACACACCCAATGTATATAAGGGCACACCCAACTATCTTTATGCTAGCCTTATAGAGAGTAAGGTAAATCTAACACTTGAACTGTGACTACTGTACAAGATGTTCGCTACGCACAAACAGCTTAGGATTACGAAGTCAGTAAAGTTTTAAAAAGTAAAAGCTTTTTTTTTTCATTTTTTTGTTTACACATTTGTCAATTTTCCAATTTTTCATTTCCAGTTTTCAAAAATGTTAGTTTTAAGTTTTCGAATTTCATGATGTGGAAACATGGATTTTCCATTTTTGCTGTTTACACATTTGTCAATTTCACAATTTCCCGTTTACAGTTTTTAAAAATGTTAGTTTAAATTTTTTTCAATGTTTTCAATATGCAAACATGGATTTTCCAATTTTGTTGTTTACACGTTTTCGATTTAGTCCATGTACAAAGTTCATTTTGCATTAGGAGTGGGGAGAGGTGGGAAGTAATTAAAAATGTACAAGCAGTGTCCATACAATATTTTTTATATTAAATACATGTACACCATTTACACATAATACATTTTGTATAAATATATTTTTGTTATAAATTGCACAGTTGTTTTTATTTTGTTTTCTATTTTATTTATTATTGAGTATGCATACCATTTTTCTTTTTGTGTTTTTCTATTTTTGTAGTGCTATTGTTTTATTTCCTAAATTGTTTTGTTTTATGTATTTGCTATATACAGGCAGAGGATTTAGATATTTAAAACTTAACTCTTTAAGCATGGTCAATGATTGAGTAATGCCCATATGCATGTGTAGCTATACCATCAGCATCAATTATTCTTTTATCATCACCAGGACACAAAGCAATTTTGTTTAGTCTTATAGATGATATGTCATGTTGTTTAGAAGCGATAATGTTTATTGGTATTCTTTTTACATTGTTTTTCATGACACAATCCTTATAATCTTGAAAGCTTATACAATTTTTGTCAACACCTCTGCTAATACCTTTAATCTTATTGATTTATTTACCATTTATGTCTAAAGAGTACATTTTAGCTCTAAGTCCAACAAATGCTTTTATAATTTGTCCAAAAGCCTCGTCATTAAATTTCCCAAACGTTTTCTTGTTTGATGTGGAGTAACATATGAGATTAGTAGAATAATCTGATGTGTCCAGGTGTTCTAGGAAATCCAACTTGTCTTGATATACATCTTGGGTGTTAACCAAATAAATACATATACGTGAGTTTAAGATTGATCATTCCATAATAGGGTAGCAGGATATCATAATGGTGGGAATACATTAGAGTTTTTGAAATATACTGTATGCACATTCCAATATATTGAGCCCGTTAGAGGAGGTATTTCGGGTACCAACCGCCGAAAAGATGGCACTTCGAAAGACCCCGTCCGTCGAACCCAAACTCCTGAGGATCGGGTGCATTTCTTTGTGGGCAAGCTCAGCACGAGAGGCTTGATCCAGGGGATCTGGGTCATTGGGCACGGAAACAGTCATAGACGCCCCAAAGAAATACATCCAAATATCAAAGCTAGCAATAAAAGAGATCCAGTCATAAGTTAGATTCGTGAAAAATTTATTCAAGTAAGAACCCTAATCATTTCCGAGGGTCGAAATCGGCTAATCCGCTAATCTAAATACAATTATGCGTCATCCCTATTTTGACGTTAATGACCCTCGCGTAATTAACGCGTAGCAAATTTACAAACAAATGACTCGGCAGAAATTACATTTAACATCAAGCAAGTACTATCCCTAGGTTTGGATGGTACCACGTCCACATTTAAATTACATTTATAATTTTATCTAATGCCTATGTGAACGGAAGTATTACGACGAGATGCGTCGTAAAAAATGCTTATTACCAAAGCTAATGATAGCTTGACCACTGACTATAAAAAAACCATTGCTTGAACACTCTTACGTCTAATAAGGAAACAATGGGAATAAATGCACTAGGGAATAAAGTAAACAATCTCATACTAGCCTACCTTCGCGAATTGACATACTGTTTGTAGTCAATCGTCATCTCAGGCATGTAAGTTCCGTTGGCAAAGCGCAATTACAATTGCGTCTTACAAGCTTCAGATCACGCGGGCCGCAAATTACTGACTATCGGTCCCGTAGATCCAATGTCGTCGTTACAAGTAGTGTCAGCTCATTTAAAAGTCATCTCCCACAAGGAAATGGATTGAAGTCACGGTGTCGCTAACAATAAGCAAATGGTTGCAATATTATAGCTGAACATTATTTATAATAATTAATGACTCCGTTGGTTTAGGATAATTATGCTTCGATTTAGGTTGTGGGTTTAAATGTAGTTTAGTTGGTTGTATTAATGACACCAGTCGTAGGTTGCAATAGGTGATCTCACTGGAGATTCACTCAAACACCTTGACTTCAACAAGTCAGAAAATAACACAGGTTAGCGCGTCTTACACCAACTGCGCGCGGTACGTCGGTCGTCTGAGCATAGCTACAGAACGCCGGAATAAACTAAGGGTAAGGCGAACATTCATTCCGTTCTGCCAAATACCAAATAATGTGTTCACGGACACTACAATTACACTGGCTAGCCTAATTTATACAGAGCTGGGTCAATTAACGTGATATTTTAAACCTTACTACAACGCGCCAGGCGATCAAAGTCGTCGGCTAAAACATTTAAGGAATTCACATCGGCGTGCGTTCCACTACTTCATAACAATAACAGGTGTTGACAGCTCCCTAAGCTGCTCTCATAGCATGGTTATTAATACCTGTGACCTTCAAATTTCCTAGGCTCGTGACATAATGTAGCACACAAAAATTAGTCGTTCAATGTCGTCTCACATTTGTTTCTCGGGCAAACCGGTTCTCAGCTGGGCGCAAGCAAGCCTATCTGCGTCGCGTACAGCTCATTTAGCATAGCAAAGAGTAGTGCTTATGAAATGATCATTTTATAACCTGTAGGAGCACGAAATAAAGTCCTATAGTGCTTTACAGATTATTTTAACAATGTCTCATCACTCCCTTATGGTGTTTCCTGGGATTGCATTCCCTTTAAAAAGATATAACGTAGCATAATGTTCAAAGAGTAGTAATGTCAAGAGATAACACTCGTGCATTCTGACTGCACTGATCTGAAGATATGTCACTCGTTTTATGTACATGTAGGATATGATAAGTGTGGTTTGGCATTCTCCTCAACACAATAATTAAACATCTCACCACTGCAGTGACGTTTTAAATGATACGAGATTGGTTAGTTCATCCATCTAACAGTATATGAGTTCGTTCCTCTCGAACTACACGTGGTAAAATGTACTCACGAAAATTACAAATAAATGGTACAAAAAAGTTACGGCATCGGTCGGCCGGAAAATTATACGTGAATGGGCTCTCAAATAAATAAGGGACCTAACCCTGGGCTGTCCCCCTACTTTCACCAGATTTACATCTCTTGTAGTTGAAGATGTCCTTTACTCTGACGTAAAAATTCTCTGAAATACATGAATATTGCACCTGCCGTAAAATACACGGACTTGGGGTGTCTCACTGAAATATTGTCCCAGTACTAAAGAAATGAAGTACACACAATTCCTACCTAAGTGGTCAAATAACGTTGCGTTTCGGCTCAAAGTTACAATGCAATCACTACTACTACTACGACCTGGACAAACTTCTTACAATGTTTACATGACTCACGGTTACATGATGTGGTAGATCACCTTCCAGAACTCCCATTGCAAGGGGTTTAATGCCTACAAGTTTCCAAGCATTAATATACTGGGTAAGGCTATGGATTTTAGCCTGTCCTCGTGGTCATCAGTTGGTAAACTGTACATGGTTTGTACGTATTAGTGTCGGCTGGACAATTCCATGGTGTTGGCGTATTCCGTTGGAGTTACCCTCACATTGTAAATTACTCCTCCATCACCTTCTCACAGTATGGTTGTACAAATATCAGCACTGGTGCATAAGGTTAATCATAGTGATTGGAAAAATATATTCACTGATTCTAGTGTAAAATATAATGAAATGCTCACTGGCTCTAGTATTTGCAGGTTGTTCAAATACTCTGCTTTTCCTGCCACTGATTCTATTTTACCAGCACGTGGTAAATTAAACACTGATTTTACACGGTTTAAATCACACAGAATCTGGGTAATCACTGTTGCGTATAAGCTATAAATAGGTTTATCGTACTGCAATTGTACCGTAGCTCACACTGGGCTGCACGACGTCGTCGAATTAATAGTTCACTTTTATGAAAATAGAATGTTACCCTCGTCTGACTACAGACGGTCCTCGTGGTTGGCGAAAAACTCGCAGTTTTTGCACAATCAAAATTTTATATCCACGCAAACGTTGTACTGGCTTTACAGAGCTTAAAATATTATTGTGCGTTATTGAAACTGTTCAATTTAGCTCGTTGGCTGTAGATGAATGTCTTCCCAAATGTGGGGTATTCGTATGCTTACAATGGCCTTCGTCCATCAGACGGACAATCGACACAAGCGTCCAGCTTCAGCGGACTATCAAAACGGTGTGATGCGTGCATGGCACGCCTTCCTGATTCCAAGGAAGTAGTCTAGTCAAAGCAGTGACTACTTTCACAAGCCTCCGCATGTCTGCGGTGATAAATATCTTTACCAAAAATATATTAGCCATTCCCAAAAGGCGTAGAAAATGGCAAATTAATCAGAATTAATTATTTCAAGCTCCTGAGGTATGTGGCAAAAATAGTGAGTAATATATCTCTAGGAGGAAAATAATCTGTCCTCTCCGTAGTCAGAATAATGAATTGTTCATGAGGAAGCTTCAGGGTGTGTTCTGTAGAACTGACCATGTAAAGTCAATATGCTCACAAAGAAATATTTGATGCATGAGCCTGAGCGGGCTCATATCCCTCCGTTGTTTTAAATAAAAATGTGGGATACGCATTTTAATTTACCATCAAACCATTCTAGTGATCTTAATATCTCTTGCATCGTAGCCTCCTGTTCCAATAGAGGGTTTAAATTCCATCATCGGTGAGTCGCTCGTCGTTCGCCAGTCGTCGAAAAAAATTCAGCACTCTCATCGGACTTAACTGTTCCTCGAGCAAGTCACCAAATCCTTCTCCATCCGGATTTTGGAGTCGACGTTCTTTGCGTCCTGTTCGGGTCCTGCCATCTTGAAATCTGTCCCACTCATCCTCTGCCCTGGTTATTAATAATCCAACGTCAGGCGTAGGACTTCTCTTTCGTTGCTCATGGGCTTTTACTTTTCCCTTAGGTTCCCTCGGACCACGGTCTCGGCGGTAACCTCCACTGTACCGGTAGTCACGGCAAATACTGCCCGACTGCCTATTCAGTGGGTTGTCGTGACGATTTCTATCATCCCTAAGATCATCGTTACCGACGCGATTTTCTGCTCGACGTCCCCAGTATCTACGATCATTCTGTCGCTGTGGTCTCTCATATGGTCGGTTATTCCAAGGTCTCCTATCAGGTCCTGTTTCATTCCTTCTGTAGGGTTCCGAAATAACTTGAGTTGGTTTCGTGTCTGTGAGACTTTATCAATCGTCGTGACGTTAACCTGACGATTTTCTCCCCTCGATCTATGGTTCGAGAACTGATCGTTTGTGCTATCGATCCTGCGGAGAATTGAATCACATTCGATGAATGTTGTGGCATTCGCGGCTATTAACGTACGCTGGACGTCCGCCGGATACTGCTTCGTTATCGTCTGGATTAATTCGGGCTCGGATAACGGTGGTTGGAGCCACCTCAGTTTAGATAACTGAGTCGCGAAATAATTGGCATACTTCGACGGTTGGTTGGTGCTATATCGCTTCGTGTACATATTTGCACGGATGTTTTGTTGGACATCTCCGCTCCAGTACGTCCGAAGTAACGCTTCTCTGAAGTCCTGATACCCACTGAAAGCGTACCTGAAGGCACGATACCAGGTACTTACTTGACCTGTAAGTAGACGATCTATGACTCGCAGTTCTCTCTCAGGAGTCACATCGTGTCTCGAAGGTATGATTCCACATTCTGCAGGAACTCTACAGGAGTTACACTGCTTCCAGTTCCAGAGAACTCTGCAGGTTGCTCATCCTTCTGCCTTATAACCATATCATTCGTTCCCGGGTTAACCTGTCTCATGGGTATGAAACTTGGCGCATTAAAATTTAATGGAGCAGGTGGATTAGACTGCATGCCTTCGCTGTGTATAACAGTCGGTTGCGCTTGAGCGGTTGCGTGCGGTGTGTTAGAATTCACGCTCGAAATCTCAATGTTTGGCAAGTTCCGATCGCAGTTAGCTGTGTTAGGAGTGCTCTGCTGCTGAGCTCCTACCATAGCTTTGAGTCGCTCCTCCACTTCTGCAATAGCGGGTGCATCTAATGCCTGCAGTGTTAAATCACTGATCTGCTGGAGTCTGTGTATCTCGCCTCGTAGTTTGGTGTCTACGTCGCGAACTGCTAATCTCACATTACTGCTGAGCTTAACGTGTTCTGTTATCACGAACTTCTCTAGTCTATGTCGCAAGAAATCTACGTCATCCTTGACATCCTTTACGATGACATCAAAGTAGGTCTTCTGCTTCTCCACTTCCCTGTGTACGGTGTCGATGTATATCGCTATCTCTTCCCTGAGGGTAGCTACATCTCCAGACACGGTCTGTCCGGTAGTGTCCAGTTGATCTAACCGGTCTTGTACCTCTGTACGGTTTGTCGCAAGGTTGGTAGTTAGTGTATTGATCTGCTCATTAATTTATTCGTGGTGCCTCAACATGTCCACACGAACTGATGCTAAACCTGTCAATAGGTTAGCATTGGACTCAGCCCTTTGAGTTTCCAGATCGGTTCTCACCTGTTTGAGCTCTGTGTTAAGGTTAGTGAGAGTGGTAGTGTTGGTTTCAACATCCCTCCTAACTGCTACTAAAGTGACTGTATTAGCACCAACATTTAATCTGATGCGGTCAATGTCCTCGCGCCCCTCGATCAATGTTGCAGTGTTTGCCAATAAGTTAGTGTTTGTTGTGTTGAGAGTTTCGGCATTGTTGCCTAGCTCTCCCCTAACATCATTGAGTGTGACATTAGAAGCCTCAACTTCGCCTCTAATCACATTTATGTCACCTCTTACATCCCCTAGGTCATTGCGAACTGTGCCTAGGTCACCTCTGACATCCCCTAGGACATTGCTAACTGTGCCTAGGTCTTCCCTGACTGTGCCTAGGTCACCTCTAACTGTGCCTAGGTCTTCCCTTACTTGGTTCAGGGACGCAGTATTGTTTTCTAGGTCACCTCTCACTCCACCTAAATCACCTCTTATCTGGGCAAATGATGCATTAATGTTCGTCATTATCCCATCTAGGACTCGTCTCAACGACTTCTCATCAATCATTATACTTGAGAGAAAAGAGAGGGAATTACCTCCGGAATACAACCACTACACCAATATAGGAAAGTTTGCCCAAGCCGAAAGCCTTCCTGTGAATAAACTTCACGAACTACTGCTGGACTCAACGCAGAAAAACAAGTTACGTTACACGGTAAAAATACCAACAAGCAAAAACACGGTACATTTACTGAGGATAGAGCATTAACAAGTCAAATACCTAATGAATCTTATACACAATTTGCTCTACCCCCCTGGTCTGACATCAAGGATTGCCAGGTGGCTATCGAAACAGCTGTACGACTTCTCCATTCGTACCAGTCCAGTTCAACTGCCTATAAACATGACATTAATCGATCCTCACAAAAACAGGAAACAGATGTTTTCCGTCCTAAAATTGGCCACACCGGTTGGTAGCCATTTAAAGTATAGTGTATGAGCCCGTTAAAGGAGGTATTTCGGGTACCATCCTCCGAAAAGATGGCACTTCGATAGACCCCGTCCGTCGAACCCAAACTCCTGAGGATCGGGTGCATTTCTTTGTGGGCTAGCTCAGCACGAGAGGCTTGATCGAGGGGATCTGGGTCATTGGGCACGGAAACAGTCATAGACGCCCCAAAGAAATACATCCAAATAACAGAGCTAGCAATAAAAGAGATCCAGTCGTAAGTTAGATTCGTGAATAATTTATACAAGTAAGACCCTAATCATTTCCGAGGGTCGAAATCGGCTAATCCGCTAATCTAAATACAATTATGAGTCATCCCTATTTTGACGTTAATGACACCCGCGAAATCTTAGTTACATGAAAAGAATAGCAGAGCAAACTAGGCGCGTGGTACAAAAAGAATTAACGCGTAGCAAATTTACAAACAAATTACTTCGCAGAATTTACATTTAACATCTAGCAAGTACTATCCCTAGGTTAGGATGTTACCACGTTCACATTTAAATTGCATTTATAATTTTATCTAATGCCTATGTGAACGAAAGTATTTCGACGAGATGCGTCGTAAACAAATGCTTATTACCAAAGCTAATGATAGTTTGACCACTGACTATAAAAAAAAACATTGCATGAACACTCTTACGTCTAATAAGGAAACAATGGGAATAAATGCACTAGGGAATAAAGTAAACAATCTCATACTAGCCTACCTTCGCGAATTGACATACTGTTTGTAGTCAATCGTCATCTCAGGCATGTAAGTTACGTTGGCAAAGCGCAATTACAATTGCATCTTACAAGCTTCAGATCACGCGGGCCGCAAATTACTGACTATCGGTCCCGTAGATCCAATGTCGTCGTTACAAGTAGTGTTAGCTCATTTAAAAGTCATCTCCCACAAGGAAATGGATTGAAGTCACGGTGTCGCTAACAACAAGCAAATAGTTGCAAAATTATAGCTGTAAATTATTTATTCTAATTAATTAATCCGTTGGTTTAGGATAATTATACTTTGATTTAGGTTGTGGGTTTAAAGGTAGTTTAGTTGGTTGTATTAATGACACCAGTCGTAGGCTGCAATAGGTGATCTCACTGGAGATTCACTCAAATACCTTGACTTCAACAAGTAGACAATAAAACAGGTTAGCGCGTCTTACACCAACTGCGCGCGGTACGTCGGTCGTCTGAGCATAGTTCCAGAACGCCGGAATAAACCAAGGGTAAGGCGAACATTCATTCCGTTCTGCCAAATACCAAATAATGTGTTCGTGGACACAACAATTACACTGGCTATACTAATTTATACAGAGCTGGATCAATTAGCGTGATATTTTAAACCTTACTACAACGCGCCAGGCGATCAAAGTCGTCGGCTAAAACATTTAAGGAATTCGCATCGGCGTGCGTTCCACTACTTCATAACAATAACAGGTGTTGACAGCTCCCTAAGCTGCTCTCATAGCATGGTTGTTAATACCTGTGACCTTCAAATTTCCTAGGATCATGACATAATGTAGCACACAAAAAGTAGTCGTTCAATGTCGTCTCACATTTGTTTCTCGGGCAAACCGGTTCTCAGCTGGGCGCAAACAAGCCTATCTGCGTCACGTGCAGCTCATTTAGCATAGCAAAGAGTAGTGCTTATGAAATGATCATTTTATAACCTGTAGGAGCACGAAATAAAGTCCTATAGTGCTCTACAGATTATCTTAACAATGTCTCATCACTCCCTAATGGTGTTTCCTGGGATTGCATTCCCTTTAAAAAGATATAACGTAGCATAATGTTCAAAGAGTAGTAATGTCAAGAGATAACACTCGTGCATTCTGACTGCACTGATCTGAAGATATGTCACTCGTTCTATGTACATGTAGGATTTGATAAGTGTGGTTTGGCATTCCCCACAACACAAAAATTATACATCTCATCTCTGCTGTGACGTTTTAAATGATACGAGATTGGTTAGTTCATCCATCTAACAGTATATGAGTTCTTTCCTCTTGAACTACAGATGGTAAAATGTACTCACGAAAATGAAAAATAAATAGTACAAAAATGTTACGGCATCGGTCGGCCGAAAAGTGATACGTGAATGGGCTCTCAAATGAAGAAGGGACCTAACTATGGGCTGTCCCCCTACTTTCACCAGATCTACATCTCTTGTACTTGAAGATGTCCTTTACTCTGACATAAAAATTCTCTGATATACATGAATATTGCACCTGCCGTAAAATACACGGACTTGGGGTGTCTCTCTGAAATATTGTCCCAGTACTAAAGAAATAAAGTACACACGAATCCTATCTAAGTGGTCAAATATCGTTGTGTTTCGGCTCAAAGTTACAATGCAATCACTACTACTACTACGACCTGGACAAACTTCTTACAATGTTTACATGACTCACGGTTACATGATGTGGTAGATCACCTTCCAGAACTGCCATTGCAAGGGGTTTAATGCCTTCAAGTTTCCAAGCATTAATATACTGGGTAAGGCTATGGATTTTAGCCTGTCCTCGTGGTCGTCAGTTGGTAAACTGTACATGGTTTGTACGTATTAGTGTCGGCTGGACAATTCCATGGTGTTGGCGTATTCCGTTGGAGTTACCCTCACATGGTAAAATACTCCTCCATCATCTTCTCACAGTATGGTTGTAGAAATATCAGCACGTGGTGCATAACGTTAATCATCGTGATTGGAGAAATATATTCACTGATTCTAGTGTAAAATATAATGAAATGCTCACTGGCTCTAGTATTTGCAGGTTGTTCAAATACTCTGCTTTTCCTGCCACAGATTCTATTTTACCAGCACGTGGTAAATCAAACACTGATTTTACAAGGTTTAAATCACACAGAATCTGGGTAATCACTGTTGCGTATAAGCGATAAATAGGTTTATCGTACTGCAATTGTACCGTAGTACACACTGGGCTACACGACGTTGTCGTCGACTTAATATTTCACTTTTATGAAAATAGAAAGTTACCCTCGTCTGACTACAGACGGTCCTCGTGGTTGGCGAAAAAAATCGCAGTTTTTGCACAATCAAAATTTTATATTCACACAAACGTTGCATTGGCTTTACTGAGCCTAAAGTATTACTGTGCGTTATTGAAACTGTTCAATTTAGCTCGATGGCTGTAGATAAATATCTTCCCGAATGTGGGGTCTTCGTATGCCTACAATGGCCTTCGTCTATCAGACGGACAATCGACACAAGCGTCCAGCTTCAGCGGACTATCAAAACGGTGTGATGCGTGCATGGCACGGCTTCCTGATTCCAAGGAATTAGTCTAGTCAAATCAGTGACTACTTTCATAAGCCTCCGCATGTCTGCGGTGATAAATACCTTTACCAAAAATGTATTAGCCATTCCCAAATGGCGTAGAAAATGGCAAATTAAGCAGAATTAAATATTTCAAACTCCTGAGATATATGGCATAAAATTAGTGAGTAATATATCTCTAGGAGGAAAATAAGCTGTCCTCTCCATAGTCAAAATAATGAATTGTTCATGAGGAAGCTTCAGGGTGTGTTCTGTAGAACTGAGCATGTAAAGTCAATATGCTCTCAAATAAATATTTATGCATGAGCCTGGGCGGGCTCAATATATAGGCTTATTGAATACAATGTTACGTTCAGCCATGTGGAAAGCAGCTAGGTTAGGACCATAAATTGTTCTATCCATAAATGTAGGCTTTGCTATTAGCTTTCCTGCCTTTTTGCTGTCAGTCACAAGACGTATGTCTATTCATTTACGAATATTTTCCATTATTTTTCCAAAAATGGCATTGTTAAATAATTTGTACAGATTTTTCTCAAAATCTTTTTTGGCTTGTTTTCGAATCAACGTATGCCTGTAGCCAAGGTCTTTGTTTAAACTTTAACACACGATGATTTTTTATAAATTTTAGTCCATGAACTAAAGCCTGTTGAAGTGTCATGTAATAAACAACATACCGCTTTCGATTTCCAAGATGAGGAATTAGTTTTTTCACAGACGAATCCTTAGGTTGTGTACACTCCGGTAGGAAAGGTAAATCGTTGTGTAGATCATGAAGGTCAGATGGGTAATCAACATCAACGTCTAGAATGTATCCCACAGGACCGTCTTCCTTTAGTTTTTCTAGATCAACAGTATCTGGAGAATCCCACTGAAATCCGCCATAAGGAAGAGGGTGGCACAACCCGTATTGGTTGTTGGCATCATCATAGCTAATAAACTGCGATGGTTTCTCAGAATCGTAGGTTTCCATGTATTTATTGTTAGCTACAGCATACCGATGAGACACCTGGCATATGCCTCCACGTATTCCAGACTCGATTAGAAGAATCTGATCGTAATCCTGTAGCAATTCCAGTTCAATTCCTGGGTAAAGGAGCATTGCCTCGAAACTTAAACCAGGCGAAGTAAAAAAAAAGTGTGCAGCATCCACTCGGTGTGTTTCTAGTGTTTTGTTTCTGAACGTTTCAAAGCTGTCTGCAAGAAGGAGTACATCTGAAGTTAGGTAGAGGTCACTATATTCCCCTAGAGTTTTAATGTTGAACTGATTCCACATATTTTTGGCATGTTCATAGTCTTCTTGACTAACATCTTCTTGACTTAATTTGCTAAAGAATACCTCTTTTGGAGGTAAACACGTTCCACTTAACTTTTCCCATGAATCAACGTAATCATAAAATACCCCTTTACGAGTCATGAGCGTTGCATTTTCTTTTCCAAAGTACTTGTCTGTTTCAGGGTATGATGTTAAGTTGGAAACTAAGTTTTCCAAACTACTCGGCATTAATCGAAACGTGTCCACGAATCGAAGCTTAACATTTCCTACATATTTGGTAAAGGAAATATACTTACCTTTGGAGTTAGCGATAACATCCACTCTCTCACTAGTACATCCCAATTGCTTTACCATGAAATTTGCATCGTAGCCACTCTTACTATGTAGAAATACAGGAACGGGGTTTCGTGTTTTACACCTCAAATTGCAGTTATTATGAGCACTTCCACGGTATTCCCCTGTAATATGGCAATGGTCTCGAACTTTCCAGTCCTGTTGGGTAAATGGTTTTTGACACAAATAACAGGTTTCAGAACATTGGAACTCTGCTTCTTGATCCTCAGTTAAAGCCTTTGGAACATTTAAGCTGTAAAGGCGATCGATTTCATTAGCTATTGAGATCAAACTGTCATTAAACTTTTTTGCAGCGTCAGGTCCTCGATAAATAACAGGTGGGCTTGGAAGGTTTGTCTTTATGTGTTCCACAGCTGCCAAAGCTCAAAGGAACATGACGCTGGTATGGGACTGTATAACTTGCTTCAGGATTGGGTAGACATGTTTGATATTGTAAGAGTATACTTTCGAAATCTGCATAGATAACTTAAGGTATTCTCAGCATTTTTTCCACATTTAAGAATTTGACAATGCGGTTTTAATAGGTATTTCAACCCTAGCAATGTCATGCTGGACACACAAAGCTCTATGTTCTTTTAATTTTTCCATTCCTTGTTGCCCATATTGAGTATCAAAGTGAATAAAACACCGTTTACACGTACATATCTTATGTTCATAGCGGGTAATCTGATGTCTTACTAGTTTATCAAAATCTTTGATAAAGACGTAGTGGGTCTGTCCAGATGATGAACATAGCAGAAGGAGGTCACGATGGTCATGCAGCTCTTGATCCACAACCTTTAGAGGGAACAGTTTATTGTCTTGTTCCAAACAAAATACATTAATGGATATATCGTTGGCTTTTTCAATTTTGGGGATATCAGCTAGCGATGTAGGAAATGATATCACTGAAATATCATACTTGTTTTCCAGATCCTTGTATTTACTAACGCGTTTAGCATCAGTTTTAAACAGTTTTGCTAAAATGGCATACATAAAACACCTCTCGTCCTTAAAGTTTTGAGGATTAATGCAGGCTTTTCTTGCTAGTATAGTTGCTGGTAATGGAATATATGTGCTTCCACGCAAGGGATCGTACTTAATTATTTTCAATCTTACTCCTTCCACTGCTAACAAAGCCCAATTACTGCCTTTTAGCTCAGATTCTTCCATTTCAATAGTTATCTTTGTAAATTGTGTTTCCAAGAAACTACTTAAGTCTGTTTCCAAAAATAGGGCCAGATTTCGTGTTTTAAAAGCACGACCTGTAATTTCATTGGTTGATGTATGAATGAATCTACATTCAGCCACAAGATTAACTTTGATCGACTTGTGCATTGCTAGTTCTTTCTGCATAGCTTGTATTATTTGCTGTTTGGACTCTTTAAGGTATGAATTTAAATCGTTACACGTATCACAACGTATGAAATAGGATTTAAGTCGACCTTCAAAAGATGTCTCATATTCAATAAGTCAATTTTTGTCATGGACCAATGAGAGTAGGTAACGTTTTTTAGGCTCTGCGTTTTGTCTTTTAGCTGCCGACACAACATTACAACATTCTTCATGACGAAGGGCGTTGTAAACATTGTTGAATTTCCTGCCACACGTTTTATACTCATGAAATTCCCCACAAGATACATCATGACGCTTCCTATGATAGTCTCGAAGGAAAGTTTTTCCACACTGTTTGCACATATAGCTAGGCATAGTTTCTTCCATCATGAATGTTGAGTTCTAAAAACAGCTGCTTACTGCGTATCACAGGGCTAGAGTTTGGTCGGTGAGACGGTATTTCACGATGTGAGCACCTTGAGAAGTAGTAGTCAACTGGTAATATTCTTGCTAAGGGTCCTATAATACCCTAGTCAACACCAACAGCTCTTTACAGCGTATGACAAGGCTGGAGGCTGGTTGTTTCGACGGTCATTCACAATGTGAACACCGTAACATGTAGTAATAAACTGATTATATTCTTGATAAGGGTTTTCTAATATACCGTAGTCAAGACCAACAGCTACTTACTGTGTAGTATAAGGCTGTACAATGGTTGTTTCAACAGTCTTTCACGATGTGAACACCGTGAGAGATAGTAGTCAACTGGTAATATTCTTGCTAAGGGTCCTATAATACCCTAGTCAACACCAACAGCTCTTTACAGCGTATGCCAAGGCTGGAGACTGGTTGTTTCGACGGTCATTCACAATGTCAACACTGTAACAAGTAGTAATAAACTGATTATATTCTTGCTAATGGTTCTATAATATGTCATGGTCAAGATGACCAGCTACTTACTGTGTAGTACAAGGCTGTACAATGATTGTTTCGACGGTCTTTCACCATATGAACACCGTGAGAGATAATAGTCAACTGGTGATATTCATGCTAAGCGTCCTATAATATACCCCTAGTTAAGGGTAACAGCTGCTTACTGCTTATGACAAGGCTGTACACTTGTCGGTGAGACAGTCTTTCACAATGTGAACACTGTAAAAGGTCGTAGTCAACTCAAAATATTCTTACACCCTACTCAAGGTTATCAGGTACTTCCTGCATATCAAAAGGCTGTACACTCATGGTTAAACACTCTTTTCTTGCTAAGGACCCCCCTATAATCCCTACACAAGGCTAAACACGTTAGTTCTGATCACTTAGTAGTTAATTGTATATTCAATTTATATACAAAGCTTATACAAGCACGTTTTTCACGCGGTAAAACTATATTAAATACCCGCATGCGACACGCAAAGTATGTTTCCGCTATCTAGCGGTGACTATGAGAACTACCTGAACGACCAGCATTCTACATAGCGCTCTATATCAACACTCACTCACTGAACGACTAGCATGCTATCTAGCGGTCGATATCAATACTGACTCAACTACCAGCATGCTACATGGCTTTTTTTTTATCGCTTTTTTGTCTTTTTTGTTGGCTTTTGTTGGCCTTTGTTGGCTTTTTGTTGGCTTTTGTATTAGCTCTCTCATATTTGCTCGTGCTTGTTGGCTTATTTGGTCTTGGAAAGTATGTCAGCCATTTTTATGGCAGCATAATGCTTACAGCCATGTTTGAAAGCAACAACAACAACACACAAAATTCCATAAAATCCAAAGTACTCTAAGGTTTATCAATGACTCTCAACTCTTACACCTACCTCTATCCCATGCCTGGTCAAAAATAGTGTATTTTTCAAATTATTCCAAAAAATATTTGGAAAGTAGGCTATATCATTAAACTAAAAAGACATATGTTAACTCCAACACCTACCTCTATACCACCCTCAGTCCAAAAATAGTGTTTTTTCACATTTTCCAAAACATATTTACATAATGGGTTATATTTCCAAAATTAGAAAGTTTACAAAAATGATTGTTTGACATAAATGAATGGCCTTTGCCTCCTCTACCGCTATACCAAATCCCAGGTCTCTAGGACAAAACGAAATTAATATTTTGAAAATGGGATATATTTCCAAAATTAAGAATGTTACAAAAAGGTTTGTTTGACATAAATCAATGGTCTTAACCCCCTTTACCTGTAAACCAAGGCTCAGGTCTCTAGGACAAACAAATAAAATTTTGAAAATGGGCTATATTTCCAAAATTAGGAATTTTACAAAAGAGTTTGTCTGACGTAAATCAATGGTCTTTACCCCCTCTACCCCCACACTAAGTTTCAGGTCTCTAGGAGAAAACAAAATTAATTTTGAAAATAGGCTATATTTCCAAAATTAGGAATTGTACAAAAAATTTGTTGGACGTAAATCAATGTTCTTTACCCCCCCCCCCCCCCTTCTACCTGTAAACCAAGTCTCAGGTCTCTAGGGAAAAAAATTGAAAATGGGCTATATTTCCAAAATTAGGAATTCTACAAAAATGATTGTTTAACATAAATGAAAGGTCTCTATCTCCTATACCAGTAAACCATCCCAGGTCTGTAGGACAAAGAAGAAAAAGTTCAATTGGGAAAGTAGGCGATTTTTCATAAAACCAAACATTCTAAAAAGTATACTATGGGATTAAAAGAAAGGTCTCTATGTCCTTTATTTTTATAATAAAACTTTTTTTTACGTTCAATTTTGAAATTTTTATATTTTGGAAACTAAAGAGTTTACAAAAAATTTTGTTTGACATAAATTAAAGGTCCTTATCCCCTCTACCTCCATACCCAATGCCATGTCTCAACGAGAAGAAATAACAGCAGGAGGCTACTAGGAGTTCTATTACACTTGGCGTGGCCGCCATGTTTTTTTTGGGCACAGAAATGCATTGTTTTACAGAAGAAGGTGTTTTTTATTGAAGATAAGAGAATTTTAAATGATTGTAATTTGCTTCACCACCATGTTCGTTTTGTACTTAACAGGGTAATGTAGGTACATTAGTGAACTAGTAGTTGTGTCCTTTATCACCGTACAATATTTCAGGATGATATCAGTAATAGGTTCGGAGATATAGAATGCCGGGGAAATATTTCGCACAGCCGCCAAGTTGGATTGGTGAGACAAAATCAGCGGCGGCTGGTGGTCTTAGAGCTTGGAAGGGCACACAAAATAAATTATCATGCACAGTAAAAATTACTAGCTAGCACGCAAGGTGTTTGCCAATATCCATTAAATTGTGTCTCATTAGGGAAAATGTTATGTTCTACATTTAATATAATTTAAATGACCCTCTAAATCGCTAGTTAATTCCAAATTTATAATAGCCTATCACTAAGACATTTGTCAAAAACTCTAGACCTAGATGAAAAACAAAATTATTAATTGGTAACACTTATCACAGAGCTCCAAAAGAGACCTCTTTACATAACCTTTTCTTTTTATTTATTTATTTATTTATTTTAACAGCATGTTCCATTATAATGAAAGTAATACTACACGCTATGTTTACAAAATGTTTACAATTTTAATAACATATATTTACATTATCCATTATTGTTCTATGGCTATTTGTTTGGTGATATATTGTTCTAGGAACTGTCTATATCTATTAACTTGTTGTTTTTATGAGCTACTCCAATATTATGAATCTGTTCAACTACTTGACATTCTTTCTAAATCTATTAAATTAAAATATAAAATTAATTATATAGTGCTTCATTAGCTTAATTTTTCGAACGTCCTTTTCCCATGTTTATTTACCATATTGTCCTTAAACAACTGTCTTTCTTTTTCCAGTTTCACGCATGTAAGTAATAAATGATCAACTGTTTGTTCTTCATTGCCACACGCACACAATGGACTGTATTTTAATTTGAAACGAAAAATATACGAATTTATCTTACCATGTCCTGTTAAAAAGTAGTTACATTGCTAGTTAATGGGAAGTTTATTTTTAACCTATCCTTGACACTAGGTATGAATGATATTGTCACTGCACCTTTAAAGTATTCTTCCATTCTTTTTCGTTTTACGTAAAGGTACCATTTGGCTGCACACGACAGAGACAAGCGACCGAGACAGGTCGCTTTCGATCTGCTCCCCATTCAACCATATGAAGTACATTTGAGAGCGCGAGACGGAGACAGGCGACACAGATCGGCGATCGAGTTGAACCGTAGGAGACCGCTCTCAGAGCAGTAGTGTCCCGCGACAAACGGACGCAGCACATGTTTTATGAAGTGAGAAAATGTCGGAAATAAAATATATTTAATCAAACAGCTTACGATTTAATCTAAAGTAACTCCTGAACCTTTCTTCCAAAAAGATAAATGATTCTTTATTGACAAACAGAGAGATCCTTCTTCGCATCTGGTTTTGAATTTTGAACTCATAGGTTTTCTTGGTTTCTTTCGCAACAAATATCGTAGCAACACATCATCGTCTTCTTCCTCTTCGAACAACCTTATCATTAAAATATATTTTGTAACCATTTTTCAAAGAATATGAGCACGCATTACCCAATAATATAAAGGCCTGCACGGATGCGGATATCCGCGAATAAACCCGAATGTTACCGTGAGCATCATTTCACCAATATGGCTAAACTATCTATTAAAATAAAACAAGGTGAATATTCGATAGAGCGTGAAACAAAGCTCAAGTCAACGATATGGGAGACATTTTGGTTACTTTTTCAATGGAAACGAAAATGTTAACGATATATTAGGATGTTTTACCTGTAAAAAAAGTGTATTCACACTTAGGACACAAATCAGGCACATCAAACTTACTGAGGCACAAGTGCAAAAGTAGCCAAAGAAATTTAGCCAGTTTTTTGTCTAAACCGGAGGTCAAGAAACCAGAAGTGTCATCCAACTTGAAGTTCCTTGCAATAAAGCAAATTGTCAGGAACGACTTTGTCCTCAAATGTCTAAATATGTTGGTTTAACACTTTACGCTTTATCTAATAAATTAAAAATAATATTGAAATATCAGTGGATTTGGATCAACGTCATGCGGTTGCGGGGCGGATGCGGATAACAGTTGTGCGGATGCGGATAACAGTCGTGCGGATGCTGATAACGATTGTTTATCCGCGCAGGGCTCTACCAATAAACATCTAATGTATGTCTAGGCGTGTCGTCATCACGGTCGTCATCAAATTACGTGAACGGCGACACATTGACTTGTCTCCGTCTCTCTTCGCTGTCGTCTGTCTCGGTCGCTTGTCTCTGTCGTGTGCAGCCAAATGGTACCTTAACCTTGGAACTAATGACACCAGGGTGATGTCCTGTTTGCCATCTAGTGGTCGTCTTGCGAATCATTTCAAACAGCATTGGAAGAAGGGGAGGAAAGGGGCAGGGTATGGCCATAGATGTTGTAAGTTCGAGTTGAAAGTAGCAGTTCAGCATTCCCGCAGCATTCCAACGTTCTCTCCAGAGCCCTTACAACTGCTCCAATTGTTATTCCTCCTTGTAACCATGGGCTCGCAATATCTGGGCCCATAGCCGACGTTTGAAGAGCGTCTGCGCGCACGCGCAATAGACCTCTCCTTGTTTGTAGTTGAATGGAGTCTTGGGCCCAGGAAGGCCTGGGCCCCGAGTAGCCCGCAGCAAGGAGAATTACGTGACAAGATATGTAGCGCGTTATTCCAACATGCTGGTACATTTTCATAGTGAGGAGCGCACAACTCGGCCAGTATCTCAAGCGTTAAGGATTAAAAATGAATTACTAATGTAGGTTAATGGTAAGGAGGGCCCTTGCCCACTGGCCCGTTAGAGCCAGCCGCCCCTGGACAAAATCAAATTTGAAGAGCACGGCCGGAGTCAGACAAAATAGTACTATGACCTTACCCTGTTTCATTGAGATCGCTCCAGCAGTTTAGATTTTATTAGGGGGACATACACACACGCGCGCACACACATACATACACACACGGACAAAAGGTGATCTCATAAGCGTATTTTTTCATAAATAACAAGAAGTTCCGTGAAGAACTATACAGCCTACTTTTCATGCCAATGATTATTCTACAGTATATGAACCTATCTAGAATAATGACGAAATTAAGTTGGTAATATAGAAATATCTAATTAGTTCAAAATATACCTGGTAAGATGTAGCCTAATAGAGCACTACAGTTGGCAGCCCTGGTGACTGAATATATTCTTACTTCCATCTCTTAAGGTACAGAATACAAAATTTGGTTGAAGTCCAATGGACGGTACATGCAGTTAGACACTGGATCTATCAGCACGCGTAAAAGCATGTTGCCAACAATACCATACGTGTGCTGGTCAGAAATAATCTGAAATATTATGATATCTTGTTGTGCCAATTTTAGATGAAATCCATTTGTTAGTATAGAAGTTAAATGTATTTTAAAATTGGACATACCAGCAGGCATAGAATCATGTTGTCAGCACTGCCTTGTATTAATTACTCCAAATTGATCTAGAATGTCAGGTGCTATACGTGTGCAAAGTATAGAGCTGTTGGCTTGCATACTTTCTGATATATTGATATTAGGGTAAAAAATATAGACAGCATTTATTAACAGTTGGCAGCCTTGATTGCTCTTAACAATACTTATAGTCATATCTGTTATGGTACACATAGCACATACGAAATTTGGTTGAAATCCAACTGATAGTACAGAAGTTACATGTATTTAAAAATTGGTGCTATCAGCAGGCTTATAATCATGTTGGTAGGACTGACGTATATAAGTTACTCAAAATTAATCTAAAATGTCAGAATATATGTGTGCATAGTTTAAAGCTGTTGGCTTGCATACTTTCTGATATATTGGTATTTGGATAAAAAAAATAGAGAGAGCAATTATTAACAGTTGGCAGCCCTGGTGGCTCGTAAGAATACGCCTAATCATATCCGTTTATGTACAGATATTACATACAAAATTTGGTTGAAATCCAATTGATAGTGTAGAAGTTATATGCATTTAAACATTGGACCTATCAGAAGGCTTAAAATTATTTTAGTAACACTGTCATGGTTGGCCTCCTGGAAATTAAACTGAAATAGTATTATCTACATGTGTGCCAATTTTGGAATAGCTCCCATGTATACCTTGCAAGATATCCAACATGGAGCTCAAATTTCTAGTGCGTTTTTTCAGCAGTTGGTAGCACTGACATCATTTTCAAATATGGACGTGAGATATTCCGGTGCACATCTTTACTCATACTAAATTTGGTTTTGATTGCTGCAGCCGTTTAGGAGTTGATAGGGGGGGGGGGGGAAACACACACAGTCAGACAGACAGACAGACACACATTTTCCCGGATCGATCTCATAAGTCTACTTTTTCCTCATTTTTGCAAAATGTGAAAAGTAGGCTAAAAATAGGTTAATAATACAGTTGCAGGTAAAATAAAATAAACAAAAAGTTATTGAAGAGATCGAATAATAAAAACAGGAGAAACAACATAGAAAACTAGAAGTCATAACTACGAACTGGTAAAATATCAAGGGATCACTCGGAATTATCCATACTTGGACAATAATTCAGAACAAACCAACACAGTCAATTGCAATATCGGACTAGATGCTCAGGAATCCCATTCCGTCATGTATGTAGCGAACGCAGCGTTGTAAATAGTTGTGCACAAGTTAAATTAGATTCAATGTTTATAATACTTAAGTGTTAAAAAGAATATGATAAGAATTTTGACTAATAAGGAGTTTATTGTATAGAGTACGAATATGATTGTTAATTTAAATAGTTAGGATGGACAGGTAGTTCCCATATATAATTTTATTAAATTTTATTTATTCGCCTTTCGAATAATTTAATTATTTTCCAATTTTAAGTTTATTTTGGAAACTCCTGAAAGTGGATTCCACTTTTATCAGGTGGCTAGTAAACAGCGAGGTCATTGACCGACTTTTAAGGAAGTTAACTTATTATTACTAATTTATTTTTATGCAAATAGTTAATTATTTAACTATTTATTTATTCAATATTTTATTAGGATTAGGAGGGTTTAATATTATTTGCAATTACGTTCTAGTAAATAAACTAGCGAGCACGCTTTGTTTGCTCGTCCTTTTTGTAGAAAATTCCATCTTATATTTAGAAGAGTTAGCAAGAAGATGAACAATGGAAATGCGCCCATTTCTTCACCCATAAATCCCGAGATTCAGGAATGTCATGTTCGAGCTTAGATAGATTTCTCTGTTTTTAGGAGATTCCATCGTTCACGATCACTTTCCATCCTCTCGTTCGACTGAATGTTCAAATTTCTCAGTAGAGAATATTTCTACATATTGTTTCTTCTCAACACAAAATATATTAAAATTCACTACCCTTCTCTTTCATATTCGGTTTATTTATAGTCATATCCTGGCTTCAATAGTCACTTCTTGCAATATCTTATCATACATTGGTTACCAATTTAAATAGAATAAACAGCACATTTACAACATTCTTTGCGTTACTTTAAGCCTCCTCAAAAATACAAGCTTCACCTTTTCAAATATGTGGCATAAATCTTCACATCTAATTCATTACGACACTTGCGTAAACGTTCATCGCAAACATGCGGAAATACCTTACAATTCATGTAGCATTCATCAATACATATTATAAAACCCCTAATTGTGGAATAAATCTTCATCAATTATAACAAACGTGTGCAGAACTATTTACAACGCTGTCCCATGACCTTCTTGTTCCACTACATCCTTCATTTCCAATGATAAAAATATTAATAAACGTTGCAATCAAGTATAGTAAAAAGAAAATACGGATTCTTCTAACAGAAATCCACTTAATTAAAATACAATGCGTTTCTGCGTCCTCTAGTCATTCTTCTTATTGTTATCCTCATTAATAACAATTCCCAAAAAACCACAAGTGTTTCACAGAAAAAGAAATTTATCAGGGATCAAATTCCACATGGCCATGAAATAACTATCGTAACTTTCAATTAACTGGACCGACAAAAATCTAGTCGTCACATTTAAATTATCATTACTCTGACTTAAAACTGACTCCAATGTCATAAATTGCAAATGCAATTGACATAAAATAGCTGGATTAACAACCAAGTTAACTTCTTCTCACCTCTTACATTTACTTCGATGCATTATCTATAAAATAGGACCACCATTTCCAACAATCGCATATTTCAAAATAGATCTCACTAGATCTTCCTCAAAATGAATTTCCATTCTATAAATGTCAAGAATTGCAACTAAGGCAATTAAATACACCAATCTTCGCATAATCATGCCATTCAACAATATGGCATCGCCGACAAAAATATTTCAACCAAAAGCCGAAAGTGCAAGAATGCAGACATCGTTCCGGAACGATCCAAATCCTGACAACGCTCACTAAACTTCATTATAGCCTACAAAAATCTCCAAATGGATTTAATCGAATCAAAAATGAAATATTAAGTTACGCCAACAATGCGAAATGCAAATTCAAAAATCCTAACATGAAATTCGCCTGAATAGAATTCTAAAATATTAATAAAATGCTAATAAAAATGGTCAATCGTAAAATTTCTACAGGATCCAAATCGACTTAAATAACTGGATTATCTTCTTTGTACCTTAGTTTCGCCAGATGATAATAATCCTCATACCCGGTTGAGTATGATTCTCCATGCATTGAACTTGGCATTGCTGATCCCATTTCAGCATTCGCCTGTAACTCCTACATGGCACGGTCGCTGGCTGAACGTCTTCCTCGACCGATCTCGTTCTAAGATTTCCTCGACTCAAGTTGGTGTTCTTGTAGGTCATGGATTGTAGACTCCATCTCTCAACTTTCCTACTATTATCTGGTTCCTCCATTGTCGATACTCAAATTTCTCTCGTAGATTCATAATTTTGAATAAATTAAGTCAATCCTGTCATTTCTGCTAGTTCAGTTATTCAACTTCCCAAATCATGCTTTTAACAGTGCATCACCACCGTCTCATAAAGTTGAGTAGCCTTCCCCCTCAACTCATAATTCCTGAACTCCATTGTAGAATTTTCAAAATTATTGTAGTTTTTGAAAATTAATTAGTATATTTTACCAAAGTCTAAAAATATTGTAGAGTAGACTTTACAGACAGCTTTCGAAGATAATTATAATTTAAAGTGCCTTCTCGTAAGTCATAAACTTCTGCTTCAACTTGGCGGTGAGATACCAGCTCACTTATCTACTTGTAAATCTTGCAAGATTTTTACCTAGATGATTGGTTTGTCATTGGTCTTAGACCCATAATTAAGCTAGTCACATTGTCCTTACGTACTACTATTTTTAAGGAATTGCTTTTACTTGGCGCTAAACATAGTTCCTGGGCTTCGGGTCACGGCCGCCTCTGTGGGCATTTCACTTGTTTGCTCGTTATCCTTACTCTAAGAGTATTCTGATGATTGGCAATACCTACCCTACCTTTCCAAGCTACCTCTTTCACTTATTGAAGCAATATCAAATGCTTCACGTTCATTTTGTAAAGAATTTCTCTCACTTGTTATATTCAAGGCAAAGCTTCACTAAATGCGATTTGGTCAAGTTTGTCCTACTATCCTCTTTAGATTGTTAAATGCAAGTATAGTTCACCCTGCAAACTTCCTACCTGAGGTAATTGTTACCTTGCCATTTCAATATATGCTTCTTGATTATGGTTTTAGCTTAATCAAGATTTGGTTTATTCATTCTTTCGCTAAACTTCTCATCAGCACCCCGCTGGGGAAAAGTTTAGTGTACTCTGAGCACTGCAATTGTTCTCTTTTTGCGATTACTCCTAATTGTAACTTGTTTTCTCTTGGCCACGGCTGCCCCCTGGTCCTCCGTCCATGTATTGAATACTTGCTCGGGTTCTCCAACCCATTTTCAGTAATTATTGGAATTAATTGTACTTTCTCTATTGTAATCTCCTCTCGGCTGCAATTTGTTGCTGCGCTACGTGAATTTTGTTGTTTATTGCCATTTTCCTTTTTGTACTTTGTTACAATTCCCCTTTCTTATTTAGCATGCTTTTCGAGTAACATATTCTTGTTTTCTGTGCAAAACACAACTTGCCGAACACTGTGATCACTAATAATAATAATTATTATTATTTGTAAATGAGCTATGGGCTCCCCCCTTTTCCTGGAACTACTTGCCCGGCTCATGCAGTGATTCAAGTTCATTATAGATTTCAATCTTTTTGCTCTTGTTATCTGTTTGCTTCTTGCAATAAATATTTGTGAATTGGGGTCAGTCCATTGCCCTTGATATTTTTCTTTCGCTCCTTATTCTTTTCCTCAATTCATCATCTTCCGTTATGGTCGTGATTGCGATCGGCTCCAAATTGCTCCAAATAGCTTTACTATTCTCTTGACTGTAGATCGTTGAAATACAATAAAGCCACTTATCACCTTCCTCGGTGTTTCACAAAACTACCGGACTTCCCTCAATTATTCTTCCGTGAATTCTTAAACATTTGCGCACTCCCCAAATTACATATAGTTCGGTGCTGTATCACGACCTATCTCTCTCTCTGTCGCATCACGAAATCAAGTCCCCTCCTCTATCCTTTCAATAGCGAGGGTTATCAGACTTGCCTCTCTAAATTCCCTCTCAAATTCCCGAATGAAGTCGTTTTTGTTTCCAAAGTCCTCTTCTTAAATTTCCGAAACATAGTAGAATAGAGAATAATTTTCCACATCGAACATGGTCCTTCATGATACTCATTACTGCTCCAGAGTATTTATAACATCAAATATTCCCTTCGTAAATCTAATTATTCATTCGTATCACGTGGTATGTTTTCAACCAATCAGAATATTCTTGACGTGGTGTCAATTGCGTTCCTGCCATGAGCCTCGTTCTCTCTATCTCCGCTCCGGTAACTGGCTCGTGTCCACAAGATAAAAAACTCTCTTGCCATACTGGTTTCCACCCTACATACCGCCTCGGCAAAGCGTATGAGGACAGGTCAAAACGACGCCTCACTCGTCATTTATACACATTTGAAATTGTAACTGCTCACCTGTACTATATGAACAGCAGCAATAAACATTCACACTTAACTACTCTGGTTACCGCTTAGAATAAAGACACTAGAGATCTGGTTAAAATTAATATCTATTCTGATACCAGACATAATAACACACTTTGCAGGATCCTCGTCGTACAGACTACCTAACACTCCCTATCATATTTACAAAGGCACACTTATGACATACATTGATAACCCTCGGAAGTAATGATGACTGGTACTTACAGGCGTTGATCTCAGCTGTGATGACTAACACTACTGATTCTGGGGTTGATGCTCCCAAAGAATCAGTCCTACTTACTCGCAGCACAGTTACTAGTTATTTCACACGCATGCTTCTCAACTATGTACATTAGGTACAGTATTATATTGGTGGTCAGAATCCAAAGATTTATATAGCTTCATGGATCTGATGCTTTAAATCCTTGTGACGGATTATCGCAACTAGTTCGCTCCTGAGTTTCATAATACTTAGCATATTTTACTAGTATCCGTCGTACAACAAATTTACCGCTATGGTCTCTGAATTTCAGTTCACAGACTTTAGTTTACAATACTTCATGCGATTCGAGACCGACAATCTAGGAGATTTGTCTGAAACTAGGCTTATTATTCCCGTGAGAATGTGTACCCAGCAACTCAGTAATTGAACTTAGAGCATAAACATGTGATCGTTTGAAATACCTTCCTTCTCCACACACACACAAGTCCAAACCAAAAATTCACTCCCTCACGGAGTCCTACCAAGAATAAGAACCACTCCACACGGAGCCCACAAGAAAAGTCCCACCGCTCTACACGCGGTCCAAAACAAGAGTCGTCTTCAGAGCCTCACCAATTCCTAATATCATCCATCTCCCCTCCACAAATCACTGGTTTACCTGACTTCCTACATTGGTTCAGCCAATCCCGAAAAACCATTACCATATAAGGAGCGCCTCCTTATTCTTCTAAAATTCCATAGACACACCCCTAGCAGAGGGTTTCCAAGCCTCCTACCTGTATGAGTCATCATGCACTGAGCGTGCGAGAGAAAAACCCAGCGTCAACAAGCCTACTTCCTGGTGCTGGACACAATTCCAGACCCTCGAACTAAAGATTATTTCGATGTCAAACTATTAATATCTAATTTGACTCGGATCCAGCCAATTACAATATCTTAATCCCTAAAAAATAATTGGGAATTGATCACATTATATTATACACTTCATTAAATAATTATGTAACATAAAAAGGTATCAAATAAAAATATATGGACGATTATGAAAATCGTACGTCCCGAAAGTAAGGGTTCGAAACTTTGTGACCTGGGAAGGTTACAAAATCTTCTTTAGAGAAAGATTTTCTCTTTTCACAATCGTATCATAATATTCCAATACACGCCAGTTAGATTCTCGACTTCATAACTTCTCCAATTTAAATCCAATCTCTTCCAAATTTTGAAATAAAACTTCTGATATATGATGGATCACAAATCTGACCTCAGACAAAGTAAAAATTTGGGTCAGTATGAAGTGGTAGAATACATAGCCCAAGTACCGGAAAAAATGGTCCACCGACACTAATTTACTGTCTGAAAATAGCATTCAACCTTCTTGCGTTTCTGTCGAAATCCTGAACTATATACCATATACCCTACATTTATTTACAGTAATTTATTTCAAGCACTAGATAATTAATTGTAACTCTCCACCAAGTCTAATAGGGCACACTCGTGTTGATCGACTGAAAATCCTCTGATAATATATTCCCATTAGAGCTGTCATTCGGACTTGTTCAATCAGCCCTTTCTCCAACTGGGCTCACATGCCTGCCCATGTGAAATGGACCTGCCTAAATCACGTAAGTCAGTGCTCTTGAAACGCAGTATGATCTTTCAGAACGTGCAATGCCTCCAAAGACAGTAACTGACCCTTGCCAGAGCATACACCAGTCATGTATGTCAGGTTTCTTTGACTTAGAGGAAGGCTGGCTGCGTGGCTTTGGGGTAACGTTCTCGCCTGCTGCGTCCAAGGGTTCAGGATTTAATCCAGGCGCAGCCAGTTGGCATTTGAGGATGCGCAAATTGCGAGGGAGCTGTGTCAGTAGATAGACTGGCACGTTTAAGATCCCCTTCGGGGCAAAATTCTGGCAGCCCGGCGTCCCTAAAATCATCAGTTGTTAAAAGGGACGTAAAACCAATAACATTATTATTATTATTAAGATTTAGAGGAAAGGCATGCCTGTGGCTATTCTGGGCAACATAAGCCAATAAATAGTCTACCTTGCGAGCACCTACTGAATTACGAGCTAAAGTAACTTTTATTTACGAAAAATGGCAACTACTGAGGAATATAAGGAACATATTTGCGCACCAAATGAGATAAATATACGATACATTGTTATTTAGATTAACATTCACAGAATCACAAAGTTGTCAACAGAAAGTTATCTCATATATTCAGTGCTTTCATGCATTTTATGTCGATGTAGGAGTACAATGAATTTCATATAAGAGCAAAGTGATTATCATACCCATAATATTACCTACTGCTCCCTCAACAATCGGTTATGCTCAGCCTCTCATGGAGAACCATTACGACCAGATCTCCAGTGGCCCTCTAGTATCAGATCTCAAGTCTCATCTGTTCTTAATAACAAGAACAGAGTTATAATCTGAATTGTTTATGTTAGCTTCCTTTTGCAGGTACTTGCCCCTACTACAATACAAATGGGCAATATGGACAATATGCATAAATGCCAGTGTTTTCTATTCTAACATCTCTGTATTTTTCCATTTTCATAATGTGCAGGCTGTATGGCTTACACGCCAAATACCATTAATGAAAATAATTACAAGAAACCTGTACCTGGTTTTGATTTATCCAGGAAAACATGGACTGCTCTGAATAGGAATCGGACCAGCCATGGTGTCTGTGCTGAATCCGTCCTCAAGAGGGCCAAAATAACTTACCCCCAGTGTGACTGTAGTGCTCGTGCACAAACTATTGAGCACATTGTGTCTGGATGTAAGAAGACAAAATATCAAGGTGACAGTCTGATTTCTTGTTGACAAACCCTGCAGCTGTACAATGGATCTACCCACTAGACAGTAGGCTATGATCTCACCTCGTTGTATGAGTGTAAATAATGTAAATGAAATTTTCATACAGACCCTATAACATAGTGCCATACGATAAAGAAAGAAAGAAAGAAAGAAAGAAATAAATAAATAAATCACCTACCGCCCCACCTCCTGCTCAACAATAGCTTATCATCTCACACTCATGCAGGCCAACTAAATTACCGACACCTATCAATTGGCCAAAAGACACACCCACATGGCAGGAACAGTAACGAATTCTTCTAGTCATCGCATATACCAGCTGATGTTTTTCTTGACATTTTGTACACTTATAAGTAGCAATGCAGACACGGAATTCTACCTTGTTATCATTCATGTTCCGTAGGTTGTTGTCACGGAAGTCGGCGCTCACAGCCCCATATCATGCTAATTTCCTTTTGACCCAGCGGCGAAATCAGTGCGCGTTAAATCGCTCACCACGATCTTGATGGGAAGATGCTATAATCCCGGCGTTGACAGCGACTACCCTGAGTGTTGTATTTCCACACACCCACCGGGCAAATGCCAGGATAATGCCTTATTTCAAGTCCCGTACTCGATCCTTACAATTACTGTTGCACGCACTACTACAGTCACCACAGAAACACAGGTTATCAGACAATTTGAACACACACCCAACTACATGGGGCTGATAACCAAGATGTTCCAAGCCCCTAAAAGGAATTAACAACAATTTTCTTTTGGTTTGCACACTTATAGCTATGAGTGACTGCAATTGGGTGTCCTGCTGATCTATCCCGGGCGCTGAAGTGCTGATCAGAGGTTCACAGACGATTTTCTAAAGCAGCTTTTATCGCAGTATACAAGTTTTAAAAAATTTGCATAGTGTTTTTTAAATTCATAGACAAGAGATAAAAAAAAGGAAGCTTGTAGTTTACGGTGACCGTTAATCTTGAGACCATGAGCCACGGGACCTCCTTTTTACGTGGAATCCGAACCACAGGACATGGCATTTCACTTCGAAAATCTCACATGCATTGACCGGGAATCGAACCCGGACCGCTTTGGGAGAGGCATACAGCTAGACCGCTGAGCCACCACGCCCCCAGACAAGAGATAAGAAATGGATCTTAAAAAGTATTATTCCTAACGTGTTTCTTCTTATTATTTTTTAATTTTTTAAGCGTAGGCGTGTGGCTTTTAGTGCCGGAAGTGTCCGAGCACATGTTCGGCTCGCCAGAGTTTGTAGCTGCTTCTATGCAGACACCCATGGGGTAAGCAGCAAGTACCATCGCATGTGGAGTGTTGTCTGGCGAGGAAAGTGTGAATGTAAGGACGAGGAACTGGAAAGTCGCGGCTGTGGCCTATAGTTTGGGACCAACCCCGGCATTTGCCTGGAAGTAAGCTGGGGAACCACAGAAGACCATCTTCAAGGTTGCCGGCGGGGGGATTCGAATCGAACCTCCTCGCCTCCCGGATTTGAGCGACTGCCTGCAGCCACGCCGTAATCCTAATGGGTGAAAATAATGTAGTGGATGAAAATTAGTCTTTTTTCCGAAACCGACTGCGTTACAAACATTAAACTTGGCGGGTGTGCTCTTTAATATAATTGAAAAGTGACGAGCTTGAGGAATGCCTGATTTTGTATATTTCTAGGGGTGTAAATGTGGGTTAAAATATTATTTAACACTACGGAGAAGATATGCAGGGTATCCATACAATACAATAGCAAAATTTCACAGATAGGCTAACTCTTTTTAGCTAAAAATGCTGATTTACACTTACCTCTTAATAATGCAGATCTCAGAGAGAAAATATTGTTTTAAATTTACATGCAATTGATTGATGAGACAATAGTTCCAAGAAGAGATGCGTTTGCTCGGTGCACATTTTAATACCCCTAATCCATCACACAATGAACAATCACCTTCGCAGTCTACACCTTAAATATTATTCCAGAGGTGTAATGTGCATTTTCCGGACTTCCAACCAGATAACTGCATATGACGAAGGTAAACATGATTAAAAGCTGGAATGTCCGTTCTGTAAACTGGTAGTGGTTTATCTTCCTGTGTTAAACTATACATCAGGGTCCACCTGCTTGAAATAAAGAATTGGTATCCGCTTGTATAGTTTGAGCATTATCGGATGTCCCAGAAACTTGATATGGCAGTCATACATAAAATACGGTCATTATCCTTAAAACAACTTTCGGGATCGGGCATTAACAACGAAAACCCAGCGATGAACGCAAAATTGTGGGGCACTACTTGGTTTACATGAAATAGAAACATGAAGTTGTGTAGGCGCATGTGTTGTAGGCCTAAGTTCAATTGACGCTTAACATTAGAAAATTAACGTTTAAGCGTTTCTGATTTTGTTAATTCATTTAGGGGCTTGGGACATCTTGGTCTTTAGCCCCGTGTAGTAGGGTGTATGTTGAATTTGTCTCATAACCTGTATTTATATTATTATTTTAGTAGTGTGCATTAGGGACACGAATGAGGTAGGCACCCCAGGATTTTAAATAAGGTGCTATCCCTGCAATTTTCTAAAGGGAATGTTCAAAAACCCGGGGAAAATCCACACTCAGGAGAGCCGCTGTCAGTGTCGGAATTTGAACCTACGGTCTCCGGACTTCCTGCAGCTGCTCTCTCGCCATGGAGCTTAACCATTTCTGATCAACATTGGGTATTCCGGCTAGTGAATTTTTTCTCAACATACTTAAGTGTCAGTGACTTTAATTACTAGCCTTTCAAATGACAACCAATTTGGAATTTAAATGTTGCATTTTGTGTTAATAACATAAACATATGTACTTGGTGTTCGAAATTTTACTTCCTTACACTACACAGCACAGCTCGCAGTGAACGGGTGAGATTCGGGTGCACCCAATCCCGCGTACTCTGATTTTTCAATTATCAGCATTTCATGCCTGATATAATTCAACTAATTGAAAGTATATGGTCAGTTGGAAATAAATGAACTAACATTACAAATATGCTGTTGACTACGTATAACATAAACATGTGTGCTCGGTGTTCGAAATTGTACTTCCTTACACTACATAGTACAGCTCGCAGTTAACGGGTAAGATTCGGGTGCTTCCAATCCATCATACTCTGATTTTCCAATTATCTGCATTTCATGCCTGATGTAATTCAATTAATTGAAAGTGTATGGTCAGTTGCAAATAAATGAACTAACATTGCAAATATGCTAAAACAATCAACAGATATGAGTTGAACATCATCTATAGGCTGCAATAAGTTAATTCTACATTTCTGTGTCAACTGGAGGAAATGGTTGTGTATCAATTCAATAACGTTTTCATTTCACTCTTGGAGAACAATGCCAAAGATAAAGTACCTACATTACATTGCGAGCATCAATGATGTTGAGATTGGTTTTTATTAACTTATTTTTATTTATAAAAAATAGCCTTATGAGATCACCTTTTGTCCGAGTGCGTGTGTATGTGTGTGTGCGTCCGTGTGTGTGTCCTCCCCTAATAACCACTAAACGGCTGGGGCGATTTCAATGAAACTGGATAAGGTCATTGTACTATTCTGGCTGACCCCGACCATGCCCTTCAAATTTTATTACGCATCAACAATCCATCATTGTGGTTGTGCGAAATATTTCACCGGCATTCTATATCTCCGAAACTATGACTGATATCACCCTGAAAATGTGTACAGTGATTAAGGACGCTTCTCGATGTTCACCTATGTAACTCATAAAAACCTGTTGTGTACAAAACGAACAAGGCGGTCAAGCGAAAGTGAAACTTTCAAAAATAGACTTTTCTCGCGATTTAACCATCCAAACGCAATGGAACTAGGTACAGCAAATGTTTATTTACACTGTAATGCACTGGCGTCTAATTCAGTTCAGTAGCTTACATAACCTCAGGACGGCGGCTGTGCGAAATATTTCACGGGCATTCTTGATCTCCTTAACTATAGCTGATATAACCCTGATATTTTGTAAGATGATAAAGGGCACTACTAGAAGTTCACCTATGAGACTTTTGAAAACCTGTTATCTACAAAACGAACGTAGCGGCCAAGTGAACTTGAAACATTTTAATAGACTTTTCACGCGTTATAACCATTTGACCGCAGTGAAATATGGTACATTGTAATGCACTGGCATCTAATTTAGTTCAATTGTTTACATAACCTCAAGGAAGCCTCCGTGACTTAGGCGGCAGCACGCCGGCCTCTCAAAGCTGGGTCCGTGGTTCAAATCCCGGTCACTCCATGTGAGATCTGTGCTGGACAAAACGGAGGCAGACAGGTTTTCTTTCCGGGTACTCCGGTTTTCCCTGTTAAATTTCATTCCAGAAACACTCTCCACTATCATTTCATTTCATCTGTCATTCATTTAATCATTGCCCAAAAGGAGTACGTCAGGCCTCGGCAGCCGGCACAGTTCATATCCTCGCCGCTAGATGGGGGCTTCATTCATTCCATTCCTGACCCGGTTGGAGACTGGAAGCAGGCTGTGGATTTTCTTTTTTTGTTTACATAACCGCAAGATGGCGGCTGTGAGAAAATTTAAAATTAAGTTTTAATTTCTTATGTATTGATCATGCGATCAAAATGAACGTTTGAATAATGAACCTACGTAATAATTTTCATCTAATAGTACATAACTACAATTTGTTATGCCCCAGAGGGTTTACACCGCCAGGACATGCACCCCCGAAGGGAGAGGTGGCTTACGCCACTGAACCCACATACACCCACAAGTGGGACATCCACAAATACATCTAAAACTAATCTACTACTCTACAAGTACCACGCTTCTGTCATGACATCCCACACCCTTTTCTACCCCCTGAAACCACCCCAAGCTTGATATACAACAAAATCCATACATCTTCCAAAACACTGCAAGAGGCGGCCACCTAACATAAGTAGTTAGCCAATACCTTGCCCCACTTACATACAGGCACACTTTGAGGAATCTAGCACACCAAACATTGGGAGATGCTGACCAAGCAACGTTGAAACGAATATGAAGGAGGTCCAACTTTGGCTCAGGGTCTGTTGCTGCCTGTGGCCACGCCGGTCTGGAGTCCGATTTTCTCACCTGTTGGTATGTGTGCGTCTCAGTACCTAACACCAAATTTTACAAATGCATTCCTACCCATTTGACACCCACACGGTTACTGTAAAAACTTGTACTACATTTGTGCTACACTTCCCTGAATAGAGGGACCTATACTAAACAATTACGGTCCAATAAACCAGTGACCACTTACACACACAATCTCTTGTACACGTTCATTTCATACTTTACTTTACTTCCCAATTCCCTTTACCCCGACCTCTCGTTGCCTACTTTATAGAACTGCTGTATAAGCAGCAGCCAGGTTCATTATCACAGCCTTGAGTGTGAGTCACGCGGCTGCCAAGCAGCTCAGTGCGCGGTCAGCTATGAGTTAAACGCTCTTCTGCAATACTCGTTCCGAGCACGTATGGCTTAATTTGTTAGGGCATCTCCCCAATTCACAAGCCCCGTAAATTAGAGCTTTTCCCCCGACCAGAGCTCCCATTCACACGCCCAATTCCAAGTCCCCGCACGTTCACCAAAACTCTCCCAATTAGATCACAGCTTCCAAATTTGACACTAACACCCCTTGTTCGACCATCCCTTGCACCCGGTCTGAACAAATTTGGTGGAGGCACAAGGTAGTTCCCATTGACTAAGGGTTCTCAGACAAAGAGGATCTGGAACTACGACCCTGGTACCAAATAGAGCAGCCAAGCGTAAAATACAGATTTTTTTCGGAGTATGCCATACACTTTATCTTTGCTTTACGGGGGAATACATTATTTTTAACCCGCCCACCCTCCCTAGAAAGAATTTAGGAGATACACCGCTCGCAAAATAGGCCAGTATATCGACAAAGTTGCCAATAAGACAGGTTAGGGAATTTTTCGAGCCCTACAGTGGAGTACTGCAAGCATAGTAGCGCCAATTTCTTTAAACACTGCATTAAAAACAAAACTTCACAGAGGCCAGGAGCCATCAGTATTTTTGTTTCAACAAGCCATCAGAGTTTATATTAGCCCTGCCAGCACACATACACAGAATTGATTAGGGGCACCAATTAGAACACAATTCCCAGGATATACATTTACATCGCACACACAAACATTCACACACGCTCTATTCACTGCTCCAAAGAGAAATCCCCCCTATACCGTTTGACCATGTTAAAGGACATTGGGGACTATCAAGACCTCATCGCATGGCACAAGGTATTCGCAAAAAGACAGGATTACCTCAGGAGGTACCAACAGCTCCTACACGCCCAGTATATGAGGGTAATCAAAGCACTTTATCCGGCCACGGAGCATGGCTCAGAAAAGTACAATTAGAGCCAAAATCCCTACCCTCCGCAAACAGCTCAACCGGTCGCACGGGAGGTTACACCTGTTGCACGATGACATGTTCCAGCAATATAACAGCCTTAGGGAAGAACACATGTATATAGGGACATGAGGCACACAAGTAGCCGAACAGGCAATACGACTTAACAGTGAATATACTCAAATTTGGGAAGCATATGGTGAACTGCAGGCCAACAATGTGATATTTGAGTTGGCGGCAGGAAAACCCACAACGCTCCAGGCGGACAACACACAATACACATTAATAGCGGGCAGTATTGTGGATCCCACAGGGAAAATTGAACAGCTGATCCGAAGGGATGCAAATTTAACCCTGAATACACCTGACACTACGACGGTACAGAGGTTGACGTGGCATCCATACACAACACTGACACGGATGACATGAACCAATTAATACTGAGGCTCAAAAACATTCATATCTCCACACCTCACAACACAAAGGTGAAGGAGTCTTCCGTGGCCACAGTACGAGAGCCTCCTACTCCGACCTCGCATACGACACACACACCAAAAATAACACCATCCACAGCGCCAATTCAGAGGGCTAGTATGCCAGAATGGAGGCGGACACTGCCATCTGCACCCCCGACACAGAAAAACAGAAGGATATTGCTTCCAACCCCTCAGGACGTAGGCCATACACCTTTGCACACTGCCCAGGCTCACACACAAAATACGCAGGACAATAGGAAGACTTTACTTCCTACCCCTATGGGCTATTCACACAGAACACCACAACACACCCCTCCAGACACTGATAGGGTAATACGGCGCAAGAACAACCCTTCAGGTACGCGCGCACCCCAGGCAACAAAGGGGCACTACGGTGCACAAAGGCCTAGACTCACCCTACTGGAAACTCCCAGGGGTAACAGTGAGGAACGACCCCAATGGCTACCAGAGGCCTATGCCGTGGTCACAGGGTGAGCCCGGCCCCTAGGCGAGCGATGGCGCTCAGACGATAGGAAAAATTACTTGACCGGAGGAAACGCAAACTAATAGAATTATGACCCAAAGAAACGGCTATTTATATGGCATGGCAAAATCGAAGCCAGGGGCGTAGACACAGATGGTAGACACTAACACGGGTGACACTCCACGGACAACACAGATCATACATTCACATAGAACCCATAGATTCCCATGCACATGGCTACGACAATCATACTATTTACATGAGAGGCCCATTAACACATAAAGGCATCCGGACGAAGATTCCGAAAAAGCGAGCTTTTGCACACAGATTGCCAGGTACACGGTATTCATGCACTAATAGTCTACATTCACACGCACGGCGATGGATGACCACACAGCTACATGTCTGTTAACATAACACTGGTCATTACACACTCACATTTTCACCATAAACACGTTCCCTATAAAAAATATAAGTGCTTACTTCCGAAAAGTGTGATTATGACATATAAATGTACAATACGCATGGTCATTCTATGTCATATTTGTATGTGACATGCCAAACGCTGAAAAAAAATGTGATATAGAAACAGAAATTTTTATTCGTAACAGGCTAACGTAAACAAGAACACTGGACGGTAAATCAAAAAACTAAGGGAATACAATATTTTTTTGTTCTTGCTTGTTCACACATTAAACACTATTCATGTAAAAAGACAATACAGATAATAGAGCTATTGCATAGACACGGGCCTAGAAGCCTACAGGGATAATTAGGGTCAAAATAGGCAGTGACACCTAGTTCCAAAGTACGTTACTGGAAGTGCCAGGAACAACACACAATAACAATAACACAGACAGACACAATGGCAACAGGGATATATTTTCATCAGACCCAGCAATAACACGAAATTGGGGAGACTATAAATGTGAAGAGCGGTCGGGTTTTTACGCGGCATATTACAAAACCGGAACCATTAATCACGATAAGGAAGGAAGCTTGTAGTTTAACGTGACCGTTAATCGTGAGATCATGAGCCACGGGACCTCCGTTTTACGTGGAATCCGAACCACAGGACATGACATTTCACTTCGAAAATATCACATGCATTGATCGGGAATCGAACCCGGACCGCCTTGGTGAGAGGCATACAGCTAGACCGCTGAGCCACCACGCCCCCATTAATCACGATAGGTCACAGACATGTGCATTGGACAGTAAAAATGTCTACATATGAAGAGCAGACAGCCACAATGACAAGACTGCTGACAGTTACACTGTAATGGGAAACTATTCCTGAATCAGCGATGGCACAACGCAGGGACACGCTAGTATAAGGAGTCACCAGCACACTTAACAGCGATTTCAATAACACTGCAGTGAAACACAATCAATCATGCCACTTTCAAAACTCGACAACTCTCGAAATTGGGGTACAAGGAACAATCAGCACGTTGGAAATCGTTGCAAACATTCTATATTCTCACACATGCATGTCAGTCCCGCAATACACGCTACACAACCAGAAGTAGGGAATTTGCGATCCCGAATTACCGGTACGGAGCATATCAGGCTCCACGGAGCATAAAAAATAACTTTTTGGATCAGATTCAGCCCACAGGATAGAGAAACCCAGTATTACGGACAGGAAATGCAAATTGCGCGTAAACACATTCAACAGGGAAAACAGGGCGTAACTGGGACCAAGTTAGTCAACGACACCTAGTTACGAAAAACACTACTAGAGGCACATGACGACATACACAATAACACTGATAACACGCTCGAAACATTAAAAACAGGGATACACGGAGGCGAGAGAACGACCCAAAACGGGAATTAGACATGTGCGAGAGAAAAATTGTAGACCGATTGAAACGCAAATGGTAGTGACTCCTCTCGGAAACAGACAAGATGCACCAGGAAAGGCTCTGACACGGAACACATGTGCACAAGGAAAATAGGCACACAGAGGGCCACCAGGGCTGGTAGACGAAATTGTCAACCAACTGAAAACAAATCAGACCTATCCACACAACTCACTAGACCCGGGATATTCTCAAGAACTCCCATAGGCATATAAACGTACAAGAGATAGGGTAGATACCACTGACTGCAGAGAAAACAAGAGCGACAATTATCGCACACAGGCGGCAAAATTTACGGATGCCATGAAATCACGGAATATCAGGCAATCTAATCACGTAGGCTGATAGATGCAGAACATAGAAAAACACAGAGTGACACACCACAGAGTGCAATAGAAAAACATAGGGACAGCGAAAGAAATTTCTTTGACGATAGGGCGCCCTGCTCATGTTCGGCAATCGGTGCAAGAGTTTTATAGAACAATGGTAAGCACAGTTGCTTCACAATTGCTTAACAGCATAAGCAATCCTTACACACGAGGCGGCCGCAAGGTTGCAACATAAAGACATTCCAAACTGCGGACATAATACAGGAGGAATTCTTTGCCTCAAAACATGGACATAGTGCAATTGACGCTATAGAGCATCCAGCGTTTAGAAAAGACTGTGGAGCCTTGGCGACAGTGTTGCTAACTATAGGCAGAGGTAGCGCTGACGTCATACAATATGTTCACCCGCTTCGAGTACTGCGCTTCCATAATTTAGCGAGACAACCACAACCCCAGCAGCTACCTGAAATAGAACACGCCCAGGAAGGAGCAGTTTTGCAGGTGTTAACGGATTGGACCAGTATTAAGGATACTGTATGCGAAGAGAACCAATAACGACATTCATTTCGTTGTGATATGACGCATTACTGATTGACAGATGTCGAGAGCACAACCCTGCCCTCCTTCTCGGATGTATGCTGACGATGTTAACAATGTTTACGTCAGCAATACTGTTGATCATCACCTCTTTAGTTATTAGTTAGGCTGTAATTTAGTTTCCTTCAATTTTATTCTTGTTGTTTTGTTTAGATTAATTTTTGTAATATTGTAGTGAGTTAGCCGTGCGGTTAGGGGCGCGCAGCTGTGAGCTTGCATTCGGGAGATAGTGGGTTGGTACCCAACAGTCGACAGCCATGATTCGATCGAACAGAAAATAAAACACACACACAACAATATCACCAATGACGGATAGTGCCTCAGAAATTATGTTGCCGGCGGAACTGAGCACTTGCTCCACTCCGGGCGAGCATGCAGCACAGGACGAGGTCCTTATTTCCAGCGTGCTAACCTCAAAACATTTTTAATTACTAAGACGTAATATAAGCGATACTTGTACGGAATAACAAAGGTAATCAGTTGGCAGATAATTGTAGGAAGCTATTATGACGAAAAATATATATGTTCAGAGTTCCTTCATGATAAAAGGTGAGACAACAAAACCAGTGTAGGGGGGATTTCCGTTAAAAGTAAAAGCCCATAAGACCCACAGTCTTTTCTAAACGTTGGATGCTCTATAGGCACATTTATAAGCACCATATGGCAAAACGGCCGACTTGCAGTAAGCAAATATACACACGGGAACACATACTTGCGACAGCGCATGCTTGCGCCACCACGGAGCTTCCGGCCTACATATTAAACTATACCCAATGAGACAGATGGAATGGTCAATGAAGATACCAAAACTTACAGATACGCAGCACACTAGTCCACCATCGCGAAAGTCTACTTTAATATTTGCTCCAAGCGGCCATTAAAAAGCCGACCTCAGGATTGGCCGATAAGGCTACACGCTCATGTACTGCTCGAGTCTAAGCTGCGTGAACCTGAGAGGAATGTGCATCGCGGACTATGAGAAACGCAGTTGACGATACATTGGTCGGTGACTCACTCACTCATTCCTAACACCACACTGGTTTTAGAGAAGACCCTATGTTAGCAGTATTGGAATAGAGTAGCATGTCAAGTAACACTGCGGGCTGTTGACAGGCCCTTCTCTTCTCGCCTGACCCTTCTCCGCTCTTTCTCCTCACCCCGCAAGTTCATAGAGCTTGGACTCGAGCAGTAACACACCCACGGACGCACAGATAAGGCCCGACACGAGGCAGGTTATTCAGATTACAGAACTCACTCTTAGACGGCCAAGAATAATAAAACAAAAAGCGACAAGAGGGAAAAAGGCGTGGTGCCACTAACAAATAGATATATATATATATATGTGTATTACGGGATACGGGAATTACATGCGTAGGCAGAGTTAGCCTATCGATAGCCCAAGCGCACTTAGGCTTACAGAGTATTTACATGGCAAGGCACTACGATGCGGCAGGCGAGACCGTTCTGAGCGGCGATGCACGCTGCAAGCCACATCCGTCTCCTGCCCATTCCCACTTAATACATAATACACGCATTATGCCAAGAGAAAAATTCTCACAGATACTTACCTGCAATGGCAGATAGCTATAGAGGGCTCAGTAATCAAAACATCACCCTAGCAGAGGGATGCATACAATAATGGAATTTTAGAATTCAGGGAGATTTACTCCAGCACATAGCGATCTTTATAATGGCAGATTGAAACTGCAGACAATTTAACACAAGGACGGATAGACATAGCGTGGTAGAGTACATAACATAGACCCCATTTTTAAAGGAGGTATCAATATATGAAACACAGATGTTCACTGCCGTTAGAGAGATGATAAAGACCCTAATACACGGGCAGAATAGTAAATTGACCCCCACAATAGGGCGGACTCATAAAATTACACCTATGACTAGAGGTTATAGAGCATATATAGATAAAGGTCAAGGCAGCACGCAAAGCACGAGGGCAGGCCACAGGGCGCTCAGCGCGCACATTTTACACAGTTGTAAAGGTAGACATGTTTTTAAGGGCACTAAGTGCACCCCAATGGTATTATTAATTAAATAGTGGAAAGCCGTGAACGGTAAAACCCACACGGTATGTAGCATAAATTGGGATAGCCCAAGGGCGTTACCCAGGGGTATACACATATTTTAAGAGAAATAAGTGATGACAATCCCACAATGACAGCGAGAAAGGCATTACAATAGACATTAGGTGCCATGACGCATCTACACGACACATAAACGCCCAGTGAGCGCGTAATTAAATACCGACGAAGAGCGGAAGAGAACACGATATGACCGAGAGAGGGTGATCACCTAGTAAAAGGGCACAGATTGACAATATACCCACAGTTCCCATAAAGAAAACATACAGGCAAATATCCATACACCTTTCCATAACACTTCCTAATATTCCCTCACAATTTACATACATACATACACACAACTTTACACACATGGGTAGTAGCCGTTCCTGCTTTTAACGTAAGGGTACTCTGCACCCCGTTCCATACGGTTCCCACCTGAATACTAGAGGTAGTTGGACGCAATACAGATGCTAGATATACATCTATTTATATAGATGGAAGGCCATGAAAAAATGTACTAACAGACATTTTATCAATACTCCTGCAAGATACAAGTATAAATTTATTACACCCACACAAACCCCTTTTCCTCACTTGAGCAGCAAATATACATGCGCTCAAACCCAGATATATGCATGGAAATCCTATCCATTCATCCAGGGTTGTATTTATATTACACCAGCATGTTTGAAATTTAAGCTCCCGGGGAACGAACCAAACCCATCCAGTAAAATTAAGCTTACCCTTACTGCATTACCGACTCCAGGCCAACGAATTACAAGAGTCCAACGATGCTAAACCTTTCCACACTCACGTATCATACCACTTTAGCAAATAATACCCTAGCGGGCCTTGCTAACAAAACTTGAAATTCCGCAGAAACTCTACTAACAAGTCCACAGATACACAGAAATATCAGCACGAGAGATCCAACTTAACCAAAAAGGACGAAAGCAGCCAATGCGTTTCGAATGATCTACAACCCCATACATTGTACACAAAATATTACATTAGACATTATACACTAAAATATCAGATTATACTGTGCCCGTTTAGACCGGAGTCCGCACGACCACATATGCATTTTACCAAGAATCAGTCAGCTCGAGAGTCAAAATATCCCGGGGCGCCAGATGGGTTAAAGCTAATCGCAAAAAAAACGACATCAAAATAAAAATAAAAATGCTTTACTGATTTTTGGCTCAATGCAACAATAAGGATAGAAGGAGATTCAACTGGGCATAACACAACATGTAAAATTATTTCATTTTATTCTAAATTTTAAAATTGACTGCAAAATGATGCCCAAGGTAACATCATTCCAGTGCGACGGCACACACTACTATTTACACAATGTACAGAAATTTTCCAACACATTGAACAATTGTCTTTGGAGACACAAGTCTCATTATCAGTCCTGTAGACTGTGTTCCAAAATTATATCAATTATTTACGATGAAATCCAGTTCAAATTAAATTGTCTTTACTGGAAATATTTTAGTTCACTGGTTGAATTTCTAACATGATATTAACACTCGTAGAAATTCTCACTGTTTATAATTGTTTATAGAATTTTTTAACTTCCACTTATTTTTCCAGTTTCAAAAATATTGTCAAAAATATTATCTTTGACCCAACACTAATTATGTACACATATTAATAACAACATCTGAAAAGTATTTGAACCTTGAGCATAGCATCGAAGAACTGTGCGAAGCACAACAAAATGTATTATTCTTCCAAAATTAAACATTTCGAGAAGTGACTCGATTATGAACTTCAAATTCCAAAGAAATATGATTTCTGAATCATCAGCTTGATCAAAAAAAAATTGTTGAACCATTCAACTATTCGATTTTCCACTTGGAATTATTATTAAGAAAAATATTTATATTTGTTGCTATTTTAGTAACTTTCACAACTTGCAATTCTTGAACAGAAAGCGGAAATAAGAATTGTAGCTTTATAATAAATTCATTTAGTTCATGACAATAGGATTGAAAACATCCTTTAAGTAATTCGTGGATACAGAATTATTTTTTAATTGGCAGTGGCCCATTCAATTATTTGTGTAAGAACACAATATCCCAACAACAACGGCAAAGGTCTTCCTCTGAAGAAGAATAAAATTTTATCATGACAAAACCGGGTTCTAGCAAATCCAAAGTATTAATGGAATACGTAAACAAGTTTGAAATAATTACTGATGGTTTGGTCATTCATTCGACAAAATGTGTGGTTCCAATACTCCTCCTATAAACCTGAGCCATCGAACCTGCTATTTGATTGATGCTCAAAAAAAACCTCCTCATTCCTGCGACTTAAACATGCGCACCTGGGAATGGCATATTAACTACTCCACACACTTAAATTTTCTTCCCAAAATTTATACAATAAATCAAGCTTCTGCTTGTTATCAAAACTGGAAGATCTATAAACTTACAAGTTTATTTCATTTTACCATTCAGTTCAAACCGTGAAGTTACCACACTTGTGATATTCTCTATTTCACTTTCGAATGTGTGCCTACGTCATGATTTTATATAAACACAAAAAAAAATCCTAATTGATACAAATATCATTGGCTTCTTGTTTCATGCCTTTCCGTGTTATCTGAAAAATATACTTTGCTCAATGCAAATATTAACTGTTCAACCAGAACTATAATGTTGGTGGAATACGGACTTGCGCTATCCACTAGCTTTCGGAAAATCACCTGTTCCAAACTAGGAATGATTAAACTAATCCTTAAGCTCTCTCTCAACGAATGTGATTATTAGAAAATGTAAGATCCAATAATTATTTAGAAAAATTATGAAAATTATTATTATTATTATTGGATTATTATTGTTATTATTTCCTTAAATATGTTTAATTATTATTTCCTTATGTGAAAAAACCACATGTTCGACTCTTCGAATATGGAGAAAATATCCATTCCTCAACAAAAATAAATATTAACTTCTACAGTTATATCGGCTGATTACCGTGATTCTCAAACAAAATGAACATTCAAATAAATGCTCGGTATGCTCGGTCATCGATCCTAAACTGTTCTGAGTGCTGAAAATACTCAGAATAACCCTAATGTGTCTTGCGTAAATCAATGCAAGATTTAAATACGAAGAAAAATAAATGTGTTGGTCATCTGCAGAAAATGAGTTTGTTCCAATTAGCTAGGCATAATATAAAAGTCAAATGTGGCTTACATTTCTCGTTGGTCTTGTAGCGTAGTGAACCTGGTCTGTACCAGATTTATCCAGATACATGCCCTATCGGACACGCACGTCTAATCCTTGTATCGGCCACCATTATATACCCACAATCTGTCTAGCACGACGTAGTGGAAATATTTCTTGAAGTTTGAAGTAACTGCTGATCCATTTTAATATTGACTTCAATTAAATCCATAGCAGTTCGCTTAAATGGGGTCAGATCCAAATGATCTCTTCTCAAAAGCGTCAGTTGTAACATAACTCATGGTAATCTTTTCAGTACAGGAAAACACTGATAGTCTAAAACAATCAACGGCTGTTCTGAAGATCGTTCCCTGGGCATGGCTTCACACCATCTATCATGCGCGAAGCAACATATAGTTTCCCTTTGTCGGCTAATGAACAACACCGTGATAGACTGGCCTTCAATATACTGAAAGATCTGAGTGGTTATTTAGTTACAATTTGTGAAACTGACAAGTTGGATTAAAATATCCAAGTATTGAATTATTGTTACTGGACTGTGACAGAATAATATCTAGACAAAGTCTAGCATATGTCCATATAGAAACAAAGTGTTTCACCAATGTCCGTAGAAAATAACAATCACCTTAGTGATTCCCTCTACCGGAAACTTATTACGTTCCCCACGTATCGTAGCACTTTTGTGACTATCACAATTCAAAGATATCTTCTGCGTAGATTCGGCAACCATGTGCCTTGGCTCGACGTAGCAGCAGCACCTTGTCCTACAAGAGCTTGGTTTGAAGTGAGCTGCTTATGCTTGGGCCGAGCGGCTTTTATACAAAACGGTCGGCTCCACGCTGGATCACGCTGAAATCTGTAAATCCTCATATCTCCGGTGTCTCTGGTCTGATTCACTTGAGACTAAGTGCATCCTCTTTCATTTGGCCGTGCCAGTAAACTGATCTAAGTATCAAGTCTCTACTCCTTGGCTAAGTATTTAATCACCAAATAGTCTCGACCTCTGCTACTATTTGCCACGTCACTTAACATCTTCTTGGCTGCATAAAGTTTCCATTTCAATCTAGAAGGAAAAGAGCGCGATATTCAAATATCTCAACTTTCAAAAGCGGCTGTAGCCTTTCCCTTGATACCTAGGTGTCTGAATCTTGGAATACCCATTCCTAGATTGGGCACAATACATTGTACACTAAATTATTACACTATACATTGTACACTAATTTACACCACCCAGAGACTTACCTACAAATAAATAATAAAGGATCTGAGTGCACACCAGGTGATGATATATACACACATATATATATATATATATATATAGATTGACGATAAGAAGGGCCACAGGAAGTCAAAGCCAAAGAAGGCAGTTGCAGATCATGACACAGACTAAGAAAACAGAAAAACGGAAGTTCGAAGCGACGATGACGTAGTGCGGGCAAACATTGAGATCTCGGCAAGTGGTAGCTTCCCTGTCGTGTCGGATAAGGTAAAACCCACTATACGCTACTGTCATCGATGCCAGAGCTGCAGGTGGGAGCTTGACTGTCTGATGGGAGAAATAGCTCACTCAGCATCGGACATAATAGAAAACCCACCTAGAGACGACCACAAATTAAGACCTGACCCTTAGTTTGTTTGTAACGCTAAGTAGCATCCCTAAGGCGGGGGATGACTCTTCCGATCGTATGGAAGTGAAGATCTGCACCTGGGCTCAGTGGGACCCCCAGGTCCACGAAAAGTCCGTATCCGTATATAAGGCGAAGAGCAATTCCATGACGCATATTTCCGCGATGAAATAAATGGATTTACCCGGACGATAATTCCCGGATGGTATAATTTTCTCGGACGATTTTCCCGATTGATTTTGTTCCGCGCCCGCATATGTTGAGTAGCGACTCTTGAACAAAATGGAGGGTAGCGACCCCCAAAGTTGTAAATGAAGGTACCGACCATTCCGAGGGGAATTGGGCATCCCACAATATAATTTCCAGGATGGTATTTCCCGGATGATGAATATTTACGCGATGCACGTTCCGCAAGATATAGCCCGAGTAAATAGGGAAGCAGCGGCTCCTAAAGTAATAAATGAGAGGCGGCAGCCCTCACCGGGGTTTGGGCCAACCATTAAAGGTCCAATAATTGACCATAGTGCGGCTATGAAGCCAGGGATCCCGAGCGAAGCACTTGTTATTTTAGCAGCCAGACACTCATGCGTAAAAGGCCTATACACTACATACACAAACACATTAGTACTAAGAAGGGGGGGGCATTAGAGGAATGTGCAAAAGGACTTCGGTCTGGCTGTTCTGGCAGGCACCGGTGCCACCAGAATTTGCACGCACGTTTCTCCGTAAACGGAAGATATTCCTCGTTGGAAATTTTAACGCGGGGGGACGTAGTTGCATTATTTCGAGAGCAACTTAGTTATAAGCAAATTTAGTGAGCTACTGTGCAAAACGGTAAATCACAGGGGTTATTTCGGCATTAGGATAAGGAAACCATGCGAAAAATTTTATATAGCCATAGATTAGTATTAATGGGTACGGTGTATCCAAATGAATGTCATACACATGTATCTACACACATCTAAACACACGATTTCACCTCCTTTCAGTCTATTAACGCAAATTTGTACAGGTGCCCTATTTTCCCACAAACAATAAATACATTTAAATATAAACCCTTAAAACTTATCACCCAGGGCAGCCTTTTTCACTTTCTCTCTTTACTCTCTCATACAACTTACACATCTATCCATAATATATACTAGCAGAAGGCACTTTTTTCATCTAGCTTCAAACCAGCACAAAAGCAGCTAAATCGATGTATTTCCTTCTGCAAAAACACAAATGAATAATGATTTTCCACAACACGTATTTCAATTATGTATTTTTATTCCAATGTGATTTTTGTGATAAATAATTATATATATATGTGAACAAATAATGTTCCAAACCACAACATGTATTTCAACTGTGTATTTTCATTCCAATGTGATTTTTATGATGAATGATTATATATATGTAAATGTAAACAATGTTCCAACCCTAACACCCACCCCTCTGAGAGCACACTCTACCTACACACCACCAAGGAACTGATGGACACACAACTTCACAACATCTTCACTGTAAGAGAAGAAGAAGGAAGACAACAACACAGCCACCCTTACACTAATACCAGTTTCTGGGGACAGAAACTAAACACCGACAAGGTGTTGTTATGCCCCAGAGGGTTTACACCCTCAGGACATGCACTCTCCCCCCCCCCCCCACAAGGGAGAGGTGGCTTACGCCACTGAACCCACATACACCCACAAGTGGTACATCCATAAATACATCTAAAACTAATCTACTACTCTACTACTACCACGATTCTGTCATAACAACCCACACCATCTTCTACCCCCAGAAACCACCCCAAGCTGGAAATACAGCAAACTCCATACGGAGGAATCTAGCACACCAAACATTGGGAAATGCTGACCAAGCAACGTTGAAACAATTAAGAAGGAGGTCCAACTTGGGCTCAGGGTCTGTTGCTGCCTGTGGCCACGCCAGTCTGGAGTCCGATCTTCTCACCTGTTGGTAAGTGTGCGTCTCAGTTCCAAACACCAAATTTTACAAGTGCATTCCTACCCATTTGACACCCACACGGTTACTGTAAAAACTTGTACTACATTTGTGCTACACTTCCCTGAATAGAGGGACCTATACTTAACAATTACGGTCCAATAAACCAGTGACCACTTACACACACAATCTCTTGTACACCTTCATTTCATACTTTGCTTTACTTCCCAATTCCCTTTACCCCGACCTCTCGTTGCCTACTTTATAGAACTGCTGTATAAGCAGCAGCCAGGTTCATTATCACAGCCTTGAATGTGAGTCACGCGGCTGCCAAGCAGGTCGGTGCGCGGTCAGCTGTTAGTTAAACGCTCTTCCGCAATACTCGTTCCGAGCAGTAATAGTTTAATTAGTTAGGGCATCTCCCCAAATCACAACCCCCGTAAATTAGAGCCTTTTCCCCGACCAGAGCTCCTATTCACACGCCCTATTCCAAGTCTCCGTACATTCACCAAAACTCTCCCAATTAGATCACACCTTGCAAATTTGACACTAACAACCCTTGTTCGACCATCCCTTGCTCCCGGTCTTAACAATATATAAAAATCAAACATGGCGACCATCAAAAATATTTAGATGGTTCTCAATATCCATTAATCTATGACAGCAATCAAACTGAAATTTTGTATGTTGAGAGAGGTCATGAACATAAGTTCACCTATGGGACATTCAATAACCTGGTGAGCACAAATCGAACATGGCGGCGACGCAAAATATAAATATTTCAATGGACGTTTCGCGCAATTTTACCATCCGAGCGCAGTGAAACTTGGTAAGGTAAATGCTTATACAAATTTTAATCCACTGCCATCCGATTTATTACAATTGTTTTCTTAATGACAAATGGCAGATGTGCGAAATTTTAAAATCTCGTTTTAATTTCTTGTGTCCTAATCATGCGATTGATGTTTGAATACTCCACCTACATAATAATCTTCATGTAATAGTACATAACACCTACGTTTATAAAAATCCAACATGTCAACCATTCGAAATATTTAGACGCTTCTCAATATCTACGACTCTGTTACAGCAATCAAACTGAAATGTTGTATGTTGAGAGAGGCAATTAACATTTGTAGCATATATAAAATAGGCTTTATAGCTCTTAACGGAACTACTTGTTAAAGTAAGAGAACAATTGCAATTTCATTAAGTATTCGCCTGAATGACTATATATTTATGCATTTCTCTAACGAAAGACTTCATAAAATACGATACTATCATAGATTTTAGTTGATTATCATGTTTTCAGTGTTGCCTTAGTTATCTTAGCTAATGATTTTTAGTCGGTCAACACGATTTTACTCAATTGCAATGGGTGTTTACTTAATCTTTAACGAATCGGAACAGGCAATCCAAGTTAATTTTATTCATATATAATTTTGGCCTACCTTCATTTATTAAAAAATTTGCCTTCTGAGATCACCATTTGACCGTATGTGTGTGTGTATGTGTGTGTGTGTGTGTGTGTGTGTGCGTATTGTACCCGTTTCCCAGACCTCACGTCGGCCCGGAAATCAAACGTGATGTCCACCAAATGGTACATGGTCGTTACAAAACAAATTAGGAGTTCCTGAAATATATATCCGGAAAAACTACCAAAAACAACTGAGAACACGGGCAGGCAAGAGATCTAATGTCTCGGGTCGTTTAACGGGATAGGTGAGATAGGTTGCCTCAGATATATATCTCTCTGAATAAAATAGGATAGTATCACTCAGTCAGGAAAAGGAACAAGCTGCAGGAATAATTTAAGATAACTAAGATAAAATGGTCTCTCTTTATTTAAGAGCAGACGAATACAAATAAATATACCCTCCTAAAAATCGAATTGGTTCAATCATATGTTGGGATCGTAGATCCAAAAGTCCTAAACTGCCAATTCGACTTTCCTATTGCACTTGGTGGTAGTGCGATATGAAATAAAGTTCCAGTGTTCGTTGGTTTAGCTGCATGGTAAAAAAATCGTTGCACTTCACTGTCACTGTTTCAGCATGGAATAAAATTGAAATAAGTTGTAAATTGTAACTTCACATTGCCCTCAAAAATCTAACTTATCACACATTTAAACTAACATATTTTAAGGAAAAAAATTAATCAATTACGAGAATATTATCTAACAAGGACAAATCGTGATTTAATTTAAATTGCAATAAAAATTGAATTAATTAGCAAATATTATTTACATTAAGCATTCGACACTGGTGTGGAATACTGTTCAAGTAATGTCCAATATCTTTCATGTAGTAACTAATGTTCATTAATAAATATTCCAATCTCCAATTATATTATATCAACCTGCTAATTGTTGTTAAATTCCACAATTCAGTTCCAATAAATTATAATCCATAAATTATTATAATATCTTCCATATATTATAATTATGAGTGTGATGCATTGGTTAATTAATATAGCAAAATTCATTCATTAATAGGTTATAGATTACTTCATTTAAATGTTTTCCTTTCGAAGAGAAGATCGAATAAAGAAGATTCTTAGTTATTGTTAATATCTCTATAAGCTCTTATATCAATATCCATTATTTTACAGCCTTTAATATATATAATATTATTATTATTATTATTCATCGCATTCATTAAACATGCTATCGCAATAATAATCTCAGGAATGTGTTCACAGACACCTCCTAGAATTCTTCTAATCACAAAAATCAATCGTGAAATACATATTTTCACTGCCTACAAATGTGAAGTATTTCTATCATAATTATTGAAATGACTCGCACTCAAATGTTGCAGCTATAGGACCACTTACGTAAGAAGTGTCCACAACATAAATCAAATAACATGCATTCATGTATTAATAGGCTGCTGCGTAAAAATATCATAAGAGGACCAGCTTGTTATAACATAAAACTTAATCGAATCATTAATTCAGAATCTTCCAATGCTCAGTTAATCAATAGGAAATCAATAAATTATTATCTGCAATAATTCTTCAAATTGCTGTCATAAATTGCCACACAAATGTGATTATTATCGTTGATAATCAACCATTAATTAATAAATATGAATGTCACCTTTTCTTAAATAAATTAGATATTATTATTATAATTCATCGTAATGAATCCAATTATTAACTTTATCAACCATCGCTGTCAAATATCGGGAAATGTTGCTGACAATCTCATTCAAAAGATCGTGGGAAAATATTCTTAAATAAAGAGAATTATTATTATAAAAAATATATTTAAATTAATTTAATTTAATTTATCAAAGAATTAAATAATTATTAAGTTATTATCTCTATAAGAAAAATTTGTGAAATACTAATAGCAATGACTAACTCTTAAGGTAGCTCTTTAATGTTTGAAAAATCATGAGTAAATATAACAGTCATCAGGAAATAAAATCAATCATGTTTCATGGTGTTGGTTGTCATGGTGTATTATGGATGTAATGTTTCACTGCCCTTGCACATGGAGTGAAGTTCGCCGATGACGAAAGATGTCTTGAACTTGATAGACCTCCTTTTAATGAAATTGGAAAACCCCAACATCATCGTGCTGAGTACAAGTTGGTGTGTCTGCTGATCTCGGTGTTCATCAAAGCCTATAAGTTTCCCCTCAAATTGTCTAAGCTGATATCATCTTGATTGTGTAAAAGCTATCATAAGATCCCACGAAGAAAAGTTTATTGTACATAAAGAGCATTCTGGATAATTCAGGTTCCTCAAATACAATTTGACTGTTTGCCATTGCTTTCTGAATAATGCACATCTTTAATAGTCTTGAAATTCAGTTTATATTAATAGTGTTCTGCTCCTCAATGTTTATTTGAATGTGAATATTGCAGTATTAACTTCTTAATGTGTCAAACCTAGGACTTCATCTAGTATGAGTGCGTTTGCATGTATTGGTTTGAAGTGTTCGTTACGGTTTCATCATGAAGCTGTAATTGTTCCTCGTGTTGTGTGATAATGTAAGGAATTGTTCTACTCACATAAATCTCCGATACACTCACACGAATATCATTGAATTTATCGCTAGTTTCAAACACTAGTCCGTTTGAGCGTTTATTTCAGTCGAACACTTGTTCACTTAAGCAATCTGATGCCGTGCGATTTTGAAAAACCATCACCTCTGTTGAAAATAGGCTATGTGTTTTTCAGCGTGAACACTCTCCGAATGACAGCCCGCGATGCGCTGCAAAGTACAGGTGACGATCTCCCCCCTTCTGTGATCACGTGGTGTAGTCAGGGGTGAATCAGACCTCCCTCTCCTGTGACGTATTACGACGTAACTCAACATGCAGTATTACACAGGTGATATTTAAATAATATTCAGCCGTTAGTCGATTGGTATCTTCTATTATACATATTCTGCCAATGCATGAAGGTAAAGTTGAAATCAATGATGCGTTGTATAAAGAGTATATTTCACATGTTAGAAAGACCGGCGTCTCCTTGCTGTGTCCAGCCAGGCTGCTGCTAGGCTATAAGACACGCTCTTCAGTTCATTATGCGCTCGTCCAGTCACGATCCTATGATCCCGCTGTTCTGACGTATTAATGATCGTAACTCAAAATGCGATTTCGGTCACATATTCCCCTTTCCTCGTTTTTCTTATAAGAGAACTGAAGAGAACATATAAAAACCTTGTCTTCTTAATCATGTGACGAAATCTAGCATCAAAGAAAGATCATTCTACTTTCTTGAAATAACGTCTGAGATTTGCTGAGTTGTAATTTCCAATGATACGGTTGGATTCAATCTCTGCTACTCGGTAGCTGTTGTTCCCAAAGACTGTAACTATCTTGTATGGACCAGAAAAGAGTTTAGCAAATTTGCTGTAAATCCTCATGGGTAGGTGTGAAGATACTGGTCTTCTGATAAGAACAAGATCGTTCTCACGCAATGGTTCACTAAATCGGCTACCAGCATGTCTCTTCTGTCTCTTAACCGCTTGTTTTTCCAGACTGGCTTTGGACAATTCTACTCTCATGGATAAAGATGGAGAGATTTCTGGTGGAGTTGTGATGATACCATCCCAGACTCTCTGTGGCTTTCGTCCAAAATGCAATGTGTATGGAATTTGAGATGTACTTTTTTGGACAGTTGAGTTGAGACTCTCTTCGATTATGGGAATAACTTTCATCGATTTTTCGTGTTCATCAGAGCAATATACGCGACAAAACACTCCAATCTCCGACATAATTCGTTCTGCCGGATTCCCTTCAGGGTATTTAATGGTGTTGAGAATGTGTTTGACCTCGAGTCGCTGCATAGCCTCTTGAAATTCTAAACTAGTGAAATGACTACCATGATCACTCAGTAGGAACTCGGGTTTCCCTGCTTCACGAAAAATACAGTTCTCCAGTCGTCTGATAACGTATCGTGATGTTGCTTTCTGGATTGGGTGAAGCATGACCAGCTTTGAGAACACGTCCATCGTTACCAGAATGAATTGGTTACCTCTAAATGACTTAGGAATTGGACCATATAGATCAGTGGCATATAATTCCCGTGGTTTCCATGGAATTATAGATTTCGGCTGTTCTTTGGCGAGTTTTGAGGCATATTTACTACGCTGGCAGCTATCACATGTTCCGATGACCTTTCATATAGACTCTCGCATCGTTTTCCAAAAAAAAGCTTCTTTCGCTGCATGCAAAGTTTTATCTACTCCTGCATGTCCAATAGATCGGTGTATGAGCCAAATAACTGTATTTACTAGTTTAGGAGGTATTACCGTTCTGAGGTGCGAATGATCCCTGTCCGTGAATTTCATCACCAAGTCTCCCACGATGTGATAATCTATCGCTTCTTTAGATGTTCGGTCATAATTCGGATCATTCTGGTCCATCTTATTCATAAGGAATCGGTAGATAATCCTCAGCGGTACATATCTCTTCTGTGATATGGCTAAGCTCCTCAGTTTTTCAAGAGTCTCCCTAACATCTGGAACACTTTCAATAAGATGGATCTCTGTATCACAAGGATTTCGGCTAAGGACATCCGCCAATAGATTCTGCCTGCCCGGACGATGAATAATTTCCACGTCAAATTGCTGTAAGAATAACGTCCATCTCGTAATTCGATCATTTGCAAGATCTGATTTCATCATAAACTGTAAAGCTTGATGATCCGTAATCAGAGTTACTCTATATCCTATCAGGATCCTTTTCCATGTTTGAAGCGCATAAATCGCTGCTAAAGCCTCCTGCTCAGTAACGTTGTAATTAACTTCATGACGTTTCAACTTGCGACTCGCAAAAGCTAAATAGCGATGCTTTCTATTTTCATCCATCTGGTACAGTACAGCACTGATGCCGATTTTTGATGCATCAGATTCAATGTAGAAGTTTCCTGAAAATTCGGGATATTCCAGTTTAATATTTTCGACAAGCATCAGCTTAGCCCTTTGAAATGCTTCGTTGCACTCCTCGCTCCATTCTTGATCTTTAACAAATTCTGAAGTGGTGCCATTGTTTCAGTATAATTCGGACAATGTGCGGAAAAGAACTGGCACATTCCCAAGAATTGTCTGATCTGTCGTATCTTCTTTGGCTGTGGAAACTCTGATATTGCCTGCATTTTAGTAGGATTCGGTCTATATCCTGATCCGTCAATAATGTGACCCAGAAATTTGATTTCTTCATGGAAAAACCTACATTTATCATAATTGACCTTGAAATTAGCCTCTTCTAGATTTGCGAATAGCAAATGGAGATGTTCGAAATGTTCTTCCTGATTCGTTGAAGCTATTATCATATCATCTATATAGCATAAAACAAATGCTTTGACTTCTGGTGTTAGATTCGAATCTAATGCTCGAATCATGGCCGGTCCGCTATTCTTCAGTCCAAATGGCATTCTTTTAAAAGCATAGGAAACGTTGTTAAACAAGAATCCAGTGTATTGTCGACAGTTCTCTGATAATGCTACATGATAAAAAGAAGTTGTGAGATCGATTGTCGAAAAATACCGTTTTCCTTCGAATCTTCTCAATAATTCGCGAATCTTCGGGGACGATCGTGTTCCAATAACAATCGTTCGTTAATCCCTCTTGCGTCCAGACATAGGCATAATTTACCATTCGCCTTCTTGACTACTGCGAGTGGATTGAGAAATGGTGTTGGCATGCGACAAATAATATCATCCTGTTCCACCTGATTGATCATCTCTGCAACTTCAGTCTGCCATTTTTCTGGGATAGGGTACAGTTTCTTCTTGTATGGAGACATATTGGTTAACTGAATCTCGTATTCGAAGTTTTTGATCAATCCAGGTTTATCATTAAAAATACCAGAGTATCCCGTTATCAAATCACCCAATTTCTTCTCCCCTTCTGGATCGACTTTCACTCCATGTTCTAAATGTTGTTCTTCCGCTTCAATCGTATTGATTATTTCATCCCGGATGTTCATATTACAAGATTCCAATTCATTGATTCCATGAGCATCTTCACTAACTCCCTCGGTGGAAGTAAAATAAATCGTCCTGTTCTTCAAATCAATAATCATTCCGTTATCGGTAATAAAATATATTCCGATTATAATATCAAAGTTAGAATTGGATATAACCAGGAAAATGTGTTGCATTAGCCTTCCTGCAAGAAGTAGTTTTAACATAACTTGTTTTCTTCATTTCATCATTCTGTCCGGAATCACTCCCCTAATTTTAACTGTTGAAGCTGGAAGAATGTCAATCTTTCCCTTGGTTTGGAGCAAGTCCAAACACGACTGTGAGATAATTGAAACCATTGCTCCCGTGTCCACCAATGTTCTTATTTAGCATCCCATTATCTCCAAAGCAATAACTGGAAATTCATATCTCGTCCCTCGGCGTACTTCTTCGTTCTCAAATATTAAATCATCATCCTTAATTTCGTTAAGTTCCTGGATTTGTACAATACAATCGGGGATCGGAATAATATCAATTAGTTTCGTTGTTCTTGTTGTTTCTGTTGTTGCCGAATCGGCGTTTTTTTTCTACCTGCGACCCGCTAGTGATAGGTTGCTCTAGTGTCTCCTCTTGTGGAGCTGACGGTCGAGTATTCCTAAGTTGCTGAATGTATTCTTGGCTTTCTTTATGCCTATCATCCAGGTTACTATTCTGTTGCCCTTGATTTTGGTATTGTCTGCCGTTATTGTTCATGTGATAATTGTTATACCTCCTATTCTGGTACCAGTTGTTCCTGCCATTATAGCGATATCTTGAATATCTCCTGTTATACGGCGTTTGTCTCTGATTATTGTATTTATTATTCGGCATCGCTCTAGGATTGTATTCATGGTAATTTGATCGATAATTTCCATTGTTATTTCGTCGATCATAATCCCTCGGTGTTTTCTCTTCTCTATTAGAGGACCTATCCGTCTGTGATGTTCTGTCCATGACTACGGCGTTGATTTCACGGTTTTCTCTTCTGTCCGATCTACTATTCTGAAGACTATTTGTGTGATCTATGCGCCTGAGAATCTCCTCACAATCTTGTAGTTCCGTGGCTTATGATCGCGAGATTAACGGTCACGTTAAACTACAAGCTTCCTTTTACAATCTTGTAGTGTCTCTACTCCGGATGTTGTCAACATGCGCTGGATCTCTATAGGAAATTGTCTCGTGATTGATCTCAATAATTCCCCTCGTGATAATGGTGGAGTCAAAAATTGTAATTTGGCGAGCTGTGTAATGAAATACCCTGCATACTTCGTTGGGTGAGATGTGGCGTATTTCCTAGAATACATATCGGCCCTGACATCGAATTGTTACTCCGGACTCCAGAATTGGTTTATAAATGCGTGACTAAAGTCGTCCATGTTCATAAACGAGTCTCGGAATGCTCTAAACCAGCTCAGTGGAATTCCTTCTAACGATCTTTCGACTATTCTTAGCTCTCTTTCCTTAGAAACTCTATTTTCATCCATGTATTCACGAAGGTCCCTTAGAAATTCCATGGGAGTAAGATTATTTCCCCCATTGAATTTTCTAGTTCTATCATCAATGTTACGGATAATCGTAACATGTCCGGGTGTGGTTGAATTTACTTCAGTAGTATTCTTTTCTAAGCCCCCAGATATATTATGGCTATTGGATGGCGTTGATGTTTCCATTATTTCTCGACTCTTATCCGCATTAACTTTCATGTCGCTCAGTTCTGATTCGAGTTTCGAAATGAGCATAGTCGTCATACTGTGTTCTAGCTTCAACTTTTCCTCCATCCCTAAAGATGTAACCACTACGCTGCCTTTCACGCGTGTTTCCAACTCCTTACGCATGTCCTCAAAGATATTGTCGCATTTACCTTTAAGTTGATCAATTTGTTTCTTGACCCCATCTAACTCTCCAGTATTAGTGTTTATCGCTAAACGTAATTCCGCAACTGTTTCTGCGCTCGATTCTTTATTTCTTGTTAGATGCGCCACCAAGTCTTTACTTAATCCATCCAAGTTATCCTTATCAATTTCTTTTCTAACGCTCCCAGATTGTCTATGAATTGCGTATTGACAACATTAATTTGTCCTGACACATGACCGTGTAATTCGTTTCTCAGAGTTTTGAAATTATGCGTCCATCTGGTATCACAAGAGTCTAATTTCTTATCAAGAGCTGCATTGCTTTTCTCAAAATCTACCTTTACTTCCGAAATCTGCGATTGCAAGCGAGTTTCGAGACTTTTAACATCGGTACTTAACGCATTAATTTCAAGTGATATACCCAGAATCTCCGATTTAAGAGTAATAATCGATAAATTAATTTCTCCTATATCAGTATTAACCTTTAATACATCGGCTGACAAATTCGATACTTCATTTTTCAGTTCTTTCGTTTCACCCTTTACTTCATCTAAACTATCCTGTATTTCTTCCTTAAATTCCTCAGCTTTCTCAGTTAAGGTTTTCAAATTATTAGTTACAATTTGCACATCATTGGTTAAAGTTTGCAACTTAGCATTTGAAGTTTGCCCATCATTAGTTAAAGTTTGCAACTTATCAGTTAATTCATCCTTGTTAGCTGTTAAATTATTATTAAGTTGCTCCTTATCATCAGACATTTGTTGTCGCAACTTATTAAATTCAGCTTGGACATGAGTTAAGAAACCTCTTAACTCCTCTGGCACTTCTTAAGGCATATCAAACATACTTAAGAATAGGGAAAACTTACAAACTAGATGACCATCCAAGACCATGAGACTAGAAATATATTTCCTGATTTTCGAACTTATTTAACGTCTAATAAATAGAGCACATTCATCCACAAAACTCACTCTGGTGAATGAAAAAGAGCAAAAAGAAAATTATTCATAAATCAACATCGTGAATCTATAATTATTTTTCATCATAGTGAGCTTATAGAAATCTAAATTATCCTGACATTTTCTTTACGATTAAATGCAAAACTAAGTGAAATAACATCATACTAAACTGAATTAAAAATCCTGCTGAATAATACTGTCAGATATCAGAACACGTCTGATTACCTAACAGTCTCATTTTATTGCCTAAATAGCAATTGGTTCGATCACTCTCAATTCGAAACCACTATGATATGCACAAAGAAAATATCCAAACATCAGTACGATTCTCTCTGTTCGTAGCTTTAATATCAGATATCAGAAGAAAATAGACTCCCAAAGGTACGAATATCTCTGTTCGAGGCCTTTCAGTTTGGGTGCCACGTCAAACTCATGTACCCGTTTCCCAGACCTCACGTCGGCGCGGAAACCAAACGTGATGTCCAAGAAAAGGTACATGGTCGTTACAAAACAAATTAGGAGTCCCTGAATTATATATCCGGAAAACTACCAAAAACAACTGAGAACACGGGAAGGCAAGAGATCTAATGTCTCGGGTCGTTTAACGGGATAGGTGAGATAGGTTGCCTCAGATATATATCTCTCTAAATAAAATAGGATAGTATCACTCAGTCAGGAAAAGGAACAAGCTGCAGGAATAATTTAAGATAACTAAGATAAAATGGTCTCTCTTTATTTTAGAGCAGACGAACACAAATAAATATACCCTCCTAAAAATCGAATTGGTTCAATCTTATGTTGGGATCGTAGATCCAAAAGTCCTAAACTGCCAATTCGACTTTCCTATTGCACTTGGGGGTAATGCGATATGAAATAAAGTTCCAGTGTTCGTTGGTTTAGCTGAATGGTAAAAAAAATCGTTGCACTTCACTGCCACTGTTTCAGCTTGGAATAAAATTGAAATAAGTTGTAAATTGTAACTTCACATTCCCCTCAAAAATCTAACTTATCACACATTTAAACTAACATATTTTAAGGAAAAGATTTATCAATTACGAGAATATTATCTAACATGGATAAATCGTGATTTAATTTAAATTGCAATAAAAAGAGAATTAATTAGCAAATATTATTTACATTGAGCATTCGACATTGGTTTGGAATACTGTTCAAGTAATGTCCAATATCTTTCATGTAGTAACTAATGTTCATTAATAATTATTCCAATCTCCAATTATATTACATCAACCTGCTAATTGTTGTTAAATTCCACAATTCAGTTCCAATAAATTATAATCCATAAATTATTATAATATCTTCCATATATTATAATTATGAGGGTGATGCATTGATTAATTAATGTGGCAAAATTCACTCATTAATAGGTTATAGATTACTTCATTTAAATGTTTTCCTTTCGAAGAGAAGATCGAATACAGAAGATTGTTATTTATTGTTAATATCTCTATAAGCTCTTATATCAATATCCATTATTTTACAGCCTTTAATATATGTATTATTTTTATAATTCATCGCATTCATTAAACATGCTTATCGCAATAATAATCTCAGGATTGAGATCACAGAAACCTCCTAGAATTCTTCTAATCACAAAAATCAATCGTGAAATACATATTTTCACTGCCTACAAATGTGAAGTATTTCTATCATAATTATTGAAATGACTCGCATTCAAATGTTGCAGCTATAGGACCACTTACGTAAGAAGTGTCCACAACATAAATCAAATAACATGCATTCATGTATAAATAGGCTGCTGCGTAAAAATATCATAAGAGGACCAGCTTGTTATAACATAAAATTAATCGAATCATTAATTCAGAATCTTCCAAAGCTCAGCTAATCAATAGGAAATCAATAAATTATTATCTGCAATAATTCTTCAAATTGCTGTCATAAATTGCCACACAAATGTGATTATTATCGTTGATAATCAACCATTAATTAATAAATATGAATGTCACCTTTACTTAAATAAATCAGATATTATTATTATAATTCATCATGAAAATGAAATCCACAGCCTGCTTCCAGTCTCCGACCGGGTCAGGAAGGAATGAATGAAGCCCCCATATAGCGGCGAGGATATGAACTGTGCCGGCTGCCGAGGCCTGACGCACTCCTCTGGGGCAATGATTAGATGAATGACAGATGAAATGAAATGATAGTGGAGAGTGTTGCTGGAATGAAATTTTGACAGGGAAAACCGGAGTACCCGGAGAAAAACCTGTCTGCCTCCGGTTTGTCCAGCACAGATCTCACATGGAGTGACCGGGATTTGAACCACGGACCCAGCGGTGAGAGGCCGGCGTGCTGCCGCCTAAGCCACGGAGGCTTTATAATTCATCATAATGAATCCAATTATTAACTTTATCAACCATCGCTGTCAAAGATCGGGAAATGTTGCTGACAATCGCATTCAAAAGATCGTGGGAAAATATTCTTAAATAAAAAGAATTATTATTATAAAAAAAATATTTAAATGAATTTAATTTAATTTATCAAAGAATTAAATAATTATTAAGTTATTATCTCGATAAGAAAAATTTGTGAAATACTAATAGCAATGACTAATTTTTAAAATAGCTCTTTTATGTTTGAAAAATCAGGAGTAAATATAACAGTCATCAGGAAATAAAATCAATCATGTTTCATGGTGTTGGTTGTCACAGTGTATTATGGATGTAATGTTTCACTGCCCTTGCACATGGAGTGAAGTCCACCGATGACGAAAGATGTCTTGAACATGATAGACCTCCGTTTAATGAAATTGGAAAACTCCAACATCATCGTGCTGAGTATAAGTTGGTGTGTCTGCTGATCTCGGTGTTCATCAAAGCCTATAAGTTTCCCCTCAAATTGTCTAAGCTGATATCATCTTGATTGTGTAAAAGCTATCATAAGATCCCACGAAGAAAAGTTTATTGTGTATAAAGAGCATTCTGGATAATTCAGGTTCCTCAAATACAATTTGACGGTTTGCCATTGCTTTCTGAATAATGCACATCTTTAATAGTCTTGAAATTCTGTTTATATTAATAGTGTTCTGCTCCTCAATGTTTATTTGAATGTGAATATTGCAGTAATAACTTCTTAATGTGTCAAACCTAGGACTTCACCTAGTATGAGTGCGTTTGCATGTATTGGTTTGAAGTGTTCATTACGGTTTCATCATGAAGCTGTAAGTTCCTCGTGCTGTGTGATAATGTAAGGAATTGTTCTACTCACATAAATCTCCGATACACCTACACGAATATCACTGAATTTATCGCTAGTTTCAAACACTAGACCGTTTGAGCGTTTATTTCAATCGAACACATGTTCACTTAAGCAATCTGATGCCGTGCGATTTTGAAAAACCATCACCTCGGTTGAAAATAGGCTATGTGTTTTTCAGCTCGAACACTCTCCGAATGACAGCCCGCGATGCGCTGCAAAGTACAGGTGACGATCTCTCCCCTCCTGTGATCACGTGGTGTAGTCAGGGGTGAATCGGACCTCCCTCTCCTGTGTCGTATTACGACGTAACTCAACATGCAGTATTACACAGGTGATATTTAAATAATATTCAGCCGTTAGTCGATTGCTATCTTCTATTATACATACTCTGCCAATGCATGAATGTAAAGCTGAAATCAATGATGCGTTGTATAAAGAGTATATTTCACATGTTAGAAAGACCAGCGTCTCCTTGCTGTGTCCAGCCAGGCTGCTGCTAGGCTATAAGACTCGCTTTAAGTTCATTATGCACTCGTCCAGTCACGAGCCTATGATCCCGCTGTTCTGACGTATTAATGATCGTAACTCAAAATGCGATTTCAGTCACAGTGTGCGTGCGTTTGTGTCTTCCTACTAAAATCTAAACGTCTGCAGCGATTTCAATGAAACTCGGAAAGGTCATAGTACTAACTTGTCTGACCCCGACCGTGCCCTTAAAAATTTATTACGTCTCACCAATCCAACACGGCAGCTGTGAGAAACATTTACCGATATCACCCAGAAATTGTGCACGGTGATAAAGGGCTCTACTAGAAGTTTACCTATGTGACTTTTTAAAACCTGTTAAGCACAAAACTAACCTGGCGGCCAAACGAATTTGAAACATTTAAATAAACTATTATCGAGATTTGACGATCCGAACTCAGCGAAACATGGTACAGCAAATTTTTATACACATTATAATGCACTAACATTTTATTTAGCTCGATTGTTTATATGACTTCAAGATGGCGGCTGTGGGAAATCTTAAATTTATGTTTTTATTTCTTGTGTCCAAATCATGCGATCGAAGTTAACGTTTGAATAATGAACCTACGCTATAATCGTCATCTGATAGTATATAATTTCTTGGGCTACAAAAATCCAACATGGCGACCATCCAATATATTTGGACGGTTCTAAATATCTACTAACCTATCACAGCAATCAAAAAGATATTTTGTATGTAGATTTTACCGTTGAGAACAATAAAAATGCAAAGCATAGCCTGCCAGCTCACTCAGGAATTCGGGGCATAGAAAATTCTACCACTAATATGATTTACAGTTTCAGGATCAAGCATGGAATATGCACTTCAAAATGAATATCAAATTCAAAATCTAATAATTATTTAATAAATCAAAAATTAGGCGCTACATCAATTAAATTGACAATACAATGTTCACACTTGTCTAAAATGAGAAAAGGAATCAATAAAACAAACCACAAAGTCTAATATAAAGGTTTCAAATTTACCTGACTAAAAGTCAACAAACCATTGTCTTCCATAAAGCAAGTTATCTACACTTCAAATACGTGCGTCTCATGGCTCTAAGATTATTCTTACATAGTTATTCATTGAAAACAAAGCACTTTTAACCCCCATTCGGGGTTTTTACCAAAGTTGTGCTAATTTGTTTATAACAAATATATATTTTTCTAAAGGTTCCCGTGAGTTTCAAAATTTCATCCCTCTCAAAACAATTCTACAAATCAGTGTTGTTGGGGGGACAGAAATCGTGCATATCCTGAGTACTGGAAATTACTGAATGAATCAAGTTAAAAGAGACTCCCCAGACTCCTTTAATATTTCCAATTTTACTCCGGAACTTCTGAATGGCATACCAGCCAGCACTGTCCTCATCCGCTCACACAAAATATATAGCACCCGTATTCATTTACATGGTTATTTATAATAAAGGATTTTGCATTAGTCTTTGACTATTTATTTAAGCTGACATGGTTTTCTGAACGATTTCTGGCAAGAAAATATAACTCTAGATCTCGGTACTGATGACCGGCATCTCTGAAACATTTAACTTTTCTTACATAAGGCGTGTTGTCACGGACCTGCCCCAAAGCGATTAGTGGTCCCGTTAGTGCTGTCAAGAGCTTCACTTTAAATTTATGATGCCGAGGGTCGCACAGCCCCCAGTCCATACAGACTGAATGTCTTTCTCTCTGGCCAACAGGCTACTTTAAGAATCACTTCTTTACCTCGATAGAACACACATTAGATCCCTTAATCATTACACTTTATGCGGCAATACTTATCCGCTATATTTGCACAGGTAAACTTATTGCTTGATAGGTATTATCATTGGAAGATTTTTAATTCATAATGACGGGGCTTCCGACATGGATGAACCTTGGTTCATACTCAATACTCGGTCAGCCTCATGGATATAATTCCATATTTGGAGGTCTTACCAACTTGACATAGGATTGTGACCATTTAACACCAAATCCTCCTAAGACTAGCGAATTTCTGAGTGGCATACCAGCACTGTCCTCATGCGCTCATACAAAATATATAGCACCCCTATTCAATTTTTGCCTTACTGCAAATTCCTTTTCCTTCATGTAACCTTGACCAACTCCACCTGACAATCAATTTAAATCCTGGCATGAAATCACAGCAATAATTAGCGTGAAAATTCAAATAAGCTATCATAGCTTTATGTTACAACAATAATATTTGTGTGATATATCGAGTAAGGTATTTACCGCTTCTACTTCAATTTAGCTCTGTCTTATTACCTTATTAGCACTTCCAACTTTATCTGGCATGAATATTAATTCGCCTTTGACATCACTTTTATTGGAACATCCTTGTTCAACAAAATGTATCATTATTATTATTCACAAAACCCTCACGGTTTCTAGCATCATTACATTTATTGTTTTCTTTTAACAATTATTTTTATATTTATTTCTTGCCTTTAAAACGCATGTTACTTCACATTATGACACTTCATGACGTGACTTCAAAAGACTATACTCCAATGAGTAGTTATATTAACCATTATTTCAATAATTAGTTCCTGATTACCTTATCGTTCAGAAAAGATCGTACGCTTCAATACACACACATTACATTCCATTATCCCTGATATTTTGAGAACATCTTCTCAGATATTTGTATGCACGAATCCTTCCCTTCCAAAATCAACACTTAATTAAATCATTGTACTCACATGATTATCCTTTGTGCTGCTTGCGTCAGGCTCCCAACAAATCAGCCTCATATCCCACTTCTATGGGTTTTATGCCTCCATAATACACTTCACTACACTCACGGTGTATATTAATTCTTCTTTTACATTACACATTTTTAAAGCACTATTTTCCTCTCTTAGAGGTACAAAAATCATATTTATCGATACACTTATACACTAACAAACACTGAAAAATTATAATTTAACACTTGATCAAATAATATATACAAAATACACTTATAACACTGCGGTTACACTTAATTTCTCACATGTGGGTGACACATTTTTCCCCTAATCCAAGAGCTGCAGATACTAGCTGTGTTTCCCTAGTTTTTGCTCCTAACTGGATCAATTGGAAGTCTCTTTCTCAGCATGCGCTGGATCGGTATGGATACTACTATCCTGCTCCGGCTCTCCTATAGTTATTGGCACTTAAGGGGACCAGGAAGTAACCGTATTTCCTATACTTAACCATACTAACGTTGGTACACATTTCTCAAGAACTAATTGTTCAAATTGAACCAAACTTAATATATGAATAAGGTGTTACGTTTTCTTCAAAATGTATTACTTTTATGACAGTAGGATTGTTAGAACTGCAAAAGTGCATAGAATAACATGTGACCTAAAATAATGCCTTTTTTTGGAAATTGTTCAATATTTGTCCCATTTTTAGTTTGATTACCATAATTCTAGTACACGTTAATGAAAATACTATAATTAATCCGCGTACCAAATTTTATTGTTATAGGCGTACTAGTTTCAAAGAAACTTGCACCTAAATTTGAAAATTTTATACTTTCGGATAAATGCATTTAAAGTTTGTGATACGATCTGTTCAACATATATTAGTAGCTAAAACTCGCCAGGTCCATAGCTATCATCATTGCGGATTTCTGTATCCTCCCTCCCTCTTTTGAATTCTAGCCTCTTCTGTGATTTTTAGGGCACTTTTCTCAGCCTCCCGCACCCTCAGCTGGTCAATTGTCAGAATCTCATAGTCTGGTTCAGGCTTTTTCCAGACAGTCTAGGCAAGTTTGCCATGGTTTCCACATACAACTCTTACAGATCGCACACGTCTGATGCAGTGCACATCTTTTTAGTTTTCTGGTACCGTCATCTTCTTGAGGCTCCTAAGGTAGTAGGTAAAAGACGTGTGGAAATTATTAGAATAAAGAATGCATTGTTTTTTTCAAATTACACATACCAGTGATGTCTTGTTTTTTTTACAGAACATACGACAAAACAGCCCGACAACCAAAGGTACTCCTTTCACCCCGTCAACATCCACGCGTAACAACCACCGTTTATTTTACGTGGGTCCTCCCCATCCAGTTACCACAGGCTTCTGGAGTACCTTTGGCTCAACCTCAAAGACATTACCGACCTACGGTCGTGCAAGTATACATGCTCATTGCAATACGTAACCATGGCCAGTAGGAGTTTGCAGTAATGTTCGGTCTTCGAGAGTTAAAAGCTTAGCGTAAAAATCACTTAGGAAGTTGTGAGCCCCTGGCGGCCTTGGGAGGGAAGGAGTAATGCTAGGAGGGCGGGCTTGGATTCGTTTTTTTTTTCGTCTTGTTGTGCTCTTTACGGGGATGCAGGTGTTGAAAAGGTGAAAAGCTGGAAACATGGTTTTTTGGGGGGTTAAACCGTGATTTTAGACTTTTTGTTATATCTCGCGAACCAATCATGTCAGAGGCCTGTACGAGGTGTCTAAGGACTCGGGGTGACATCGTCCTTGCTATGGACCACTGATTATATTTAAAAAAAAAATTGTTGGAAATTTTTGCTTTTTGAAAGTAGGTGATAGTTTGAAAACCAAACATGATAGAACGTTGTGCAATGGCTTAAACGAACGATCTATATCATCTTTATTTTATATAATGATTTTTTTCCTTTTTATGTTTTTTGAAAAGAGTCCACTTTTGAAATTCTTATATTTTGGAAACTAATAAGTTTTCAAAAAAGTTTGTTTGCCATAAATGACAGGTCTCTACCTCCTCTACCACGTAAATAAATTTGAAGTCTCTAGGACAAATGCTATGCGTTTTAAATATTCTTTTACTTGTTCTTTTATTTTTAAAACAAAACGTGCTCGTAGACAGTCATACGGTAGCGCTGGGCGTGTGTTACAACGAGGCTATCACTGGCCATGCTGAATACAGCAAATGAGTATTTCGACGGGGCGATGTATGGCAGAACGACAGAACGACGGGTCGCTTTTCGATATTTTCCTATGACGAACAAATAAAGGCGAATATTTCGAAAAAATGTTAGTAAATCTAAGACACTAAACGCCAATTGAATATTGAAGCTAGAAATTTTTTACACCAAAGGCAATAATGAAAAATTAAATCCACTGCGACCGTGATAAACACACATGAATGAACAACAGACAGAAGGGGGTGTGGCATAAATGTCATTGTTTAGAAAATGTTCCTTTCTTCCTACCAGTACGTGGCAAACATTCAAAAACCATACATATATGTGTTCAGGGAGGACTGGGGTATAACTTAATACACTAAAAAATTATATATTTTAAAGGATTTTCACTTCCTGGTTCCCTTAACAGTTCAATGTCATTGTTTAGAAAATGTTCCTTTCTTCCTACCAGTACGCTCGATACTATGTTTGTTCAAATTGCAAGTTCAGATCTTGCATAAAGTCTGAATTGGTACGGTCCTAGAGTCGCTATTACTAGTTATAATGCGCTCTGTCAATGTTTCACTCTCGTCCACGTTTGGACCTGATTTCCTGAATACTACTGTATCCCGTTCGTGGCACGATTTGTGAACTGTTTCACACCTCTTCCTGCAGTTACTATCCTGCTTATAGTGTCTCTGACCTGACGTCACTTCAGCGCTAATCCCCTATCACAGGTAGATTTAGGCTATTACCCTACGTTAGACCCTACTATGGTTCTTTAACGCACTAGATAAAGTTCGGTTTTCACTATTTTCAAAGTTCTCGTTTACTGTTGAGATAAGTCGATGTTTCATCGTGACTGATATGGTCCTTGAGGCCTTGCACGCCCCTGTCGGCTGGAGTTATTTTCTTGGCCTATAATAATAAACTTTACCAATGTTCGACTTTGATTCTTACTGTTCGCGGCACGACTATAGTTTATTTTAACAAAACTTTGATGATTCGTTGTACAATGACTACTGTATGACCACTTTTGATCTAGAGTAGACTGTCTAATTACAACTTCATGAAGCAGCGCTTCCGCTAACTGACAATTAACGTAGTACCTCCCTCAAGGTGTACTTGTAGATTTGGTGTACACGATGCGGCGTCTCCTATCAAGGAGTCTTGAAAACTGCCTGATGTTGATGACACAGCGTCACGCCCTACTGGACTGACTAAAACTGCATGACTTCCCTTGCGCTCAGAGGGTTTATATCTGATTTGGCTACAAATAAACTAGCTTCCTCCTAAAAATTATTTTTCAAAATAAGCGTCGCACGATCTCAAAAAAATTACCTACTTGGAGCTTACGTCTTGAACGTATCACTTATACTAAAAATTTTGAAGATCGATCGTGGCAAGTAAGATTAAAAATTAAAATAGCTCCTGAATTAAGTGGGCGTATAGTTTCTTGTTTTCCCCTCCACAGACTACTGGCTTCGTGAATTCCCAACTACATAATGCTTACAATGCACTTCTAAACTGTACAATTATTATTAACTTTTACAAATCTCAAAATTCTGTTTTCCCATATAATTAACATTGGCGGAAAGATTTCCTAAGATTGTTGCACATTTCTGGCTAAATTCAATTATTCTGCCAATCTCCTGGCCACACCTCCTACACAGTATTGTCGATTTACAGCTGACTAAGGGGTTTCTAGTTAGATCTCCTTTCTCTCCCTTGGGTGGAAGATTGCGTTGGTCTATTTTAATCCTGTGCGCAAGCCTTAATCTGATGAGCTGGCGGTGACATCACGCCCAGCTGCAGGCTATGGCTCAATTCTTGCGCCATCCTATTTGCGTCACACAGAGGTGATTTCAACTTAAAACTTTTGCTAGCTTAAAATCTGTACAAAAATCCTGTAATGTTTTCTGACTTTTGAAACTAAATGATCATGAATTTGAATCTTGAGCACTCCACATGGGCACAAGATAAAGGCTATGGACAAAAGTTCACCTATGGGACTTTCAATGACCTGGTGTGCTCAAGTCCAACATGACGGCGACGCGAAATTTAAATATTTTAATGGACGATTCTCGTGATTCAACCATCCGAGCTCAGTGAAACTTGGTACGGTAAATGCTTATACAAATTTTATTCTTCTGACATCTAATTTATTTCAATTGTTTTCATAACCACAAGATGGCGCTGTGCGAAACATTAAAATCTCGTTTTTGATGTGTAACATCTTTCCATTCGGTTGCTGGATATTTTAGTGAGAGAGATTTTGAAAAATGTGATCGGAAGTGGATCGGGTGGAAGTGTGTAAGACGCACTGTCAGTTAGATCGTATCCTTCCCGGCTGCTTTATCAGCCAGGAGGGTGCGATCCGATCCAGCTGGCAGTGGTAGCATGTGGAATGTATATAACATACGGATTACTTCAAGGTTTGGCGACGCCATTGCAGATATATCTACAATGAATCATCATCAAGTTGCCGTTCTTTGGTGTAAAAATATTCATTAAATCATATTTGGTGAAAACAATTATGATTTCTTAAGAGTCTGTTTTTATATATCTGGATAAAAGTGATGGTCATCCACTCGCCGAGTAACTTCTCCTTAACACTTTCATACTGAACGGTAAACGCTCATGCGAACTCTGATGTCAACTCATTGAAACACAAAGAACATGTCTTCGTATCAGTATATAAATGATGATATGATTTTATATGAAACTTTGTAACTAGTCGTCAAAGCCGGTATTATGTTTCTGCACAATGGCTATTCAGATATTAACCCACATTGCGGTAATGCAGTGATCAATGTAATATATATCGATGATTTTATACGGGAACTGGGCTAGCCTTTCATAGACCACTATAGGAATTCCCTTTACTGTCAAGTAGGCGTATTCATAACTAATTTGAAACTCAATTACACGCAGGAACATTATCGAAAAAAGCAAAATATTAATGGAGCATAAAAGACTTTTCCATATTATTACCGGCGCTTGAAAATGAGTACGTGTCTTGTACTCCACATGTGTGTGGTGTTAATGGCTGCGTGGATAACATCTTTGTCTGCGAATCTTGAGGTCTCAGGATCGAACTCCAGTCCTGGCAATTATTTTTGCTACCGGATTATCGATTTAAACGATAAATATCATATAACATTATGCGTCATTTTAACAGAATCTACATGCAATTACGATTTATCTAATTTTAAATACAATAGTTTGCACCAAGCAGGAGTTGGGAAATTTGATTGTATTGAATATTATTTCTAGTAATCTATGGATAGGCTAGAGACTATGGTTTCATTCCTCCTCTTAATTTACAATATAATATGTGATGTTTGTTCAAACAAGTGTGACAGTAGCATATCTCCAATTCAATCTATACATTCATCATAGTACCAGTATGAAAACGGAGCGTAAATTAACATTTTAAGAATGTCCAAGCTGTGTAGTATACGTTGAGCCCGCTCAGGCTCATGCATCAAATATTTCTTTGAGAGCATATTGACTTGACATGCTCAGTTCTAAAGAACACACCCTGAAGCTTCCTCATGAACAATTGATTATTTTGACTACGGAGAGGACAGCTTGTTTTCCTCCTAGAGATATATTACTCACTATTTGTATGCCACATATCTCAGGAGTTTGAAATATTTAATTCCGCTTAATTTGCCATTTTATATGCCTTTTGGGAATGGCAAATACATTTTTGATAAAGGTATTTTTCACCGAAGACATGTGGAGGCTTATGAAAGTAGTCACTGCTTTGTCTAGACTAATTCCTTGGAATCAGGAAGCCGTGCCACACACGCATCACACCGTTTTGATAGTCCGCTGAAGCTAGACACTTGTGTAGATTGTCCGTCTGATAGACGAGGGCCATTATAGGCATACGAAGACCCCACATTTGGGAAGACATTAATCTACAGCCATCGAGCTGAATTGAACAGTTTAAACATCGCACAGTATTATTTTAAGCTCAGTAAAGCCAGCGATACGTTGATGTGAATATAAAATTTTGATCGTGTGAAAATATTGATTTTTTCACCAACAACGAGAATCGTCTTTAGACAGACGAGGGTAACATTGGTTTTTCTTAAAAGTGAATTATTAAGTAGACGACAACGTCGTGTAGCCCAGTATGTGCTGCGGTACAATTGCTTTATGATAAACCTATTTATCGCTTGAACGCAACAGTGATTACCCAGATTCTTTGTGATTTAAACCTTGTAAAATCTGTGTTTGATTTACCACGTGCTGATAAAAATAGAATCTCTGGCAGGTAAAGCAGAGTATTTGAACAACCTGCAAATATTAGAGCCAGTGAGCATTTTATCATATTTCACACTAGAATCAGTGAATAACTTTCCGACCACGATGATTACGTTATGCACCACGTGCTGATATTTCTACAACCATACTGTGAGAAGATGATGGAGGAGTAATTTACCATGTGAGGGTAACTCCAACGGATTACGCCAACACCATGGAATTGTCCAGCTGACACTACTACGTATAAACCATGTACGGTTTATTAACTGATGACCATGAGGACAGGCTAAAATCCATAGCCTTACCCATTATAAAAATGCTTGGAACCTTGGAGGAATTTAACCCCTTCCAATGGGAGTTCTGGAAGGTGATCTACCATATCATGTAACCGTGAGTCATGTAAACATTGTAAGAAGTTTTGTCCAGGTTGAAGTAGTAGTGATTGCATTGTAATTTTGAGCCGAAACGCCATGATATTTGACCACTTAGGTAGGAAATGTGTGTACGTTATTTCTTTAGTACTGGGACAAAATTTCAGTGAGACACCCCAAGTCCGTGTATTTTCCGGCAGGTGCAATATTCATGTATTTCAGAGAATTTTATGTCAGAGTAAAGGATATCTTCAACTACAAGAGATGCAGGCTTTTATGAAAGTAGGGGGACAGCTCATAGTTAGGTCCTTTCTTTAATTTGAGAGCTTATTCTCGAATCATTTTTCGGCCGACCGTTGCTGTAACATTATTGTACCATTTATTTGTCATTTTCGTGAGTACATTTTACCACGTGTAGTTCGAGAGGAACGAACTCATATACTGTTAAATGGATGAAGTAACCAATCTCGTATCATTTAAAACATCACAGCAGACGTGAGATGTTTAATTTTTGTTGTGGTGAATGCAAAACCACACTTATCAAATCCTACATGTACATTGAACGATTGACATATCTTCAGATATCAGTGCAGTCAGAATGCACGAGTGTTATGTCTTAAAATGTATACTCTTTGAACATTATGCTACGTTATTTCTTTTTAAAGGGAATTTAACCCCAGGAAACACTATTAGGGAGTGATGAGACATTGTTAGATGATCTGTAGAGCACTACAGGACTTTATTTCGTGCTCCTACAAGATTATAAAATGATCATTTCAAAAGCACTAATCTTTGCTATGCTAAACGAGCTGCACGCCAAGCAGACAGGCTTGCTTGCGCCCAGCCGATAACTGGTTTGCCCGGGAAACAAAAGTGAGACGACTAGAATGACTATTTTTTGTGTGCTACATTATGTCACGAGCATAGGAAATTTGAAGGTCACAGGTATTAATAACCATGCTATGAGAGCAGCTTAGGGAGCTGTCAACACCTGTTATTGTTATGAAGTAGCGGAACGCACGTCTATGCGATTTCCTTAAATGTTTTAGCCGACGACTTTGATCGCCTGGCGCGTTGTAGTAACGTTTAAAATATCATGTTAATTAATCCAGCTTTGTATAAATTAGGCTAGCCAGTGTAATTGTTGTGTCCGTGAACACATTATTTGGTATTTGGGTGGACGGAATGAATGTTCGCCTTACGCTTGGTTTGTTCCGGCGTTCTTGAGCTATGCGAAGACGACCGACGCACCGCTCGCTGTTGTTGTATGACGCGCTAACCTGTGTTATTGTCTGACTTGTTGAAGTCGAGGTATTTGAGTGAATCTCCAGTGAGTCAGTTATTGCAGCCTACGACTGGTGTCATTAATACAACCAACTAAACCACATTTAAACCTACAACCTAAATCAAAGCATAATTATCCTAAACCAACGGATTAATTAATTATTATAAATAATTTACAGCTATAATCTTGCAACCATTTGCTTCTTGTTAGCAACACAGTGACTTCAATCCATTTCCACGTTGGAGATGACTTTTAAATGAGCTGACACTACTTGTACCGACGACATTGGATCTACGGGACCGATAGTCAGTAACTTGCGGCCCGCATGATCTGAAGCTTGTAAGACGCAATTGTAATTGCGCTTTGCCAACGTAACTTACATGCCTGAGATGACGATTGACTACAAACCGTACGACAATTCGCGAAGGTAGGCTAGCATAAGAGTGTTTACTTTATTCCCTAGTGCATTTATTCCCATTGTTTCCTTATTATACTTAAGGGTGTTTACGCAATGTTTTCTTTTGATAGTGAGTGGCCAAACTATCATTAGCTTTAGTAATAAGCATTTGTTTACGACGCATCTCGGCGTAATACTTTCGTTCACATAGGCATTAGATATAATTATAAATGTAATTTAAATGTGGACGTGGTACCATCCTAACCTAGGGATTGTAATTGCTTGATGTTAAATGTAAATTCTGCCGAGTCATTCGTTTGTAAATTTGCTACGCGTTAATTATTCATGTACCACGCGCCTAGTTTGCTTTGCTATTCTTTTCATGTAACTAGAATTATGCAGGGGTCATTAACGTCAAAATAGGGATGACTCATAATTGTATGAAGATTAGCGGATTAGCCGATTTTGACCCTCGGAAATGATTAGGGGTCTTACTTGAATAAAACATTCACGAATCTAACTTAAGACTGGATCTCTTTTTATTGCTAGCTTTCTTTTTTCCGGATGTATTTCTTTGGGGCGTTTTTGACTGTTTCCGTGCCCAATGACCCAGATCCCCTGGATCAAGCCTTTCGTGCTGAGCTAGCCCACTAAGAAATGCACCAGATCCTCAGGAGATTGGGTTCGAAGGACGGTGTCTTTCGAAGTGCCATCTTTTCGGCGGATGGTACCCGAAATACCTCCTCTAACGGGCTCATACACTCCCTTTTAAATGGCGACCAATCGGTGTGGCCGATTTTTGGACGGAAACCATCTGTTTCTCGTTTTTTTTTTTTTTTTGAAGATTGATTAATGTCATGTTTATAGGCAGTTGAACTGGACTGGTACGAATGGAGAAGTCGTACAGCTGTTTCGATAGCCTCCTGGCAATCCTTTATGTCAGACCAGGGGGGGGGGGGGGGGTAGAGTATATTGTTTTTAAGATTCATTAGGTATTTGACTTGTTAATGCTCTATCCTTAGTAAATGTAACTTGTGTTTTTGCTTGTTGGTATTTTTACCGTGTAACGTAACTTGTTTTTTCTGCGTTGAGTCTAGCAGTAGTTCGTGAAATTTATTCACAGGAAGGTTGTCGGCTTGGACAAACTTTCTTATATTGGTGTAGTGGTTGTATTCAGGAGGTAATTCCCTCTCTTTCTCTCAAGTATACAATGATTGATGAGGAGTCGTTGAGACGAGTCCTAGATGGGATGATGACGAACATTAATGCATCATTTGCCGAGATAAGATGTGATTTAGGTGGAGTGAGAGGTGACCTGGAAAACAATACAGCATCCCTGAACCAAGTCAGGGGTGACCTAGAACATAATACATCGTCCCTGTACCAAGAAAGGGGTGACCTAGAAAACAACACTGTGTCCCTGAACCAAGTAAGGGAAGACTTAGGCACAGTTCGCAATGACCTAGGTAATAACACAGCCGCCTTAGAGGTTGTTAGAGGAGATATTAATGTCGTTAGAGGCGATGGTGAGACTTCTAATGTCACACTCAATGAAGTCAGGAGAGAGCTAGGCAACAATGCCGAGACTCTCAACACAACAAACACTAACTTATTGGCAAACACTGCATCATTGAATGAAGTGCGCGAGGACATAGACCGTATCAGTTTTAATGTAGGTGCTAACACAGTCACTTTGGTAGCAGTTAGGAGGGATGTTGAAACCAACACTACCATTCTCACTAACCTTAACACAGAGCTCAAACAGGTGAGAACCGATCTGGAAACTCAAAGGGCTGAGTCCAATGCTAACCTACTGGCAGGTTTAGTATCAGTTCGTGTGGATATGGTGAGGCACCACAAAGAAATAAACGAGCAGATCAATACACTAACTACAGACGTTGCGATAAACCGTACAGAGGTACAAGACCGGTTAGATCAACTGGATACCACCGTACAGACCGTGCCTGGAGATGTAGCTACCCTTAGGGAAGAGATAGCGATAGACATCGACAACGTACACAGGGAAGCGGAGGAGCAGAAGACTCACTTTGATGTCACCGTAAAGGAAGTCAAGGACAACGTAGATTTCCTGCGATATAGACTAGAGAAGGTCGTGATAACAGAACACATCATGCTCAGCAATAATGTGAGATTCGCAGTTCGCGACGTAGACACCAAACTGCGAGGCGAGGTACACAGACTCCAAGAGCAGATCAGTGACTTAACACTGCAGGCATTAGATGCACCCGCTATTGCAGAAGTAGTGGAGCGACTCAAAGCTATGGTAGGAGCTCAGCTGCAGAGCACTCCTAACACAGCTAACTGCGATCGGAACTTGCCAAACATTGAAATTTCGAGCGTGAATGTAAACAAACCGTACGCAACCGCTCAAGCGCAACCGACTGTTATACACAGCGAAAGCATGCAGGCTAATCCACCTGCTCCATTAAATTTTAATGCGCCAAGTTTCATACCCATGAGACAGGTTAACCCTGGAACGAATGTTATGATTATAAGGCAGAAGGATGAGCAACCAGCACAGTTCTCTGTAACTGGAAGCAGCGTAACTCCTGTAGAGTTCCTGCAGAATGTAGAATCATACCTTCGAGAGACGATGGTGACCCCTGCGAGAGAACTGCGAGTCATAGAACGACTACTTACAGGTCAAGCAAGTACCTGGTATCGTGCCTTTAGGTACGCTTTAAGTGGATACCAGGATTTTAGAGAAGCGTTACTTCGGACGTACTGGAGTGAGGATTTACAACAAAGTATCCGTGCAGATATGTACACGAAGCGATATAGCACTAACCAACCGTCGAAGTATGCTAATTACTTCGCGACTCAGTTATCTAAACTGAGGTGGCTCCAACCACCGTTATCAAAGCCTGAATTAATCCAGACGATAACGAAGCAATATCCGGCTGACGTCCAGCGTACGTTAATAGCTGCGAATGCCACAATATTCATCGTATGTGATTCAATTCTCCGAAGGATCGATAGCACAAACGATCAATTCTCGAACCACAGATCGAGTTGAGAAAATCGTCAGGTTAATGTCACGACGATTGATAAAGTCTCACGACTGCGAAACCAACTCAAGTTATTTCGGAACCCTACAGAAGGAATGAAACAGGACCTGAATTATTAAGTTGACGACAACGTCGTGTAGCCCAGTATGTGCTACGGTACAATTGCATTATGATAAACCTATTTATCGCTTGTACGCAACAGTGATTATGCAGATTCTTTGTGATTTAAACCTTGTAAAATCTGTGTTAGATTTACCACGTGCTGGTAAAATAGAATCAGTGGCAGGTAAAGCAGAGTATTTGAACAACCTGCAAATATTAGAGCCAGTGAGCATTTTACCATCTTTCACACTAGAATCAGTGAATATCTTTCCGACCACGATGATAAACGTTTTGCACCACGTGCTTATATTTCTACAACCATACTGTGAGAAGATGATGGAGGAGTATTTTACCATGTGAGGATAACTCCAACGGAATACGCCAACACCTAGGAATTGTCCAACCGACACTACTACGTACAAACCATGTACGGTTTACTGACTGATGACCACGAGAACAGGCTAAAATCCATAGCCTTACCCATAATAAAATGCTTGGAACCTTGGAGGCATTTAACCCCTTCCAATGGGAGTTCTGGAAGGTGATCTACCACTTCAAGTAACCGCGAGTCATGTAAACATTGAAAGAAATTTGTCCAGGTTGAAGTAGTAGTGATAGCATTGCATTTTTGAGCAGAAACACCATGATATTTGACCACTTTGGTAGGAAATGTGTGTTTTATTTCTTTAGTACTGAGTCAATATTTCAGTGAGACACCCCAAGTCCGTGTATTTTACGGCAGTTGCAATCTTCATGTATTTCTGCGAATTTTATGTCATAGTAAAGGACATCTTCAACTACAAGAGATGTAGACTTTTGTGAAAGTAGGGGGACAGCCCATAGTTAGGTCCCTTCTTTAATTTGAGAACTTATTCTCGTATAATTTTTCGGCCGACAGTTGCCGTAACATTATTGTACCATTTATTTGTCATTTTCGTGAGTACATTTTACCACGTTTAGTTCGAGAGGAACGAACTCATATACTGTTAGATGGATGAACTAACCAATCTCGTATCATTTAAAACATCACATTCGATCTACGGGACCGATAGTCAGTAACTTGCGGCCCGCATGATCTGAAGCTTGTAAGACGAAATTGTAATTGCGCTTTGCCAACGTAACTTACATGCCTGAGATGACGATTGACTACAAACAGTACGACAATTCGCGAAGTTAGGCTAGCATAAGAGTGTTTACTTTATTCCCTAGTGCATTTATTCCCATTGTTTCCGTATTAGGCGTAAGAGTTGTGGTGTTTGAAGCCATATTTTCAGTGTTGCCTTAGTAAACAAGAGTTTAGTGCTTTTCAGTCGGTCAACACGAATGTACCCAAAAGAGATGGGTTATGCCCTAATCCTGAAATAAATTACATGAGATTAATAAAACACTAGGATGACCAGTTTCGATCGCCAAGTGATCATCATCAGATCCATTACACTTAGGCTACAAAATCTATGTTTGAAATACAGGTGAAAATATTTACAATATGTACAATTATTTAGTTGCAGTATTGGTACTGCAACTGTCAGTGTATGCTAAATGCAGTATATATGTTAGGTGAAATGCTAAATGGTGATAGCTATCCGTAGATTGTACTTTAGAGAGATTATATGGTTGTAAACTATGGTTAAACTGTAAAATTTTAGGCTAACTACTTATCTGATTGTCTTCCGTACAAAAGCTACTCGCAGTTTTCGTGCTCACTGGAACTCACTGTGCGGTAGACTGCAGTGGTTATCTTAACGACTGGTTTTTCCCTGCTTTCTCCCCCCTGCTCCTACGTTCTGTGGGGAGTGATAGCGATGTGTTTATGTGAGGTGTTGCCAACCTAGATAAGGTGTATGTTATTGAATGAGGTGGGTCTACAATTATTAAAGACCGTGGATTAGCCCTCGCCACGCGTGGAGCATAACCCATTCGAACTAAGCGTTGACGGTCTTATGAGGACGTCCCGGCACCTTTAATACTGCCGCGAATATGGGCCTTGGTTTATTGCAGAAAAAAAGTATATCGTACACCTGATCCAGATAACATTTACCTATTAATAACCCCCTAATTTCCCCCCTTTTTTATCTAGCTTGGCTGTGTCGCTAAATTGTGTTTTGTTTCCGACAGGGTGTGTTTTTTAGTAGCGTGAAGAGGGGTGAGCTCTCCATGAACGTGTGTTCATTTAGATTGTTGGGATTGTTTCGTTTGGCTAGGTGTATCTCGATTGCTTCCTTTATGTCAAGAGCTCTGCCTTTCGATTCGTGATGGATTATTTTAAGGTCCGACTCTATGTTGGTAAAGCTGTGCCCAGCGTCACACATATGTTCGCACACGGCTGAATGTGTTCCGTATCTTATCGCATTCCTATGTTCATTATAACGTGTGTGTACTCGTCTTCCACTCTGCCCGATGTAATTAGCTTGACAATCGGTGTCTTGGCACGTTATAGAATATACCCCTGACCTTGAATACGGGTCACGTTTATTTAGATTACTATTTAGGAGGTGCCTAGCGGTTGTGTTTTTCGTCGTGAAAGCTATCTCTATGCCTTGCTTTTTGAATAGGTTAGTGATTTTATATGTATTCGCATTCACATAGTTGAAACGCGCAATTTTTTTCTCATTACAGTCCGGTTTGGGAATCGTTTTATCTTTATTTTTATGTTTGGCTATAATTTGATTTATTTTGCTTGGCGAGAAGTTGTTTTCCTTTGCTATTTGCATAATAGTTCTTATTTCTTTATTATAGTTGTCTTTTGACATGGGTATGTTTAAAGCCCTATGCACCATTGAATTGAAACCCGCTAGTTTGTGCGTACTGGGGTGATTAGACTGATTGTCGATTGCATGCGAGGTTTGTGTTGCTTTCCGGAATATGGAATATGAAAGGTCGTTGTCTTTACGTTCAATAATTATATCGAGATAATTTATTTTCCGGTCTATTTTGGATTCCTTAGTGAATTTGATAGAGTGGTGAAGGCTATTAATGGATTGGAGAATTGTTTCTTCGCTTGTTAGTTCAGTATCGTAGATGCAAATTACATCATCTACGTATCTTTTCCATATTACTATTCCCTTTGTTGAAGTCTTTTCTAAGAACGCATTTTCTAGTGCATTGATGAAGATGTCAGCGATTAACCCACTTAGTGGCGATCCCATTGCTAGGCCTTCTCTCTGTGTGTACATTTTATTGTCGAATTGAAACACGTTTTGGGTGAGAACGACCCTCAGTAATCTCACAATCTCTTCAATTTCTTTTACCGAATTGTTGGATTTTAAGTTGTTTTCGATAGTGTTGATTGCTTCAATAATCGGAATATTGGTGTACATGTTAGTTACGTCGAAGGATACTAGCCTGAAGCTAGGTTTCATTTGTAGGGTGTTCAATGCTGTTACTAGTTCTGTTGTGTTCTTTACAGAGTTGTTTTTGTCGTTGGAAAGACGGCATTTTCAGATTTTTAGTAACTCTTTGCTGATTTTGTAACTAGGGGCAATCCTACAATTGACTATTGGTCTCATTGGGCATTCCCTTTTGTGTATTTTTGGTTGTCCCCTCAATGACGGTATTTTCGGGTTCATGTTTATTAGTTTTGATTTTTCGGCTTTGGTCAGTATGTATTCTTTTTCTTTTAGCGCACTTTTTATTTGTTTTTGGAATTTGTTGGTGGGGTCTTTTGTTAATTCCTTGATTTCGTTGTTGTTTAGGAATTCGACTGTTTTTTCAATGTATTCTGTTTTGTTCAAAATTACTGTAGTGTTTCCCTTATCTGCTTTTGTGATGATTAAGTCATGTTCTTTTATTTTTTGTTTCAACGACTTTATTTCTTTGAGTTGTTTGTTGTTTTGAATGTTATTGCTATCGCCCTCTCGTTTGAGGATTTTTTTGGCTTCGTTGGTGGCGAGATTTTTGGTTAATTCCCTGTCTTCTGCTGGGAGCTTGTGACTGGCTATCTCAATATCTGTGATTAACTGTTTTATATTGTGGTTCGTGTGTGCGTCTGTGCAGTTGTATTTCAAATCTTTGTCTAACATATTCAAAAAATCAAAACTAATAAACATGAACCCGAAAATACCGGCATTGAGGGGACAACCAAAAATGCACAAAAAGGAATGCCCAATGAGACCAATAGTCAATTGTAGGAATGCCCCTAATTACAAAATCAGCAAAGAGTTACTAAAAATCTTAAAATGCCGTCTTTCCAACGACAAAAACAACTCTGTAAAGAACACAACATAACTAGTAACAGCATTGAACACCCTACAAATGAAACCTAGCTTCAGGCTAGTATCCTTCGACGTAACTAACATGTACACCAATATTCCGATTATTGAAGCAATCAACACTATCGAAAACAACTTAAAATCCAACAATTCGGTAAAAGAAATTGAAGAGATTGTGAGATTACTGAGGGTCGTTCTCACCCAAAACGTGTATCAATTCGACAATAAAATATACACACAGAGAGAAGGCCTAGCAATGGGATCGCCACTAAGTGGGTTAATCGCTGACATCTTCATCAATGCACTAGAAAATGCGTTCTTAGTAAAGACTTCAACAAAGGGAATAGTAATATGGAAAAGATACGTAGATGATGCAATTTGCATCTACGATACTGAACTAACAAGCGAAGAAACAATTCTCCAATCCATTAATAGCCTTCACCACTCGATCAAATTCACTAAGGAATCCGAAATAGACCGGAAAATAAATTATCTCGATATAACTATTGAACGTAAAGACAACGACCTTTCATATTCCATATTCCGGAAAGCAACACAAACCTCGCATGCAATCGACAATCAGTCTAATCACCCCAGTACGCACAAACTAGCGGGTTTCAATTCAATGGTGCATAGGGCTTTAAACATACCCATGTCAAAAGACAACTATAATAAAGAAATAAGAACTATTATGCAAATAGCAAAGGAAAACAACTTCTCGCCAAGCAAAATAAATCATATTATAGCCAAACATAAAAATAAAGATAAAACGATTCCCAAACCGGACAGTAATGAGAAAAAAATTGCGCGTTTCAACTATGTGAATGGGAATACATATAAAATCACTAACCTATTCAAAAAGCAAGGCATAAAGATAGCTTTCACGACGAAAAACACAACCGCTAGGCACCTCCTAAATAATAATCTAAATAAACGTGACCCGTATTCAAGGTCAGGGGTATATTCTATAACGTGCCAAGACACCGATTGTCAAGCTAATTACATCGGGCAGAGTGGAAGGCGAGTACACACACGTTATAATGAACATAGGAATGCGATAAGATACGGAACACATTCAGCCGTGTGCGAACATATGTGTGACGCAGGGCACAGCTTTACCAACATAGAGTCGGACCTTAAAATAATCCATCACGAATCGAAAGGCAGAGCGCTTGACATAAACGAAGCAATCGAGATACACCTAGCCAAACTAAACAATCCCAACAATCTAAATGAACACACGTTCATGGAGAGCTCACCCCTCTTCACGCTACTAAAAACACACCCTGTCGGAAACAAAACACAATTTAGCGACACAGCCAAGCTAGATAAAAATGGGGGGAAATTAGGGGGTTATTAATAGGTAAATGTTATCTGGATCAGGTGTACGATGTACTTTTCTTCTGCAATAAACCAAGGCCCATATTCGCGGCAGTGCAGTATTAAAGGTGCCGGGACGTCCTCATAAGACCGTCAACGCTTAGTTCGAATGGGTTATGCTCCACGCGTGGCGAGGGCTAATCCACGGTCTTTAATAATTGTAGACCCACCTCATTCAATAACATACACCTTATCTAGGTTGGCAACACCTCACATAAACACATCGCTATCACTCCCCACAGAACGTAGGAGCAGGGGGGAGAAAGCAGGGAAAAACCAGTCGTTAAGATAACCACCGCAGTCTACCGCACAGTGAGTTCCAGTGAGCACGAAAACTGCGAGTAGCTGTTGTACGGAAGACAATCAGATAAGTAGTTAGCCTAAAATTTTATAGTTTAACCATAGTTTACAACCATATAATCTCTCTAAAGTACAATCTACGGATAGCTATCACCATATAGCATTTCACCTAACATATATACTGCATTTAGCATACACTGACAGTTGCAGTACCAATACTGCAACTAAATAATTGTACATATTGTAAATATTTTCACCTGTATTTCAAACATAGATTTTGTAGCCTAAGTGTAATGGATCTGATGATGATCTCTTGACGATCGAAACTGGTCATCCTAGTGTTTTATTAATCTCATGTAATTTATTTCAGGATTAGGGCATAACCCATCTCTTTTGGGTACATTCGTGTTGACCGACTGAAAAGCACTAAACTCTTGAGGCGTAAGAGTGTTTATGCAATGTCTTTTTTTGATAGTGAGTGGTCAAACTATCATTAGCTTCGGTAATAAGCATTTGTTTACGACGCATCTCGGCGTGATACTTTCGTTCACATAGGCATTAGATAAAATTATAAATATTATTTAAATGTGGACGTGGTACCATCCTTACCTAGGGATTGTACTATCTTGATGTTAAATGTAAATTCTGCCGAGTCATTCGTTTGTAAATTTGCTACGCGTTAATTATTCTTGTACCACGCGCCTAGTTTGCTTTACTATTCTTTTCATGTAACTAGGATTTCGCGGGGGTCATTAACGTCAAAATGGGGATAACTCATAATTGAATTTAGAATAGCGGATTAGCCGATTTCGATCCTCGGAAATGATTAGGGGTCTTACTTGAATAAAACATTCACTAATCTAACTTAAGACTGGATCTCTTTCTATTGCTAGCTTTGTTTTTTCCGGATGTATTTCATTGGGGCGTCTTTGACTGTTTTCATGCCCAATGACCCAGATCCCCTGGATCAAGCCTCTCGTACTGAGCTAGTCCACAAAGAAATGCACCCGATCCTCAGGAGTTTGGGTTCGAAGGACGGGGTCTTTCGAAGTGCCATCTATTCTCAATATCTACGGTTCTGTTTCAGCAATCAAACTAAAATTTTGTATATTGATAGAGGCAATTAACATACGTAGAATATATGAAAATAGTGAATTTATTTCTTCAAGGAATGACTTGTTTCTCACTGAACAGAATTCTTGAGAGCGGAGATGTAAATTATGTGCCCCCGTTTTAATGCCATAAGTAAGCATTGTTTTCAAGACACTTTCCCTTGCTCCTCACCATCATCAGTAGCGACGATTTATGACGCTCAAAACAACAGTGTCCACAATTTCTGGTTAGCACTGTTAAGGATACAGCCTGTCCACTTTCTATAGAGCAATATTGGTCGAACCTGATCATTACTCTAGCGCTGTTCCTGAAGTTCTCGGATGGTACTGGTTCGGGCCATGGCCCAGTCCGTTCTTATTGAGACGGGTATAGATCGGGTACATTGGGCGCACCCGGTTCTTGCGGGGCTCTGAAACCATCTCTTCAGACCGGCAGTGTGGCGCAGCGGTCGGCAGTGCCCAAGGTTGCAGGATAGAATCCTGGCGCAGTTAGTTGGCATTTGAGGGTGCGCAAATGTGTGGGAGCCGTGTCAGTCGATTTACTGGCACGTTACAAATCTCCTTTGGGGCGTAATTCCGGCACCACGGCGTCTCTATAAGTAGAGCCAGCACAAATAAACAAAACGTTATTGGCATCCGGCCTGCATCTTCACGACTGTAATCCGCATACGCACCGCATCCGCATCCGCACGTTTGTTATCTGAATCCGTTGACATTACAATGCTGTTCTTAAGGAAGGAAGGAAGTTTGTAGTTTTACGTGACCGTTAATCTCGCGATCATGAGCCACGGGACCTCCTTTTTACGTGGAATTTGAACAACAGGACATGGCATTTTACTTTTAACATCTCACATGCATTGACCGAGAATCGAACCCGATCTGCCATGGTGAGAGGCCAATAGTTAGACCGCTGCCCCACCACGCCCTCTTAAAATATTTTTAATTTATTAGATAAAGCATAAAGTATCAAATCAACAAATTCCCCCAGTCTATGTTTGAATCGCAAGACAATGTTGACGGAGTTTTGTCCCTCTGAGCAACGGCATGTTCAACAGCTGGAGGCTAATACTTAGTCGTCGAATGTAACCACGCAGGCAAGCACAGGTAGGCCTATAAGGGAGATTTTTTTTGCGTAAGTCAACACTAATAAAAATTGAGGGTATTTGCAAGACTGGCTTCTCTCATTTCTCTATTATTCTGATACAATCCAAGTGAAAGCAAATAGTGAAATAACAAGAAACGTGAACGACGCAGATTTTGGCAAAAAGCACAATTATTTTTAACAAGAAGTTCCGTGACGAATTAAAGAGCCTACTTTTCTTAAAATTTAAGATTCATGCCAATGATTAATCTATATGGATCTATCTAGAATAATGACGAAATTAAGTTGGTAATATCGACATTTCTAATTAGTTCGAAATACTGTCTACCTGGCATAATGTAGCCTAATATAGAACTACAGTTGGCAGCCCAGGTGACTGAATATATTCTTACTTCCATCTCTTAAGGTACAAAATACAAAATTTGGTTGATGTCCAATGGATAGCATGGGCGTTACGTGCAGTTAAACATTGGATCTAACAGCGCGCGTAAAATCATGTTGGCAACAATGACATACATGTATTGGTCAGAAATAACCAGAAATAATGTGATCTATTGTTGTGTCAATTTTGAATGAAATCCATTAGTTAGTATAGAAGTTACATGCATTTTAAAATTGGACCTATCAGCAGGCTTAGAATCATGTTGGCAGCACTGGCGTAGGCCTATATTAGTTACTCCAAATTAATCTAGAATGCCAGGTACTATACGTGTGCAAAGTTTAGAGCTATTGGCTTGCATACTTTCTGATATATTGATGTTAGGGTAACAAAAATAGAGACAGCTTTTTCAACAGTTGGCAGCCCTGGTTACTCATAAGAATAGGCATAGTCATATCTGTTATGGTACACATAGCACACACGAAATTTGGTTGAAATCCAAATGATAGAATAGAAGTTACATGTATTTAAATTTGGACTTCTCAGCAGGCTTAGAATCATGTTGGTAGCACTGACGTATATAAGTTACTCCAAATTAATATAGAGTGTCAGGTACTATACGTGTGCATAGTTTAAAGCTGTCGGCTTGTATACTTTCTGATATATGGGTATTTGGATAAAACATTGAGAGCATTTATTAACAGTTGGCAGCCATAGAGGCTCTTAAGAATACGCTCAGTCATATCTATTTATGTACACATAGCATATACGAAATTTGGTTGAATTCCAATCGATGGTGTAGAAGTTATATGCATTTAAAAATTGTACCTATCAGCAGGCTTATAATCATTTTGGCAACAGTGTCATGTATGGCATCCTGGAAATGAAACTGCAATATTATTATCTTTACGTGTGCCAATTTTGAAATAGCTCCCATTTATACCTTCCAGGATATTCAACATGGATCTCAAATTTCAATTGCGATTTTTCAGCAGTTGGTAGCATTGACATTATTTTCAAATATGGCCGTGAGATATTCATGTATAGATATTTACTCCTACCAAATTTTGTTTCGATTGCTCAAGCCGTTTAGGAGTTGATAGGGGGACACACACACAGCCAGACAGACAGACAGACAGACAGACAGAAGGACAGACAGACAGACACACATTTGCCCGATCTCATAAGTCTACTTTTTCCTCATTTTTGCAAAATGTGAAAAGTAGACTAACAAGAAGTTCCGTGACTAACTAAAGAGCCTATTTTTCTTAAAATTTAAGATGCATGCCAATGATTAACCTATATGGATCTATCTAGAATAATGACGAAATTAAGTTGGTAATATCGAAATTTCTAAATAGTTCGAAATACTGTATACCTGGCATAATGTAGCCTAATAGAGAACTACAGTTGGCAGCCCTGGTGACTGAATATATTCTTAGTTCCATCTCTTAAGGTACAGAACACAAAATTTGGTTGAAGTCCAATGGACAGCATGAACGTTACACAGTTAAACATTGCATCTAACAGCGCGCGTAAAATCATGTTGGCAACAATGACATACATGTATTGGTCAGAAATAATCTGAAATAATGTGATCTATTGTTGTGTCAATTTTGAATGAAATCCATTAGTTAGTATAGAAGTTACATGCATTTTAAAATTGGACCTATCAGCAGGCTTAGAATCATGTTGGCAGCACTGGCGTAGGCCTATATTAGTTACTCCAAATTTATCTAGAATGCCAGGTACAATACGTGTGCAAAGTTTAGAGCTATTGGCTTACATACTTTCTGATATATTGATATTAGGGTAACAAAAAGAGAGACAGTATTTATTAACAGTTGGCAGCCCTGGTTACTCTTAAGAATCGGCATAGTAATATCTGTTATGGTACACATAGCACACACGAAATTTGGTTGAAATCCAAATGATAGTATAGAAGAAGTTACATGTATTCTCAGCAGGCTTAGAATCATGTTGGTAGCACTGACGTATATAAGTTACTCCAAATTAATATAGAATGTCAGGTACTATACGTGTGCATAGTTTAAAGCTGTCGGCTTGCATATTTTCTGATATATGGGTACTTGGATAAAAAAATTGAGAGCATTTATTAACAGTTGGCAGCTCTGGTGGCTCTTAAGAATTATCTCAGTCATATCTGTTTATGTACACATAGCACATACGAAATTTGGTTGAAATCCAATTTAGCCTTAACTCTATGTTTAACATATTGATGGCCTATACTTCATGTTCACAACTCGACCTAATAGCTGAAATCCGCACTTGGTTGGCAAATATCCGCCCAGATAGTTACGAGTATATGAAAATACGACAGAAAACACATAATGATTATTCCATTAACATTACCCTTTCACGAATTGATTGCCGGCGGTCGAGATGGGAACTATTCTCTGTTTAATTGTGTCACACGTCGCTGTGCTTCTTTGACAGGTACAGTTGCGCGAGTAGGATATGACTCAGCTCCAGTAGCTGTCCGTGGTGACATGAGCACCTGTGACGCTTATCTGAGTTTCTAAGACAGGTAGCGCACGCAATGCTGTTTGACTTATGTGCAGACTGCACTGTGTCATCACTGTGTTCTCGTCTTTACCCTGCGGAGCTCCTGCTACAATAATCAACAAACGGTGGCGCAGCCACACTCAGCGGCAATCAAATCTTAAATGGGTAATAGCTCTCCCTTTGTTTGTGCACTGTGATATAGAAATCTGGCAGGCACAAATATGCACGATAATAAGCACATTGTATGAAGGACGCTGTGATTTGTGCAATTGGGGGTTGAGGACCTCGCATCGAACGAGTCCAGATACCATTTTCAGGAACTTCAAATGAAAATCCACAACCTGCTTCCAGTCTCCGACCGGGTCAGGAATGGAATGAATGAAGCCCCCATCTAGCGGCGAGGATATGGGCTGTGCCGGCTGCCGAGGCCTGACGCACTCCTCTGGGGCAATGATTAAATGAATGACAGAAGAAATGAAATGTTAGTGGAGAGTGTTGCTGGAATGAAATTTGACAGGGAAAACCGGAGTACCCGGAGAAAAACCTGTCTGCCTCCGTTCTGTCCAGCACAGATCTCACATGGAGTGACCGGGATTTGAACCACGGACCCAGCGGTGAGAGGCCGGCGTGCTGCCGCCTAAGCCACGGAGGCTTCGTTCAAATGCAATACATTCAACTGGAAATGTAACTTTAATGCTTAATCATGTTATTGAACATTTGGGTATTTAGAACCTGTCTCATAACTTGTGTTGTTATGGCGTCTTACCATTGTGTGTACTTGTAATTAGGACTAGGAAAGCAAGGGGTGGCCGTGTTCGTAAATTTGTCTGCCGCTCACCGCGATAGCGACAGAAAGCTGCAGGAAGTCCGAATATCAGGGGCTCTAATCCCGGAGTTGACAGTGGCTATCCTGAGTATAGTTGTTCTCCGGATTTATCCACACTCTCTCCAGGCAAACGCTCGAATTGTACCTTATTTAACGTCCAGGGGCACTTACTTCAACCCCGACCTTCATAATTACAGTTTATCACGCTATTACAGTCTCCACAGAAACACAGGTTATCAGACATATTGAACACACACCCAAGTACACGGGGCTGCTAACCAAGGTGTCCCAAACCCCTAACACGAATAAACAACTCATTTTTTTCAGTTATAGAAATGGCTAACCACGGTAACCACCTTCTTTTTGTAGTGTGGCCTCCTGAGAGACCGAGTTCAGGTCTTTCTAGTCGACGCCCATGTGCGACCTGGGCACCGGGATGAGAGATGAAATGGATGAAGATGAAAAAAAATTGGGCAAGGATGTGGAAGGAAGCGGCCGTGGCCTGTCAGATGGTATCGTCCCAGCAATTGCCTGGTGTTGAAAAAGGGAGCCCACGGAAAACTATTTCAAGGACAGTCGACGGTGAGGCTCGAACTCACGCGTCTACCGAGTCAGCAGAGAGCTTGGCCTCATGACCTAGTGCTGCTCTTGAGCGAGAGTAGCCACCGCCGTCGGTGGTAACCACTTAGCCTATAGTATGACTGGTGCAGCACAAGTTATGGAAGCATCTGGCACACAGTTTGGATTTACATGCGTTCGGTAAGTGAAAGAAAATGATTTGATAACAATTAACAAGTTCAAACAGCGGTTCTCCGATGGCTCCAGGACTAAGGAGTGGATTTCTATCGTCTCGGAGATGAAACATTGGTAGAGCGTTCAGACCGTTGTTTACAGTCATTTTGCATTATAACCTACTTCGTCACTCACTACAAATTAATTGTCCTGCCAGAAACATGTAAATAACAGGTGTAGCTCAGGGCCAGCGTGTGCGGGGCTTTGGAACCAGGGTAAACATGCAAAAGAAAATGCATGGCTGTGAGCACTAAAATGTTTGAACTTCGCCGTGAGCGCGATATTCAGGAGCGAAATTACATTGATTGTCGACGCGAAAATTAAAATCGAAACAAAACTTAATTCGAAACAAAATAACTTAGCGAAAAGCGACGCGAAACTAAACGCAGTGCGAAACTTAATACCTGGCACAGGGGTTTGATTTCATGCCACGGTCAGTATTAATGCACTGAGGGTAAGAAACAAGTAGTAGGGGATGCCAAGCTTCTTCGAGACTTCAAGGAAGCAGGAAGTACATAATTCGGGAAGTCATGTATTATTTCGCCGGCTATAGTACTATTCAGTGGCGTACATGGGCGAGGAGGTTGGCCCTCCCCTACTCTCCAAAGTTTCCGGAAGTGTACGAACCAATTCCCCCGGAAAACGAACTCTATGTATGCCACTGGTACTGTCACAGGCGGTCCATTAGGGTGGACCAGTCATTTGAATTGCCTACTTTTAGGACCAATCTCATTTACTGTGTGTTCTAGAAGTGACTAATACCTTGAGAGTTATGCCTCATTGTTCATGATTTTTTTAAGGAATATATCTTTTCAAAAAAAAACAACAATACTCCCACATTTATTTATTGAACCAATTGTAGATCCTAGCACTTAGTAAGAGTTGAGGAATATACTGTAAATATTACATGCATTTATCTTTAATCAGTTTCTGAGAAAAGGAACATAAAGTATACAAAATTAACATTGGTGAGATATAGCATTCGGTCTTACCTAAAAATCGCATCTGAGACCATCGTACCTAGTGGGCGGCAAGGAAAATTCCCAACAGGGTCAATTTTGTTTAACTGATCATAGTATGTTCCAAAGCGTAACGATGTCAGTGCACTGTTAACAATTATCATAAACGTCCGAAAAAAAAAGTACCAATTAGGGTGCACGAACCGATCATTGTAATTTTTCTGATTGAAAATTGATTTTTTTCGTACAATTACGATGAGCTCGTGAAAGAAAACGAAAAGTGAATTTGTCGTAAATATGCGAAAATCATTTTAACAGTGTGGAAGAGGAACTCCAATCAAGCACTCTAGTGATCTAGAATTTAGTGACATATAGGCTACTGCAAGAGGCTTCGTAAGAAGGAGGGTATAGTTCCATGTCATCTTGTTCCTCTATCTCACGCATCATACCACCACAACCCTTTTCCCCCCATTTACCAAAATCCATCCCTGCTCCTACCTACCGTGGTGAACATGATGTTATCTGTCCATTCTAATATTATCAGTACCAATGCAAACGTTGGGACTTTGAACATCACACAGAAAATATTTCAATTTTCGTACCGAATCCATTTTTATTTTAGGAACGAAATGAAATGGTCCATGCATTTTAATTTCACGCTGGAGGGGGAGGAGGGGGAGGAGGGGAAGTGTACTAGGATATCATTCTGTTTGGAGATGACAAGAGAGCGCAGAGCACTGGTCTTGCTGCAGCTCGCACGTGTATTCAAACTCGCATATTCTTGTACTTATAGAGATAGACCTAGTGAATTAAGGAAAAAATACCACGAAATTAGTTTATCTCATAGTCTGACATGCACGTATGCTACGCTTCATCATGTTCAAGGTGTGCATGATCATGGGGTTCCTTCGTTACGCTCCACCAACAGGGAAACTCGCTTCAAAATAATAATATCCTTCTACCCCTTTTTATTATTCTCTCCTTTTCGGACCGGGTTGAGTAGCGACACATGGCCTTTACGTCCCGATACCTTCCCTGGCATCAACCACATAAGATGAGTTAATGAGAGAAGAAATGAATGAAGATGCTCAAAACTGGGTAATTAGTAGGAAGAAAGGTACCGTCCCGGCATTTGCCTTGACTTGAAAATGGAAAATCACAGAAATCCGTCTCAAAGACGAACCCACTTGTCTACCGAGACCAGAGCAGCGTGGCTACATGACCTTGTGCCTTGGCGTGCATAAACACCGCGGTCGGTACTACTACTACTAGGCTACTTACTACTACTAACAATAGTAATGATAATAATATTAATAAATTTAGACACTACCTCGCAGTCTCCGCCCAGAAGCCCTCTACGCCAGACTAACAAACGGAAAGTTCAGGAGGGTAATATTTCAATGATATTATGACCAGTCAAAGAAGAGGGCGAATACAGAAGGCGACCCAATAAGCTTTAGAATTACATTGGCAGTCAAAGTGAAAGGTCGTGTTTCTCCCGAGCGCTCAGGTGTGCTGAAATGGGTTGTTCTCTGGAGTGTTATCGCGCGAGGATCAGACTGTGGTATGCAAAGGGAAGTCGGGATTTCCGGTGTTTGTGTGTGCGTACGGGACCTAGTAACTTGTGGTTTATAGCCCTAGTGATAGCTGCGTTGTTAGTTATTGGTGGAGTGGAAGTGAATCCAGGCCCTGTTACTCCAAATGTGAATCAGGCAAATGATCCAGTCGCAGCATTAAAGTGTTCGACGTGCAGTAAAACATTGAAGAACGGTGTTCAGTGTGGACTATGTGAGAAATGGTTTCACTTCGGCTGTATTAAGGTCAAGAAGGAGGATTGTGATGTCGGGAATTGGTTTTGTAAAGTATGTGATACGCCGGACTGTTTTAGGGTGCAAATCAAAGCAAGGGATCAAATAATACAGGAACTTAGAACAAAGCTTCGTGAATCAGAGGAAACGGTGAAGGATGTGACTGAAAGGCTTTCTACTGGGATCATTGTGGAAGAGGGCGTGCAGGAGCAAACTGAGGATGACGTTATCATAATGGGTGATTCTATGATACGATGGAGTGCGAATAACTCGAGGAAATCAGGTTCGAAAGTGCGGTGTTATCCGGGGATTATAATTGACCAGCTTGCCCAACAAGTGGAAGAAGCAAATGTAGAGGACAGTGACAAAGTTAAAGTCTTGTTGCTCCATGTTGGGACGAACGATTTGAAGAAGGGGGCTACAGCTGATTACATCATGGGGGAGCTCTACGAACTAGGCAGAAAAGATAAAAGCAAGTTTAGAAATGCAAAAATTATGAGTGGCATTGTTCGACGGGGAGATGTTCCGGCATTGGTCATCGGTTCGTGCCGGCAATTGTGAGGAGGAGCAGGTCCAGAGGTTGCCAGCCGACGGGAACAGAAGGAGCTACTTCGGGATATTTGCTGCGGAGGTAAAACTCTAAGATGACTGCAGCTTAATTGTCAGAGTTTAGGAAATTAATTAATTGAATTTTGGAATCTTGTAGAGACGTATTCTCCGTACATAGTCATTGCTACTGAATCTTGGTTATATGAGGATATAAATAGTAATGAAATAATTCAAGGGACCTACGAAATGTACAGAAGGGATCGGGAGAAGCGAGGTGGTGGGCTATTTATTTGCGTGCGCAAAACTATAGCTAGTTTCTTAAAGTGGGCTGATACGGATCATGAAATGTTATGTGTACAAATTTCGGATAAAGGGAATAAATTCTCTCTTCAGGTGATAGGGGCGTATAGAGCACCGAAAGATAACTTTTCGCTTCTCGACACACTGTATGATAAAACTTGTACGGGTAATGCTATGAAAAAGAGCATAATAATTGCCGGAGATTTAAACCTCCCCAAAGTGAGTCAACTAGTTGTGGTCAAGCTCAGAGCGCTGCAAACAAATTTTTAAGGGAGGGGGGATTTCCCCAAGTAGTTGACTTCCCAACTAGAGGCAATAATACCTTAGATGTTTATCTCGTAAGGCCTGTAGAGCTGTATATTAACTGTCCTAAAGTACCAGGAATTAGTGACCATTCTGGGGTTGGATTAAATATTAGATACGGTGACATTACGAAATTAGGCTCTGATGTAGCAAATAAGATCATATTCCAGTATCGCAGGGCGGATCAGGGCGACTTTCAGGGGTATTTGAATGAGCTATTTGTAGGATGGGCAGCGGAAGGAAATCACATTAATATCCTGTGGACTAACTTTTTGAAAATTTTAAATAGCGCTATTGATAAATTTGTTCCATTTAAATTAGTGAAACAAAACCCAGATCCTGAGTATTACACACGGGAAATCAGGAGTCTTAAACGGAAAATTAGGAAATTATACAATAAGAGACTTGATAGTGACAAGTATATGTTGAAATTTAAGTCCTTATCAAGAGAGCTTGTCTTAAAAAAGAGGGCTGCTCATGACAATTATATGGAAGGTTTACTTGGTTCGGGGGGCGATGGGTGGAAAAAAATTACAGTTTTGTTAGGAGAAGAAAGGGAAATTCAAATAATTTGTCGATGATAATGTCCGGTGACGGTAAATTAATTACTGAGAAGCAGGCCATTGCTAATGAATTAAATGTCTTTTATGGTAGTGGGTTCAATAAATCCAATAGCTGTGTGTTGGACCTTAACGGTGAATCAGGGGCTCCACTTCTCCAAATAAACCAGTCAGCAATTGTAAAGCTAATACAAAAGTTACGTTACAATATATCGAAGGGTCCTGATAATATTGTTAGTGAAGTATTGAAACTAGGAGGTAGGGCCGTGGCACGATACTTAGAGGTGATGTTTAATGTGTCCATAAACAACTTTAATTGGGCAACTACAGTCCGGTTAGTCTTACGTCCATCGTTTGTAAACAGATGGAGCATGTCATTTGCGACTACTGGAGGGAACAGTGGGAAACATTATCATGGTTTAATGATAGGCAACATGGATTTCGGAAAGGTTACTCATGCGAGAGTCAGATGCTATCACTTTTTCAAGATATTAGCGAATCGATAGACGATGGAGTTTCAGTCGACGCCGTAGTTATAGATTTTGCGAAGGCATTTGATGTCATGCCGCATGACATGCTACTCCATAATTTAGCTTCGACGAAGATTGATAGAAGAGTAATTTTATGGATCCAAGAATTTTCGACTGGTCGTTCCCAGAAAGTGAAAGTTGAAGGGCGATTCTCGGATGAAATTACCGTAACGTCGGATATCCCTCAGGGCAGCGTAATCGGAACTTTGTTATTTTTGGCGTTTATAAATGACTTACCAAATGGGATTCGCAGTGACTGTCGATTGTTTGCGGATGATTGTGTAATATATCGAAAGATACATGACTCACAAGACAATGCAGTTCTTCAAGATGACCTGAACCTGGTCTATAAGTGGGCGATTGAAAATAAAACGAAAATTAACACAAGAAAATGTAGTCTAATAAAAAATAGGAAAAGTGCGAAGGCAAGATTTTCAATATAACATTGGCTCGGAAATATTTGTAGAAGAAGATTCTTGCAAATATTTGGGCGTTCACGTAAGAAATGATATGGAATGGAGTAGTCATATAGGATATGTAGTTTCTAAAGCTTACAAATCCCTGCACTTTGTAATGAGGGTATTAAAAGAAAGTAGTACCTCTGCTAAAAAATTAGGATATTTGTCACTTGTAAGACCTATTCTGGAATACGCCTCGGCGGTTTGGGATCCATATCAAGTAGGGCTCATAAATGAGTTGGAAATGGTACAAAGAAAGGCTGCTAGATTTGTGCTCAGTGACTTTAATTCCAGGAGCAGTGTGAGCCGTATGTTAAAGAAACTTGGGTGGGAATCACTTGAGGCTAGGAGGATGAAATCTAGACTCTGCGCTATGTACAACACGTATACAAATCAACCAGCATGGGGTGAGCTTAGCAAACGTATGGAAAAGCCTACTTACATGGGTAGGAGCGATCATCCTTTCAAAGTTAAGGGCCGACCACAGCGAACAAATTATGGTAAATATTCTTTCGTAAACCATGCCATTGATAATTGGAACTCTCTACCTGCCGCAGTCTTAGAGCCTTTTCCCAAACATATAGGTGTGTTTAAGAAAAGACTGGCTATTTGTGTAAATACTCCAGTTTAATTGTTAGTGAATTATTATGTACAATTATTTATTTGTTATGTATATCTAATTTGCCACCGGGGGACCCCCCCCCCCCCCCCAATTGCAAATAAACGAATGAATGAATTAATTAATATATGTGGCCTGAAGGTGACGTTAATCGTTGACTGATATATCAGTCGATTTCTTATCTAACAGGCTAGAAGGAGTGATCAAAGACATTCAGGAACTAGGAGTACCAGAGAGTGGCATCGGAGTCCATTTACTTCTCACAACGATAGTCTACTATGTCAAAAGACATGGAACTAACCCCCTCGTAAGAAGACAGATACCCTCTGGATGTGCAACACAGTGCGAAATTTCAGGAATTCAGCGGAACTTTAATGGATTTGGGAAGTTACCGATATATGGAAGCTGAAGCGAAGATTCACTGTTCAGCACCGTGGAACAGTCATATTCGCCAATGCATAAAGAGCAACTATCATTTACATGTGTTCGTCCAAGTAGTAAGTACTCTGCAGTAGCGACACGTATGTTAGGCAGAGGACTGGAGCCATCAACAACGTGGCGCTTCATTGTCTGACTGAGGCTTAGTGATATCTGCCTTCCCAAAATCTTTGCGCCATAACTCATTCACAAAGAAACTTCTCTGGAATTCACAGGAGGCAAGATTCAGAACTGAATAGTAACTGATGATAACGACGCAATAAGACAATAAAAGCGCAGATACGCACACCAAGAAAGTCACGTGGTCAGTGGCTACTGAGTGTCCATGCTATGGGCCAAGTAGTAAGCAGGTTGTCATGGTTACGAAAGGAACGCTGTGTGAGGGGAAGCCCCTTCCTCCCGATCTCCGCTCCACCTCTTACTCTGAAAGACGAGAGCTCCCTTTGGTTTAATGCATGTTAAGGTGGATTTGCTCTGTACACTAAGAGACTTTATTTGAAACATAGACTAGCTACCAATTCCTCAATACGACAGCTATATTCATATTTCCACGAAATATTATAAGAATGTATACATATTTGTACATACAGTAGGTGTAATACATAACCATCGTACCTTACCTAAACCTAAGTGAAGAGGATCTGATGAAGATCACGTGACCATCAAAACATGTCATCCCGTTAAATATCCCCCATCTCTTGTACATAAAAGTGTGTTATTTTAGTGATAAATATTTCATGTAATATTTCATTCAGGTTAGGGTGTTTTAATACTTGTGTTCCCTCCTAATGTAATTGGCATAATTTGTGTTGACCGACAAAAAAGCATTCTACAACGAAAAATTAAAGTTAATATTTTAGCATTATTCCGCGTTCGTTCTGCAGCCATTTTACAGCTGGAACGCTAAGCTTTTAAAATAAACAATCAGATCTTGGGGATCCGTGCCTATTAACAACCTGTTGACACTCCTGTTTCAGATTGATTCCCCAAATGTCTCGCCGATGGTTCTTTGACGTCAGGCTTCAAGTAACATACAGTACAGTAAGTCAGTAATCAACATTATTACAGTTTATGAATAAATATGTTCCTGTCTTCTACACTTTAATAAGTTTGTACACTTATTTCTTGTCTGCCTCGTTGCGTAGTTGGCTGTCACCGCGGAGGTCCGGGTTCGATTCCAGGCTCTTTCAAAAATTTAATTCTGGTCTGAGAGCTGGAACGGGGTACACTCAGCCTCGTGAGGCAAAACTGAGAATAGGCAGGTTTGATTCCCATCTCAGCCATCCTGGAAGTGGTTTTCCGTGGTTTCCCACTTCTACTCCAGGTGAAAGCCGGAATGGTGCTTTAATTAAGGCCACCGCCGTCTCCTTCCCAATCCTCATCAAAATTTCAAGTACAAACACTAATGCAGCCATCACAATAACACAGGGTATCAGACAAATTCCACACACACACACAAATACGTAGGGCTACATGACCACGATGTCGCCGAGCCCCTAAATGAATTAACAACAACCCCGAGTGAAAAGCTGGAACTGAATACCTGTATATTCCCATGACTAGTATCACTCTTCTTACAGTGTCACGTCAAACATCAAACAACCTCATTTGGTAAAAATATGAATAAACATCACCTTTCCCTCAATAGTCACCGAGGTCAGTCTGCACAGGGCTGGTAAACGAGACTCCGCTTCTGTTGTAAACTAATACAGTTTTCTGCAGTAGAAAGAGGAATTATGATGATAGTTGTTTTCAGGGGTGTATGTCTCCAGATCCAGTACGAGTGTTATTACTGGATTTTAATCTCCCTCCAAGCCAATATAATACTGTTCGGAAGCATGCCATGCTACATGTATCCCTGTATTATAAGTAGGGCTCGGATTATTAGGTAAATAAATATTTTGTTATGTAAATACATAGTTTAAACATTTTTTCTATAATACATAAATTCCTGCTTTTCACTTATTGGCACATAAAAAGACATACTATCTACATTTTTTAAAATCAGTATCCTATGCTAGATCTTTCAGTTTATTGCATTTTTGTTCTGTGTTACTTCAACGGGAAAGAACCAGTGAGCTATCTATCTTTATGCAGAGCGTATATCAGCACGCAACTGTGTTTTTCTTATCATGTCGTCCCGTCCCACTCACTGTGGAAGTCGGGGATTTCCTCGTCCATAGCCACATTGCACCACGTGCTAGACATTCCCCCCCAGCTACCTGGAACCAGAGTCACTCACATGCAGATCATTTCTGGTACTGTGAAGCCTAAGGCAGTTCTATGATGCCTAAAGTAAAAGCAACTACACGTAATCGTCTGCAGCAGTAAGTTGCAGAATTTACGGATAATTTTACTTCTGATGGTGGCGTTCTGTTCTGCCAACCATGTGGCAGCGATCTCAACTTACACAACACCTCGAGGGCAAGAAACATATTGCCGCAGTTTCACGCTTTCAGAAGAAGTGTTTCGCGATAATCGTCGGTCATTTGTGATGGAAAACCTGAAGATGTATCTCGTTGTGTTTGTTGTAATTCTTCAGGAGTCGGTGAGGTATAGCATAAATTGCATTTCTGAGTACTGCATACTGTATTGTTTATATTCACATTAATAAACTAAATTATAATTAAATATTTCAACTTTTTGTCTCATATTTCAGGTATTTATAATACATTAAAAAAAAATATTTTCCCGATTTCTAGCACCTAAAATTCCGAGCCCTAATTATAAGATCCATTAAGCTAAGAAATTCTGGTATGCATCCGATAAAGAGTGAATTGTGTATTCATAGGGCATTTCAACATTATTGCATTTGCGAGAATTGTCGATAATACAGAACATTTCGTGTTAACCATAACGTTTCTTATTTACAAACACATCAAAACCCAACATTACCAACTTTTACATACCTTGCAATAAGTAAGTTCTGCTAAAATGCTGAAATTCTTCACTGCAGAATTGAGAAAGGAATTACAGTCAGAAAATACGCAATTACTGGGCAAACATCAAGGCTCCTTAGTTAGCATAATAATAATAATAATAATAACAATAATAACAATAATAATTGTTACGTGCAATGCCCGTACCAACGTTTTTAAATATGTATCTTCCCTATATGTGACTTCACGACCTTTGAAACGACCGCCTCATGGCTTGGTTCCGATTTATGAACACGAGATGTCAGTATCTGTAGGACTTCGGTGCTTCTAGCCGAGCTTGTTTCTTCCACCGATAGAGTGTGTTTGTGCTGTCTTCTGGTTTCATCCTATTCGAGTCATATTTGAAGGCTATTTATTATATTCTACGTCATGGAACAAAAGACTGTATATACATAATACCGCCAAAATAATTACATTATGTGCACATTGTTACATGATGGACAATGACAAATTAACATGAATGCAATGCTGTTTTTGACTTGTGATTCTCCGCCATGTTGTGAGATGATAGTCTGTCGTGAAGTAAACAACAAGCCGGCTGCTGGTCAAGTGTATGTCTCCGTGTGCTGGGGGCCGTGGCCCCTAGCCGCTATGAAATGTGCATAAATGCTAAAAGGGAATTGCCTGTGATCTTCAGGATATTATTTCATCGTTTCGCAGTGAAGAAGAAATTCAAATAGTAATCGTATCTCGAGGCAGACAGGAGTGCTTGTGACTTCAAACGAAGCATGTGCTGGGTGGGCCATTTTCAGGCAATCTAGTGCCGTATTACGTTATTTGGTTTGTGTGTTAATTATTTTATTTTTATTGTGTCTCCACAGAAAAGTTTTAAGGTACGTTATTAATTTTTATATATTTTGTTATGGAGCTCCAATATTGGCCTTATATTAATGTTTTAATTCTGGTTTTTTTTCACCTGGTAGGCCTAATTTTTCGCCTTTACTAATGTTACCAGATATAAAATATTTTATTGTTTTCTTCGTACCTTTGGAGACACGGTTCTAGTTTATTTTACGTTGTGAATTTTTATTTATTTAGTTTTTGGCAGTCCTTGGAATTGCCCTATTATTAATTTATTTTACGAACAGTGCAGCCTAATATGTCTCATGTCAATAGCGTTAAAGCGTAGTTCCTTCCTCCTTTTTATTTCTCTCTGGTGATTTTAAAATTAAATTATGCTAATTGTTTGCCGTAATTCGATCGGACATGCGGTCATCTAATTGGTGGCCATGTTTGTTTATTGTTTGGCCCGAGTGCATTCTGGTCTTGAGAGTGCTGTCTCTTGGCGCCGACCGGGAAACTCAAACGTGTTGTGGTGTTAGCTTAATATGTTTTTTTATTAACCTTGTTGGTTTAACCTTGTGTTTTTGGTGAATTTTCCTGTGTTTTTTCTCGGTCAGGAATGTGTGGATTTCTTAATTGATCATATTTTATTTTATTAATTTAATTTTAAATTTTTCATTTTGCGTTGTGGCCTGCATCTCTGCATGTCGGATCGGTATTGCGTTCTAGTACATTATCAAGCCCTCTCTCATTTAATAATGCCTGTCTACTGGTTTTCTTCCTTTGGGCTTAATTAATTTTTTTTAAAATTTGATGTTTTCGTTTTGGTTCAGCAAGCAAGCATGTAAAGCCTTATGTAGTTTTCTAAGATAATTGTCTTATTTTGGCCTTAAGCCACGTGCATCTTCAGAGGGTGCTTTGGCCATAGAGTTTCTTCCTTTTTTTTAAATAATTGAGGACCGTTTTTTCGAAACTCGCTCATTGCAAAAATGTGGTGAATTGATTTATATACGGGATGTGAATGTTAGGCCACTTGGCTTTCATGTCCTTAAACTGATTTTAGCAAAAGTTGTTTATTGTCATCACTAGAGGCCGCTAAATCTGGGTCGTTTTCCCAAAACTCGCTCATTACTACGATATGCGGTATACCAAAACTCGCTCATTACAGCAAACGTTGCTAGAATGCGGGATATTTGCTGACATGTAAGATTCCATTGTTTCTTTTAATGAATGAATGTTGGTATTCCTATCAGGAGTGTTTTGTTTTTAATTCCTCAGCACTTTCCTGTCCATTGTGTTTGGTTGCGAACGGAGAAAAACGGATAATTAAAGATACGAAAAATGACGTTGTAAGGAACAAGGCTCGCATTGATTATGAATTACACAAAGCAAGAGCTAATAAATTTTTCTCCATACTTAAAGAAAAGGATGATAGTCATGTTAATGTTATATTTGACATGCAACAAAATCAACCCCTTCCTAAAGTATCTGTAGGGGAAGCATTTTACCTGAGACAAGCATGGTTATATAATATTTGTGTCATGACAAACGAAAAGCCACTGGACAAAAGTAAAGTTTTCTTTTATACGTGGTTGGAGACAGAAGGGGGTCGTGGAGCGAATGAAATAGCTTCGGGTGTAAAAGACTACCTTCAGCACTTATAAAATAATTTTCACAAGGAAGGGGCTAGAGATCAAAATCTTAGGCTATTTTCAGACTCTTGTGTATCCCAAAATAAGAATAGTATTTTATTAACATCTGTGTCACGTTTCCTAGAAAAGTCTAAAGTTTTCAAATCAGTTGAACATTATTTTCCCATTTGAGGTCATAGCTTTTTGCCGCCAGATCGAGTGTTCGGGAACGTAGAGAAAAAATACAGTGAGAAAGAAGAGATTGTATCGCCTATGGAGTATCGTAGCCTACTCAGTGATCACGGACAAGTGAGAATACTGCACAAAGATTGGAACATCTATGATCTGAAGGCAAAATCAAGAAAGATTTTGAAAGGGAAACTACCTTTCAACATCACAAAAACCCACATCATTCAATACAGGAAACATGAAAACTTCAAGGTACAAGTCGCTGTTGGATACACATACAGTGGTGAATCAACCAGTGTAGAAATACTCAATAAAGGAAAGATTCCCTTCAAAGAAATGGACATGGCTCCAAAAATGGAAATAGTAAATCAAGTTAGTAAGGAAAAGAGCCAAGATATGCAAAATTAATGAAATTCATACAAATACCTGGGGACGCTAAGGAGTTCTATGAAGCGGTTGTTAAGGGAAAACATACCAAGAACAAGCTGAATGTAAGTGATGTGATGGAGGAAACACAAGTTGGGGAAACTGCATGAGAGTAGAGAGGGCTAGTCAATAAAGACAGAGATTCATTAATTTTATGTCTCTTAAGTTTTGTATCTCTGGTAATGTACATACTATTACCACTGCCATTCTTTATTTATAGTATTGTGATAATGTCTGTGTGTAAATTCTGCTATTTCATGATTTTAAATTTGTTTCATGTATGCTGTAGAGGAAATATTTACTCAATACGATTATGCAATGAGCGAGTTTTGAAAAAAAACGAACATTTTCCCCCTATTTTTTTGTAAAAGCTATTCAAATTTGTACTTTTGGCTTTACTTATATCAGATTGTAACTAACAAATGCATTGTTTAAGATAGACTTAATAAAAATATCCTATTTACTCTACTGTCTAAACAGTTTTTTGTCTCTCCTGAAAAATTATGATTTTGCAAAGAGCGAGTTTTGAAAAAACGGTCCTCAATTTTGTTAATTTTTTCTTTTTTTTCCTACATTCTTCTGATAATTAAATTTTATTTTAAATTTTTAAGCAACTGTTGTGGCATTATTTCGTCGGCGACAGTTCTCTTAGTTATTGGGGGGTGTCTGTAGTCGATCCTGTGCGTTCCCCTTCTCCATCTTCCTTCTACCCCTTTTGGTGTTCTTCTGTTGGGGCATGTCATCTGGAGGTGATTTTGCTGTGGAAGCGATGCGGACCTCTGAAGACAGGTAAGGAGGCCCCCATCCACCCTGGCCATCATTCCCCGTGTCATTTTGGTAGCAGATCGCGCTCGCGTTCGCTTCTGCAGCCATCCCCCCCTCCTTTCCCGCAGGCTCGTTTTATGGACCCTTCTGGTGCTGATGGAGCGGTTGTTGATGGGATCTGTCATGTCAGTGCACTCGATGTTGTTTAATGCTAATCCTTGTCGTTTGTTTGATTTCATGTTTGTCTCTGAGTACCCATGTGGTGATATGTAAGTGACCTGTTCTAAGCGAGATGTCGGTGCTGAATTTTATCCTGTTTGTAATGCAACATCCCCACTGAAGAAGAAGCTCGGTGAGTGACTGGCATGTGTTCTTGGCATGGGAAATGTGGGTTGCTTGATTTTCTAATAGCCTACATGCTGCTAGTGAAGACCTCGAGGAGCCCTGTCTGAAGCTGTTCGCCATGTGGTTTGTGGCAATTTTTGTAATTTAGCTTCCTGTTCTCGAGCCAAGCAAGCGATGACTTCTGCAGACCTGAGCAACGTTGTGCATGATTTTAATTGTCGAATTTCAGGTGTCGGAGCAGTGTTGGTGTTTATGAAGACTGTTGTGTTCCTGTATGTCTCTTTTGCATGGAATTCTGTTATGATATGCTGTTCTCGTGATATTTTTATTATGCAACTATCACGCCTACTGGTATTGTGGCAAAGTGTAGTCCGATTAAAAGGGCTAAACTATGGAAATCTGCCCTCCCTATGTCCCTATTGTGGTGCTGGAAGGCACATTTAACGTGCATGTCACTATTATTTGTCCAGAAATTCTTCCCTAACTCATTCAAGGTAAGTGTTTGTTTTGAGGTGTTTTTATCGCAGTGTGCGATTTGTAATTTTTTGTTCATACACTTACTTTATGCTGCAATCGTTCTGGGATAAGTGTGTATGTTGTGCAAATCGTGTCTGGGTGTATGTGTTAACGTTAGATTTTGATTTAGATTTGTAGGGTGGGGTAATTCAGGCATTGTTGTGTTTGCAAAGGTAAGCCTAGGATCATATTTTTATTAGTTGCTTCCCTTGTAATTTAGAACTAAGTATAATATGTAGGTCTGTTTTACGTGGAGATATCTACTGTCTGGGGTTAGCTAGGTTAGAAGTATGGGATTCTTTCTTGGTTTGATCCCTGGGCAGGTTGTATATAGGACTTGCACGATCCGAACTGGCTTGGTATGGGACTGGTCTGTTCGATGACATGCAAGTATGTGTCATGTAATGTAATTGTAAGGGTATTGTGTTTTTAATTGTATTTGTTTGTGTTATGATATCTCTACGACTACATAACTTGCATATTTGAGTATTAATGGGAATTATTTTTGTGGGAGGTAAAAATTATGTACGGTATCGCTGTTAATTGAGAATGTGTGCGATGAATACGTTGTTGTGAATATGAGGTCTCAGTTCATGAACAGCCCAAAAGGTAATGTGCTTTTCTGCTTAATTAATTAATATAGGGTCTTCAAAATTTACTGGGGTAAATTTCTGCTGGACATTGAGGTCATCAGCTGCTGCAAGTCAGCTTGTTTTGCATTTAAGGCCAGTAATCTGTTGTTTCTGGAAATCAGGGTCATCAGTTGCCTCATACTAACTGTAAATGACATAGGCCTACTGTTTAGTTCATGCTATGGCAATCACGGTCAACAGCCACTATAACTTAAGTAAAATTTTCTGATTTTGACTGGTAATTCATTTTTTTTTCTGATTAAATCGTTTGGAATGGTACGTTAGTGTTCCCTGTTAGCCTCGTATTTCGACAAGAGCGGCTTGTTTTCTCATCTAACCGTGTTTTCGGGCCATGTTAGGCATCCTTTGGTTGTACGTGTTCGTGTCTTAAACCTGAACGAGAAAACCTCATTGTACCTCTTGTACTGTTGAACTTAGTTCTTTTTATGTTGGATTTTTCTCACCCAGGTGGATTTTGGCTGTATAGCCATCTGGTGTCGAACCTCATTTTCGTTCCCTGTGTTAGTGTTTTGGTGTTTGTTTTCTGCGCTGCCTTTTCCTTTTCGTTTTTTTCGTTACTGTAACTGCGTTGGTATTCCTCATTATCCCCGTGCCAAGTAACGCGTGCGATCACGAACCAACAAATGTAGAGGCATACATGTCAGCTTAATTAATTTTCCTTTTCGAAACCCTAAGGCCAACAAAATTTCCAGAGTGCATCTGTCGCACATAAAACGAGGTGGAGAGAATTGTAATGAGGAAATGCTATCATAAATTTTGTAAACTGATTTTGTATAATGTAGAGTATCCCTAACCTTCATTGAAGCCTTCAGGCATCTGTTCCTTCTGGAATTTTTGAATTTAATTGGGTGTAAAAACTCTAGTGGGATACAACTTGTAACTGTTGGGTAATTCCCATTTAATGGTAAATTGTAAAATTGAAACTAATTTTGATGTTTTCATAAAAGATGCTAGCATGTAAGTTGGACTCGGTGGGAGACCTAACTGATGGTAATCTTGTATACCTGTTTCCTTGGGAATTTGAGTGGTCATTCCTCTACCGTAGTTCCTTCTAAATGTATGGTCATTCAACTCATGTACTATTGAAAGGTACTAATAGTCTGTAAAAAGGTAAACTTGTTAATGAAATTTTGTAAGCACGGATCTAGGTCATGTTCAGGATTTTCTTCATTTAAATTCAACTTTGTTTCTCTTTTATAAAATGTAGTAAGAATTAGTAATTTCTGTAAACCTTTTTGAAATAAGATTAACTTCTGTTTTGTAAATGGCTGCCCACGCGTCGCATGATATCTTGCACATTGCTTCCACCTACTTCGTCTAAAGCTAACAACATTGGACTTTTTGAAAATTTACCTAACGTGTCTCGGAGTATGAAAGCACTGCTGGTGCTGGTGTTCTGCGTTTCTGAAGACCTATGGACACAGTGAAGCTGGTAACTAAGTGGTTTGCGAGGTGATCAATTATCCCTTCACTGATAATCTGACCCTGCACTCTTCCTAACCAAAACGATGCGGTTTTGTCCATCAATATGAGTTAACTGGTGAACATTATCTTCTGGAAACATGCTTGGTGAATCGACTAGTAAGGAGTACTGCCTATGCCTAGGCATATTCGTGAACGGTGTTCACCCTTGAGGGAGGGAGACTGTTACGTGCAATGCCCGTACCAACGTTTTTAAATATGTATCTTCCCTATATGTGACTTCACGACCTTTGAAACGACCGCCTCATGGCTTGGTTCCGATTTATGAACACGAGATGTCAGTATCTGTCGGACTTCGGCGCTTCTAGCCGAGCTTGTATCTTCCAACGATAGAGTGTGTTTGTGGTGTCTTCTGGTTTCATCCTATTCGAGTCATATTTGAAAGCTATTTATTATATTCTACGTCATGGAACAAAAGACTGTAAATACATAATACCGCCAAAATAATTACATTATGTGCACATTGTTACATGATGGACAATGACAAATTAACATGAATGCAATGCTGTTTTTAACTTGTGATTCTCCGCCATGTTGTGAGATGATAGTCTGTCGTGAAGTAAACAACAAGCCGGCTGCTGGTCAAGTGTATGTCTCCGTGTGCTGGGGGCCGTGGCCCCTAGCCGCTATGAAATGTGGATAAATGCTAAAAGGGAATTGCCTGTGATCTTCAGGATATTATTTCATCGTTTCCCAGTGAAGAAGAAATTCAAATAGTAATCGTATCTCGAGGCAGACAGGAGTGCTTGTGTCTTCAAACGAAGCATGTGTTGGGTGGGCCATTTTCAGGCAATCTAGTGCCGTATTACGTTATTTGGTTTGTGTGTAAATTATTTTATTTTTATTGTGTCTCCACAGAAAAGTTTTAAGGTACGTTATTAATTTTTATATATTTTGTTATGGAGCTCCAATATTGGCCTTATATTAATGTTTTAATTCTGTATCTTGTTTCACCGGGTAGGCCTACTTTTTCGCCTTTACTAATGTTACCAGATATTTAAAAAAATTATTGTTTTCTTCGTACCTTTGGAGACACGGTTCTAGTTTATTTTACGTTGTGAATTTTTATTTATTTAGTTTTTGGCAGTCCTTGAAATTGCCCTATTATTAATTTATTTTACGAACAGTGCAGCCTAATATGTCTCATGTCAATAGCGTTAAGGCGTAATTCCTTCCTCCTTTTTATTTCTCTCTGGTGATTTTAAAATTAAATTATGCTAATTGTTTGCCGTAATTCGATCGGACATGCGGTCATCTAATTGGTGGCCATGTTTGTTTTTTGTTTGGCCCGAGTGTATTCTGGTCTTGAGAGTGCAGTCTCTTGGCGCCGACCGGGAAACTCAAACGTGTTGTGGTGTTAGCTTAATATGTTTTTTATTAACCTTGTTGGTTTAACCTTGTGTTTTTGGTGAATGTTCCTGTGTTTTTTCTCAGTCAGGAATGTGTGGATTCCTTAATTGATCATATTTTATTTTATTAATTTAATTTGAAATTTTTCGTTTTGCGTCGTGGCCTGCATCTCTGCATGTCGGATCGGTATTGCGTTCTAGTACATTATCAAGCCCTTTCTCATTTAATAATGCCTGTCTACTGGTTTTCTTCCTTTGGGCTTAATTAATTTTTTTTAATTTAATGTTTTCGTTTTGGTTCAGCAAGCAAGCATGTAAAGCCTTATGTAGTTTTCTAAGATAATTGTCTTATTTTGGCCTTAAGCCACGTGCATCTTCAGAGGGTGCTTTGGCCATAGAGTTTCTTCCTTTTTTTAAATAATTTTGTTAATTTTTTCTTTTTTTTCTTACATCCTTCTGATAATTAAATTTTATTTTAAATTTTTAAGCAACTGTTGTGGCATTATTTCGTCGGCGACAGTTCTCTTAGTTATTGGGGGGTGTCTGTAGTCGATCCTGTGCGTTTCCCTTCTCCACCTTCCTTCTACCCCTTTTGGTGTTCTTCTGTTGGGGCATGTCATCTGGAGGTGATTTTGCTGTGGAAGCGATGCGGACCTCTGAAGACAGGTAAGGAGGCCCCCATCCACCCTGGCCATCATTCCCCGTGTCATTTTGGTAGCAGATCGCGCTCGCGTTCGCTTCTGCAGCCATCCCACCCTCCTTTCCCACAGGCTCGTTTTATGGACCCTTCTGGTGCTGATGGAGCGGTTGTTGATGGGATCTGTCATGTCAGTGCACTCGATGTTGTTTAATGCTAATCCTTGTCGTTTGTTTGATTTCATGTTTGTCTCTGAGTACCCATGTGGTGATATGTAAGTGACATGTTCTAAGCGAGATGTCGGTGCTGAATTTTATCCTGTTTGTAATGCAACATCCCCACTGAAAAAGAAGCTCGGTGAGTGACTGGCATGTGTTCTTGGCATGGGAAATGTGGGTTGCTTGATTTTCTGATAGCCTACATGCTGCTAGTGAAGACCTCGAGGAGCCCTGTCTGAAGCTGTTCGCCATGTGGTTTGTGGCAATTTTTGTAATTTAGCTTCCTGTTCTCGAGCCAAGCAAGCGATGACTTCTGCAGACCTGAGCAACGTTGTGCATGATTTTATTTGTCGAATTTCAGGTGTCGGAGCAGTGTTGGTGTTTATGAAGACTGTTGTGTTCCTGTATGTCTCTTTTGCATGGAATTCTGTTATGATATGCTGTCCTCGTGATATTTTTATTATGCAACTATCACGCCTACTGGTGTTGTGGCAAAGTGTAGTCCGATTAAAAGGGCTAAACTATGGAAATCTGCCCTCCCTATGACCCTATTGTGGTGCCAGAAGGCACATTTAACGTGCATGTCACTATTATTTGGCCAGAAATTCTTCCCTAACTCATTCAAGGTAAGTGTTTGTTTTGAGGTGTTTTTATCGCAGTGTGCGATTTGTAATTTTTTGTTCATACACTTACATTATGCTGCAATCGTTCTGGGATAAGTGTGTATGTTGTGCAAATCGTGTCTGGGTGTATGTGTTAACGTTCGATTTTGATTTAGATTTGTAGGGTGGGGTAATTCAGGCATTGTTGTGTTTGCAAAGGTAAGCCTAGGATCATATTTTTATTAGTTGCTTTCCTTGTAATTTAGAACTAAGTATAATATGTAGGTCTGTTTTACGTGGAGATATCTACTGTCTGGGGTTAGCTAGGTTAGAAGTATGGGATTCTTTCTTGGTTTGATCCCTGGGCAGGTTGTATATAGGACTTGTACGATCCGAACTGGCTTGGTATGGGACTGGTCTGTTCGATGACATGCAAGTATGTGTCATGTAATGTAATTGTAAGGGTATTGTGTTTTTAATTGTATTTGTTTGTGTTATGATATCTCTACGACTACATAACTTGCATATTTGAGTATTAATGGGAATTATTTTTGTGGGTGGTAAAAATTATGTATCGCTGTTATTTGAGTATGTGTGCGATGAATACGTTGTTGTGAATATGAGGTCTCAGTTCATGAACAGCCCATAAGGTAATGTGCTATTCTGATTAATTAATTAATATAGGGTCTTCAAAATTTACTGGGGTTAAATTTCTGTTGGACTTTGAGGTCATCAGCTGCTGTAAGTCAGCTTGTTTTGCATTTAAGGCCAGTAATCTGTTGTTTCTGGAAATCAGGGTCATCAGTTGCCTCATACTAACTGTAAATGACATAGGCCTACTGTTTAGTTCATGCTATGGCAATCACGGTCATCAGCCACTATAACTTAATTAAAATTTTCTGATTTTGACTGGTAATTCAATTTTTTTCTGATTAAATCGTTTGGAATGGTACGTTAGTGTTCCCTGTTAGCCTCGTATTTCGACAAGAGCGGCTTGTTTTCTCATCTAACCGTGTTTTCGGGCCATGTTAGGCATTCTTTGGTTGTACGTGTTCATGTCTTAAACCTGAACGAGAAAACCTCATTGTACATCTTGTACTGTTGAACTTAGTTCTTTTTATGTTGTATTTTTCTCACCCAGGCGGATTTCGGCTGTATAGCCATCTGGTGTTGAACCTCATTTTCGTTCCCTGTGTTAGTATTTTGGTGTTTGTTTTCTGCGCTGCCTTTTCCTTTTCGTTTTTGTCGTTACTGTAACTGCGTTGGTATTCCTCATTATCCCCGTGCCAAGTAATGCGTGCGATCACGAACCAACAAATATAGAGGCATACATGTCAGCTTAATTAATTTTCCTTTTCGAAACCCTAAGGCCAACAAAATTTCCAGAGTGCATCTGTCGCACATAAAACGAGGTGGAGAGAATTGTAATGAGGAAATGCTACCATAAATTTGGTAAACTAATTTTGTATAATGTAGAGTATCCCTAACCTTCATTGAAGCCTTCAGGCATCTGTTCCTTCTGGAATTTTGAATTTAATTGGGTGTAAAACTCTAGTGGGATACAACTTGTAACTGTTGGGTAATTCCCATTTAATGGTAAATTGTAAAATTGAAACTAATTTTGATGTTTTCATAAAAGATGCTAGCATGTAAGTTGGACTCGGTGGGAGACCTAACTGATGGTAATCTTGTATACCTGTTTCCTTGGGAATTTGAGTGGTCATTCCTCTACCGTAGTTCCTTCTAAATGTATGGTCATTCAACTCATGTACTATTGAAAGGTACTATAGTCTGTAAAAAGGTAAACTTGTTAATGAAATTTTGTAAGCACGGATCTAGGTCATGGTCAGGATTTTCTTCATTTAAATTCAACTTTGTTTCTCTTATATAAAATGTAGTAAGAATTAGTAATTTCTGTAAACCTTTTTAATTAAGATTAACTTCTGTTTTGTAAATGGCTGCCCACGCGTCGCATGATATCTTGCACATTGCTTCCACCTACTTCGTCTAAAGCTAACAACATTGGAATTTTTTGAAAATTTACCTAACGTGTCTCGGAGTATGAAAGCACTGCTGGTGCTGGTGTTCTGCGTTTCTGAAGACGTATGGACACAGTGAAGCTGGTAACTAAGTGGTTTGCGAGGTGATCAATTATCCCTTCACTGATAATCTGACCCTGCACTCTTCCTAACCAAAACGATGCGGTTTTGTCCATCAATTGGAGTTAACTGGTGAACATTATCTTCTGGAAACATGCTTGGTGAATCGACTAGTAAGGAGTACTGCCTATGCCTAGGCATATTCGTGAACGGTGTTCACGCTTGAGGGAGGGAGACTGTTACGTGCAATGCCCGTACCAACGTTTTTAAATATGTATCTTCCCTATATGTGACTTCACGACCTTTGAAACGACCGCCTCATGGCTTGGTTCCGATTTATGAACACGAGGTGTCAGTATCTGTCGGACTTCGGCGCTTCTAGCCGAGCTTGTATCTTCCAACGATAGAGTGTGTTTGTGGTGTCTTCTGGTTTCATCCTATTCGAGTCATATTTGAAAGCTATTTATTATATTCTACGTCATGGAACAAAAGACTGTATATACATAATACCGCCAAAATAATTACATTATGTGCACATTGTTACATGATGGACAATGACAAATTAACATGAATGCAATGCTGTTTTTGACTTGTGATTCTCCGCCATGTTGTGAGATGATAGTCTGTCGTGAAGTAAACAACAAGCCGGCTGCTGGTCAAGTGTATGTCTCCGTGTGCTGGGGGCCGTGGCCCCTAGCCGCTATGAAATGTGCATAAATGCTAAAAGGGAATTGCCTGTGATCTTCAGGATATTATTTCATCGTTTCCCAGTGAAGAAGAACTTCAAATAGTAATCGTATCTCGAGGCAGACAGGAGTGCTTGTGTCTTCAAACGAAGCATGTGTTGGGTGGGCCATTTTCAGGCAATCTAGTGCCGTATTACGTTATTTGGTTTGTGTGTAAATTATTTTATTTTTATTGTGTCTCCACAGAAAAGTTTTAAGGTACGTTATTAATTTTTATATATTTTGTTATGGAGCTCCAATATTGGCCTTATATTAATGTTTTAATTCTGTATTTTGTTTCACCTGGTAGGCCTACTTTTTCGCCTTTACTAATGTTACCAGATATTTAAAAAAATATTGTTTTCTTCGTACCTTTGGAGACACGGTTCTAGTTTATTTTACGTTGTGAATTTTTATTTATTTAGTTTTTGGCAGTCCTTGGAATTGCCCTATTATTAATTTATTTTACGATCAGAGCAGCCTAATATGTCTTATGTCAATAGCGTTAAGGTGTAATTCCTTCCTCCTTTTTATTTCTCTCTGGTGATTTTAAAATTAAATTATGCTAATTGTTTGCCGTAATTCGATCGGACATGCGGTCATCTAATTGGTGGCCATGTTTGTTTTTTGTTTGGCCCGAGTGCATTCTGGTCTTGAGAGTGCAGTCTCTTGGCGCCGACCGGGAAACTCAAACGTGTTGTGGTGTTAGCTTAATATGTTTTTTTATTAACCTTGTTGGTTTAACCATGAATGCAATGCTGTTTTTGACTTGTGATTCTCCGCCATGTTGTGAGATGATAGTCTGTCGTGAAGTAATGTTCCTGTGTTTTTTCTCAGTCAGGAATGTGTGGATTCCTTAATTGATCATATTTTATTTTATTAATTTAATTTGAAATTTTTCGTTTTGCGTCGTGGCCTGCATCTCTGCATGTCGGATCGGTATTGCGTTCTAGTACATTATCAAGCCCTTTCTCATTTAATAATGCCTGTCTACTGGTTTTCTTCCTTTGGGCTTATTTTTTTTTTTAAATTTAATGTTTTCGTTTTGGTTCAGCAAGCAAGCATGTAAAGCCTTATGTAGTTTTCTAAGATAATTGTCTTATTTTGGCCTTAGGCCACGTGCATCTTCAGAGGGTGCTTTGGCCATAGAGTTTCTTCCTTTTTTTAAATAATTTTTTTAATTTTTTTTTTTTTTTCTTGCATCCTTCTGATAATTAAATTTTATTTTAAATTTTTAAGCAACTGTTGTGGCATTATTTCGTCGGCGACAGTTCTATTAGTTATTGGGGGGGTGTCTGTAGTCGAGCCTGTGCGTTCCCCTTCTCCACCTTCCTTCTACCCCTTTTGGTGTTCTTCTGTTGGGGCATGTCATCTGGAGGTGATTTTGCTGTGGAAGCGATGCGGACCTCTGAAGACAGGTAAGTAGCCCATCCACCCTGGCCATCATCCACCGTGTCAATAATAATAATAATAATAATTGTATGGACATATTCAAAGAATGGACAATGAAAGGCTTACTAAAAGGATACATAATCATGCTTCCTCATTAAAAGCCAAGAGTAACCGGATAATCGAAATAGAAAATGACCTTCAAGAAATCAACGTAACAGACGAAATCTTATGGGACAGATCTAGCTTAAGATCGTTGGTGAATAAACATAATTTTGATGCAAATCCCCGAAATTAGAGCCATCACTGCATGGACAAAAGAAAGGAAGAAAAATCATAGTGAGATATGAAGAGATTTCGGTAAGAGAAGAAAACAATTACAAAATCGTTTGTTAACTAGATTCAATCACGCTCCTTAGTTGGGCATGACGTTGTAAATAATAATAATAATAATAATAATAATAATAATAATAATAATAATAATAATAATAATAATAATAATAATAATAATAATAATAAAGTAAAGTACACATCTTTACTCTTCAGGCACAATTCAAGGCGGAACTGTGAGGCGTGTAGATTATTAATATTAATATTATTATTATTATTATTATTGCTATTATTATACCCCCTATGTAGCTTACGTATACTTCTGATGTTCGGGTAAATTTTCCTAATTGACCCATTGCCGTCCACTTAAAAACGATGAATATCTCTACGGCAATAAATTGAGGCAGCGAAGAGCGAACAGAATGACGCAGCACGGTTTATGAGCAGTTCAGAGAACTGCTAAATGTGCACCAGATAGCAGCGATGACTTACGCACCTGACGACCAGAACAATGCGAGGAATCCCGGCAATGACACGCCATGAATCACTTCGCTTCGCATCACATTCATATCCCAGAAGGTCGTGCAGTGACACCTCGCATACGTCACACGCCAATTACACCAGCTTACGCAACGAGTTCATCCAACGCCATGATTTCATTCTACTTTTAGACTTGTTCCTTTCAAAATGGAATGCATGAATGTGGGTACAAGTTGCAGTTCACTTTTGTACTCTGCAGGCACATTTCAAGACAAAACAACATCCCATTGTAATGCACAGTACTGTAGTTCTGATTCAGTACAATAAGTTGACTTAGATGGTATGGGGCATATGATGCAGAGATTACCTAGATGAGGAATAGACTCAGTTGCAGAGAGTAGAAGTTAATTAGACCTACTGCAGATGGAGAAGGTTCGATTCAGTTTCTAACGATTCAGCGGTGAAGGATGCAGATGCTGATAAGGTCAGAATGCGAACTGCGAATTGGGAATCATCCATTCTCTGGGATTTGTGTCAACCTCATGGTGCAGTGATTAGCATTCTTGGCTGTCATCCCTGAGGTCCGTGTTCGATTCCTGGCTCTGCCGAGAAATTCAATTCTGGTCTGAGGACTGGAGCGGTGAACACTCAACCTCATGAGTAGGCCCCGCATTTAAAAAAAATGCATATGCGCATATGCAAATGCATATTTAGAACGTTAGTGCATATTTTGAACGTTAGTGCATAGATAGATATATTTTTCTCTTGTGTGTGTGATCGACTAAGATAATCCAAGATTTCTGAACGAAATGAAAAATCTAATGAACTCCATATGTTGTACGTCCCTTGGCAACACGATAAGCCTTCCCTGGTCAGGAATGTGCTTTCAATGTCGCAATAGAGAACAAGCAGGTAGATGGATAATGACCTTTTCACAACAGTTATTTCCTTCAGTCCTATGTACTTTCTCCCATCAGTAGCCTCCCAAGGTTTGCGTAAACAAGTGCGTTCATCTGTTAACTTGCTCTTCGTCTATTACAGTGTGTTACCGGTTTAAACTGTAAAAATGCCTAAAGAAAAGAGCTCTAGGTCATTTTTAATAAAACAGTGGATATTAGGAAATAGTGACTATACAAGTGACGGTTATGTAGTGTACTGTCAAGTGTGCGAGAAGAATGTAAAATGCGATAAAAATTTCAACTTAAGCAGGATTCGAAAACAACTTCACATCTTAGATCAAAAGAACAGAATAAGAATACGCAACAGCTACTTTTAACCGACATTAAAACACGGTGTGAAGTTAGTACATTTTCTGCTGATCTCTGTGAAGCTTTTGTATGCAGCAACATTCCACTGCATAAATTGAATAATTATCATCTACGCTGGTTTCCTAAAAAGTATTGTTCTAATCAAAAGATACCAGATGAATCTACCCTTAGGAAGAACTATTTACTTTCACTGCACGCTTCTGTCGTGGATTCAATACGGTCTGACATAGGAGGGAACTGTATATGGATATTGGTAGATGAAACAACAGATTCCTGTGGTCGATACATTGCGAACTTCATAGTGGGTAAATTATGTCCAGAAGAACCCGGCAAACCTCATTTACTTGCGTGCAAAGTGCTAGAAAAAAACAACCACGCTACAGTTGCAAAATTTGTTAACGATTCCCTGCGACTTCTGTGGCCTAGTGAATCGGAAAGTGATTGTTACAAAGTGCGCCTTTTAGTGACAGATGCAGCTTCGTATATGTTGAAAGCTGGTCAGTCTCTTGGAGTATTTTTTCCAAATCTCATCCATGTCACATGTTTGGCCCATGGATTGCATCGTATTGCGGAAGAAATACGTACGCTCTTTCCAACTGTCAACAATGTCATTTCAAGTGGGAAGAAACTGTTCCTAAAAGCACCGGCTCGTGTACAGTTGTACAAAACTCTCCTGCCTCAGGTTTCTCTTCCGCCGGAACCTGTTCTCCCAAGATGGGGAACTTGGTTATTCGCAGTATCGTTCTACCAGGAGTACTTTCACCAAGTGAAAGATGTAGTTACAAGTATTGATGATAGTCATACTGCGTGTGTTCGTGAAGCATATTGCGCATTTGAATCTCAAACTGTATATCAAGATATCAGTTTCATCCATGTGCATTATTCGTCACTTTCGAAGGCGATTAAGAGCCTAGAAACTCGTGGTGCACCCCTACACCAAGTTAATTCAAAACACCATTAGTTCTTTAAATGGTGTCCCTGATGAAACTGGAGAAAAAGTGAAAAGGAAACTCAGTGCGGTGTTGACTCAAACACAGGACTGAAGAAGATTCAATCCATAAGCTACTACATAAGTGGAATCAGGCAATCTTTACCAGAATAATGTTCAGAGCAGTCAGTGCCAGTGAACAAGTATTGCCCAGTTACGTCAGTCGACGTAGAAAGATCATTTTCAGCATATAAATTAATTCTGTCCGACAACAGAAAGTCATTGACCCCTGAAAACATTGAAAAACTATTGATAACCTACTGCCATGTAACATTTTGCAAGGAATGAAACATGTGTATCAATGTAAAGCTGAGTTAAAATTAAATAATACGTTTGGTAAGTGTATTTTGTTTTATTTTTAGTGCATATTTTCGTGCATATTTTCAACATGTTTAGTGCATATGTGCATGCATATTCTTGTATGTAGTTTTTAGTGCATATGATTCCGGGCCCTACTCATGAGGTAGAACTGCAAAGAAGTAGGTTTGAATCCCACCTCAGCCATCCTGGAAGTGGTTTTCTGTGGCTTTTCACTTCTGGTCAAGGCAAATGCCGGATGGTTACTAACTTAAAGCCACCGCCGCCTCCTTCCCATTCCCAGCCTCAATTAAAAATACCCACACAAATACAGATATCACGATAAAACAGGTTATCAGACACATCTTACATAACCAAGTACACGGGGCTAATATGGCCACGCTGTCGCAATCCCCTAAATTAATTAACAGCAACTCAGGGATTTGTAGAATGAGCGTTGAAGGTATTACAAATACATGTACTTATGTATTAATATCAGAACTCTCTCCCCAGTCATCAAGATTCCACTTTCTCGACAACAGTAAATAAGCGAATGGTTAAAGCAATGCATTATTCCTAAGGAAACCTGGTGTATCTCTTCATTTGGGAACGTTCGCATATTGGTCGTGATCATATTTCGCTGAGTAGCATTGTGTTATATTGAACCCATTGTCACGTCATTGAGTCACCAAAGTATTGATAACTTCGTTAGAACAGTTGACAACCTCTAGCTAGACACGGAGATAGCAGAGACACAATAGTCTGCATCATTTGTACGGAGAAAGCTGTATTTTTTGAGTCATGCAGAAAATGGAGGAGGCAGTGGATTTTCTGTCAAACAAGCCTTGTGAACAACTACAAAATTTATTAAAAATATTTTGCATATCTACTAAATTGACAAGGGTTATTTCCAGGACATTTAAAATTAATTACAATTAATGTGAAAATATTCTAGAAGATTTCAACATGAGAAGTGATGTGATTGGCTGAGTAATGAACAAGCCGGAAGTCGAAGCTTAACACAAGGAGCTTTTCAACTAGAGCTCAATGTGAGAGCTACCAAAAGTTCAGTGTCGGGCTTGTCCGTGAAAATCAAGTGACTGGCATTGTAATATATTTAACCCATTGATCACTTCATTTAGTCGCCAAAGTATTGATGGCTACGTTAGAACAGTTGACAACCTTTAAATCTTGTAAAACAGTGCCAAAGTACTCATTATTGTTGTGAGAAGTGATCTACGAAATAGTATATTGCATCAGATTGAAAACAAGTGAATATTCTGTGATTTTGCAACGTAGACTATTAGTCGGCGTGGTTGGTCCACGTGCGAGTGAAAAATTGCATCGTGCTTAAATATCGTGCTAATAGAATATATATTGACTCCGAATAACTTTGGGCTGATCGCACGGTCCTGGAACCGGCGACGCATCTTTCAAATGTCTGCCTTATCAACTGTCGATGGTAGGTTCTGCGCCTACCATGGTTGTAACGGGTAACGGGGAATCAGGGTTCGATTCCGGAGAGGGAGCCTGAGAAACGGCTACCACATCCAAGCAAGGCAGCAGGCGCGCAAATTACCCACTCCCGGCACGGGGAGGTAGTGACGAAAAATAACGATACGGGACTCATCCGAGGCCCCGTAATCGGAATGAGTCCACTTTAAATCCTTTAACGAGTATCCATTGGAGGGCAAGTCTGGTGCCAGCAGCCGCGGTAATTCCAGCTCCAATAGCGTATATTAAAGTTGTTGCGGTTAAAAAGCTCGTAGTTGGACTTGTGTCCCACGCTGTCGGTTCATCGCTCGTCGGTGTCTAACTGGCATGGCTCGTGGGACGTCCTGCCGGTGGTGGCGAGTCGAAAGCGCGCACGCGTCGCGGATTTCCGTTGGCGGTTCTTGCGCGTCGTAGGCGGACCCCGATGAAATCCTACCGCGGATATTCTGTGATTTTGCAAAGTAGACTATAAGTTGGCGTGGTTGGTCCACGTGCGAGTGAAAAATTGCATCGTGCTCAAATATCGCGCTAATAGAATATATATAAGGTCCAATGCAAAAGAAACGAGCCGGAGGCTATAAAATGAAAACAGCACTGTTGAGACACTTGTCGCACAGCAACGCAAGGCGGTGAATGGCCGTCTCATAAAATTCCTGGGGCTGCGTTTTGAAACAGTTCCGAACGTACTGCTTGACGTCGTCGTCCGAGGTGAATCGTTTACCTCTCACAGCCTTCTTCAGCTCCCCAAAAATTGCATAATCGTAGGGAGACAGGTCCGGACTGTATGGAGGGTGACTGAGGACCTGCAAGAGCTCCTTGACTGCGTTGGCGGTATGAGGTCTTGCACTCTCATGGAGCTGAATGATCCAGCGGGTGAGCTGTCCTGGTCGTTTCGATTTGTTCGCTGTGCGAATGGAGGTCAAGGTTTGCGAATATCACTGCGCATTCACCGTTGCCCCAACAGGGTGAGTTAGCCGCGGTCGTTACGGCGTGGCTGCAGGGAGTCGCTCACATCCGGGAGATGAGGAGGTTCAAATCCCCCACCGGCAACCTTGAAGATGGTATTCTGTGGTTTCCCAGCTTCCTTCCAGGCAAATGACGGGGTTGGTCCCTAACTGTAGGCCACAGCCGCCAACTTCCAATTCATTGTCCTTACATTCTCACTTTCCTCCCCAGACAACATTCCACACGCGACGGTACTTGTAGCTCACCCCATGGGTGTCCGCATAGAAGCAGCTACAAACTCTGGCAAGCCGAACATGTCCTCGGAAACTCCCGGCACTAAAAGCCATAGGCCTACTTTAAAAAAATAAAAAATTCCCATGTTGCAGGAAGTCCATTAGAAGAGGCCCCTATGTTCAAAGAAGATGCTGAGCATAACCTTCCCCGTACTCGTGCGGTTGGTCTTGGACTTTTTGGGTGGCGACGAGCCTGCATGCTTCCACTGGTGACTGTCGTTTTGACTCGTGTCCTGTGACACCCGTACCAGAACGCATTCCGTTCCTTGGCATAGCTTAGCAGATGTTCCACAGCGAGTTCCATTCGACATGCTTCCTGTGCTGGTTAAAGACTATGAGGCACCAATTGGGAGCACTTTTTGCGAAATTGCAATCTGTCCTTAATGATGGCGAGAACTCTTCCGACGCTCACTCCGAATTTCCGTTCCACGTACTCCTTTCGCTGTCCGGAAACACACTACACCCCTTTGCTCTTCTTTTGAAGCCCCCATGCCACTGGTTTCCGCACAACTGAGTGCAGTGGACGGTCGACGCGTGTGTTTGCTCACTCTGTCGTCACGTGGGTGTGCGCCCGTGTCCCTCTAGCGGTGAATTTGGTACCTCTCATAGGCACCACACCGTCGAGTCGTCCCCATGCCTGGAAGTTACGATTCGTTTAGCGGTTTTCATTTTATAGCCTCTGGCACGTTTCTTTTTGAATGGCCCTCATAAAGCCAGTAGATTACTAATGATAGAATCCGTGAGTGGTCCAAAAATTTTCGGAATTAAATGCCGAGGAGTGGAGGCATCACCAGATTACGTGCTACAAGGAAGTACTTTCAGTAAAATTATAATAAGCAGATGTGAATGGGTATTTTGTAACCGTCTGCACTGTTTAAATGCAGTGTTTCAAAATTACATCGAAAATCATGAAGACGTGCTAATTGTGTGATTTTCTACGATACATGGTAATGTCAGCTTAAGCACTATTGTGGGGGAATAGATGAATTAACGGATCATGGCGCTCGTGTTTCATGACCCCGGAGGTGTTTGATGCAGCAAATCGAACGAGGCACCCTCAGGAATATGAAATACCAGCAGCATGTTCATAATACAGCAGGCCTATGCAGTAGTTTGTAGTGAGCTGTGAATTTAAATTAGTATAAGAAGGCCGAACGTATTGCACAGTAGTAGGTGAGTAGTGAGAGTTCTGCCCCCCACCGCACTACTCCCAATGCGAGCCGATAACTCCCGAACCCGTGGTCGGAGATTCACAAATGAGGTGTCGTTGGACTCGAGCTGACGGGGGCTTTGCTATGGACCACTCGTTATATTTTTAAATTTTTTTTGAAAATTTTTGTTTTTGAAAATAGACGATAGTTAAAAAACCAAACATGATAGAACGTTGTGCAATAGCTTAAACGAACGATCTTTATGTCCTTTATTTTTTATAATACAACTTTTTAATTTTTATGTTTTTTTGAAAAAAGTGTAATTTTGAAATTCTTATATTTTGGAAACTAAAGAGTTTACAAACAAATTTGTTCGATATAAATGAATAGCCCTGACCCCCTCTACCCGGAAAATAAATTTCAAGCCTCTAGGACTAAAACTGTGCAGTAGGGGAGTAGTGAGAGTTCTAAATAGTGACACGAGCAGCTCGGCTACGCTGACCTTTTATGTTTATTTCGCCTCTCACCAAGGCGGTCCGGGTTCAATTCCCGGTCAGTGCATGTGAGATTTTCGAAGTGAAATGCCATGTCCTGTGGTTCGGATTCCACGTAAAAAGGAGGTCCCGTGGCTCATGATCTCAAGATTAACGGTCACGTTAAACTACAAGCTTCCTTTGTATATTTCGCGAAACCATGGGCATGCGACATATCGTTGGACTCGGGCTGACGTGCTCTTTCCAATGGACCATTTGTTATATTTTTCAATTTTTTTTTAGAAAAATTTTGTTTTTGATAATAGGTGATAGTTTGAAAACCAAACATGATAGAACGTTGTGCCATGATGCAAACGAATGGTCTCTATGCCCTTTATATTTTATAATAAAACTTTTTTATTTTTCATGTTTTTTTTGAAAACACTTAAATTTTGAAATTTATATATTTTGGAAACTAAAGAGTTTACAAAACATTTTGTTTGACGTAAATGAATGGCCCTGACACCCTCTACCCCCGAAATAAATTTCAAGTCTCTAGGACTAAAACTGTGCAGTAGTGCTGGAATGGGGGTTCTGAGTCGCCCCCTACTTTCATATAAACTTTGGGCGATATCTCCCGAACGCGTGGTCGGATTTTAACGAACGAGGTATTGTTGGCGTTGGAATGACGTTCTCTTGGCTAAGCATAATTGTTGGTATTTTTTTTTATTGAAAATTCTTGTTTTCTTGGATTGGCACTATTTTGGAAACGGTGAATCGGAAAAACGTTTGTTTGACATTAATGAAAGGTGGGTATGCCCTCGAGGAACACAGCAAGTTTCAAGGGTGTAGGAGGAAAATCAAAATGATAGCCTACTTTCTCGCGAACATTGGTGATCATTGGCGAACGGAAGGACGGATTTTAACAAATGAAGTGTCGTTGGACTTGAGCTGACGTCCTCTTTCCTATAGACCAATCGTATTATTTTTCAATTTTTTTTTGAAAATGTTTGTTTTTAAAAGTAGGCGATAGTTTGAAAACCAAACATTATAGAATGTTGTGCCATAGTTCAAACCAATGGCCTCTATGACCTTCATTTTTTATAATAAAACTTTTTTATATTTAGAGATTTTTTGAAACCCCTTAAATTTCGAATTTTTACTATTTTGGAAACTAACACGTTGACAAAAAAATTTGTTTGACATAAATGAAAGATCCCTATTCCCTCTACCAAGAAAATACATCTCAAATCTTTAGGATAAAAAAACAACTATGCATTAGTTTTTTTTAATAAAAGCGTGTTTGTAGACAGAGAGCCGGTAGCGCTTGACGTATGTTACAACGAGGCTATGATTGGCCATGGTGGATACTGGAAATAACTATTTCGACGGGGGCGATGTATGGCAAGACGAGGGGTTGCTTTTCATTATTTTTTCCTATGACGAATGAATGAAGGCGAATATTTTGAAATGTGAAAAGCATGCCAAGATATTTTACCCCTGAAGGGGATCTTTAACGTTTTAGTTAACGGTGATGAGCGAGATCGCTCTCTGACAAAACAGACGGTTGTAGGATATGACCAAGTGATTCTTAGACGTTGGCGATCTCGGTGACCGTGCCCGGAAGGAATGAATTGCTATTTTGGTGGGATGGCGGGGACAGCTTATGACGGTTGGTTTTGTGACATTTCCTATGACGGATAGAGGCGAATATTTGAAAATGTGTTAAGTGTGCTAGGAATTTTTTTACCCCTGAAGGGGATCTTTAACATGCTAGTAAACGGTGATAAGCGAGACTGCTGTCTGGCACAGTAAATGGTATTAGAATCTGGAAACCTATAACATTTTCTCATCCAAGTCATGTGCATGTACGCAAAGAGCCAAAACGGTAAGGTCATTGGCCTGAAATGTTATAAACTAAATATTGAACTCGGTAAAGTCATGTGTTTTAGGATGAAAGTATGTGGTTAACATGATCATGTATTGAGGATGGCTGCTTGCTAGTAATTATTATTACAGTAAAATGTTTGATGATAATAATAATAATAATAATAATAATAATAATAATAAAAATAATAAGACACACATATGTTTAGAATGCTAACACGCACACAGTCCAGCTCACTGGTGACTGAATATTGTACCTAGCCAGAGGACTCGTGAGAGCTGTTGCTGGTGCTGACGAGGCAGGAATGTCTACGTCAGCAGGAAGTGTGATATCAGTTTACTTGCCTCGTGGTGGCTAGCAGGTGTGCTGTTTAAGCTGAGTCCGCCATTTTGGTTCTGAGACAGTAGAACTACCGATGTATAAGAGGAAGCCCTTTTGGTTCCTTATTAAAAACATGAAACTAGTATAAGGTACACGAATCTTATTCAGATTGAGGAATGTGAAGAGGGGTGGGAACACGTGCGAGAGAGAGACAGAGAACCATTCAAGGTCAAAACGCTGAGAAAATACAACTTTTTCTGTTGCTAGGCTAACTGATAATGATTGCGTTAGTCATGCACTTGCCATTTTAGCACACGGACGTATTCAGTAGAGCTGTGGAAGAAAAATCCTTTTATTTTTGATAAGTACCTATGAATGATTATTTTAATAATGTCATGCTAATGAACCTTAAATTTGTAGTTATTGATTAGGTAATTATTGATTTTTTAATTTATTTGTTTGCAGATAACTGGTATACCTTACATGTCTGAGATACAAGAAACCAGTTCACTTTCGAGCCCACTAGAACGAAACAGCAATAAGCCACTGCAAGTGAAGGTGGGATTATTTTTTTAAAATTACTTGTTTCATTTTTTGTTTCATATTTTACTTTATGAAATGCATGTACTAACCTGAATTTAGGTATTTATAACGGTTTATTTTATTTATTTTTAGAAACTTGGAAAGAAAAGCCTTACCGCCGTAGCAGTCGCTGAAAACCCGAGACGCAGTAAAGTGCAACCATTGTTTCCAGGCAGTGAACTATTTAAAACTCAGGTAAGCCTAACATAAACTGCTATTTCATTTTACCACTACCGAAAACTCGTAGACAAAAAATTCATTACCTGTACATGACTAGGACAATGATTGCTTTCTTGATTAATGACTATGTATTGGCAACCGGTACAAGACCATATTGGTTGTTAACCGGGAAAGTACAAGGCCATATTGGATTTTGTAAAAAACAAAAAAAATAATTTAACTGACATGTCGTTCCCTATAATAATAATAATAATAATATAATATTAATAATAATATTAATATCGTATGGCCTCGGGTTCCGGGTGCAAGCTTTGTTATTTGACACACAGAGGGTAGCTTGCATGTCGAATTTAGTTGTTCCTTGACTATGAAAGTCAAGGAGGTTAGATGTTAGATATCTAATCTCTTTAAACTCTATAGCGCTTTCTAGTAGAAAAATGAGGAACTTTGTATCCTATGAACTCAGCGAATATTCACAGGTTTGAACATGATAATCTGAACAAAATGAAATGACATTTTTTTTAATGTATTGGTTAAAGGGGAATGTAAATGACTGCAGCTTTATAAAAAAGAAAATAAGTACATGGGTTACTGTTAGTGCCGACATACAGTTTATTACAATTTTTATGGTGTTTTGATACATTAATGCCAATTAACGTTAAAGTTTTATTTACAAGTATTGATTGATTGAGTGAATGGTTATTTTGTTTGCTTTTAGGTGTCGTCATGCGCCATTAACGTAATGAACAGACAGTGAACAAGCATACATTGAGCTTTAAAATACTCTGTGCAACGTTAATAACTTACAATAAGAAAAAGTTTCATTATAACACATGGCGTTAGTACCGAATACAACAAGTGAGCAAGTTGGCTTACCATTTGGGTTAAATTTAAAATCAGAACATGACCGTTGGTTAACATTTGAATCCTGGCCTGTAGGCTTTTTGTCGACACATGAACTTGCAAAAGCCGTTTTATTTTACTTGAACCGAGAAGATGTGGTGCGCTGTGTGTTTTGTCGTATTGAACTTTCACACTGGGAAGAAGGGGATGATCCCTTTAGAGACCATTTGCGATGGTCTCCTTGTTGTCCTTACATGCTTGGAAAACAAGTGGGTAACATACCCGTGTATTCATTTTACCGAACCACAAGACTATTGGCCTCTACTTACGTTGCTGAATCACAAATAAATAATAATAATAATGATGTATTACCAGTCGACAACGGTAGTGTCGATATATGTGGTCCATATGCCATAGACAGTGTTGAATTGGCATGTGCTTTTGAAAAATTGGGAGTTTGCAAGACTAAAGCACTAGCACACCCAGAGTACAGCTCTGTTGAAAGACGTTTAGAATCTTATAAAAATGTTTGGCCATTAATATTAAAACACCTTACCAAACAGCTAAGTGAAGCAGGTTTTTTTTATACTGGTGAAAGGTATAAAGCGAAATGTTTTTATTGTGGATTTGCTTTAAAGGATTGGCAAATGACTGATGACCCTTTTGTGCAACACGCTCGTTGGTTACCTAACTGTAAATACATGGTGTTGCTTAAAGGTCAGGAATTTGTGAACACTATTCGTAAAGAAAGCGTGATTGCAGCACAAGACATAAAAGTGCCTTTAGAGTTAGAACAAGCGGAGCAAATACTTGAGGCTGAAAAGAAAGACTTGTCTCACGAACAGATACAAAAGTGTGACCAACAATTATGTAAAATTTGTTATCAAGATGAACTAGGTGTTGTATTTTTGCCTTGTGGACACATGATAGCCTCTGTCAAGTTTGCATTGGAACTCAACACTTGTGCTATATGCAGAAAAGCAGTATCTGCTACAGTTAGGGCATTTCTTGCATAAATAGTAAAATTTATCAGCCATGCATAGTGCAAAATCCCTAATTGCACAATATTATTAAAGCTGTTTTAGAGTGTAGTAGATATGCTTTTCTTTTGTTTATAGACTACTGAAACCTCTATGGAGATCAAATTGGCAGGTGAAAAGCTGAAGGAAGTAGGAGACTTCTGTTACTTAGGAAGCAGAATAACCAGTGATGGACGAAGCAAAGAGGATATTAACAGTAGGTTGGCTCAGGCAAAGAAATCCTTTCTACAAAAAAGGAATCTGCTGACATCGAATATAGATTTAGGTATTAGGAAGTCATTTTTGAAAGCCTTTGTCTGGAGCGTGGCGCTCTATGGAAGTGAAACTTGGACTATTGGTGCAGCAGAAAAGAGGAGAATTGAAGCATTTGAAATGTGGTGTTACAGGAGAATGATGAAGATCAGATGGGTAGATAGGGTTACAAACAAAGAGGTATTAAGACGAGTGGGAGAGGAGAGATGTTTCTGGCGACTGCTAATGAAGAGAAGAGATAGGTTGGTAGGACACATACTAAGACACCCAGGAATAGCAAGCTTAGTTATGGAAGGAAGGGTCGAGGACAAAAACTGTAGGGGTAGACCAAGGTTAGAATATGTTAAACAGATTGCCTCCGATGTAGGGTGTCGGAGCTATGTAGAGATGAAACGATTAGCTCAGGACAGGGAGGCATGGAGAGCTGCATCAAACCAGTCAAAAGACTGAAGACTCAAACAACATAGACTACTACAATGAATGTTTTGAATGCTGTGGGTCAAGCATGTGGCTTAGAGACAAAGAAGCTCAGCGAATTGCCAACGCATATTCCATTCCGCATTATCAAGTTTCGGAAATTGAAAACAGCTTATGGTGATCGTGTACTTTGTGTATGTGAATACTTTGAGACATTTCTGATATGTCGGAGAGTGTTTTTGATGAAGTCAATAATGCTGTACAACCTGTACACTTAATTTATGAAGGTTTTAAAAACAATAGGTGCATGGTTCGTTTTAATTAAATAAATAAAAAAATGTCAAATAATAATAATGGTAGATATAAATCATGACAATGGACTGAAATAAAAATATGTGTATAGAAAAATAATGTTTAAGTGTTTAGTATTGTCTTAAAAAATATTATCATGAAACCAAAGAAATGTATATAAAGTTTGTAAATAAATGAAAATAATGGTACAATATTGTTTTATTTTCTATAGAAGTCAGAATATTTAACATTGCAGAGTATACATGATTATGACAATAAAAAGCACACTTAATACAAGTCTTTGCCTTTACGATAGTGTGTTATAGTTTTAAAAACAAAGCTTGTTGTAGATCTTTTTTCTTCCACGGTGAACAATAGGCATGAAAACGTTATTGTCTTGTTTTGGATCATTATCACTATCATAATCATAAGCAGCAAGATCTATATCACTATTATTATAATCACTATAATTATCCTCAACATTATCCTCATCATTACTATAACCAGTTAAATAATCCTGTTCCTGTTCCTCTTCCTGTTCCTCATCCTCTTCCTTCTCCTCTACAGTGTCCTCATGTAGAGTCTGCGTGGCGTTTGATAAAGTTAAGGGTTTTTTGAACATTGAATTATTTTCAATAGTAGTATTGTTTTGTAGCACTTGCTATTTAACATTTTCAAGATTTTCTGTTGACAGTAACAGTGTTTCATGCAGTACACTACATTGATGATCACTGACACTTAAAACCTCCCTATTTTTACTTTTTAGCTCACTGCGACATTGTTTTGAACGTTGTTTTGAACAACGCCAAATAACAGTTCCATTTTTATTGGTTCGTTACACAATATATGAATATCCTTTATAGAATGCATGAGGCTTACCATACCTAGTCACAGATACTTCCATATCAACTGTCAAGCATAGACTAAGCTCTAGTAAAGACAACATGGTAATAAGAACAGTAGTTTAATGAGCGAGCATACATGCGTGCAAATGTGGGAGCAAAATAGTGGGAGCAAAATGTGGTAGCAAAAAGTGGGAGCAAAATTGGGAGCAAATATTGAGAGCTAAAAGTGGGAGCAAAAAAAAGTAGGAGCAAGTATGGGAGCAAATGTGAAAGCAAAAGTGGGAGCAAGTATGGGAGCATTTGTGAAAGCAAAAGAGGGAGCAAAAAGGTGAGAGAAAAAGTGGGAGCAAAAAGTGTAAACAAAAGTGGGAGCAAATATGAGAGCAAAAAAAGTAGGAGCAAGTATGGGAGCAAATGTGAAAGCAAAAGTGGGAGCAAAAAGTGAGAGAAAAAAAAGTGGGAGCAAAAAGTGTAAGCAAAAGTGGGAGCAAATATGAGAGCAAAAAAAAGTGCGAGCAAATATGGGAGCAAAAAGTGGGAGCAAAAAGTGGGATCAAAAAAAGTAGGAGCCAGTATGAGAGCAAATGTGATAGCAAAAGTGGGAGCAAGTATGGGAGCAAATGTGAAAGCAAAAGTGGGAGCAAAAAGTGGGAGCAAAAGTGGGAGCAAATATGAAAGCAAAAAAGTGCGAGCAAATATGGGAGCAGAAAGTGGGAGCAAAAAGTGGGATCAAAAAGAAGTAGGAGCAAGTATGAGAGCAAATGTGAGAGCAAAAGTGGGAGCAATTATGGGGGCAAATGTGAAAGCAAAAGTGGGAGAAAAAAAGTGAGAGAATAAAGTTGGAGCAAAAAGTGTAAGCAAAAGTGCGAGCAAATATGAGAGCGAAAAATTTAGAGCAAATATGGGAGCAAAAAGTGAGAGAACAAAGTGGGGGCAAAAAGTGTAAGCAAAAGTGGGAGCAAACAAGTGTGAGCAAATATGGGAGCAGAAAGTGGGAGCAAATGTGAAAGCAAAAGTGGGAGCAAAAAGTGAGAGCAAAAAGAGCGAGCAAAAGTGAGTGCACAAAGTGGGAGCAAAATGTGTGAGTAAAATGTGGGGGCAAATGTGGTGTTTTACTAAATCAATCTCCCCTAACCTAGCCTAACCTAACTTCACCTAACCTAACCTTCCAACTCTCAGATCAAAATTTAAATTCTGGCCATAGTCGAGTTGGAACCAAAAACCTCTGGGATAACACCCAAGTATACTAGCCACTACACCGCGAGATGGGTAAATTATCATGCAACACAACACAAAAATAAAAGTTTCCTGTAGTGTAACTCATTGGCTGACAACCATATTTGAGAATTCAAACCCAAGACCTCAGGACTTTTGTTTTGAACATTATCAGAAATATTATTCCATTTACATTTTGCTGTTGCTTATAGTTATAAGAGTTGGCATTAATATGGGAGCAAAAGTGAAAGCAAAAAGTGGGTGCAAGCATGGCTTGTTGTTGAGACTTTCATATCAACTAATACACTTAAATTAAATTTTAATAAAGTGACTTGGCTAATAATAATAATAATAATGACAGTTTAAAAAAATTCAAGGGGATTCATATTTTTCAGGATGTAATTTCCAAAGTACTGTCAAGAATAATAATTACATGAACAGATTCCAAGAACTCTAGAGTGCTTTTAAGGTTAATGATTGGCTAGGAGTGAGATAGATCTAGCTAACCTAAGTTAACCTCAGCTCATTAAACCTAACCTTGTCACATGACATGTTCTACAAGTATAGACTTGCTTTGAGACTGGCTATGACGTCACAGATGAATGGCAGTGGGAGGCTGGCAAAAAGGTAAATGTTTTTTGTAATAAAAAGTCATGTCCAGCCTCCCACCGCCATTCATCTGTGACGTCATAGCCAGTCTCAAAGCAAGTCTATACTTGTAGAACATGTCATGTGACAAGGTTAGGTTAAGTGAGCTGAGGTTAACTTAGGTTAGCTTGCTCTATCTCACTATTAGCCAATCATTAACCTTAAAAGCACTCTAGAGTTCTTGGAATCTGTTCATGTAATTATTATTCTTGACAGTACTTTGGAAATTACACCCTGAGAAATATCAATCCCTTTGAATTTTTTTAAACTGTCATTATTATTATTATTATTATTATTATTATTAGCCAAGTCACTTTACTAAAATTTCATTTATGTGTATTAGTTGATATGAAAGTCTCAACAACCAGCCATGCTTGCACCCTCTTTTTGCTTTCACTTTTGCTCCCATATTAATGCCACTCTTATAACTATAAGCAACAGCAAAATGTAAATGGAATAATATTTCTGATAATGTTCAAAACAAAAGTCCTGTGGTCTTGGGTTTGAATTCTCAGATATGGTTGTCAGCGAATGAGTTACACTACAGGAAACTTTTATTTTTGTATTGTGTTGCATGATAATTTACCCATCTCGCGGTGTAGTGGCTAGTACACGTGGGTGTTATCCCAGAGGTTTTGGGTTCCAACTCGACTATGGCCAGAATTTAATTTTTGATCTGAGAGTTGGAAGGTTAGGTTAGGTGAAGTTAGGTTAGGTTAGGTTAGGGGAGATTGTTTTAGTAAAACACCACATTTGCCCCCACTTTTTACTCACACATTTTGCTCCCTCTTTGTGCACCAATTTTTGCTCGCTCTTTTTGCTCTCACTCTATGCTCCCACTTTTGCTTTCACATTTGCTCCCACTTTCTGCTCCCATATTTGCTCACACTTGTTTGCTCCCACTTTTGCTTACACTTTCTGCTCCCACTTTTTGCTCCCACTTTTGCTCCCATAATTGCTCTTACTTTTTTTGCTCTCATATTTGCTCGCACTTTTGCTTACACTTTTTGCTGCCACTTTTTTTTTCTCTCACCTTTGCTCCCACTTTTGCTTTCACATTTGCTCCCATACTTGCTCCTACTTTTTTTGCTCTCATATTTGCTCCCACTTTTGCTTACATTCTTTGCTCCCACTTTTTTCTCCCAATTTTTGCTCCCATATTTGCTCTTACTTATTTTGGCTCTCATATTTGCTCGCACTTTTGCTTACACTTTTTGCTGCCACGTTCTTTCTGTCACCTTTGCTCCTACTTTAGCTTTCACATTTGCTCCCATACTTGCTCCTTCTTTTTTTGCTCTCATATTTGCTCCCACTATTGCTTACACTTTTTGCTCCCACTTTTTTCTCTCACTTTTTTGCTCCCACTTCTGCTTTCACATATGCTCCCATACTTGCTCCCACTTTTGCTTTCACATTTGCTCCCATACTTGCTCCTACTTTTTTTTGCTCCCATTTTTTGCTCCCACTTTTTGCTCCCACTATTTTGCTCCCACATTTGCATCCATATATGCTCGCACATTAAACTATTGTTCTTATTAACAAGTTGTCTTTACTAGAGCTTAGTCTATGCTTGACAGTTGATATGGAAGTATCTGTGACTAGGTATGGTAAGCCTCATGCATTCTAAAAAGGATATTCATATATTGTGAAACGAACCAATAAAATGGAACTGTTATTTGGCGTTGTTCAAAACAACGTTCAAAACAATGTCGCATTGACCTAAAAAGTAAAAATAGTGAGGTTTTAAGTGTCAGTGATCATCAATGTAGTGTACTGCATGAAACACTGTTACTGTCAACAGAAAATGTTAAAAAGCAAGTTCTACAAAACAATACTACTATTGAAAATAATTCAATGTTCAAAAAACCCTTAACATTATAAAAAGCCACGCCGACTCTACCTGAGGACACTGTATAGGAAGAGGAAGAGGAAGAGGAACAGGTACAGGATGAGGAACAGGAATATTTAACTGGTTTTAGTAATGATGAGGATAATGTTGAGGATAATTATAGTGATTTAAATAATAGTGATATAGATCATGCTGCTTATAATAATGATAGTGATAATGATCCAAAACAAGACAATAACGTTTTCATGCCTATTGTTTATCGTGGAAGAAAAAAGATCTACAACAAGCTTTGTTTTTAAAACTATAACACACTATCGTAAAGGCAAAGACTTGTATTAAGTGTGCTTTTTATTGTCATAATCATGTATACTCTGCAATGTTAAATATTCTGACTTCTATAGAAAATAAAACAACATTGTACCATTATTTTCATTTATTTACAAACTTTATATACCTTTTTTTGGTTTCATGATAATATTTTTAAGACAATACTAAACACTTAAACATTATTATTCTATACACATATTTTTCTTTCAGTCCATTGTCATGATTTATATCTACCATTATTATTATTTGTCATTTGTTTTTTATTTAATTAAAACGAAACATGCACCTATTGTTTTTAAAACCTTCATAAATTAAGTGTACAGGTTGTACAGCATTATTGACTTCATCAAAAACACTCTCCGACATATCATTAAACCGTGTAGGCAGAAATGTCTCAAAGTTTTCACATACACAAAGTACACGATCACCATATGCTGTTATCAATTTCCGAATCTTGATAATGCGGAATGGAATATGCGTTGGCAATTCGCTGAGCTTCTTTGTCTCTAAGCCACATGCTTGACCCACAGCATTCAAAACATTCATTGTAGCAGTCTATAAACAAAAGAAAAGCATATCTATTACACTCTAAAACAGCTTTAATAATATTGTGCAATTAGGGATTTTGCACTATGCATGGCTGATAAATTTTACTATTTATGCAAGAAATGCCCTAACTGTAGCAGATACTGCTTTTCTGCATATAGCACAAGTGTTGAGTTCCAATGCAAACTTGACAGAGGCTATCATGTGTCCACAAGGCAAAAATACAACACCTAGTTCATCTTGATAACAAATTTTACATAATTGTTGGTCACACTTTTGTATCTGTTCGTGAGGCAAGTCTTTCTTTTCAGCCTCAAGTATTTGCTCCTCTTGTTCTAACTCTAAAGGCACTTTTATGTCTTGTGCTGCAATCACGTTTTCTTTACGAATAGTGTTCACTAATTCCTGACCTTTAAGCAACACCATGTATTTACAGTTAGGTAACCAACGAGCGTGTTGCACCAAAGGGTCATCAGTCATTTGCCAATCCTTTAAAGCAAATCCAAAATAAAAACATTTCGCTTTATACCCTTCACCAGTATAAAAAAACAGCTTCACTTAGCTGTTTGGTAAGGTGTTTTAATATTAATGGCCAAACATTTTTATAAGATTCTAAACGTCTTTCAACAGAGCTGTACTCTGGGTGTGCTAGTGCTTTAGTCTTGCAAACTCCCAATTTTTCAAAAGCACATGCCAATTCAACACTGTCTATGGCATATGGACCACATATATCGACACTACCGTTGTCGACTGGTAATAGATCATTATTATTATTATTTATTTGTGATTCAGCAACGTAAGTAGAGGTCAATAGTCTTGTGGTTCGGTAAAATGAATACACGGGTATGTTACCCACTTGTTTTCCAAGCATGTAAGGACAACAAGGAGACCATCGCAAATGGTCTCTAAAGGGATCATCCCCTTCTTCCCAGTGTGAAAGTTCAATACGACAAAACACACAGCGCACCACATCTTCTCGGTTCAAGTAAAAAAAAAAAAGGCTTTTGAAAGTTCATGTGTCGACAAAAAGCCTACAGGCCAGGATTCAAATGTTAACCAACGGTCATGTTCTGATTTTAAATTTAACCCACGTGGTAAACCAACTTGCTCACTTGTTGTATTTGGTACTAACGCCATGTGTTATAATGAAACTTTTTCTTATTGTAAGTTATTAACGTTGCACAGAGTACTTTAAAGCACAATGTATGCGTGTTCACTGTCTGTTCATTACGTTGATGGCGCATGACGACACCTAAAAGCAAACAAAATAACCAATCACTCAATCAATCAATCAATCAATCAATACTTGTAAATAAAACTTTAACGTTAATTGGCATTGATATATCAAAACACCATAAAATTATAATAAACTGTATGTCGGCACTAACAGTAACCCATGTACTTATTTTCTTTTTATAAAGCTGCAGTCATTTGCATTCCCCTTTAACCAATACATAAAAAAAATGTCATTTCATTTTGTTCAGATTATCATGTTCAAACCTGTGAATATTCGTTGAGTTCATAGGGTACAAAGTTCCTCATTATTCTACTAGAAAGCGCTATAGAGTTTTAAGAGATTAGATATCAAACATCTAACCTCCTTGACTTTCATAGTCAAGGAACAACTAAATTCGACATGCAAGCTACCCTCTGTGTGTCAAATAACAAAGCTTGCACCCGGAACCCGAGGCCATACGATATTAATATTATTATTAATAGTATATTATTATTATTATTATTATTATTATTATTTTTATTATTATTATTATTATTATTATAGGGAACGACAAGTCAGTTAAATTAAAATTTTTGTTTTTTACAAAATCCAATATGGCCTTGTACTTTCCCGGTTAACAACCAATATGGTCTTGTACCGGTTGCCAATACATAGTCATTAATCAAGAAAGCAATCATCGTCCTAGTCATGTACAGGTAATGAATTTTTGGTCTACGAGTTTTCAGTAGTGGTAAAATGGAATGGCAGTTTATGTTAGGCTTACCTGAGTTTTAAATAGTTCACTGCCTGGAAACTATGGTTGCACTTTACTGCGTCTCGGGTTTTCAGCAACTGCTACGGCGGTAAGGCTTTTCTTTACAAGTTTCCAAAAATAAATAAAATAAACCGTTATAAATACCTAAATTCAGGTTAGTACATGCATTTCATAAAGTAAAATATGAAACAAAAAATGAAACAAGTTAGTTTTAAAAAAATCCCACCTTCACTTGCAGTGGCTTATTGCTGTTTCCTTCTAGTGGGCTCAAATGTAAACTGGTTTCTTGTATCTCAAACATGTAAGGTATACCGGTTATCTGCAAACAAATACATTAAAAAATCAATAATTACCTAATCAATAACTACAAATTTAAGGTTCATTAGCATGACATTATTAAAATAATCATTCATAGGTACTTATCAAAAATAAAAGGATTTTTTTCCACAGCTCTACTGTATACGTCCGTGTGCTAAAATGGCAAGTGCATGACTAACGCAATCGTTATCAGTTAGCCTAGCAACAGAAAAAGTTGTATTTTCTCAGCGTTTTGACCTTGAATGGTTCTCTGTCTCTCTCTCGCACGTGTTCCCACGCCTCTTAACATTCCTCAATCTGAATAAGATTCGTGTACCTTATACTAGTTTCATATTTTTAATAATGAACCAAAATGGCTACCTCTTATACATCGGTAGTTCTACTATCTCAGAACCAAAATGGCGGTCTCTGCTTAAACAGCACACCTGCTAGCCACTACGAGGCAAGTAAACTGATATCACACTTCCTGCTGACGTAGACATTCCTGCCTCGTCAGCACCAGCAACAGCTCTCACGAGTCCTCTGGCTGGGTACAATATTCAGTCACCAGTGAGCTGGACTGTGTGCGTGTTAGCATTCAAAACATGTGTGTCTTATTATTATTATTATTATTAATATTATTATTATTATTATTATTATTTTTATTATTATCAAACATTTTACTGTAATAATAATTACTAGCAGGCAGCCATCCTCAATACATGATCATGTTAACCACATACTTTCATCCTAAAACACATGACTTGACCCAGTTCAATATTTAGTTTATAACATTTCAGGCCAATGAACTTACCGTTTTGGCTCTTTGCGTACATGCACATGACTTGGATGAGGAAATGTTATAGGTTTCCAGATTCTAAAACCATTTACTGTGCCAGACAGCAGTCTCGCTTATCACCGTTTACTAGCATGTTAAAGATCCCCTTCAGGGGTAAAAAAAATTCCTAGCACACTTAACACATTTTCAAATATTCGCCTCTATCCGCCATAGGAAATGTAACAAAATCAACCGTCGTAAGTTGCCCCCGCCATCCCACCAAAATAGCAATTCATTTCTTCCGGGCACGGTCACCGAGATCGCCAACGTCTAAGAACCACAGTCATATCCTACAACTGTCTGTTGTGTCAGAGAGCGATCTCGCTCATCACCGTCAACTGAAACCTTAATGATCCCCTTCAGGGGTTAAAAAAATCTTAGCATGCGTGTCATATTTCAAAATATCCGCCTTCATTCATTCGTCATAGGAAAAAATATCGAAAAGCAACCCCACGTTTTGCCATACATCGCCCCCGTCGAAATAGCCATTTCCAGTATCCACCATGGCCAATCATAGCCTCGTTGTAACATACGTCAAACGCTACCGGCTCTCTGTCTACAAACACGCTTTTATTTAAAAAAAATAAAAAAATAAAAAATGCATAGTTGTTTTGTTTGGTCCTTGAGACTTGACATTTATTTTTGTGGTAGAGGGGATAGGGATCTTTCATTTATGTGAAACAAAATTTTTTGTCAACGTGTTAGTTTCCAAAATAGTAAAAATTCAAAATTTAAGGGTTTTCAAAAAATCACAAATAATAAAAAAGTTTTATTATAGAAAAATAAAGGTCATAGAGACCATTGGTTTGAACTATGGCACAACATTCTATCATGTTTGGTTTTCAAACTATCGCCTACTTTTAAAAACAAAATTTTTCAAGAAAAATCAAAAATATAACGAGTGGTCTATAGGAAAGAGGACGTCAGCTCGAGTCCAACGACACCTCATTTGTTAAAATGCGACCATCCGTTCGCCAATGATTACCAATGTTCGCGAGAAAGTAGGCTATCATTTTGTTTTTCCTCCTACACCCTTGAAACTTGCTGTGTTCCTAGAGGGCATACCCATCTTTCATTAACGTCAAACAAACTTTTTTCCGATTCACCGTTTCCAAAATAGTGCCAATCCAAAAAAAACCAAGAATTTTCAATTTAAAAAAAATACCAACACACATGCTTAGCCAAGAGAACGTCATCCCAACGCCAACAATACCTCGTTCGTTAAAATCCGACCATGTGTTCGGGAGATATCGCCCAAAGTTTATATGAAAGTAGGGGGCGACTCAGAACCCCCATTGGGTCGATAACCTAGATGTTAGGCCCCTTAAAACAACAATTATCATCATCAGAACCCCCATTCTAGCACTACTGCACAGTTTTAGTCCTAGAGACTTGAAATTTATTTTGGGGATAGAAGGGGTCAGGGTCATTCATTTACGTCAAACAAAATGTTTTGTAAACTCTTTCTTTTCCAAAATATAAAAAATTCAAAATTTAAGTGTTTTCAAAATACATCAAAAATAAAAAAGTTTTGTTATAAAATATAAAGGACATAGAGACCGTTCGTTTGCATCATGGCACAACGTTCTATCATGTTTGGTTTTCAAACTATCACCTATTATCAAAAACAAAATTTTTCAAAAAATTTTTGAAAAATATAACAAATGGTCCATAGGAAAGAGCACGTCAGCCCGAGTCCAACGAAATGTCGCATGCCCTTGGTTTCGCGAAATATACATAAAAGGTCAGCGTTGCCGAGCTGCTCGTGTAACTATTTAGAACTCTCACTACTCCCCTACTGCACAGTTTTAGTCCTAGAGGCTTGAAATTTATTTTGCGGGTAGGCGGGGTCAGGACCATTCATTTATATCAAACAAATTTGTTTGTAAACTCTTTAGTTTCCGAAATATAAGAATGTCAAAATTACACTTTTTTCAAAAAAACATAAAAAAATTAAAAAGTTGTATTATAAAAAATAAAGGACATAAAGATCGTTCGTTTAAGCTATTGCATAACGTTGTATCATGTTTGGTTTTTTATCTATCGTCTATTTTCAAAAACAAAAATTTTCAAAAAATAAAATAAAATATAGCGAGTGCTCCATAGCAAAGCCCCCGTCAGCTCGAGTCCAACGACACCTCATTCGTGAATCTCCGACCACGGGTACGGGAGTTATCGGCTCGCATTGGGAGTAGTGGTGGGGGCCAGAACTCTCACTATTCCCCTACTCACAGTATCAAATTTAGGCAAGTTAATTTTTGTATAAATGAAAATGTGTGTATTGGAATCAAGACAGAACTGGCTTGATTACAACAGGTAGCGCGAGAATGCTAAGATAATATTGTATGCAGTGTATTTAGCAGGTTTGATGAGCACAGTGGCTGAAGTTTCATTGACTTTCATTTGTTATGAGCAGGTTATAAAGCTTCACGGTCAAGGTTGGATATCACGGCTAGGAAGCGAATACTCGAGACCAATGCTGTTGAGTGTGTGATGAAATACAGACGACATAATTATCAAGCCGTGAGCGAGTAGTCAAATACACTGGCGGAAATATTATCCCAGCACCATGAAATAAGGAATGTAGAGTACGGTAATTTCAGCAATATATTTGGTGAGGTAACATATTTAATTGATCAAAGAAACATGACAGCAGGTTCATATCCGCGCGAGAAAGGTTATCGCAAATGTGCCATGCTGGTCCATTAATAACAGGTATAATCGCCAGACTGTTGAATGCAGGCATGCACACGTGCATGCATTGTGTCGTACAGGTGCCGGATGTCAGCTTGCGGGATGGAGTTCCATGCCTGTTGCACTTAATCGGTCACTACAGGGACGGTTAATGCCGGTTGTGGATGACGCTGGAGTTGTCAGTATTGTTTTTTGGGGGGTTCTTGACGCACCTCCTCCTCACCCTCCTCCAAGATGGGAACTGCGCGATATCTTGCGAACCAACCATCGGAGTTTGTGGGTCTGGTATCAAATTACTCGGGGTGACTACCCCCCTTTGAATGTATTATTTATATTACAAATTTTGACAAAGGGCCTAACTACATATTTTGAAAATTTAGATTTATTGACTTTTTAATTTTATTTAATATTTAATGTATCTATATATATAAAAATCAATGTTACGTGACAGTTTGTGTGTGGGTGTGTGTGTGTGTGTATGTCTCCTATGCGTTCATACACCACCCATCCGATTGCACTGAAACTTGGGTGAGATGTTGAGTAGGCCTACACTCCAAGGAAGGTTTCAGGCTTAGTAAATCCATTTTACAATAGGCAGCGCACGAGTAGATTCAACAAATGAGCGACGACGTGCGACACGTTTCAACAAAGTCCGTTATGCGTTCATATACCATTCATCCGATTGCGACGAAACTTGGGTGAGAAGTTGAATACACTCCAGGGAAGATTTATGGCTTAGTAAATCCATTTTCCAATAGGCAACGCACGAGTAGATTCAACAAAAGAGCGACAACGTGCGAAGTGTTTCAACGAAGACCCTTATGCGTTTATATACCGTTCATCCAATAGCGATGAAACTTGAGTGAGATGTTGTGTATATTCCAGGGAAGGTTTCTGGCTTAGTAAATCCGTTTTACAATAGGTAGATTACGAGTAGATTCAACAAGTGAGCGACGACGCGCGAAGCATTTCAAAAAAGTCCCGTATGCGTTCATATACCATTCGTCCGATAGCAATGGAACTTGGGTGAGATGTTGAGTGCACTCCATAGAATGTTTCTGGCTTAACAAATCCATTTTACAATCGGTAGCGCACGAGTAGTTTCAACAAATGAGCGACGACGCGCGAAGCGTTTCAACAAAGCCCCCTATGTCTTCATATACCATTAGTACGATAGCGATGAAACTTGGGTGGGATGTTTTGGACACATACGTGAAGGTTTCTGACTTAGTAAACACATTTTACATGAGGTAGCGCACGAGTCGATTCAACAAATGTGCGACGACACGCGAAGCGTTTCAACAAAGTCCCGTGCGCATTCATATACCATTCGTCCGATAGCTATGAGACTTGGGTGAGCTATTGTGTACACTTCAAGGGAGGTTTCTGGCTTAGTAAATCCACTTTACAATAGGCAGCGCACAAGTAGATTCAACAAATGAGGGACGACGCGCAAAACGTTTCAATAAAGTCCTGTATAAGGTCATATACCATTCGTCCGATAGTGATAAAACTTGGGTGTGATATTGTGGACACTCCAAGGAAGATTTCTGGCTTAGTAAAATATTTCACATTAGTTAGCGCACGAGTAGATTCAACAAATGAGCGACGGCACGCGAAGTGTTTCAAAAAAGTCCCGTAAGTATTCATATACCATTCGTCCGATAGCTATGAGACTTGGGCGAGATGTTGTGTACACTTCAGGGAAGGATTCTGGCTGAGTAAATCCACTATACAATAGGCAGCGCACGAGTAGATTCAACAAATGAGGGACGACGCGCAAAATTTTAAACAAAGTCCCACAAGCGCTCATATACCATTCATCCGATAGCGATGAAACTTGGGTGAGATATTGTGTGCACTCCAGGGAAGATTTCTGGCGTAGTAAATCCATTATACAATAGGTCGATTACGAGTAGATTCAACAAATGAGCGAAGACGCGCGAAGCTTTTCGACAAAGTCCCGTATGCCTTCATATACCATTAGTCCGATAGCGATGAAACTTGGGGAAGATGTTGTGTACACTCCAGGGAAGGTGTCTGGCTTAGTAAATCCATTTTACAACAGGTAGCGCACGAGTAAATTCAACAAATGAGCAACTACTCGTGAAGCGTTTCAACAAAGTCCCGTATAAGGTCATATACCATTCGTCCAATAGCTATGAAACTTGGGTGAGATGTTGGGTACACTCCAGGGAAGGTTTCTGGCTTAGTAAATCCATTTTAAAATAGGTAGCACACGAGTAGATTCAACAAATGAGCGACGACGCGTGAAGCGTTTCAACAAAGTCCGCTATGTATTCCTATACCATTAGTCCGATAGCAATGAAACTTGGATGAGATGTTGTGGACACTTGCGTGAAGGTTTCTAACTTAGTATATACATTTTACAACAGGTAGTGCACGAGTAGATTAAACAAATGAGCGACGACACGCGAAGCGTTTCAACAAAGTCCCATGTGCATTCATATACCATTCGTCCGATAGCTATGAGACTTAGGTGATATGTTGTGTACACTTCAGGGAAGGATTATGACTTAGTAAATCCACTGTACAATAGGTAGAGCCCTGCGCGGATAAACAAAACGTTATCCGCATCCGCCCCGCATCCGCACGACTGTTATCCGCATCCGCCCCGCATCCGCACGACTGTTATCCGCATCCGCCCCGCATCCGCAAGACTTTTATCCGCATCCGCCCCGCATCCGCATGACTTTCATATCCAAATCCGCTGATATTTCAATATCATGTTTAATTTATTAGATAAAGCATACAGTGTTAAACCAACACATTTAAACATTTGAGGAGAAAGTCGTTCCTGACAATTTGCTTCATTGCAAGGGACTTCTGGTTCCTTGACCTCCGGTTTAGACAAAAAAAAACTGGCTATACTTTTTTGGCCACTTTTGCACTTGTGCCTCAGTGAGTTTGATGTGCCTGATTTGTGTCCTGAGTGTCCATTGAAAACGTAACCAAATGTCTGCCATATCGTTGACTCGAGCTCCCAGATAAACCTGGAACCAGATCTTCCAGCATAGCTTAGACGGCGAAGTAGCTGACTTGAGGAGTGTTAATGATGTCACCACGATGAACTAACGTGCTTATTGACAGCATTATATCTCGTACGTAAAATAATGATGGCAGTGAGAATTGATGATGATGAGATGTCAAGACCATCTACTACGAACATATGGTACTTAATTAAATGTAGTTGAAAGCATATGTGTAAAATGAGCTTCTCGTGTATAAGTGCAATACGTCCTGAATATTTCGTAAGCAATAGGCCATAGGAGTATTCCTCTTTTAAGCATGAAGCTGTAGATTGGCATATCAAATATGTAATATTATCGTAAGTTTGTATTCTAAAAACTATCCGCAAATTTACTCGAAACATTATCCGCAGCGTATCCGCTATCCGCACAGCCATGCGAACTATATCCGCGTGGCGAAAATATTTGCGGATATCCGCGGGTTTATCCGCGGATATCCGCATCCGCGCAGGGCTTTAACAATAGGCAGCGCACGAGTAAATTCAAGAAATGAGGGACGACGTGCGAAGCGTTTCAACAAAGTCCCATAAGCGTTCGTTTACCATTCGTTTGTTGTAGAAAAACAAGATGGTGGCCATAGCATAACTTAACCAAGCCTAACCTAACTTAACCTAACTTAACCTATCCTAACTTAGTCTAGCTAACCTAACCTAGTCTCTTTAACTGGAACCGAACCAAAACTAGAACTGGGTTTAACCCATGTCTACCTTAGTCAAAAGCTAACAGCTTAACCACTGCGCCACTATGCCCTTCTTTCTTAGTTTGGTTCGTTCTAGTTCTCATAGCTGGGAATCAAGTTGAGACCTCCAGTGCGAGAGCCGAGAGTGTTCGCCACTGCAGCATGAAATGGTCAATCTTGGTTAGCTGGTAACATTAGACAACCGGAAATGATTGTATTTCTGTTAGCGATGTATTTATATCACCTGCCTACTGTATGAGCACTGCCGGCAAGACAGTTTAGTTTAGTTTGTTGCGAGTGCGTGTTTCTTGTTAATCATAATACCCATGTAACTAAAGCAAAGGGATATAGAGATTATTAGGCTCGTGTACTTGAGAGTGTATAAAAATAGGGATTAATCGGTCATCAGACCCATATAGTTTAATATATGCCCCATGTAGTTGGATGTGTGTGTGATAAATACATTTTTAAATAATAAAATGTGTGGAGCATTATACACCTGCGATAAGAGTTTACGTTCATCATTTATAATCAAATTACTGGTGTTTATAATCCTGAGGTAGTTGTGCGTAGCGACCATCTTGCCCAGTAACCACTGCGCTAGTTTTATCTCACTTTCCATAAGAACAGCATGGCATAGTTGTGTGTGCCCCGTGTACATGGGTGTATGCATTAGCCCCTGCTCTAAAACGCCTCCACCCACCCAATTGGTTCAATCCTGGTTTATTTCGGTTCCGGTTTGGTTTAGTTCCGGTTCGGTTCGGTTCCAGTTTGGTTCGGTTCTAGGTTTTGTTCGGTTCCAGTTAAATAGACTAGGTTAGATTAGCTAGGTTAGGTTAGGTTAGGATAGGTTAGGTTAAGTTAGGTTAGGCTTGGTTAAGTTATGCTATGGCCACCATCTTGTTTTTTGGCTACCCTCTTTAACTGATCAATTAAAGATAGTCTGCTCGGCTACCATCCACCACACTTTCATGTCGAGTGTGTTAGTATTACCCTCACCGGTGTATCGCAGGTTCTTATCTTAATTTCTATAAGGAGAAGATATCAATTCAAAGGTACAATTTATTAATACTTCTGGATGCCATTTTCCCTAGGGCCTGCTAAGAAAACAATCGACATTCGAAAATCAAATAATGCAAAGAGTAGCCTACAGACAAAACTTAACATCCTCCCGCCTTGATTTGCAGGACAACTCAACACTGTCCTACGTCCTCCAAGTATCCAAACGTTCTCTCTAAGAGCACTCAATAATCTTTGCGCACTCTCATGACACATCTCTTCGTGCTTCTCTAGGATCATCTTATAAATTCATGATATGCAGGCAAAATAATTCCTATCTTTTCTTTGCGTAATCTTGGTTTTCATCCGTACAATTCCATCTTCATCTGTGTAGGATCTTAAAGATGAAATGCGAGGACTCTCAACATCAACATTAGCTTCTCGCTGAATATATTTCAGCACTATCTTTTCAGCATCATTAAATTCCGATACTGAAAGATCTCCCTGCCTTTTGTGATTGTCTTTCTTACAATTGTTCACGAAACGGCATATCCACGCTATCATGCGTATCACCTTCCGATATCGTGAAAAATACGCATACCACCACCTTACATTGATTGGCTCATCCTTGTTGGTACAGGTTACAGAAGAAGTCACACGTTTTTTCTTTTCATAGTAGATGGTTGCTTAAGCCAATCAGGATCCTCCCACCATCTGGACTCGAGCAAATGTTGTCCTGAATAACCTCTGGATGGGAGATCGGCTTGATTCATACTACCAGGTAGATGTCGCCATTGCCCTTGTCCAGTCAATCTCCTAATTTCCGTCGCTCGATTGTAGACAAATACTCTCCACTCTTCATTTCTATGAATCCAAGACAGAACAGTGGAGGAGTTACTCCAATAATAAATAGTCATGTCTAGGATTGAAATATCCTTAACCACAAAAGCATATAACCTAGCCCCTATTGTAGCAGCTAGCAGCTCAAGTCGGGGAATAGTCATTTTCTTTAGAGGTGCCACCCGAGATTTGGCTTGCACCAACTGTATGGATACTCCAAGACTCGTTTGAACTCGAATAAATACTGCTGCTGCATAAGCAGCCTGACTAGCATCACAATACATGTGCACGCTACATTCACCAATATGTACAATCCCAACTGTTATCCATCTAGGAGCTTGAACACAAGCTACATACTTTAAATCATTGAGCCAGTCTTTAAACTTCTGTGTGATGTGTTCATCGATCTCAGCATCCCACGCTCCTTTGGATTCCCAGTTTGTTGCAATAAGATCTTGGGACATAGAGATACTGGACACGAAAGTCCTATAGGATCATATTGCGCCCTTATCCTATAGGCCCTAGGCTAAGTTCGAATGGTTTTTGGTCATGCAAAGTGTATATCGTTTAAATGGGCTTCAAATTACAGAAGAGAAGGAAACCGGATTGCATATTATTTAATCATGGCAAGCGCCCGATCTAAGTTGCAAGTCGAGCTCATGCAAGTCGCAGGCAGTACCAGCGACGTATTGCCCAAAGTTTGCCAATAAAGCGAAGTCTAGAACATGTTTCTATGCTACGCATCGACCAGAGCAGGTGCAACATTTCAAGGACTTCTCGGGAAGCTGACCTCAATAATTTGTTCTCGTATGTTCTACGGTACGCCGTAGGTTAGCAAAGCCCCGCCCCGAAATCACTAAATAAATTAATCGTGACGATACGACAATACCCAGGGTCGAACCCTTAACGTCACTAAGCATGGAATATTCCTAAGATTTTTCGCCAGTCATCAAACTGAATAGATCATCAGGATATCAATAAATCGATGATCAAATAAATTAGTTCCTTACGCGAACTGTCTGGGGTGGAGAGTTTGGTTGCCCTGGTAGGGATAGCGTCCATGTCGTCAGAAATAGTGCCAGGGGACGCAAGATGAATATTTGTGGAAGCCACGATCGAATGTCGGTGAAAATATGATAATAATACGGCCCTATTATCAATAGTAATTTGCACATACTGTGAAGGTGGTGAAAGGTCTGAAAGAAGAGCTCCCGACAGCGTAGAAAGATTAGTGTTGAGTGCCGCCATGTAGAGGATATATTCCCGCACTCTCGTGGCCGCGGCGATAGTTTGCGAGAGTAGTTTTGCGTAGTTATGCAGTGAGTCAGAGTCCAGTTTGCTAGTTGGTAGGTTGCAGTCAGTGAGCGAAAAGGGTCGCTGCATAGCCATGAACAGATAGCAGTGGGTGCATACCAAGCTCAGTAATATTGCACCACAATTGGCGAGGTACAAGGGAACAGTATTTAAAGAGACATAAATTGTGTTAAATAAAGTATTCACATGCGTGAAAGCAATATATTCGCGCAAATTTATATAGCAGTCTTTCCACGCCAAGTGCAGAGACGGTGTTAGCAGTCGCAGAAGTGAGAAACACGTAGAAGGACAATCGAGGTCCGAACCGGAGTCCAGTGGAACCGGCACGTCATCTGCGAGCTCACCATTCAGAGGGAAATACGCGTAGAATCGGTCAACCCACGGCATCGTGAAGGAAGAATTAGTGAGATAGGAATACGTGTGGTTATATTGCGCAATCCCTGCAAAAGTGTATAAAAGCGTTTTAAATAATAAATTGCGTGTTTATTAGGGTACTAGTATGTGATAACATTATGAAAGTGTCAATAATAGTTTGTGAAGAAAAACGAGTGAAACCCAGCGTAATTATGATGAGGAATTAATCACTGTAATAATGTATTCAGTGATGAGGTGTTATTGTGAGATGATGTAAAACCCATGGAAAGGAGCTGCGAAAGATCCCTGCTGAAGGAATGATGGCAGCTGACGGGAGATCACGATGAGTATTAATCTTTGATTATACTACGTCATTGTTTATGGGTGTATTCTTAGGATTACCATAGTTGTGTAAATACTGAGTTAATGTTTGATTTTTGAAGTTAGATTTATTTTGCTTAGATATGTGCGCACGTGATGACGTGACGCCTGCTGATTTAGTTTGAGATGCTTGGCAGAAATAACGTTCACAAGTCGTACAAGTTGGATACACTGGTAGGAGTGTATGTTTATTTATTTGCTAGGGTATGTGTATTTCAGCCCAGAAGAAGATGGAAGGAGCCCAGAGCGAGGCATGTAATTTGGGTAAGAAAGAGAGATAGATTCAACATTTTTGCGGACATAATAATAACACAAGTTATTAATGATAATGTAGGGGTAATAATAATAATAATAACACGAGTGACGGAGGGGGATTTTAATTCCTTAATGATGGTATTTTGATTTGACACCTGGTGAGATATTTATTTAGCTAAGTTACGCCCTGAACGTAAGCTAGGAATGTTACATTTGCGTCTCCAATATGTTTGTTATAATCAGGTAAGATACGATTTGTGTGAGAGTGTACTGAACAACTGTCTGAGTGTTTTGGAACATTTATGAGCATTGGATTGAATCGTGGTGATATGCAGAGAGGTTATGATAAAGGCATGCAAAATATGGTACAGGGATGGTCCCATGTGATCCCAGGTAAGCTACGACTGAAAGAAGAAGAAATGGTAAGAATTGTGAAATATGTGTAGTTAGGCTGCAGCGAGCACCGTCATATGTCCCATGATGTCGCCAACTGGAAATAAAAAGTTAAGAAGTGTGTATTGAGGCATGCCATAAGATAAAAGGTAAGGTCGAGTGGCACTTGCAATTATTTGAGTGACATTATGAACCACGATTGGGTATGTTCCAAAGATTATACCACGCTCAGCTTCGAACAGGAGACCACCAGGCTTACGAGACTAGCTGCTCGTATATTTCATTTCGCTTATTTGGTGCAAGATTTGTAGGATGTTTTCGGTTACCGCTGGGTGTATTGGCTCAACACATTTTGTCTAGGGCCTAGGTCGTTTGACATTTTCCCTCTCACTCTTAGGCTAACGGTACTTACACCGCACCCCTCTTGGCCGTGTAGAAAGCCGAGCCTTTAGTAAATCATATGTTTCCCGTACCAAGTTTAAGTCTGTGTTTGTTTTGAGCACATTTTTGAGATGATAATAATAACTCATTAAATAATGGTATTTTGTAAGAGGGTACAGATACACAGTGACCTCCCATGACCTAGCGTCCTCGCAGTGACGAATCGTAATAATAATAATAATAATAATTATAATAATTATATAATTAAGGGATTTTGTAAAAGGGTACAGGTATCCATTGACCTTTCGTGTCTTAGTGTCATTGCAAATCAACATCACTGTGGGAATAATATCGGATAATAATAATAATAATAAAAATAATTAAGTTATTAATTTAAAAATGGTATTTTACAGTAGGGTACAGGTATTCAATAACCATTTGAGGTAGAAGTGTATTCTCTCTCTGATACTAGCGACGGTTGCAGACATGCCATGTCCAAAACAGGTAATTCGAGGTCCTTACTTCGAGACCTATTCGTGTACATATTTTGTGAATATAATTTGTAGACACAGTTGTGCCACGCCTTTATTTACAGTGTCGGAGAAATATCGTTGTTGCCTACACTCATCGTTGTTTCAAATGTTAATTGTCATCGTACGAAGTGTGAACATAGAACATTCTTATTATTGCAATGATGCAAATTTGCATACAGTCTAGCATTCATTTTTAGTCTTTGGTTTTTGTCTTGCATAAGATAATATTTGAAGGGATATTGCAAGCATCTCAGTTATAGTATATTAGTATAGTTGTCATACACCCATAAACTCTGACAGACAGTATCGAGTTCGAGACCCGAAATGCTGTATCGAGTCTTGAGTTGGATCCTTTGGATAATCGTGTTCTCATGCATTGGTGTTTATTATAATGTGTCAGTATAGCATATCTCAAGCCCTATTGAAGTGCACATCTGTTGCATACACGAGAGCTCATAGATAAATGTACCAATTTTATGTCCACAAAAAAGGGCAAGGTTTGTGTTAAGAATTTGGATACATAAGAAGTGTATCTTTATGCGAGTATTTTAATCCATACAAGGGATCATACAGGCAGTATTGCCAGATTATGTTATGATATTAGATCATGATTGGGAAAGCCCTTGCTTAATAGTGTGACACACGAATGATTTAATCAAAGTAATGTTAATTTACATGATACATTACGTTATGGTGAGATGACATGATGCTTGATGTAATGAGCTCACAGTGTGGAATTTTCAATGAGTACAATACTGATTATAGTGAGATCAGATAATAATTTCGCTTACGTGTTTGATCAAAGATGGATTAATTAATTTATGTAATTATTAATTTGAATAATTTATTAATGGTCATTAATTGGATTGATATTGCCCAATTGGGATTGAATGATTTGATTGATCACTTTGATACACTTAATAAATTAAATTTATTGTGTAATTAATTTAATTGATATCCAATTAATTTAGATTTAGATTTTGATCATTTTTTGTTTTTATTTTTGAATTTTTGGAATCCATTAGGATTGATTTTGATGTTTTTTTTTTGTAATTTTGAGTACTGTAGGTTATTTTGGAGTTTTAAACTTATTTTGTATTTATTTCTAAATTTCATGATTTATCAATTTACTTTCGCCTTGATTCATTTTCCTTAAGATTTTGATTTTCTTATTTTGATATTTTGTTTTATTCGTTTTTTTTTTCTTGGTTTGTATTTTGTTTCTTCAGTGTTAATAAAGTTGTTTTCCTTTTATTTGAATTCTGTGTGTGATGATTCATTGATCAGCCCTATTGATCTTCCAAATGGTGTATGCCAGGACAGTTGTTAGCTTCAAGTAGGAACGCTCCACCCCCGAGGAATGAATCCTGTCCTGAAGGTCCTATGTTCAAGAGGGTACAATATATATTCTGAGCAACAGAAAGAATCACTCTTTTGGTTATCACATCTATGTGAATATCCTTAAAACATTTAGGATCTATCTGCAGTATATCTGCACAACGATTCCAGGCAAGTCCTAAAACATGTGATGTTTCAACAGGGCTCGCTGCTAACATCTCTTTAGGTATCGTATACTCCCATCCCTTCAAATCAAATTTCCGAATAGCCATTAGTCTTTGAGCTTCCACTCCCACCTGGTGGTAAGCCTCGTAACAACCATCAGACTTTAATTTATGCACTGTTGGCTTCAGCCTTTTATTTGCAATGTTGTAATTGCTTGGTAATGGGGAGTGTCCTTTTACCCAAGGCATATGTAGTTCGTAACGACCTTCTGAATTGACACACACTGTATCCAGAAAGTGTTTCTTTGTTGCAGCAGCCAACTCTTCTTTGCATTTCTTCTCCACAGGATCTGTAATTCCAAGTACATCTAAGCTCCATAAGTCTGATATGCTATCGCCTTTAACAAACAGAGAATTCACCATCATAGTTGTATTCTTAGCTCTCGATCTACCAGGCACCTTCCCCATTGAGGTCCAACCTAGACGAGTTTCAATGGCAACAAAGCCTGATGCTAACTCTTCACGATGACCTGTTAGTAATCTTCCTGCAACGTCTGCTCCTATAAGAACTGCTATCGGGTCATCAGTGCAGCCAACATCCGTCAGTGAAATGCCTTTCTCCTTTAATTCTGTCATCCATGGTCCATTTTCAACGGAAGGAATCTCCTGACACATAACAGGCTGATCTAAGGCCGTAAAGTTGCAAGAGAAACTTCCGCTAAGGTTACCTAACCTTATCTGGTAACAATGATGTTTGCAACTTTCAGTATTTATAACTCCAAACAATGAATGGATTACAGCTTCTTCCCGTTGAGGTAAATACTGCATTTCTTTCGCAATATACTTCAATATATAGGACTTCTGAGATCCTGTGTCTATGAGAGCCCGTACACAAGATTCTTGACAGTCAGATACTATCTTTAACCTCAAAGTTTGTAAGAAAATTTTGGGACTGTGGGAGAAATTCGCCAATGCTACTTTTCCAAAATCTGACTTGGTTGTTGTGACAATATGAGGCTTCAATTCATCACACATCAAAGTCACATGATGTTTTCCACACACACAACATCTTAAAACAGCTTGACATTTTTTAGTTACATGCCCTGGCTTCAAACAAGAAAAACAACAACCTCTCTGTTTCAGTATTTTCTGCTTCTCTGCTACATTCATGCTTTGAGCTGTGAAACAGTCAGAACTATTATGAGACTTGTCACAAAATATGCAAGTCTTCTTCGCTTCTTTAACATCTCCAGTTGACAATAATCCGGCTGCTGTAGGTACGTTCTCTTTAGGGTAGAATTTGTGAATTGATCTCTTATTGACACTAGTTTTAGCTTCACAGCGTCCTAAACCAAAACCAGTCAGAGCAAGTGTAATTCCTTCTTCCCCTTCTATTTCTGTTCTCAGAAACTCCATCAAGTTGTTGAGTCTTTCTTTAGCATCCTTCATCTCCCCCTACTAGTACTTCTATGCCATGCTTTCAAAAACTCTTCAGGGAAGCATGTGGGTAGTTTATTGGCTGCGGAATAACCCACCCACCAAGGGAAGATGATTAAGAAAAGGAAGTAGATTTTGGAATGGAGATAAAGGATAGAAAAATAGGAGGAGAGTCCCACAAAATTAATAAGTTTAACTTTAAACACACTTAGAAGCGGTTGCCACCGCAAATCCGTTCTCGGATACCTAAAGTGGGTACGAGCTTGGTCGAAGCTGACGGGAACCGCAGCTAAGACTTTGGCGGATTGCCAGAGAAAGGCTTTAGTGTATTTCCTCCCAAGCATGCATGAAAGTACTATAGGGAAGGGTGATAGTCTGGCAAGACAAATGGTAAAAGCTTTATTGAGTATGAACGAGGGCATAAACCTAGGAAGGGCTAGGAAAGCCAGGATCTTGCCTAACTGTAGTATCAGAGAAATGATGAATCCAAAAACAAATATTTAATTTATTTGACAATGCAAAGAAGTTGATAAATTTAACAATTAAATATGTTTCAATCTTATTAACAATTTGGGGTCGCAGACCTCCGACATTAAACGATTGCTCCAGGCAATTGACAATTTATGAGGTTTGAAACCTTACATGTTTCTAAAATCTTTATAAGAAAAATAAAAAGACATGTGTAGTAATTAAAGTTTAAACATTTAAATTTAGTACAAAGAGTGTACTTTAAGAAATTCTTGAGAGAATGTTCTAGAAAAAGTGACAACTTCGAAAATAACAATAAGAAAAACATGAAGAATAAGATGGAAGTTCCTACAACTTCTTATATTTAAACAGAATTAACGTTGGTTATTATGCAAATAAGGGCAGGTCACTTACTGTGAAACCTGAAGAGATAATCAAAAGGAAGGTTCTCGACCTCCTTTATTTTAGATAGGAATCACGAGCCAAATGGGGCAGTTTCCATTTAGTGAGACCTAAAAAACTCACACAAGAGTTGAAAGAATTGTTTTCCCTGATTTGAAGGGAGAAACACTGTAAGTTTGAAACGTGTAAAAACCACGTAATTATACAGCAATTGCTTAATGATAAACAAGTAAAATGGAAGGGCACTTCACAGAGTGACACCTTATTGAAACAGACCTGAATTTAAAAGTTTATTACAGATTGTTAGTAAGAGGTTTAGGAAAGAGAAATAGGGATGGAGGAAAAAATGTTCATGGCCGTATTTAATATAAACGGACGATCGCGACGCGGTAGAAAAGTGGAGCAAGCACTGATTATCACTATAGTCTGTAAAGATTGATGCAAAGTTCACTGTAGAAACTCGAAAGTTTATGAGAAAGAAAGTTTTTACAATGCTGAAAAGAACTGGTTGCACTAGGTAGGCGAGAGTCTATTGCTGGAGAAAATGGTGGATTACAGTTAAATGCGCCATAGAACATCCCAACGGTGGACGAAAGTTAGCTATTGTAGTAATTTGTAAGGAAGATTCCTCATTTTAAATATTATTTTCACAAGTGAGTGAAAAATACCTGACGGCAAGACTCGCAGATAGAGTACAAGATCTGGAAGTTTCCAGGACGATCTTAGTAGAAAATGGGGCCAATGTAAATCCAGCGGAGGAACTAGCTTTGTAAATTATAAACAGCGGGTATTAGATAATTCCCACGTAGTGAGAAGATTTCTCATTTAGCAAGCATAAGAAATGCTGCTTTTCACTAAGATTAGCTTCATTAAACAAAAGCTCAACATGGAAGATCCCGCGGAGGATGATTTTACCCCAAAATAAGTAATTTCACACTGCCTAAAAAAGATAGTTAAAAGCATGTGGTCGGTAAAATCATGAAGATGAGGTTAAAACTTGAAGCAGGTACTTATCTTGTTTCATGGCGAAGGTGAGGTTCCGTATGACGATAACTACTTTGCCAACATGGCGTAGAAGAGAGTGTGCCTCTTGGTTTGAGAAGGCTGGCTCGAGAGGAGCCTTAACTGATCGAGTCAACTGCCGACTGAGAAGTGAGACCTGCTCAACGGAGCACGGAGGGTCCAAGGTAGGGAAAAAGAGTGGGGGGTAGGAGACAAAAGGAGAACATATAAACATTGCCAACTTTAAAACAAAAAAATGATCTTCTCTTGCTGAGCCGGTCTTCAAAGCGTTGATAACAGATGATACTAGCACAGCATGGTGAGTAAAAGAGTAGACGTAGTTCTCTTGCTCATGGAGATAATAGCTGGCGATGGCAGTAAAATCTGGTAGCCAGATGGAGAAGGAATTCCTCTTGCGCGAGGAAGAGTTGAAGAGCTTCAGAGATTCGCTGCTATATGACGCTAGGTGGGTCATAGAATATATATCTGGAACAGACTCATAAAAGATATAAGCGACCTGAAACCCTAAGAGAAAACAGAAGATCACTGTTGGTGTTTGACAAAGAGGAAGGAAAGAACATGCAAAAGCATTGAAAATTATAATCTCTGGTACCGTGTATTCCAAGAATACACCATACTGGGAGGGGAAAACACCAACAGGGAACAAATAAGCAATTAAACATTTAAGAGTAATAAAGTAATTGAAGAGAAGTGGTCTTATGATCTGACCATTGGTGGTCAAAACTCTGACCACACTGACTCTCTCATCTCTTCCAGGATAACACTCGGTCACTCTACCCGAGATCCAGACTAAGGGGGGAGAAACATCCCTAAGACCAAGTCTCCCACTTGAATATTGGGACTGGAAAGAAACCACTTCTGTCTCCGTTGCAAGGAAGTTAAATATTCCAAGTTCCACCTCTTCCAAAAAGAATTGCGGAGGGCTTCACGTTTACGCCAAGTGATGGGTAGATTGGAATCCCTGTAAGAATTGGGAAGGGGAGGAGGGGCAGAGATAGAAGTGCGTGTAAGGAAGCGACCAGGTGTAAGTGGAAGGAGGTCATCAGGGTCATTAGAAAGCGGAGTTAAATAACGAGAATTAACAACACCTTCAATCACGAAATAGCTGGAAGCTGAGAGAAATAAAGCACTAGTAAAGATTACGATACGATGAGAAAGAAGAATTGACAAGTTTAAACAAAGCGTATAGAAACAAGTAGATCTATTCAGGATAAGAATATACCAAATAAACAAAGAAACTATGCGAGTAGAAAGCAAGAACGCCATGGGTAACAAACTAGTAGCCATAAACAATGACCTCAAGTTATAATGAGTATCAAAGGGGTTACTCAGAAAAATACTTAAGTCAGCGAGAAAAATGACATGACGAGTATAAATGCAAAAACACATCGAATGTGACGACGAGAAAAAACAAGTTTGTTCATCAATGAACATTAAGATCGCAAAATATGTAAGCAGAGTGTAATACATAAGCGCGTAAAGGATATGCAACGATGTTACGAGACGAGAATCGAAGCAATTGTAGAATACGAGCGTGAGTAAGTGGAATACACAGGCAAGCACGGCCTTGACACACATGGTACAGCGAGATAAGGCATATAAATAGCTGAAAGAGTCCTTAACTGGAACAAGTTTATTTTGGGAAGTAGGTGAACGGCTTCTGTACTTGCAGGAGCGACTCACTAGACAATGCTTGGCAATCAGCCAAAGTTGAGATAAGAGAAACTTGCTTTGAACTTTGTCAAGCGTACAGGAAATAAACAGTGACTTGACCTTACTCGGGCTTGTATACAAACAAGTTTGAAAAACAAGCAGTTCAAAGTACACAAACAACACTAGTTGAATCAGCTGTAACTTAAAGCAGATATTCAGGTTGGACGGCATACAGTCAATCGTAACTTGGACGTGAAAAAACAATTTAAAGACGTATGAAACAGCGTAGGAAATCAATTTCGCATGATTGAGAGGATCACGGAATCCGACAATTTTCGACAGGAAAAAGCTTGATTCTTCCGAAATAGGAAGTGAAGCCGGGACATTGAGAAGAAGGTTATGCATAAGAATAGTTATTCTTGATGTTAGAGAATTCAGATTTTCAAGCGGTTTCAAAAGCGGCTTCAATTGTGAGGAAGGAGGGAGGAGCCGGCCGTGGCCATCCTTTTAAATAACGAAAGAAGTGAAACATAGCTTACAGCAAAGTGATGGTGACTGATAGCCATGGTTTTACACAAGGGGAAGATAGTTTTCGAGAAAGAGTTTAAGCAATTACCTGCTATAAAAATGACATGAGAAAGTAGACGAAGTAACACAAGGCAAGGCGAACTTGAATTGCCATCTTATGCGGAAATAAGGAAAAACCATTTAAACAACTTACAGAGGTAGTGTAGTTGTTCACGATAAGACATCGTTTCGGCAAGTGTTTTTCAAAAATATTGAGATCTGAAACATGAGCGTTCTCTTTTTCAGAAATGGGATTTATGTCAGCTGTAACAAAATGACATTGCGCTTTGGTTTGAACACTGGGATGCTGAATTTCACCAGTAATAACCCAACCAAAATCGGTGTCTCTGGCGACCACGGTTGAAGATAACTTACGTGTTTGTTTGCGAATGCACTTCCAAAAAACATTGGCACTGAAAAGTACATCAATGGGACCTTGAGCATTAAACTGAGGATCAGCTAACCTTAAGTGCGAAGGAATCTTTAATCCGGAGGTATTAATACAGCTGCTAGGAGTGTCTTTGCCAATACTGGTAAGAATGAGACAGTTTAAATTAAGATTGGTGTTTCTTTGGCAAACGTCTCTGATTTTCAATTTTGAAGACTGCAAGACTTGAGTTTTCAAATTGTCAATGCCAGATACATTGATGGGAGTAGGCAATGACGAAAGACCTAGTTTTTTAATCAACGATTGCGAAACAAAATTATGAGTTGAAGCGGAATCAAGAAGACCACGGGTTCTAAACCAATTTCCAAATTTATCTTGGATTTCGAATTGTACAGTGGTCAAAAGTGTTTGCGCACTGTAAGAAGTTTCGGCGTTAGAAATGCAGGAAGAAGCATTAGTTTGTTCGGAGCGGCTCTGCAAGGAGCTTGAAGAGGCAGGTACTGATGACCTCGATTTATCGTGAACGTGCAATAAAGAATGATGCGGTTTTTTGCAATGAAAACAGAGATTGGATGACGTGCAGTTTGAAGAAGAATGCTTAGGTGATAAGCAGTTGAAACAATGTTTGCTATTGAAGACAAACTTCCTTCGATCTTCGACAGACAATTCTTTAAAGGATTTGCACGAAAACAATGTGTGAAGCTTTTTACAGAGCGTGCATTTTAAAGATTTGTTAAGCGGCCTGATATGTTCTCTTGAATGATTGAAAGAAGAACGGGTTTGCTTGTTCTCGACAGATGGGGGCTGATGTCCCTTTGAAGAAGCAAGTTTTTTTTTTCAAAAATTTGACACTGATGATTCGTTTCGACCTTTTCGCACTGAAATGCGAGTGCTGTAAGGACTTGGCATCGGCTGTTAAGAAACGAGATTAAGTGTTCGAAGGAAAATTTTTCCTTGCGAGCGAGTTCAATTTCCCAAGCCTTTAAAGTTGAAAAATCGAATCTTGATGTAGCCAGATGAATGAGTATGGTGTCCCATGTTTGGACAGGCTGCTTAAGTTGGTATAATGCTCTAACATTCAACCGTATAGAGTCTAAGAGGTCTCTTAAAGAGGTGACGTCATTAGGTTTGACGGCTGGTAGGTTGAAGAGACAGCGTATGTGGCGAGCTACACTTAAACGTAAATTGCCATATCTCTCTTTAAGGAGATTAAAGGCGATGTGGTAGTTGTCTGCGCTTAAAGGCAGTGACTCCACTAAGGCTAAGGCCTCACATTCCAAAGAAGTACGGAGGAAGTAGAATTTATGAATATCGGGGATCTCAGTATTTTCATGAATTAGGGAGCAGTAAAGTTCATAAAAAGAATACCATTCACCTTCCTTTCCTGAGAAGTGAGGTAGGCTTATCTTAGGAAGTAACGGTTTCGGTTTGTTCTTGTGGACTGAAGCAGGTGCGAACTGGGCCGGATTGATGACCCTAGTGTCCGGTTCTGAGATATTGCGGATCAGTTGGTGGGCCTTTGCAATCCCTTCAAAGTACAAGGGTTCGACCTCGTCCCGATCCGATTGAAGTTCTGGGCAAGCGGATTCAATCTCGGTTTGAATTTGATCGTAATAATCATAAGACCGTTCGTACAACTTAAGGCGATGTGTCAAGATGTCTAAATCACACTCGGCGGGATTTAATTTGCTGATGAAATTTCTGAATCTAGTGAGTTGCCCTTTATAGGAAGAACGTCTGGCAATGAGAGTTTCATCTTTTTCAGTAGGAGCCATGATAAAGAGAATTAATTGAAATACAAATCACGAAACTGTAGAACCTTGGAGATGCTGTCAAGCTGGCAGCAGCGAATGGGTAGACAGAACGGGACACACCAAAGGAGACAGGAGCGGCCTCTTTCCCGTTCACAGGCTTTGCAAGATGTAGTTATAGCTGAAAAATCCAAAGCAGATATTAATAATTTGCAGAGTATTGTCAAATGACACTTGACAAACAATGGAAATAGCAAATGGACTCTCCCGGGTATCTGGTACCAAATTTTGGGTAGTTTATTGGCTGAGGAATAACCCACCCACCAAGGGAAGATGATTAAGAAAAGGAAGTAGATTTTGGATTGGAGAAAAAGGATAGAAAAATAGGAGGAGTGTCCCACAAAATTAATAAGTTTAACTTTAAACACACTTAGAAGCGGTTGCCACCGCAAATCCGTTCTCGGATACCTAAAGTGGGTACGAGCTTGGTCGAAGCTGACGGGAACCGCAGCTAAGACTTTGGCGGATTGCCAGAGAAAGGCTTTAGTGTATTTCCTCCCAAGCATGCATGAAAGTACTATAGGGAAGGGTGATAGTCTGGCAAGACAAATGGTAAAAGCTTTATTGAGTATGAACGAGGGCATAAACCTAGGAAGGGCTAGGAAAGCCAGGATCTTGCCTAACTGTAGTATCAGAGAAATGATGAATCCAAAAACAAATATTTAATTTATTTGACAATGCAAAGAAGTTGATAAATTTAACAATTAAATATGTTTCAATCTTATTAACAATTTAGGGTCGCAGACCTCCGACATTAAACGATTGCTCCAGGCAATTGACAATTTATGAGGTTTGAAACCTTACATGTTTCTAAAATCTTTATAAGAAAAATAAAAAGACATGTGTAGTAATTAAAGTTTAAACATTTAAATTTAGTACAAAGAGTGTACTTTAAGAAATTCTTGAGAGAATGTTCTAGAAAAAGTGACAACTTCGAAAATAACAATAAGAAAAACATGAAGAATAAGATGGAAGTTCCTACAACTTCTTATATTTAAACAGAATTAACGTTGGTTATTATGCAAATAAGGGCAGGTCACTTACTGTGAAACCTGAAGAGATAATCAAAAGGAAGGTTCTCGACCTCCTATATTTTAGATAGGAATCACGAGCCAAATGGGGCAGTTTCCATTTAGTGAGACCTAAAAAACTCACACAAGAGTTGAAAGAATTGTTTTCCCTGATTTGAAGGGAGAAACACTGTAAGTTTGAAACGTGTATAAACCACGTAATTATACAGCAATTACTTAATGATAAACAAGTAAAATGGAAGGGCACTTCACAGAGTGACACCTTATTGAAACAGACCTGAATTTAAAAGTTTATTACAGATTGTTAGTAAGAGGTTTAGGAAAGAGAAATAGGGATGGAGGAAAAAATGTTCATGGCCGTATTTAATATAAACGGACGATCGCGACGCGGTAGAAAAGTGGAGCAAGCACTGATTATCACTATAGTCTGTAAAGATTGATGCAAAGTTCACTGTAGAAACTCGAAAGTTTATGAGAAAGAAAGTTTTTACAATGCTGAAAAGAACTGGTTGCACTAGGTAGGCGAGAGTCTATTGCTGGAGAAAATGGTGGATTACAGTTAAATGCGCCATAGAACATCCCAACGGTGGACGAAAGTTAGCTATTGTAGTAATTTGTAAGGAAGATTCCTCATTTTAAATATTATTTTCACAAGTGAGTGAAAAATACCTGACGGCAAGACTCGCAGATAGAGTACAAGATCTGGAAGGTTCCAGGACGATCTTAGTAGAAAATGGGGCCAATGTAAATCCAGCGGAGGAACTAGCTTTGTAAATTATAAACAGCGGGTATTAGATAATTCCCACGTAGTGAGAAGATTTCTCATTTAGCAAGCATAAGAAATGCTGCTTTTCACTAAGATTAGCTTCATTAAACAAAAGCTCAACATGGAAGATCCCGCGGAGGATGATTTTACCCCAAAATAAGTAATTTCACACTGCCTAAAAAAGATAGTTAAAAGCATGTGGTCGGTAAAATCATGAAGATGAGGTTAAAACTTGAAGCAGGTACTTATCTTGTTTCATGGCGAAGGTGAGGTTCCGTATGACGATAACTACTTTGCCAACATGGCGTAGAAGAGAGTGTGCCTCTTGGTTTGAGAAGGCTGGCTCGAGAGGAGCCTTAACTGATCGAGTCAACTGCCGACTGAGAAGTGAGACCTGCTCAACGGAGCACGGAGAGTCCAAGGTAGGGAAAAAGAGTGGGGGGTAGGAGACAAAAGGAGAACATATAAACATTGCCAACTTTAAAACAAAAAAATGATCTTCTCTTGCTGAGCCGGTCTTCAAAGCGTTGATAACAGATGATACTAGCACAGCATGGTGAGTAAAAGAGTAGACGTAGTTCTCTTGCTCATGGAGATAATAGCTGGCGATGGCAGTAAAATCTGGTAGCCAGATGGAGAAGGAATTCCTCTTGCGCGAGGAAGAGTTGAAGAGCTTCAGAGATTCGCTGCTATATGACGCTAGGTGGGTCATAGAATATATATCTGGAACAGACTCATAAAAGATATAAGCGACCTGAAACCCTAAGAGAAAACAGAAGATCACTGTTGGTGTTTGACAAAGAGGAAGGAAAGAACATGCAAAAGCATTGAAAATTATAATCTCTGGTACCGTGTATTCCAAGAATACACCAGCATGACTCTATTAAAGGGAATAGCATAGCAGAACATTTATCTGTCGTGACACCTAGTGTTTCAAGAGCTCTCAAATATGATTCAAGTTTATCATACTGTGAAGCCAAAACTATTGATTCCTTTGATTGATGGGTAGACAAAATTAGCTTCAAAACTTCTCTAACATACACCCCAACTAACAGGTCGTCCCTTCCGAACCTCGATTTCAGACTAGTCACTGCTTTGGAGTAGTTTTCAGCTGTAGGAGGAAAACTATCCACAACTTCCCTTGCTCTTGATCCCTGTGTAGTAGATTGAATTAGGTATTGGAATTTGTCCTCAGGTGCAATATGAACATCTTGATCAATCTTTTGAAACTGGCTCCAGAAGGGCAACCATTCCCTTACATCACCTCCACATTTTCTTAATTCCAGTTTGGGCAACTTAAACTTTCTTCCTTGTTGATGATTAGCGCTGGGAACACTTCCATCACAGTCTTAATTAGCGAGTATCTGTGACGTTCTGACCTTCATATCAAGAAACTTACTGCGATAATCTTCTGCCACCTCCATTTCATTGTGAAAATCAACCTCGTCGTCATCTAGCATGAAGTCCATTATTTTGGCATCTGATTCTTGCAGTTCCGCGGTTCTTTCTTCAACCACAGTAAAAGAGACTTGCACAGCAATCATATCCATCTGCGATGCTTCAATTGCATCTTTCAACTTATTTAAAGCTCTCGTAAACGCCGCTCGAAAAGCTCTTCTCTGACGCACTAACCGGTCCATGTGTCTTCCTTTAATGTTATTTTAAGTGCCGAGAAAGCGTCCTGTTACTGGTCGCCAATATGTTAGTATTACACACACCGGTGTATCGCAGGTTCTTATCTTAATTTCTATAAGGAGAAGTTATCAATTCAAAGTAAACAATTTATTAATACTTCAGGATGCCATTTTACCTAGGGCCTACTAAGAAAACAATCGACATTCGAGAATCAAATAATGCAAAGAGTAGCCTACAGACAAAACTTAACAGGGAGTGTACTGTGGTAAGGTCTTGAGTTCCTCCTCCAGTCACCAATGACTTTAACTGTCCCGTAATGTATTTGAGTGGTCTACAATAGTGTTAATAATGAAACATTTTGCATAACCTTTCTCTGATCCTGTAATGTTTTTGGATTTTTTTAAAATATAATGAGATGTTTATAAAAATAGGGGGTGTCACCCTGTGTCATTTATCACTTCACATGCCCATCTACGGTCAGGCGTTCGCAAAATATCTCAAAAACATGTTAATTGGCTAAATGTTATGTTTTTTAGTAAAACATCATAAAAATAAGAAAAAATACCTTTAAAACGAGCCATCACACGATCCTCTCGAATAATGGGTCCTCAAGATATCGGGTTTCCGGGCTGCGACATGCGGTCGCGGTGCCTGCTCTAATGCTCATGGCGTACGCTGTGACCTAAGTAACTCCTTTATCCATAATACGTTTAAAATAGCCGCTAAAGTATTACCCCTAGTCACGTGTCCCCAAAGCTAAGTACAGTCGCGTATAAATAAAATGGCTCCCTTGTGTAGTTAAGCCCTTTGGCATAACTTTTTGGCTAAATCTGTGGTCCTCTGCAAATAGGGCATGACAAGCTTACGTTTGAGCCCACATAAAAGTCTCTAGTGTTATTGGTTCACAAAATATAATGAGAGGATGGCCTAGCTGTTTGTTTAAAAAATTGGGTAAATCTATAAAATAAGCACGTCATAGCAAAGAGAGCGTCACCCCGAATCCTACGACATCTCATATGTACAAAATCCGATTATTGGTTTATAAAATCTCAGGTCGATGACTTGGCTGCTTTGGGTTATTTGGATAAATTTATGTGCCATACAAAAGGGGGCTTCATCTCGAGTAATTTGACACCTTGCACGTCCAAATCCGATCATGGGTTCAGGAAATATCAACAAAAGTGTAGTTAGGCCTTTTTGACCAAAAATAAAATATAAATGGTAAATTAAAAATTATATTAATAATACATTAAATATTAAAAAAAATTAAAGTCAATAAATCAAAATTTTCAAAATGTGTAGTTAGGCCCTTTGTCAAAATTTGGAAAATAAATAATAAATTCAAAAGGGGGCGTCACCCCGAGAAATTTGATACCACACACATCCAAATCCGATGATTGGTCGCAAGATATCGCGCAGTCGCCATCTTGGTGGAGGGTGAGGGGGGGGAGGGCCTAGAACCCCCCTAAAAACCACTACCGTTGTCGTCCAATGATGTCCCATACGTGCTCGATTGGTGACAGACCGGGGGATTGAGCAGGCTAAGGCAGCAAGTCGACACTCTGTACAACACGATGGGTTACGACAGTGGCATGGGGGCGTGCGTTATTCTGTTGGAAAACACCCCCGGGAATGCAGTTCATGAATGGCAGCACAACAGGTTGAATCACCAGACTGACGTACACATCTGCAGTCAGGGGGTGTGGGATAACCAAGAGAGTGCTCCTGCTGTCGTAGGAAATTGCTCCCCAGCCCAGAACGCCCGGTGTAGGTCCAGCGTGTTGATGCCGCAGTCAGGTGGAATGCAGGCGCTCACCTGGCCCTCATCTGACCAAAACATGGCCATCACTAGCACCAAGGCTGAACCGGCTTTCATTGGAAAACACAACGATTCTCCACTCCATCCTCCAATGAGCTCCCGCTTGGCACCACGCACTGCAGTCGCAGCGGCGGTGGTTTGGGGTAAGTGGAATGCATGCCGCAGGGCGTCTGGCTTTCAAGTAACCGATTTCGAACAGATCGTTGCGTGACTGTGGTGAAAACTGCCACTCGAATTGCTGCTGCAGACGCCGTACGATTCACCAATGCCATACGCCGAATACGGCGGTCCTCCCTCTCGGTGGTGCCATCTTGGCACCGGAGCCGGGTCTTCTTGCGACCGTATCTTCTCGTAACCACTGCTGCCAACACGCATGCACAGTGGTGACATTCCTGCTAAGTCGTTCTGCAACAGCACGGACGGGAAATCCACCTTCACCGCCTTATTACACGGCCTCGTTGAAACGCAATGAAATGTTGATATTTGCCTCTTCGTCGTCGTAAAGGCATTCTTGACCCACTCACAGTCACTCCGTCCAATCTCAATGGTAACTAACGCTCTTGCACATTTCAGCTCGTACATAAAGAAACCTGATGTGCAGCGTCATGGGCCCACTACTAGCGCCACGTTAACGCGATTTGCGGGAAATTTGAATCAACGTCATCTTTCAGATGTATAAACACGCATACCCACGTTCGTTAATCTAGCACAATCCCTTCTTGGTGATGGGATATTTTTTCCGCCAGTGTATTAAATGCATAATGGAATGTTGTTATACGAGTGGAATAAAAGCTGTATTAATAATTAGATGTGAGACCAGATAATTTCATAAGTGTATGAAGCTACTAGGTTTTGATAGCTTAAGACGAATTGTATGAAAGGCTAGACATTAATGAATGGCATAGTTACAGAGGAGTGTGCTCACAGTATTTGGTGTTATAAGAGAACAGTCAGCGTTCAGTGTCGCATTGTTATGATGAATTATTAATGTGGAAAGCCACTTATAATGAATAGAAATGGAGTTAAAAGAACTTCAGTGTGCATTTAAATAAATATTTGTGACGTCATGGGGTGTTAGTCACTGGCAGTCGAGCTGCATGGCAGCTGATTTATGAAGCATGTTAATCCATTGTTTATGTGGGGTGTTGTTAGAATTTAATAATGAAGCACTAAGATTAAGGCTAGTTGAGACAATAATAACACATTAAATGCTCTCATAAATAAAACCTGATAGGCCTACTAGGGTTTTGAGAAAAAATAACATCTGGTATAAATAATGCTGAATAATGATATCTAGCTATTAACATAAAATTATGAGTAGTATCTGACATTTTACGGAATATTCACACTAACTGCATTAAAAGCTAGACGTAAATATTGTGGGGCGACGCAGGATTTAATAGCCATGGTGAGACGCACTTCAGGTGGAACGTCAGGTGAATATGGTGAGGTCATAACGAGGAGTGTATAGGTAGGAGTGCACAAATAGTACACTGAGCCCGCTAATGGCTCATGTCTTCAATATTTCTTCGAGCGCATGATCATTCTTTGTGTCCACATGTGCTGAACACACTACGATAACTTCTCTGTATTTCGATGCTAATTTGACTTGGCTGAGGACAGCTCATTTATTTCCTGGAGATATTTTATACAATATTCTTCTTCAGCATGTCTCAGGAAATCAATATATGTAATTCTGCATTATTTACCATATTATTATGCCTTTGATTTGGTAAATTTCAATATACGGTGAAGGTATTAACACCGCAGATCCGCGGAGTTTATGAAGGTAGTCAGTCAACGACTTGTAATTTCCATCCAACTAGGAAGCAGTTCCTGTGTGCCACACACGTTTTTGAGAGTCCATTGTGACAGGACGTATTCGTCCGACAGTCCGTCTTTTGACGTGGAACACGTTTATGCTTTATGCATGGTGAGAGTGTTGTGTTTACTTTATCAACGGCCATCGACCCGAGTGTACTGCATTTATCCACGCAAGTATTATTTTTGGCCTAAGTGAGGCTTGTGCTTCGTGATTTCTGAAGGGAAAATTTATTACCGTGTGAAAGCACCATTTTCATCTTTCACCACGAGGAAACATATAACTTTGTGCAAGTGACCACGCTATGAGTGAGCTGGTTCACGATATTTCACAACAAGCTAAAACATATTGAGAATAGCCTACACATTATCACTACAGCCTATTTGATGCCGCATTCAACATAATCACCAGTCAATTCACGATTCATGTTCTATTCCACGTGATGGCTGTGATTAGTGGAGATTTTTCAGTATTTGAAAATGATAACTTCTGTGAGCAGATATCACATGAATATCTATGAATTCAGTGGCAGGAATAATAGTGAAAGACCATTTTTGATAAACCATGCACATGTGTAACGTCAGTGTTGCTTTTTACACAGTTTAATGTGTATAACTTCTGTGATTTTTCAACTTATGTCCGACATAATGTCGTGTGTTAATAACCACGTATACGACGACTTCTATTTCTCACACGTGATGGCTATAATGGTGTAAGTTCCGATGTGAGGGAACCGCCGATGGAGTAACTGACCATGGAGATGGAGGAAGACCCAGCAGACGTGTCATGGGCGAACCATGCGATGGAGAATAGGAGGAGGATCTCTTGGAGATGGTATTGGATGTACGAGATGGACAGGCAAGGAACCAAATCCGTATTCATGGAGCCTGAGAAACCCTTCACAGGAGTGAAGATATATTACCCCTCTCAGGCAAGAATTAGAGAGGTGAACAACTATCTTTTACAGTACCGTAAGCCCCTATATCTTTGTTGTAAAGGTTTGTTCAGACAGTAGTTAATTCCACATAGTTTAAGCTGAAACTAGAAATAGACCAGCAGGCAGGGTTATGTTAATTTGTATATATTTTTCACACTGGTAACTGGGTTAATCTTCGTTAGTCACCCTGTACCGCCAAATCTATGCGCGGTGGTGCACATGTATAGTTCTATATATTTCAGTGTCATATCAGGGAGGTTAATGCTGCGATTTTGTTGTGTCAGACAACTGACATCTTGAACATGAAGACCAGGATCTTCATAACTTGGTAAACATACTGTAGGAGAGCCTACAAGATTCACAAATACCCTCAATTATGATTTGAAGACAGTTAATTAGCGTATCGGTTGACAGTTGGGTGTTGCTGTCCAATTCGTGTACTGTTTATTTGAACATTTTCGTCAGTACAATTTACTGCATTTAGTTCCAAGCAGGAACGAACCCAGGTCATTCTAGACTTGTTGGTTATGAAGCCAAAGCCATTTGTATGGAAACGTATCATTTCAAACTACATGTTGGAGATAGGTGTTGTTAAGTTATCATTTTAGTGCCAAGCATAGTGCACAGAACGACATGTTTATAGTAGCAGGAAAGGACATACTTGAGAGTTCCAATGCAGTTAACCACGAAGTTTAAGTACTGTAATTTAAGTGTATTTGACTTCATGATACAATTATATATTTAGAAAGGATAGGAAATGTTTATGAACATTGGTAAGGAAATAAGAGTCAATCTTATTACTATCTGCAGAGCATGGCAGGACTTTGATACGTGTTTTTTATCAGATAAAGTGCACAGTTTTGAAACGTAATAGTGGACGGACGCGCCACACAGTAAGAAAGTGATGTTTATATTTGACACGCTAGGCATCAGGCCGAGCGCCAAACTGGTTTATTCCCATGATTCAAAGTGAGACGACTGATGGATTAATTGAAGGACTTTTGACGTCACTCACAGACGCGATGGTATGCGAAGGTCAAGGACAAAGTGTATTGTATAAGCATTGGAAACAGCTTGAGAGCTGTAACATCTGATTTCGTACCGCTAACTTTGAGCGAGAAAGCTTCCGTGAATGAAGCGATCTTTTCAGCTGGTGACATGGAACACCTAGCGGCTTGTATTAGAGGTTTGAATGATTGTAAATTGACCCAGTTTTTTTTATTATATTCAGGCTAGTATCTCAAGTTATTGTCGTGTCAGAGGACACAAATGTTACGGTAAGGTAGGACGGATTAAAGTCCCCTTTTCTTTGGTATTCCGGCGAATGATGGAGCCACAAGGCCAGTTCGACCGAGGTGAGGCGTGCTATTGGTGTAAGACGCACACACTTATTGTTGTTGTTGTTGTTGTTGTTGTTGTTGTTGTTGTTGTTGAGTACTTTGGTAACTCAAACCTGGGTTATTGTTGACTATTGGAGTCATACTGTATTATGAGTGTATCTCTGAGGAGATGACCTGTAGTCTGCGACTGGCGTCTTAATTAATCATCTTACTTTTACATAAACCTGAACCATAAATCACTGATCGAACTATTCCAAATCGACGTGATTAATTAATTGATTGATTTGAGCATCTTAAATTTGGATCCATTGCTTGTTTAATATCTTTGACGCCTTGTACTCTTCGATCACATCCTTTGGGAGTGAATTTAATACAGCTGACACTTGTTTTTTCGACGACTTGAATCGTGGACCAGGTAGTTCGTAACTCATGGCCCGCGTGATTCAAAACCAGCATATGTCGCAGTGATGATTGCGCGATTGCCATCCTAACACACATTCTGTAGTTAACGGTTGGGAGCAAAGAGCTTTCCTGATCTGTGGAGGAAGGGCTGTGTTTATTGCTTTATTCCCAAGTGTATTTTCCTATGTTGTGCCTTTTAGATGTAAGAGTGTATTTTTCTCTGACTTGTTTTTTATGGATAGTCACTGGTCTACTATCATAGCTTTTGCATTAACTTGCTTTGGTTACGACGCATCTCATTAATAACATTTTTTTATTAATTTCAGGATTTAGACAGAATTTAAATGTAAATGTTAATTTGGTCGTGGTGCCATCATAATACTAGAGATTGTATTGCACTGCTGTTAAATGTAAATTACACCGAGTCATTTGTTTGTAACTTGTTTCGCGATAGTATCCGTTTGTGCCACGAGCCTAGTATTGTTGTTGCTTTTCTTTCTTGTAATGAGGACTTTCGCGAGGGTCGTTAACGTAAACTTATGGTGTTTTTGACTCAACAATGTAACTAGATTAGCGGCTTAGCCAATTTGACCCTCCGAAGTAGGATAGGGCCAGATTGTTGAATAAATATTTCACGAATCTTTACTTAAGACTGGATTCCTGTATTTATTAATTTGTGTTTTTGTGGGTGTATTTCCTTGGGGTGACTATGACATATATTACGTGCAAATGGACCAGATCTCTGGAACCAAGACTCTCGTGCTACACATTCCCTTTGAGAAATGCATCCGATCCTCTCAGGCTTGGGTTCGAAGGAAGGGGTCATTTGGAATACTGTTCTTTCGGCGAGTGGTATCCGAATGATCTCCTCTAACGGGCTCAACACCTGTAAATATTTCTGGTTTTAACAGTACTCCTTCTGTATTGTTGTTGTTGTTTTGATTGTTTATGCGTGATACTGTGCATTAATTAGGATACATTTTCAGGCGATTTGTAAGCAGGGCTCATAATAGGATTTAGCTAGACCGGAATCGTAAACTAAATTGTGGGAAACGGTTCCATCCTAGCTTGCCTAATTGTATTGGTAAGTATTTTTGTCGGATCCTTTTGAACGTTGTATAACGTCAATGGATAGTCATCAGCTACCGAGTTTAGTGGCGATGCCACTAAAAATCCATTTTCTAATTTGCATTTGTATTGCTTATGGGTTTATTTTTGCATCAATTTCCTAGTGAAATTTCACCGCGTTATTTATTTGTTACAGTAGGTTGCTATCTAATCACCGGAGGGTTTTTATTAGTTAGATTGTGGATTAGCCGCTAGATCCCCAACGTAGAGTAGGCTAGGGATCTTTTGTTAAACAAATGATGGATGAGTGATTTTTTCGTAACCCTGGATCATTTGTTACTAGTTTTGAACTTTCCGTTTACTTTTCAGATGTGCATTTTGGGCCAGATTCATAACATCACCTTACCCATACCCGTATACTACCTGATATTTAAACTCTCGTGCTTGGACTAGTTCAAATGCATGTCTGGTATTCCTGTGTTGTTTGTTCGCAATGAGACCACATGGTGGTCGATTTCGGCCCTCAACCCCATGGTATCTAGCAAAAGATGGGCACAATATCAATATTACATCTTTCATGTATAATTTATTTGCCTGTAATTAATGCTCATCAAGCAATAAGGAATCATTTTATAATTCAGATATTTTAATTTTCTGAATTTTAATCTCATATAATTAATTACCGTCTGTAAGATGTATATTAAATATTGACTATCATTTTAGTTAATATATCATTGTAGGCCATGATTAATAGCAGATAAGAAAAGTAAGGCAGAATTACTAAATATCATGCAGGAAGATTTACTCAATTTCTCTCGTTCCTACATAGGGAACATAGGGCATCTGTGAAGCGTTTCCATTGCTTTAATTTTCTTCCAGGTTTCTACCACCTCGAGTGTCTATTCCTCTACAGTGCTCCGCAATGTCTTCCTATGACGACCTCTCCTCCGTACACCGTGCGGGTTCCATTCCAATGCTGTTCGTTTTATGGATCCTACTGGCCTTTTCAAGGTAGGGCCTTGCCATCTCCATTCAGTCCTCTTAATTTCCAACGAGGGGCCGGTAACCTAGATGTTAGGCCCCTTAAAACAACAATTATCATCATCATCATCTTAATTTCCATCGTGATTAGATGTTGATTTGTTGTTCTCCGGAGTTCCTCATTGGATACGATTTTGAGCTATCTGATATGTATGATGCGTCGAAGACAACGATTTATAAATGTCTGCAAGAGATTAGTGATATTTCGTGTAACCTTCCAGGGTCCGCTGGTATACAGAAGAACATTCGCATTGAAAATGTTCGTCTTCTTTGTGGTATTCTTATTCTTGCATAGTGTATACAACAGCATAAAGGTTCCATGTGCTATCCTAATTCTAACATTCACTTCTTCATATTCCCCTACTTTTCTTGTCAATTTACTTCCCTATTAGATGAATGTTTCAAGCCCTTCAGTCTATTTTCCAGTCACAAATAACTTTTCATTACTTTTGGCATTTACTCTCATATCCTTAGTCTTGGCAACATTTATGTTAAGCCCTGCAGCCACTACTTCCTCTTGTAACATGTGTTTCCTATCACTAATTTTTGAAGGCAAAAGGCAAATGTCATCCGCAAACACTATATCATCCAATCTCGCTTTTAATCCCCATTGCATTCCTCTCTTTCTTCTTCCCGGCAGTTCTCTAAAAACATTATCAAGCAGGATCAGGAATATTGTTACTGAGAGGATAAATCCCGGCCGAACTTCACCTGTGACATCCATACAATCCATGAGCTTTTCCTCGTGTAATACTTTGTGTATTTTCTGCCTGAGACTCAGGATCTTACGGGGTATTATTATGGGATGTTTTAGTGCAAGCATGGAATGTTGTGGTAGAACTCTTTCTGGTTTCCTTATGTGAAATGAACACCTGCCATACGCATTACTTTTGATTTGTTTTTGTTTGTGTGCGAGTTATAGTCATGGCACCATTTTTAGCCTATTTTCAATTATGAAAAAAAAAAAGGCTTATGAGATCACCTTTTGTCCGCGCGCGCATGTGTGTGTGTGTGTGTGTGTGTATCCCTCCCTCCCAGTAAAATCTAACCAGCTGGAGCGATTTCAATAAAACTCGGTGAGGACATAGTACTAGTTTGCCCGACCTCAACCGTGCCCTTCAAATTTTATTACGTCTCACCAATCCAACATGGCAGCTGTGCAAAAAATTTCACCGGCATTCTATTTCTGCTAAACTATTACTGATATCACCCTGAAATTTTGTATGGTGATAAAAGGCACTACTGCAAGTTCGTGTTTGTGACTTGCAAACACCTGTCAAGTACAAATCTAGCATGGTGCCCAAGTGATGTTGAAACATTTAAAGAGACTTTTCACGCGATTTAATCATCCGAGCGCAGTGAAACATGGTACAGCAAATGATAATATACATTGTAATGCACTGACATCCAATTTAGTTCAATTGTTTACGTAACTTCAAGATGGCGGCTGTGCGAAATTATAAAATTAAGTTTTTATTTCTCGGGTTCTCATCATGCAATCGAAGTAAGCGTTTGAATAATGAATCTAGGCCATAATCGGCATCTAATAGTACATAACTCTATGGCCTAGATATATATAAATCAAACATGGTGACCATCCAAAATATTTAGACGGTTCTCAATATCTACTAATATATCACAGCAATCAATCTGAAATTTTGTATGTTGATAAATGCTATGAATATAAGTAGGATATATGAAAATAGGCTGTTTAGTTCTACTTGCTATGGTCGTTGAAGTCCTCTTGAAGCCTTACAAAAGCACTTTCAGGGTCTTCGTGTATAGTAAATATGGTGGTGTCTACATCATAAATAATTACACAAGTGGATAACGAAATCCCAATACCATGACGATATTCGTTTATAAGAATGCAATTTAGACTAAGTAATTGTGTAGGTAATATATATTTTTATTAATGTTTCTAGGTTACAGGTTCAAATATGTCCGAGAAGACACATGACATGTTTATACATTCATAACCACTGCAGTCGGCACGATTGTGAATGCAGGCATTGTGTCGTATGGGTGCCGTATGCCTTTTTGTGGAGTGGATATCCACACGTGTTGCACTTCATTCAAATTAGCAACAGTTAATGCTTGCATTGGATGCCATTGGATTTGTCGTTCCTTATTGTCCTATAAGTGCTCAATGAGCGTACGGCCAGGTAACCTCACAGGTCAAGTCAACTGGTTGACATTCTGTAGAGCACGTTGTGTGACAACCGAGGTATGAGCACGAGCGTTATCCTGTTGGGAAACACCCCATTGGATACTGTGATTGAATGGCAGCATAACCAGTTCAGTCACCAGTCTGACATATACATGTGCCGTCAAGATTCTTGGTATAACGCCGAGAGTGCTCCTGCTATTATAGGAAATCGCTCCCCAGACCACAACTCCTGGTATAGGGCCAGCGTGTAAACACCGCAGACAGCTTGGTTCCAGGTGCTTACCTTGTCTCTTTCTGTCCAACATACAGCCATCACTGGCACCAACACAGTAACGGCTCTCATCGGAGAACACAACAGATTTCCACTTTGTCCTCCAATGAGCTCTAGCTTGACGCCATTGCAGTCGTAGATGGCAGTGATTCGAAGTTAGTCGCAAGAACGCAATAGGAAGCCTTGCTGAGAGCTGTCCCTCGAGTAATCGATTTGTTACATTTCGTTATGTCACTCTGGTGCCAACTGAAGCTCTAATGGCTGTTGCAGATGGAGTAGATCCACCAAAGCCATGCGACAAGTATAGCGGTCTCCCTTCTCCGTGGTGGCCCGTGTATGACCAGACACTGGTCTTCTTGAGACATTGCCTTCCCGTGACCATTGTTGCCAACACCCGTGCACTGTAGATACATCCGTACCAAGTCGTTCTGCAATATCATGAAAAGAACATCGACTTTCTCGGAGCCCTATTACATGACCCTGTACCAACTCAGAAAGCTACTGATACTGCCTTCTTCGTCTTCTTAAAGGCATGATTGACTCACACGTACCTCCCAACGTCATCGCCGGACTATGATTAACGCTCACGAAGTGTACAGCGCGTATTTAAAGCAGACATGCTTTGCAAAGTCATAGTGGCTCTACTAGTACCATTCTTCGTATACTAGGGCGCAAATTTGAATAGGCGTTATGTTTCAGGTGAACAAGCACACCTTCCAAATTTCGTTTATGTAGCAAAACTCCTTCTTTGTGGATTTCAATTCCCGCCAATGCACTGCGTTTCACTATGCTTCAATTTGTCGTTCTAGGTAGTTAACAAATAGTTTAAATAGTGTAAGTAAGATAATAGTAGCTAGAGGAATACCCTGCACTCCTTCTGACGTGTCACTAATAGTTTTATGAATCCTAACTGTATTTTCCTTATTTTTGAGATCCCTGTCGATAGTTTGTCGGGCGTACCTCTTTTACCTATGTTGTGTAATTTACTATCTAGTGCATTGTGATTGATCGTGCCAAATGCTTTAGAAAAGTCTAAGAAAATCACCATAGTATGCTTGTTTTTATTGAAGGCATTATTTATCATATTAGTAAATTCACTCGGACGTACTGTAGTTGAGTCCACTTCTTAAACACCTCCACAGATGTTCCTTTAAAATATCATAGGCTATTCATTTAGAAAATTGATAAGCCTCTTATCTAAACGTTTTCCATTACTTCTGTAAGGTTGATACTATGCATTTAGGTTTATGGTTACTAAAGTCTAAGTGATCACCTTCCTTATATAATGATTAAAGAACTGAGTATTTTGGATAGTTCGATATTATGCCAAATTAAAATATCTTGCTTATACGGTATGTAAAGATAGTTTGCATAATATCTTACAATGGTATATCGTGAGCATCGGGAAATGTGTCTATTTTTAATAAAATAATTCTAATTCTAATTATAGCCTAGCGCCTGTTACCATGTTGACCTTGCTGTAGTTATAAAATTCAAAAGTTAGCGATGCGAAGTAAGAGGAAATATCGGAGAATGGGTCGCTGTCAGAAGAGCACTAGGGCACATCTGGAGCCGATGCTGAGTGATGTAAGAGTGGACAGTCCCTTGTGGTCAAGAGCTGAACAGATGGGCTTTGGTCAGCCATTATCCCAAAACTCTACAACCGATACAATCACTGTCCATATCCCACCAGCTTCACAAGATGCACCAGGATTAAATGACTCAGCTGTTGCTGCTGGAAGATAAAGACAACGGAGAAAGTGTACCACTAAAATGAATTCTGATGTAATGCGTTTTATTCGTAAATCTATGAATGTGAATCAAGATAATGGATGCTACCGAAAATTATACTCACATCTAAGCAGCACTTTGTTTCAACAAAATCTTAGACACTACTTGAGAGGAACGTTTTACGCTCAAGCACTGAGACCTAACAAGAACATCAACAGTATAGCAATTTGTCAAATGTAAACAAATATACGTTGTAAATCGACTAATTCTACGTTGGATGATGGGAACAAAGTTCTTTACAACGGCTCTTTGGGTTGTTCTATGCTTATTAATATGTGACGTTTCTCCAGCTACCGCGACTGGGGTTTTCATAGATTCATTCCTACTGGTTTGAAGTGACACTCGTATGAGGCTTAGGCCTAGCCTATATATGCTGTTGCTATGTTCTAGATCTAGAGTACACAAGAAACAGGAATAAAGCTCCAAACATTCCTATCTGACCGTTCCCTGGCTCCGTTTACATTGTTATTACTCTACGTGATTGGATTGTCACGTTTGAAGTCCCACCGGCGTGAGTGAGGGAGGGGAAGCTAGTATGATGATTACCTGCTTTCCAAGAATTTCCAGTCCATGGGAATGGTTTACAGTAGGCCTCCGAATCTTGTTCATGTACCGGTCTGCCTTTCTTCAATAGGGTTGTATAGAACTAGGACCGATAGAGCGCACTGCTGTTGTACTGGGTAAGCGCAAGGCGCTCTTCATTTGTCTCCTATGTTCTTATGCCGCTAATATCCACGAATTTAAGTTGTTTAAATTGTTATTTTCGTGACTATGCCAAGCGATTGCAGTGTTCCTCTTTGTAAAAATCAGGGAAGCCCGTTTTCGTTTCACCAATATCCACAAAATAAAGAAATGAGGATGAAATGGTTACATGCTATTAGAAGGAAATATTTCGGTGAGAAGAATCTGAACGAAAATATTAAAGTGTGTTTCCATCATTTTCAACCCGATGACTTCACGAAAACTGTGTTGGGTAAGTGTGATTTTCAAAGGGAAATAATTCCTGTTGTGTATCTATAAACTCATTAGACATTTCGATAACAACCACTGAATTTATGCTTTTGTATTTGAAGGTGAGAGAGCAAGATTAAAACCAGGCACTGTTCCATCGCTTTTTCCGTGGACCACGATCACAAATAAATAAGGAAGAGGCCATACGCAAGAAAATTGCCGGATTACCTCGATAAGCCTACAATATCGGAATCTGTAGAAATTATCTCCATTGAAGTACGGGAAGAAAGCGTCAATATACACGAAGAAGTGAATGTAACATTTGTGACTCCCATGTTCAAAGACATCAATATTCGGACAAATACTTCAAGAATAAATGTCGCAACATTAACAGTCACAAACGTATTATGGTTCGTTTCTTTAAATCAGAATTAATCGTCAACTTCCCTCTGCCCGACGGAGAATTTGGTAGCGACTGACTTCTACATTCTTGAGACATAGTCAGATGAATGGAAACAGTTCGTGGCCCTAAAGCAGGGATTCTCAAACTTTTTAAAAATTGTACCCCTAAGTCGTTTCCAAGGGGTACGGGAACGATTCTTATTGAGAAATTGACTAAATGGCATAAGAACCAAACGTTGCGATGAATGTTCGAGGTATATAATACCGGTATCAACTTTCTTTGATTATGTTTGCCTTAAAAGATGACAGTTTCATGTAAGCTATCAACCTAAAATAAGACATTAATCGAAGTCTATAAGCAAGCGGAGCAAGTGCATATTTAAATCTCTATTTATGATTTAAGTCTTATGGAGATATATTTATCAATATAGACCTACAATACTCAAGTAATTGTAATCATTAGGAGAAAGCATGCTGAATCCTATTCATTATTTGAATAATAAAGTGTGTTACAATTTTGTTATTACCGCTGTAGTCTATTAATTCTTCCTTCCTCCCACTAGTTTTATCGCCTCTAGTCCGTAGCTCATTTTTCAGCTGTTTAACGCCTAAATGCTGAAAATCGTCCATGATATATTAGGGGATGTACCTGTAGAATTAATTAATATAGTCTTGGAGTAAAATTAGAGAAGATACAATTTACTTTAGCTTAGAAAACTCGGTCACAATCCATACATTCCTCACTGCAGACTGGGGTAAACATAGGACGAACGCCTTGCGCGTACCCAGTACTACACGAGCACTATCTGGCGCGAATTTGCTCCGGCTACATCCCTATTAAAATTATATGGATGATACTAAATTTCTATTTCTCATTGTATATCCTGGATTGATAAAAATGTGGTGTTCTCTATCTTGAAATCAAATTACATATTTTTTTCCAATCTTATTTTAATCAATGTTAAAACATATAATTTATTTCGAATTCTCTTGGCTAACATTAAATTATTTGAAGCTAGAATTCACTTATTAGCAAACAGTTTTTTCAAGGTCTGGCAGATAATAAAAACTCAAGCTCTAAAACGTTTCTGGTAGATGAATGCTAATGTTGAATGGATTCATGAATTTGTATTCCATAATGTAGCCAAAGCTATGCATGAAAGTGAAGACTTTGTCTACTAAATAACACTAAACGAATTGAAGTTAACAAAAATGATAAACTTCTTCAAGTGAGAACAGTGCAAATTAGCTGTTGTCAAAAGTGTAAATACTGTTAGAGATTATTTCCTAAAAATGGTGCCCCAAAATGTTTTCTTCCGCGAGAAGCAGTAATCAGTTTTACGGCCAACTTACGCATTTCATGAAGAATCGTCCACTCACTATTGTCCCTGGCCTCGCTTTGCTTTTTGCCAACATATTGTACCCATGGTACTTGTGCTGACTGGCGTCGAACCTGATGCTCCAGAGAAGAAAAATCACGCATAGGATTTTTCAGGGTATCGAACCAAACGTCTTTTGAGGGTGAAAACCTCATGGTAACCAGAACCACATGATATAAAATTATTCATGAAATTTCAGCTTAATTCCAGATTGCGTACTCGAATTATAAGCAATTTTGTAAAGTAAGAGATCTCCATACCACTGTAAGATACAGTATTGGAACCAGAAAGCACAGTTTCGAAACAAATTAGTAAAGTCAAGGAAGGCGTGTCAGATGGCGCATACGGACTACTTACGTCTGCAAGGGGGACCCAGGACAGAGACTAATTGCTATGGGATTCACCAAGACATAAGGGAGAAAGAATGGAAGGGGAAGGACGCCGCATGAAATTAATTGATTACATCAAAACCAGGCATCCCAGAGAGGTGAGATCAACACCAACATGAATAAAATCCGAAGAAAATAATTATAAGCCCAAGAAGTATGCTTATTGGAGCAGATTAAGCATTTCATGGACGGAGAACCTATGAATGCGGATGTTTGACCATTGGAGTAATACGCAGCAGGGGAATCCCCAGGGGAGCGTGCCCACGCCATCACTAAGATCAATTAATATTAATTAATTGTACGATCAAATCACAGGCACGAGACTGGAAATGGAACCTATGTGAGAAATTGGACCAGATGGAGGCAGTTATAGCCATACAAGCTGCAGTTTTAAAGGAAGGGTCGGTCCGTGAATATGAGTGAACTATGTTGCGAGAAGAAAGCCTTAAATAGAGCATGAAGCCATGAAGAAGTCAGTTGACTCGGAGCACTCATACGGGGGAGATGCTATCCGTCTGCTCAGAAATATAAACAAAGACCGCGCAACTAAAAGTGTAGAGTATTATACAAAGTTAACATGAAGGAATTAGACCGCGCAGTTATAAGTAATGTACAAGTGCGTACAGGGACATTTTTTGTGTAAGGTTTATAGACGTTTTTCAGTCAGGAAAATCTTCGTCAGTACTGGACTGATTGAGCGAGATTACGAGTGCATAGTGGGTAGATTATTAGCTTGGGAATAACCTAACCCGCAAGGGAAGATGATAAAGAAAAGGAAGTGGGTTTCCGACTGGAGAAAAAGGATGGAGAAATAGGACGAGAGTCCAAAAGAAGTAATAATTTTAACTTTAAATGTACTCAAAGGCAGCTGCCACTGCAAATCCGCTCTCCGATACCTAAAGTGGGTAGGGACCTGGGCAAAGCTAACGGGAAACGCAGCTGGAACTTGGGCTGTTCTCGAGAAAGCTGCTTTAGTGTATTCCCTCTCAAGCATACATATGCCTACTATGGGGAAGGGTGATGGTCTGGCAAGACAAAGAGTAACAGTTTTATTGTGTACCTGTTCAAAGGAGTTTGTTTTGAAACAAGTAATTTGAAGAATGCCAATAATTTGAATCAGCTTCGAGATTTTTAGTTTTTGAAATTGTAGAATTTCTCTAAAGAGCGACCAAATGCTTCCAAGAAGGATAGGGATAAAGCAATTATACCTTTGGGAATAATTTTGGTAAGTATACCAATAGTTGCATTTAGAAATGGCTAAGCTTTTACCCAGCAAGGCGCCGACTAAAAGTTTAGACAATGAGAAACACTTATATTTTTAAAAACCAACCATAAGTGTTGGAGATAATCTCCACAAGCAGGAAGCTGGCGTAGCGAGCTATGCTTGCCTTACTGGCCAGTTAGAATTAGCTATTAAAGCTAAGAGAGACTTAACTAAGTTATCAACTAAGAGTTCTTGCTCAAATGCAACAAGTGGTGAAAGCCCTATCAATAGATTTATTTGCATTAAGTGGGAAGAGTCAAGGAAGACAGGATCTTGCCTAACCGTTATGTTAGAGAAATGATAAAGCCAAAAAGAAATCTTGAATTTATTTAACAATGTTGGGTAGTAGTTTTGTAACAAATATATAATTTTGATTACTATAAACAATTGGGGTCGCAGACCTCCGAAAGCATTTAAAGCTTGCGCCAGGCAATTAACAATTATTTCGGTTTTAAACCTTTTATAAGTACTAAAATCTTCGTAAGAATTTGAAATGACGAAGATAAATAAATGAAAAATTTAAAGCTAACTGACGTAATTAATGTTAGACAATAAATCAAGTACAAGGTGTGTACTTTAAGAATTTCTAGGTAAATATCTTAGAAAGAGTAACAACATCGAAAGTAACAACAACGAAAAGCAGGAAGAATAAAATAGAAGTTACTATAACTTCTTGTATTGATGCTGAATTACTTTTAATGATTATACAAATAGGGCAGGTCACTTATTGTGAAACCTGAAGAGAAAAATCGAAAGGAAGTTTCTAGAATGCCTATGTTTAAGTAGGGATCACGAGACAAATGGGGCAAGTTTCCCTTTCGTGAAACCTAGAGGTAACTCACTTATGAGTTGAAAGAATTGTATTCCCTAATTAGAAGGGAGAAACAATATAATTTAAGGCGTGTACTGGACACGAAGTTTTACAAACATTAATTCGTTGTACATAAAGCAAGAGAGGGAGGGCACTTATTGAGAGTGACACCTCATTGAAAAAAGACCTAAAGTAACAATTTTATTATTTTGGTGAGGAAAAGTGTTCATGGCCGTATTTATTGTATTCGGACGAACGCGACGCAGATGAAAGGTTGAACAAGCACTGATTTCACTATAGTCTGTTAATATAATTGAAAAGTTCGCTGTAGTAGCACAAAAAGTTTATGGCAAAGAAAGTTATTGCAATGATGGAAAATAACTAGTTACACTAGATATGCGAGTCTATTGCTTGAGAAAGTTGTAGATTATTGTTGAATGAGCCAGAGAAAATCCCAACGGAGGAAGAAAAATTAGATATTGATTAGTAGTTCATAGGGAAGATTCCTTAGTTTGAAAAAGTATTCCCACATGTGAGTGGAAAATACATGACAGTATAACTGGTAGATAGAGTGCAGATTCTGGAAGGTTCCAGAGCAATCATAACTGAAGAATAGGGCAAAAGTTAGTCCAGCGGTGGAACGAGCTAAGTATTTTAGAGACAGTGGGTAATTTAATGGTATCCAACGTTGTGAGAAAATCTCTCATTTAATATGCATAAGAAATGCTGCTTCCTGTTAAGATTGGCTTAGATAGACAAAAGCCCAACATAGAAAATCCGTGAAGGATGATTATTGCCCCAAATATAGAAATCTCACACTGCCTATAAAATGATCATTAAAAAGCATGTAGCTATTTCAAATCAGTTAAAATAAGTTGAAGAACGTAGAAGTAGTACTTAGCTTTGCTTCATGGCGAAGGCGATGTTCCCTTTGACGGTTGATACTAAAATTCTAACATGGCGTAGAATTTAAAAGTTTGCCTCTCGAGTTGAGGAGGCGAGCTTTAGTGGAGCTCTAACTGACTGGGTCGACTTCCGACGTACAAGTGAGACACGCTCAACGAAGCACGGAGGGACCAGGGAAGGGAGAAGAGTGGGGGTAGGAGACAAAGGAATACATATAATAGACAACATAACAGAAATAAATTTTCTCTTGATGAAATGATCTTCAAAGAGTTGATAGCAGGCAACACTAGCGCAGCCTGGAGGGTGAAAAAGTAGATGAAGTTCTCTTGATCACGGAGATGATAGCTGGCGATGGCGACGAGATCTGGTGGCCAGATTGATAAAGAAGTCCTCTTGTACAGGGAAGAATTGAGGAACTTCAGAGATTCGCAGCTAGATGACGCTAGGTGGGTCATGGAAGATATATCTGTAGAACAGACTCACAGGTAACATAAGAGACATAACCAACAAGGAGAAATCAGAAGTTCACTGTTGGTGTTTGAGAAAAAAGGAAGGGATGAACTATTGCAAAGAGAAGCAAAGCTTACTCCATCTTCCCGTGTATTCTAAAGAATACACCAAGCTGGGAGGGTAAACACCAACAAGGAACAAGACAATCAATTAAAAGTTAAAAGTAATGGAGCAATTAAAGACAGTGGTCTTATGATGTGACCGTTAGTGGTCAAGATCCTGGCTACCCTAACTCTCCCTTCCCTTCCAGGATAACACTCGGTCACTCTACCAGAAATCCAGACCAAGGGAGGAGAAACATCCCTAACCAGGACCAAGTCCCCCACTTTGATGTTGGGATAGGAAAGAAACCACTTCTGTCTCCGTTGCAAGGAAGTTAAGTATTCCAAGTTCCACCTCTTCCAGAAAGAATTGCGGAGGGCTTCAAGTTTACGCCAAACAATAGGTAAATTAGAATCCCTGTAAGAGTTGGGAAGGGGAGGAGGGACAGAAAGAGAAGTGCCTATAAGGAAGTGACCAGGTGTAAGTGGAAGCAGGTCATCAGGGTCATTGGAAAGCGGAGTTAAAGGGTGAGAATTAACAACACCTTCAATCGGAACGGAAAGCGAATTAAACTCTTCATAAGTCAGAATGCGATTACCTAAAACCTTTCTTAAATGACGTTTAGTGAGCATACGCAGGATTCCCACCTACCACCGTGATGAGGAGCGTAAGGAGGTATAAAATGCCATTTGAAACCCTTTGAGTAGGAAAAATTAGAAATCTGTTTCATGGCAGGAGAAGGTGTGAGAGCTTTCTTCCACAAGGACGCTGCGCCTTGAAAAGTGGAAGCGTTATCAGAGAACATCTCCGAAGGAACACCACGCCTAGCGGCGAAGCGAGAGACAGCTGGTAAAAAGTAAGAAGTAGAGGCATTCGTTACTAGTTTCAAGTGGATCGCGCCAGTAACCATGCAAACAAAGAGAGAAACATAGAGCTTACCAAACAATTTGCGTTTAGCTTCAGGGGAGTTGCGTTGATATTGGAACGGACCCATATAGTCCACACCAGTTAGAGCAAAAGGGCGTATAGGAGAAGAGCGAAAGGAGGGAAGATCACTCATTAATTGAGTATTGACTTTAGGTTTCGCTTTGAAGCAAGGAATGCACTTGTGAATTATAGAGGAAACTTAATGAATTCCATTTATAATCCAGTACTTTTCCCTTAAGAGGCAAAGCAGTGTGCGTGTACCAACATGCAGATTGCGATAATGAAAGTCACGTATAATTAAGGAAGTTACTTGATGTTTAGAAGGCAAAGTAACAGGATGCTTTTTGTCCTCAGAAAGCAAAGATTGCGAGAGCCTACCACGTACCCTGAGTAACCTATTGGCATCAAGGAACGGGGCTAACGCACGAAGACGACTGGATTTGAGAAGATCCCTTTTAGAAGAAAGTAAAGACAATTCAGAAGAAAAGGCTTCTTGCTGTGTTAGTTGCAAAACCATAATGGTAGCGAGATTCAATTCATGATTGGTAAGGTGTGGTTTGGGGAGAAGAGGTTGGTCAACCACAAGATATTTCCATCTGAGAAGATAGGCAACAATTAGAATTAATTTGTGAAAAGAAGAATAGCGTGACAATAAGGGATGAGAAACGTTGGAAACAAGACACGAAGCAGTAGATTTAGATACGTTAGCGTCAGGCAAGTTGAAGTTTGTAGCTGGAGGTTTAGAAGGCCAACACGAAGAGTCTCCTATTAACCACGAGGGCCCATGCCAGTACAACTGAGAAGCTGCCAATTGAGAGGGTAAACATCCACGAGAAATAATGTCGGCAGTGTTGTCAGCGCTGGGCATATGCCTCCATTGACATCCCGAAGAAAGAGGTTGAATTTTGGAAACCCTGTTTGCAACAAAAGTTTGCCAATGAGCGGGGTTCTTGGCGATCCAAGAAAGGGTGATCATGGAATCGCTCCAGAGATAGATTTGCGAGAATTCGACTTTTAATACTTCCCGTAATTTCTTATCAAGTTTTGCGGCCATGAGTGCAGCACACAATTCAAGCCTAGGCAAAGTGATAGTTTTAAGAGGAGCCACCTTCGATTTGGCACAAACAAGGTTGGAAACTGAAGATCCATTTAAGGAACCGCGATAAAAAATATGCACAGCAACCGTAAGCTTTTTCGGAACTGTCCGCGAACACATGAAGGAAAAAAGATGCATCAGGATGAACGTTAATTAAATTCCTGGGGATTTCAATAAGGGAAAGATAAAGCAAATTGCTGCGAAAAGAGAGCCATCTGTTAAGAAAGGAAAGGGGAACAGTGTCGTCCCATTCACATTTGAGCAACCATAGCCCTTGCATGAAAAGTTTGGCTATAACGATAACTGGGGCAAGGAATTGAAGCGGATCAAACATTTTTGCAATTTCAGAGAGTATTTGTCTTTTTGTGTTAGGGAGCTCTTCTGCGAGCGAAGCTTTATAGATGAGAGTGTCAGTGCTAGTGCACCAATGAACTCCAAGGGTTTTTATGGATTCGGAGTTTCCACAAATTTCGACGGAGGAGGGATCTACATCTTCAATAGGAAACTGGGCGAGAAACTCATGGGAGTTGGAATTCCACTTATGAAGTGGGATAACTCCGTACTTTAGCAATGCCTGAAGTTCTAGTGACACGAAAGAAGCTTCCTCCAGAGTGGGGAAGGACTGCAAATAATCGTCAACATAGAATGATGTAGTTAGTGCTTCGGAAGCTTTAGAATCAAATAAATGACCATCTTGAGAGGTTAACAAGTATAGGGATCGGATAGCAAGGAAAGCGGAAGGTTTTAAGCCATAAGTAACCGTTTTTAAGCGAAATACCTTAATGGGCTTACTGATTTCGTCGCGCCACAAGGTTGTTTGGAGATCTCGTTGTTCAGGCTGAATTAAAACTTGACGGTACATCTGTTTTAAATCCGCTATAACAGCTATGGGAAATAATCGAAAGTTTAAGAGTATAGCAGATAGATCTGACTGAATAGCAGGACCAGAGAAAAGAATATCGTTAAGACTGTTGCCATTAACGTCAGGTGATGAACCATTGAAAACAACTCGGATTTTATCATTTACAAGAGGGTTTTTCCACACGGGATGATGACTTAAGAAAACCGTTTCAATTAGGGGGTGCAATTCGTCATCAGATTTGTTAACAACTTCCATATGATCTAAGCATTCATACTCATCCATATTATCAGTATACTGCTGTTTAACGAGAGGTTCTTTCTTGAATTTGCTCTCGATAGCAAAGGGAGCTTTTCGAGCTTTGGGTTGAGAGTTAGTAAGTTTAGGGGGATTATGTAATCCTGGCATCTGAACAAAGAACAGACCATCAGAAGAGCGAGTGGTGGTGTTCAGAAAAAGTTGCTCACAGAATTCGTTTTCTGAAGAGGTCACGTTAGGAGAGTCAACGCTTTCGAGCCTCCAGAACTGTTCCAAGTCAGTATTAGCGAAATAATATTGCGATGCGGGTTGGGGAGAATAATGGGGAAGTTGACCGGTGACGATCCATCCAAAATTAGTGTCTCTGGCAACCACGTTTGAGGATAACTTACGAACCTGTTTACGAAGGCAATTCCAGAAAACATTGGCACTAAAGAGTATGTCAATGGGGTTTTGTACATTGAACAGAGGATCGGCTAGCCTTAAATGCGAGGGAATGTTTAACCCTAAAATATCCACAGAGTGACTTGGAGTATATTCTCCTATGGTATTGAGAATGAGACAATTCAGTTTTAGAAAGTTGTTTCTGTGACAAATGTCTCTTATGGTTAGCTTTGAGAACTATAAAGGTTGCGATTTTGAGCTGTTAATGCCCGATACGTTAATAGAAGTAGGGTTTACTGGTAGGCCTAGTTTTCTAATCAAAGAATTATACACAAAATCATGAGTAGCCACTGAATCAAGAAGACCGCGTGCACGGACCCAGTTGCCAAAGTTATCCTGAACTTCGATTTGGACAGTAGACAATAGTACTTGAGCACTACGTATGGACTTGTCATTTTGAATGTAAGACGAAGCATTGGAACTGTTAGCATTGTCACTTTTCTGAGAAGTAGATGCGGTCGATGACCTTGCTTGATCATCACGATGTAGTAAAGTGTGATGAGCTTTTTCACAATGGAAGCAAAGTCTTGTGGACTTGCAATTTGAAGCAGAATGCGTGGGTGCTAAGCAGTTTAAGCAATGTTTATTCTGGGAAACTAATTTTCTTCTGTTGTCAACTGACAGTTCTTTAAAGGATTTACATAGATATAAGGCATAGTAATCTTTACAAAGTATGCACTTTAATGGTTCATTTAAACTCTTGCGGGGTTCGCTTTGAGTGTTTAAAACGAGAGAACTAGCAATATGGCGTTCACTAGACCTAGTTGGGTAACCAGTGGCGTTTGACTTGAGTTTAGATGAGCTGGACCCAGGTTTTTGAGTACTAGACGCTAAGCGTTCGCTTTTAGGTTTAAGAGACATTGATTCAAATTTAGAACTCGGGGATGAGGGTTCACTTTGATTAGCTAAAGCAGTTAAGAGTTGGCATCTAGCATTTATGAAAGTGACTAAATGCTCGTAAGAGTAATCGTCTTCTCTGGAAAGTTCAATCTCCCAAGCTTTTAGGGTAGCAACATCGACCTTAGAAACCACTAAATCTATTAGGAAAGTGTCCCAGTGTTCAGTGGGTTGATCCAATTGGGACAGAGCTTTAACGTGAAGTTGTGTAGTATCAATGAGATTACGCAAACTAGTGACGTCATTGTGCTGTGACGCAGGTAAGTTAAATAGAGCCTTCATGTGGCGTTGAATACGTAACCGTGAATTTCCGTATCTTTCTTTCAATAAGTTAAAGGCAATGGGGTAGTTTTCGGCACTTAATGGGAGTGCTTCAACTAACTGCAGAGCTTGACCTCGGAGGATAGATCTCAAATAATGAAACTTGTAGATGACTTGAATGTCTTCATTGTCATGAACAAGAGAACAAAATAGTTCATAGAAAGAATCCCAAGTGGATTCGTCTCAGGAGAAGTGGGGTAAATCAATCATAGGTAGAATTGGTTTGGGCTTGTGAGTGCCGTCGCGAGAAGATGTTTGTTGTTCGTGAAGGGAACCCAGAACAGAACCGTCTTTTTTCTGTTCTTCTTCGAGTTGGCGTATTATTTTAAAAGCAGAACCTATACCTTCGTAATATTGGTTTTCTACTTCGACTCGATCTTCAGTTTGATTGAGCATACAAGTTTCAATTTCAGTTTGGATGTTACAATAATTTTCATATGAACGTTCAAAATCCTTTACACGATGTTTTAACAAATCTAATTGAGCTTCTGAGGGATCTAGCTCTTTGATGTATTTTCTGAATCGGGTAATTTGCCCTTTATATGATGCTCGTTTAGAAGTATGTTTTTCATCCTTATCCTTATCTGTAGGAGCCATGACAAAATAGGTAAATTAAAGTATAACTTACGAAACTGTGGAACCTTGCAAATGCTGTCAGGCTGGCAGCAGCAAATAAGTTGAAAGAAAGGGACACACCAAAGGAAACAGGAGGGGCCTCTTTCCACTTCACAGGCTTTGCACGATGTAGTTATAGCTGAAAAATTCAAAGAAGATATTAATGATATGCAAAATATTGTCAAATAACCCTTGCCAAAAGAGAAAATGTCATAAATGGACTCTCCTGGGTTTCTGGGACCAAATTTTGGGTAGATTATTAGCTTGGGAATAACCTAACCCCCAAGGGAAGATGATAAAGAAAAGGAAGTGGGTTTCGGACTGGAGAAAAAGGATGGAGGAATAGGACGAGAGTCCAAAAGAAGTTATAATTTTAACTTTAATGTACTCAAAGGCAGCTGCCACTGCAAATCCGCCCTCCGATACCTAAAGTGGGTAGGGACCTGGGCAAAGCTAACGGGAAACGCAGCTGGAACTTGGGCTGTTCTCGAGAAAGCTGCTTTAGAGTATTCCCTCTCAAGCATACATATGCCTACTATGGGGAAGGGTGATGGTCTGGCAAGACAAAGAGTAACAGATTTACTGTGTACCTGTTCAAAGGAGTGTGTTTTGAAACAAGTAATTTGAAGAATGCCAATAATTTGAATCAGCTTCGAGATTTTTAGTTCTTGAAATTGTAGAATTTCTAAAGAGCGACCAAATGCTTCCAAGAAGGATAGGGATAAAGCAATCATACCTTTGGGAATAATTTTGGTAAGTATACCAATAGTTGCATTTAGAAATGGCTAAGCTTTTACCCAGCAAGGCGCCGACTAAAAGTTTAGACAATGAGAAACACTTATATTTTTAAAAACCAACCATAAGTGTTGGAGATAATCTCCACAAGCAGGAAGCTGGCGTAGCGAGCTATGCTTGCCTTACTGGCCAGTTAGAATTAGCTATTAAAGCTAAGAGAGACTTTACTAAGTTATCAACTAAGAGTTCTTGCTCAAATGCAACACGTGGTGAAAGCCCTACCAATAGATTTATTTTCATTAAGTGGGAAGAGTCAAGGAAGACAGGATCTTGCCTAACCGTTATTTTAGAGAAATGATAAAGCCAAAAATAAATCTTGAATTTATTTAACAATGTTGGGTAGTAGTTTTGTAACAAATATATAATTTTGATTTCTATAAACAATTGGGGTCGCAGACCTCCGAAAGCATTTAAAGCTGGCACCAGGCAATTAACAATTCTTTCGGTTTTAAACCTTTTATAAGTACTAAAATCTTCGTAAGAATTTGAAATGACGAAGATAAATAAATGAAAAATTTAAAGATAACTGACGTAATTAATGTTAGACAATAAATCAAGTACAAGGTGTGTACTTTAAGAATGTCTAGGTAAATATCTTAGAAAGAGTAACAAGTTCGAAAGTAACAACAACGAAAAGCAGGAAGAATAAAACAGAAGTTTCTATGACTTCTTATATTAATACAGAAATACTTAGTTGGATTATGCAAATAGGGCAGGTCACTTATTGTGAAACCTGAAGAGAACAATCGAAAGGAAGTTTCTAGAATTCCTATGTTTAAGTAGGGATCACGAGACAAATGGGGCAAGTTTCCCTTTCGTGAAACCTAGAGATAACTCACTTATGAGTTGAATGAATTGTATTCCCTAATTAGAAGGGAGAAACAATATAATTTAAGGCGTGTATTAGACACGAAGTTTTACAGACATTAATTCTTGGTACATAAAGCAAGAGAGGGAGGGCACTTATTGAGAGTGACACCTCATTGAAAAAAGACCTAAAGTAACAATTTTATTATTTTGTTTTTTTAGTAAGGGGTTTGGGAAAGATCAAAGGGGATTGAAGAAAAGTGTTTATGGCCGTATTTATAGTATTCGGACGAACGCGACGCGGATGAAAGGTTGAACAAGCACTGATTTCACTATAGTCTGTTAATATAGTTGAAAAGTTCACTGTAGTAGCACTAAAGTTTATGTCAAAGAAAGTTCTTGCAATGATGGAAAATAACTAGTTACACTAGATATGCGAGAGTCCATTGCTTGAGAAAGTTGTAGATTATAGTTGAATGCGCCAGAGAAAATCCCAACGGAGGAAGAAAAATTAGATATTGATTAGTAGTTCATAAGGAAGATTCCTTAGTTTGAAAAAGTATTCCCACATGTGAGTGGAAAATACATGACAGTATAACTGGTAGATAGAGTGCAGATTCTGGAAGGTTCCAGAGCAATCATAACTGAAGAATAGGGCAAAAGTTAGTCCAGCGGTGGAACGAGCTAAGTATTTTATAGACAGTGGGCAATTTAATGGTATCCCACGTTGTGTGAAAATCTCTCATTTAATATGCATAAAAAATGCTGCTTCCTGTTATGATTGGCTTAGATAGACAAAAGCCCAACATAGAAAATCCCGCGAAGGATGATTATTGCCCCAAATATAGAAATCTCACACTGCCTATAAAATGATCATTAAAAAGCATGTAGCTATTTCAAATCAATTTAAATAAGTTGAAGAACGTAGAAGTAGTACTTAGCTTTGCTTCATGGCGAAGGCGATGTTCCCTTTGACGGTTGATACTAAAATTCTAACATGGCGTAGAATTTAAAAGTTTGCCTCTCGAGTTGAGGAGGCGAGCTTTAGTGGAGCTCTAAGTGACTGGGTCGACTTCCGACGTACAAGTGAGACACGCTCAACGAAGCACGGAGGGACCAGGGAAGGGAGAAGAGTGGGGGTAGGAGACAAAGGAATACATATAATAGACAACATAACAGAAATAAATTTTCTCTTGATGAAATGATCTTCAAAGAGTTGATAGCAGGCAACACTAGCGCAGCCTGGAGGGTGAAAAAGTAGATGAAGTTCTCTTGATCACGGAGATGATAGCTGGCGATGGCGACGAGATCTGGTGGCCAGATTGATAAAGAAGTCCTCTTGTACAGGGAAGAATTGAGGAACTTCAGAGATTCGTTGCTAGATGACGCTAGGTGGGTCAGGGAAGATATATCTCTAGAACAGACTCACAGGTAACATAAGAGACATAACCAACAAGGAGAAATCAGAAGATCACTGTAGGTGTTTGAGAAAATAGGAAGGGATGAACTATAGCAAAGAGAAGCAAAAGCTTACTCCATCTTACCGTGTATTCCAAAGAATACACCACATAGACGCCGTAAAGATAAACGCCAAGTAAAGCTAAGTGGTATCAAGCCGCGAAAGTATAGAATAAAGTGGTATTGAACAGTAAATTACACCGTCAAATGGGTAATACGGTAAAGCGCGCAAGTCATCATCTAGTAATCAAAAATGGTCACACTATATCCATTAATATAGATCATGGGAAGGGAACCAGGTCACAGTTATTGTGATAGTATGCCACTACAGACAAAGACACTGAATAGAAAGGGGAGGAATATTCACACTATCAGTCTTTGGAACGAGGATTAGACAGAATCGCGGTTGATAGAGACATCCATTGGAATTTGATGTCAGAAATCGCGTCACCTGCAGCTCTGTTATTGCGAAATTGTGAAGTGTATGAAACATATCGTGTGAAAAGTGTCTGTAATATAAATAAATGTATGTCAGTGTTAAAAAATAATGTATTGTGTGATGAAATGTAGCAGGAAGTTGTGTAAATACGGTAAATTGAAAATGTGTCTTACCGAAGTGAAAAGTGTATTGTGTCAACTAAAGGAATACGACATATCCATCATGATGCGTCAGTAAGCAACACGATGGTGGGCATAAGGTGGTATCATAAGAGTCGACCACCAGAGCAATGTAAGAACAAGTTCCCATAATATCATGTAGAAGCTAGCGATACGATACGTTTAAGTCAAAAGACATGTAAAAATAGGTTTTGGGAAGTAGTATTTATACGAGCTAGCATTCCTCGTATTTGATGAAGTATTTGCCATTTGAGAATGAGTTTGCTTACAGCTGTTTCGCGTAAGACCAAAGTAAGTCCAATATTAAAGTTAAACAATAACTTTATAAGCAAGAAAGTCGAAAGTAATAAAATATTCAACATGTTTGCATGAAGTGATAAAAGTTGCATCAGATCCCAGGTACTTGAAAAGGTAAAGGTTATATGTAAGGATGATATCATAAAGTGTCAGCAATTAAAGTGATAAATGATAAAGGTAATAAGTGAAACTGTTGTAATGTAAAGCCAGTAGTAATGACAGTAAACCAAATACCAGTAAGGATAAGTAATGAGAGAAAATCAGTAACCACGCCATATAAAAGGGATACAAAAAAGGTCATATGATCTGCGGTATGCCAACAGATATGCGGATATGCGAGCAGTTTAAGAGTAAATTCAAGATGATTAAGTTATTAATGCGAGGAACGTTTCTAGGACAATTGTCAGGACCATACAGGCTATTCTACGAAGGTTTTTATTGATGTATCGCCATAGGGCATACCATTGTATTAATGATAGCAGGTGGAGACAGACAGGTGTCTGGGCTGCCATACCAGCTACATGAGGGCAATTGAGGATTAACGTTTGCCAACTCGATTAGCTACTCCATTGTATTTATCCGCACTGTGATACGAGAATATATTTTTACGGAAGGGTCGAGGACGCCTTACCAGGACTTCATGTGAGACAGTGGCGAGCAGTAAGTCCACTAAACCACGCCATTAAAAGCCGTATGCAGTTCCCCAGGACATTTGTGCCTAGTATACCCATTCCTTTGCTATACAATGTTATTGAGCTACCTTGAAGCCAATTAATGTTACCCTATCGACAGGAAGTAAATATTTGGATATCCAGTTCATATGATGAATAGTTTCGCCTTAAACTAAACAGAATCAGAGTGAGAATTGTGAAGTGTGGTTGGTGTGTGTGAATAAGTAATGAGACAGCTGGAAAAGAGACTGGACGGCGAGAACCGTGCCACACAGCAGGGGGGTCCCTAGCGACCCGAGCTATTGAGCTATTGTATTCACTAAGGGGGGGGGGGGTAGGTTTATGACTGACCCTATAATAAAGTGTACTGAAGGCTGCGCTATCATGGTCTGGCATATTAATCAATAAGATATTGTTTATTTTGGCTACAGAAATGAATTCGTAGCACTATAAGGATGTCATATCCGTCTTTTAATTGTTGAAATCGAGTGATATTTAGCAAAGTTAGCTGTTCTGTAGACTAACTGCGCTAAAAGCGACTGACACATTATTTGAAGTAAAAAAAAACAGTTTTGATATGCATATTTGCACACGGGTACCGTGATTGTGGATTTGATGCAAACTAACTATAAATCGACTTATATCTTGGACGACTTAGAGACGTAATGGATCGTTACAACGAACTAGCATGGTTTGTGTAGACTAGGAATGTACTGTTGTTAGCGTTTATGGGAAAGTGAACGAAGGACACAATACACAGAAATGAAAGTACATTGTTGTACAAGTAAACTATCGCAACAATGGCTAACGCATTATTGACACATGAAATAAAGTAAATATTCCATATGCACTATGGATAGTCAAGCAAATAATGACTGTAACGTAACTAATATGGAAGTGCTATTTGTGTAAATATATTGATGTCATGTTTGTTTGATTCATTTTGATTATTATTTTATTAAGAGTGTGCATAAAATATGAACATTTGTCAGATGACAGAAAATGCATTCCCATAAAGGAACAGATTTAGTGAAGTTCAGAGTAGGGTGTATTGAGACACCAGTGATATACTCATAGACTCACAAGAAGAGACGTGGCAGTATGCCTGGTGAGATCGGTTCATGATCTCAGCTGCGGACCACAGATGATGTAGAATACTTTCATTGTCCCTTTTGCCATTATCATCTGTGTGATCCAAAGTGTATTTTGTTGTTTGTGGGGTAATTTAAATGTAATTGGATGTTGTAATTGTTGTATGATAAGCCATGATTTAAAATTAAATATTATTTTTAGGAAGTTGTTTACCCTTTCTTGTAGAGTAGTACCTGGTAGCATTCGGATCCTGAATATGTGTTTGCATTGTGGGGAGACGCACCATACCCTCAAAGGACAGAGTTAGTCGGGATGTGAACACATGTTCACCACATAACGTCATATGGGTACATGGGTCGACGTTATGTACTGGGATCTGAACTGCTAGGACTACTAAGACGGCCGATATAATCATGGATAGAAGTAATCATTATAGAAGCTTATAGGGGAAATATAGGTACAGGCCGCATCCCATAGCCGATATAATTCTCATGCTAATAAATAAATTTTGATAAGACCCATCTTTAGAGTATCATGGCTCAAGCGACGTGGGCGGTATTAATTCATTATGGAATCGCCTGCGTGAGTGCAATATAAGCTACTTTGGCATTGCATAACCTTGTCCCATGATATTACTATTAAATGATCATGGCATGGCCCAGCGTCGGGCATTCGGCAATAAAAACCACTCCCTGGACGGTTTGGCCGATGTCTTGCAATGGGGCAGCCATCTTTAAAATTATCATGGCATGGCCCAGCGTGGGGCATTCGGCAATAAAAACCACTCCCTGGACAGTTTTACTAATAAGTCAGAACTTGGCCGATGTCTTGCAATGGGGCAGCCATCCTTTAAATTATCATGGCGCCCAACGTGGGGATTTCGGCAATAAAAACCACTTCCTGGACGGTTTTTACTAATAAGTCAGAACTTGGCCGATGTCTTGCAATGGGGCAGCCATCCTTTAAAATTATCATGGCACCCAAGAGCGTGGGGATTATGGAATTCATTAAACCCCATAAGATAGCATGGTTTTCCTGGGGAAAGCCATAGAAATTAGTTTTGTCGAATTTTGAGGAACGAAATTGTGAGTCTATTTTAATAAATTGTCAGACGATGAGAGGGAATACGGGTACTAGCCTCTATACCCAATGCTTATTTATGTTCATATGTGCACTATATTAATAATAATACATTCTGTGTAACAAACCGGAATCCGCTTTCCAAAATAACGCAGCCTTATGATGCCATAAAAGCCCACCAGTATTCTCAAGATACAAATTGACAAAATGTCAAGTACAGAGGAGATACTTAAGTGTATCACTGGACTAAGGGAGCATTTTGATGCTTCAAATGCAGAAAACAAAGAGAATGCTAAGGCATTCCAGGCCGAAATAAGCCAGAAGTTGGCTGACAATCAAGCTGAAGTTAAAGCCATAGGGTTAAAGTTGGCCGATGTAAACTTACAGTTAGAAGCTAACCAAATTGAGATGAAAGCTAAGCAAGCTGAGATTAATCAAAAATTAGAAGCTAATCAAGCTGAGGTTAGTAAAAAATTAGAAGCTAATCAAGCTGAGGTTAAGGTGCAGTTAGAAAATGTTAAAACTTCCATTAAGGAAGAGGTTATTGATAATGTCACTAGCGTAATCGCAGAGTTGCAGATGGCGAACGATAAGCGTTTCGAATCTATCGAACTAAAACTCGAGCGTAATTTACAAGCGTGCAAACAGTCCCAACAAGAAATTAACGAGAGATTAGATTTAATGGCATCCGAGCTTAAAGACATACAGAACCAAAACACTGCGAACACTGAACGTCAACAGGAACAGTTTAATACATTCACTAATACTGTAGACCAGAGAATCGAGGAAAGCGAAGCTAAATGGAGCGAAAGATTAGCAGGCTACGCAGGGACCGTGGATGGAGAATTGCGAAAACAGGATAAGAATATCCTAGAACAATGCCACGAAATCGCAGAGATAAAGAATATCGTGGTAGAGAATAAAGAAATAGTAGGAAATATTAAGGTACTAGTCAGTAAAGTCAATAAAGAAGTGGACCAAACTAGAAGCGACTTGGCCGTCATTCATAAGAAACAAGAAGAAAATCGGGACGACATTAAGAAAATGCAGAGAGAAATCTCGAAGGTACAAGGGAATGTGCAGAAAGAAATAACAGGATTAAAAGGAGAATTAGAGATCAGAGAAGGATTAAAGAATGAAGATAATGAAAATACGCTAACCGTGTTGAAAGAAGATTTAGCTGGGGAAATCGCTCATATCAAGGAAAGCCTCAGGGACGATAAAGAGAAAATCTTCAAAATAGCGTATGAAAATAAAGGCCGTCTGATGAAAATAGAACAGGAAGTGTTAGCACGGTTGGAAAGAGCCGAAAATAAGAATAACCAAATGGAAACGAGGATGATGGCGCAAGAAGAACATGCATTAAGGAATCCTAGATCAAATGAAGGAAGCATAGGCGAGACGCAGAGGAACAGATGGGTGGAGTTCGAAACCCAGCCCGCAATAAGAAATCCTGTACATCCAAATGAGAGTCCGAACATGACGCCAGGTGTACCTATGGCCATGTCAACTCCTAACGAAAATAATGCTCAAAACCAAATAATCACGGTTATAAGAGCTAATGAGGAAAAACCACGAAAATTTTCGGGAAATCAATCCACGATGACACCGAAGTACTGGTTAAAGGAAGTTACTGAATACCTGAGTGATACGAAAGTTCCGCCAGAACGTAGGCTAAGAGCAATAGAAAAACTCACTGAAGGAGAATGCGCACTCTGGTTTAGGAGTTTCCGCTATACATTTGATACGGAAGAGGAATTTCGCCAGGCGTTTCTCAGGCGTTATTGGGATTCATCTGTGCAACAGAACTTGAGGTTGGATTTATACTCAAGACGTTACAGTACGAATAATCCAACTAAGTACGCGGAGTTTTTCGTACAACAGATTTGTCGTTTCCGTGAACTTGATCAAGCCCCGTCAGATCAGGATCTCTGTATAGCCATCGCAAAGCAGTTGCCATGCGAAGTGCGAAGGTTGCTAATATCAGCGAATGCGAAAACAGCTATTGAAATGGAAGCAGTTTTAAGGCAGTTGGACTTAACAACATCGCATAACATGAGGCAGGGCAGACGCACAGAACAAATGCACGTGGCAGACACACAAATTGAACCAGTTAAAGCCCCTAGTAAAATTTACAAGTCTACGAGCACGGAAACAATGAACTCGAACTGGCACCCAGCGGAGAATGAAGAAAGAAGGAGACAGCAGGTATACCGAGGGAATTCCAACCGGGATACACAAGTACGAAGGCCCTGGGAGCAGTACGGTTCGTGGGAACGACCGTACAACAATAGAAGAGGGTATGGCCGTCAAAGAAATGATAAACAATGGAGAGGCCAAGAACAAAGCCGAAGCTTTGACGACGAGGTAGAAGAAAGATACCACGCCTCATTAAGATACATGGAGGAAAGAGATAACGAAAGCAGACCATTTCAAGTGAAGTGGGATGAGGCAATAAGGAACAGGAAATCGCCGGATATTTATTACAATAACGACGGAGCGAAAAGCCTGGAATTGCAGCAGCATGAAGAAGAAAGAAGGCGCGCTGAGAAAGGCGGTGCCAAAGAAAAAACCTTCGAAATTAAAAGGTCAACATGTAAGCCGACCCACAGGATGGAATGCAGTCGATGTTGTCAACTGGATCGCCAAGCCTGAAGAACTTATTGAAGAGACAGGAGAAGGACAAACTATTGTAAGGAGGGAATTACCCATTATCCTTGTGGAAATTGCAGGCATGAAAATACGTAGTCTGATGGACACGGGTTCGACAGTATGCTTAATCACTCAAGCACTGTTAAACGAAATAGAGAACAAGGGCCATGTCTTGAAAATACCTATTTCAAGCGTGAAAATAAAAGGCATTATACCTGATAAAATGATGATTCGTAAATACCAGGTTTTCTTGGATTTAAAAATAGGAAATTCTATGTTCTCTCAGAGTTTCTTGTTAGGAAACAGATTCCATTTTAATATGATTATTGGCTCGGACTTCATTAGAGAGTATAAAGTTGTGATCGACTTATCGCAGGACATTGTAATGTTCCGTGCGGAAAACGAAGCCACAGATATGCAGATATCATTGAAACAGAACAACATGAGGCCAGAAGAAAACGTATGGCATGCATACGAAGAAAAGACAGGAGAAGAAATGTTAGCCGCTGAATTCATTGAAGAACAGTTGGTAACGCTAGCTGCGGATCTGGAAAAGGAATTGGAACCTGAATTCGGCACATGTTTAGAAGATAAATTAACGGAAGCTAAGATAGGCCCAGAGCACAAAGAGGTATTAAGAAATTTGTTAGCTGAGCGGAAAGAAGTCTTCGGTTCGAGACCCGGAAAGATCAAGAACTTCCAGTATGCGATCCAAGTCAATGATTGGACGCCATTTAAGCAGAAACCCTATCCTGTAGCTCAGAAACATTACCCTAAAGTCAAGGAAGCCATTCAAGAAATGTTGGAGGCGGGCGTTATTGCTAAGAAAACAACACCGTATGTTAGTCCTCTGGTGGTAGTACCGAAACCAGACGACAGCATCAGAGTATGTTTGGACCTGCGAAATTTGAATATCAGAGTTATACCAGAATTCGACCAGGTGCCGCCAATTAAGGAGATTCTCAGGCAATTCAAAGGAAAGACCATCTTTTCAAATATTGACATTACAGCAAGCTTTCACCGTGTTGAGTTGGAAAGTAAAACAAGTCTATTGACTGGTTTTCTTTTTGACCAACACACGTATTCATTTTTACGATTGCCATTTGGTCTTAAAACAGCAGGCTCAGCCTTAATAAGAGCATTAGATCGGAACTTATCCAAAGAGGTAAAAGCCAAAACCTTAAGATACGTGGATGACATTCTGCTCACGTCTGAGACGGTAGAGGAACACTTGACAGATTTGCAGAAATTATTAGATGACCTGAGGGAAGCAAACTTCAAGGTTAATCTAAAGAAATCCAACTTTTGTCAGAGGGAAGTCAAATTCCTAGGTAACATTGTGGAAGCACACGGAGTAAGGCCTAATCCTGGAAAGTTGGAGGTCATTAAGCATTTTCTTAGACCGACGAAGGTAAAGAACGTCACGCAGTACCTCGGCGTAATTGGATTCTTCTCGAGCCATTGCCCAAATTATACAGCAACAGTAGCACCACTGCAAGATCTCTTGAAGAAAGGCGGTAAGTGGCACTGGACTGAGAACTGTGAGAAAGCCTTCGTGGAGTCGAAGAGGATGCTTATGGACTACGTGAAATTAGGATACCCTGATTATACACAGAAGTTTTTCATACTGACGGATGCGTCATTGATAGGCATTGGTGCGATGCTTTATCAAGAAAACGTTGACAGACCCGATGAGAAAATTTGTATTGCTTTATAAGCAGGAAGCTAAAACCCCATGAGAAAAACTACACGATTACTGACCTTGAACTTCTCGCAATACTATATACCTGTCAGTGTTGGAGGAAGGTCGTGTATGGGTTTGAAATTATATTGAGGACAGACCATAAAGCACTGACGTTCTTGTTAAAGACTGATCTGTCTAGTCAGAGATTAACAAGATGGTCCCTCTTTATCCAACAATTTAATGTCAAAATTGAGTACTGTCCAGGTAAGGAAAATGTGATCCCGGACTTACTAAGCAGATATCCAGCAGCCATGGGAGAAGAGGAAATTCTAGCGGTGGAAATTGAAGACCGTGATAAAAGAACCCTGGACCAGCTGAGGAACATCACCGAGATTCAACGTCAAGACCCCTGGATACGGGTAATGATCGATTACTTCGAGGGAAAGCTAGTAAGGGACACGCCGAGATATTTGGAGGCCGAGTCTTTGTCAACGGATTACCTGTGGTATAATCAGATGTTGCACAAATGGAGTGATGCAGAACACACTTGTCCAAGAGTTGTCATTCCACCTGCACTGCAGAGAAAACTTGTATGGTTAGCGCACAGAGAGATTGGTCACCCTGGGGTAGATAAAAACCTTGCTCTACTGAAAGAAGCATTTATATGGCCAAAAATGAGGGATACTGTGAGGAACACCATAACGACCTGTGATATATGCCAACGAGTAAAACCCAGCTCGTATTTAATGAAGCAAAGACCTAAACCACTATTGCCAGAAAAACCTTGCCAATTGATGAGTATTGACAACTTCGAACCTCTTCCGAGGGCTAGAAGGGGTAACAAGCATATATTTGTAGCAATGGATGCTTTCTCAAAGATGGTAGTACTGTGTCCTATACAGACAACCAGTACAAAGCAAGTACTCAAGAGATTAAAGGAACGAGTTATTCCAATCTTGGGGAAACCGCAAAATTTACTATCAGACCATGGAAGCTGTTTTACCAGTGTAGATTTTCGCAGGGAGATGCAAAATTTAGGAATCAAGCATATCTTGTCCACCATAAGACACCCAGAGTCGAATTTTGTAGAGAGGGTCATGAGAGAATTACAGAAGTACATGAAGATATACTGCTCGGAAGAAAACTGGAGATGGATTGATGTGTTAGACATTATTGAGTATTGTATTAACAATACAGTCCATGAAGCTACAGGACAGGTACCCGTAAAACTACATCTAGACCAAGAACCAGAGAGACCTTGGAACGGAGTGATACAAACACCTGTAGACGTGCAACCTTCGCGCGAATTGAGGATCCAGCGAACCTTCGAGTACCTTAAAGCGCAAGCGGAGAGACGACAGCGAAGAAATCGTGGCAAGAGATACCATAGACCACTACTCGTTGGAGAGTGGGTACTTTGGAAGAAACCAGCCAGTTCCGATCTGGAAAGCAGGATATACAAAAAGTTCATTCCAAATTACATGGGGCCCTATATCTTCATTAAAGACCTGCAGAACAATGCCTATCGAGCGAAACACAAGGAGAATGGAAGCGAAGTGATTATGATTGCCGCAAACTTAAAATTATATCACCCTCCGGAAGAATTTGAAGAACGAGAAGAAGCCACACACACTCAAGTGAACGGGGCACTCATGTACGCACAGACAAAGAGGCAAGAGAGTCCGCCCCACTGTTATGAAAGCTACTCTAAAGATGAGCGTGCCCAGCGAGGAGAAAGAGAGAAGCAGTGCGACTGTGGCCTGCCTGAATTTTATGACCAGCTGGTGGAGGCAGCAGAAGAACTCAACAGTATGAATAGAATCCTCAAACAAGAGAACGCATTCATGAGAGACAGCCTTGAGACACAGCAGAGGGGAAAGAACGGCAGACTGCCAGACGGAGTCGCCGGCCGCTTATTGTAAACACTGAGAGAGAGGTCGAACGCAGTCAGCAATTGATTAAAAGAAATTAACTTGTCGATTGAATTTTTTTAATATTGCTGGGGAAATTATGTACCCTTGGTACTTATGCTGACTGGCGTCGAACCTGATGCTCTAGAGAAGAAAAATCACGCATAGGATTTTTCGGGGTATCGAACCAAACGTCTTTTGAGGGGGAAAACCTCATGGTAACCAGAACCATATGATATAAGATTATTCATGAAATTTCAGCTTAATTCCAGATTGTGTACAGGAATTATAAGCAATTTTCTAAAGTAAAAGATCTCCATACCACTGTAAGATACAGTAATGGAACCAGAAAGCACAGTTTCGAAGCAAGCTTGACATTTGACAAATTAGTAAGGTCAAAGAAGGCGTGTCAGATGGCGCCTACGGACTACTTACGTCTGCAAGGGGGAGCCAGGACAGAGTCTAATTGCTATGGGATTCACCAAGACATAAGGAACAAAGAATGGAAAGGGAAGGACGCCGCATGAAATTAATTGATTACATCAAAACCAGGCATCCCAGAGAGGTGAGATCAACACCAACAAGTATAAAATCCGAAGAGAATAATTATAAGCCCAAGACGTATGCTTATTGGAGCAGATTAAGCATTTCATGAACGGAGAACCTATGAATGCGGATGTTTGACCATTGGAGTAATACGCAGCAGGGGAATCCCCAGGGGAGCGTGCCCACGCCATCTCTAAGATCAATTAATATTAATTAATTGTACGATCAAATCACTGGCACGAGACTGGATATTCATTCATTCATTCATTTATTTGCAATGGGGGGAGTGTCCCCCGGTGGCAAATTGGATGCACATAACAAGGAACGAGGATTAGACAGAATCGCGGTTGATAGAGACTTCCATTGGAGTTTGATGTCAGAAATCGCGTCACCTGCAGCTCTGTTATTGCGAAATTGTGAAGTGTATGAAACATATCGTGTGAAAAGTGTCTGTAATATAAATAAATGTATGTCAGTGTTAAAAAATAATGTATTGTGTGACGAAATGTAGCAGGAAGATGTGTAAATACGGTAAATTGAAAATGTGTCTTACCGAAGTGAAAATTGTATTGTGTCAACTAAAGGAATACGACATATCCATCATGATGCGTCAGTAAGCAACACGATGGTGGGCATAAGGTGGTATCATAGGAGTCGACCACCAGAGCAATGTAAGTACAAGTTCCCATAATATCATGAAGAAGCTAGCGATACGATACGTCTAAGCCAAAAGTCATGTAAAAATAGGTTTTGGGAAGTAATATTTATACGAGCTAGCATTCCTCGTATTTGATGTAGAAGTATTTGCCATTTGAGAATGAGTTGGCTTACAGCTGTTTCGCGTAAGACCAAAGTAAGTCTAATATTAAAGTTAAACAATAACTTTATAAGCAAGAAAGTCGAAAGTAATAAAATATTCAACATGTTTGCATGAAGTGATAAAAGTTGCATCAGATCCCAGGTAATTGAAAAGGTAAAGGTTATATGTAAGAATGATATCATAATGTGTCAGCAATTAAAGTGATATATGATAAAGGTAATAAGTGAAACTGTTGTAATGTAAAGCCAGTAGTAATGCCAGTAAACCAAATTCCAGTAAGGATAAGTAATGAGAGAAAATCAGTAAACACGCCATATAAACGGGAAACTAAAAAGGTCATATGATCTGCGGTATGCCAACAGAGCTAGCATTTGTACTGCGGATATGCGAGCAGTTTAAGAGTAAAATCAAGATGATTAAGTTATTAATGCAAGGAACGTTTCTAGGACAATTGTCAGGACCATACAGGCTATTCTACGAAGGTTTGTATTGATGTATCGCCATAGGGCATGCCATTGTATTAATGATAGCGGGTGGAGACAGACAGGTGTCTGGGCTGCCATACCAGCTTCATGAGGGCAATTGAGGATTAACGTTTGCCAACTCGATTAGCTACTCCATTGTATTGATCCGCACTGTGATGCGAGAATCTATATGTACGGAAGGGTCGAGGACGCCTTACCGAGACTTCATGTGAGACAGTGGCGAGCAGAAAGTCCACTAAACCACGCCATTAAAAGCCGTATGCAGTTCCCCAGGACTTTTGTGCCTAGTATAACCATTCCTTTGCTATACTATGTTATTGAGCTACCTTGAAGCCAATTAATGTTACCCTATCGACAGGAAGTAAATATTTGGATATCCAGTTCATATGATGAATAGTTTCGCCTTAAACTAAACAGAATCAGAGTGAGAATTGTGAAGTCTGGTTTGTGTGTGTGTGAATAAGTAATGAGACAGCTGGAAAAGAGACTGGAAGGCGAGGGCCGTGCCACAGAGCAAGGGGGGGGGGTCCCTAGCGACCCGAGCTATTGAGCTATTGTATTCACTAGGAGGGGGGGGGGTAGGTTTATGACTGACCCTATAATAAAGTGTACTGAAGACTGCGCTATCATGGTCTGGCATATTAATAAGATATTGTTTATTTTGGCTACAGAAATGAATTCGTAGCACTATAAGGATGTCATATCCGTCTTGTAATTGTTGAAATCGAGTGATATTTAGCAAAGTTAGCTGTTCTGGAGACTAACTGCGCTAAAAGCGACTGACACATTATTTGAAGTAAAAAAAAAACAGTTTTGAGATGCATTTTTTCACACGGGTACCGTGAATGTGGATTTGATGCAAACTAACTATAAATCGACTTATATCTTGGACGACTTAGAGACGTAATGTATCGTTACAACGAACTAGCATGGTTTGTGTAGACTAGGAATGTACTGTTGTTAGCGTTTATGGGAAAGTGGACGAAGGACACAATACACAGAAATGAAAGTACATTGTTGTACAAGTAAACTATCGCAACAATGGCTAACGCATTATTGACACATGAAATAAAGTAAATATTCCATATGCACTATGGATAGTCAAGCAAATAATGACTGTAACGTAACTAATATGGAAGTGCTATTTGTGTAAAAATATTGATGTCATGTTTGTTTGATTCATTTTGATTATTATTTTATTGTTTAAGAGTGTGCATAAAATATGAACATTTGTCAGATGACAGAAAATGCATTCCCATAAAGGAACAGATTTAGTGAAGTTCAGAGTAGGGTGTATTGAGACACCAGTGATAGACTCATAGACTCACAAGAAGAGATGTGGCAGTATGCCTGGTGAGATCGGTTCATGATCTCAGCTGCGGACCACAGATGATGTAGAATACTTTCATTGTCCCTTTTGCCATTATCATCTGTGTGATCCAAAGTGTATTTTGTTGTTTGTAGGGTAATTTAATTGTAATTGGATGTTGTAATTGTTGTATGATAAGCCATGATTTAAAATTGAATATTATTTTCAGGAAGTTGTTTACCCTTTCTTGTAGAGTAGTACCTGGTAGCATTCGGATCCTGAATATGTGTTTGCATTGTGGGGAGACCACTGATCTCTATACATGGATGGCTGGTAGCTAAGGCAGCAGTAAGCCGAATAGACGATGACAGGTGTTGCAAGATGGCAGCGAGCGCATGGTGCAATATTGCGAATCCGGCTCTGTGATTGGTTACTGGTAGTTTGATGTTATACATGTATTTATACTGGCAGTAAATATTTTGTGTTTCTTGTAGTTGTAAAATGTGCTGAATTTGGTTATTTAAAGCGTAAAATCTTAGGTTTAAGTACCGGTTTGGTGACCCATCATCCCAGGCAAGCCGGTAATACCTTTACTTCTCAGGCAGATAGGTCGCTTAGCCGTAATTTTGAAGTTAATGTGAAGTTAAGTATACATATGCAGTGGTGCTGAAGCAGACGTGATCGGGCTAGGCTATTGCGTGTTTAAATTTGATCCCATTTCAGGGTTTTTCGGTTCTGGGTGCGAATAGTTCGCTTAATAGTTGTAAAACGGTGGGGAGAGTATATTTTGAGTAGGTTTTTAGTTGTGTTAAGTTTTATGTGGAGCTGAGGAGTGAAATTGGTTTGGCTTCAAGTGCATTTTTGGCTTTGATCTACTTCCCGTTATTATTAAGTTTATTGTGCTGCTAGCGTGATTAAAAGCTGTAGTATTTGATGTAGAGTGCTGGGATTACTTGGAGGAAGTGTTGGTCATTTCATGGAAACAGGAATTCATTACGGTACCAATTACCGATTACGATATGTCGAATCTAGGCCTGTATAGTGAGCTACTTTTATGCCTATAGGTACATCATTTGAAGAATGCATAATTTTGTGGCATATATACATGTGTACCGTAGCCTATATACAATTTACAAGAATGTTTCCAGAAATTGTTTTTCACTCGTTACTCTGTTGATCGCTAATTGCTTGTACTCAGCACCTAAGTTGATATTTGTCAGCCGTTATTATACATTCATTTTTATTGATATTCCGGAGATTTACTGACCTCGGAATGACGTGTCAGTGATCCCAATGCTCTTATGCTATGAGTGAACATATCTCTATATTTTTATGTGCTCCAAAGGACCATTAATTACGATTTAAAATTGACTCGATTATCATTGCTTGCCCATAAGGAGGACTCGAGAATGGGTAGACCAACATGGCGGACCGCGCGCTAACCTGGCGTACTTTCTCGTGCAGCGGAGCGCTGCCATCGGCGATCCATGTATAGAGATCAGTGGGGGAGACGCACCACACCCTGAAAGGACAGAGCCAGTCGGGATGTGAACACATGTTCTCCACATGACGTCATATGGGTACAATATAACGACACTCCCCAGACTCATAAATACCCATTCTGAAAATATTGAATGGTTCAGTGTGATTACTCCAGTCTGAGTTTTCGCGAAGTAATCATTATGTAGGTTCGGGCGTCTCCCACTATGGGACAATTTTTTATGAGACTGGTTGTCATTGCGGACAGTTATGGTATTCATTTAGTGATGGTATGGTCGGCAGAAAAGACCTCATTATTTCCATAGTCAAGACAAAATGCACGCAAAACCCTCTTCGTTTCTGTCTTCCACGCAAGTTCGCGGAATCGGGTGCGGCATTTAGGGCACAGTTGACACGTCTATATTTATGCTGTCAGCTGTTTCTACCCTTGATAACATCTTTGTTCCTCTTTGTATCTGGGAGATTTTTAATCCTCACTAATTTACATTCATTCTCCTACCGCCACGTACCTTGAGATGGTTGCAAGGAGACATATTTATTTAAAAAGAAATGAGGCGAAAACTTTTGATACCGGTACTGATAGATACGGAGTCCCTGAATATTGCATTGTTATTTCAGAAGGCAGATAGGTTAGCCTAATCTTGTATCCCTATATGATGGTGGAGCGAAACTGTGCTGCGATTTAAACACATAAGCGTAGGCAGGTTGCATCTTTATCCTTAGCGTTATCGAGTGTATGAGAAATATAGGCTTAAACTGCTGATTTACTGAGGAAAGGAGTCACACATTTTATTTCAGCCATTTCTATGAAATTAACTGTGCACTGTAAAGGTAGTCAAAAACCCTTTATAGCCGAATTAAACACGAGTATTTATCGAAGAAAGTGAGGTATACAGAGATGGATCTGTGGTGCAATGAAAAGAAAGCAATTATATCAGTAGTGTGTTTTGGATGGTTCTACAGCCTCCTCCTCCTCACCCTCCTCACAAGATGGCGGCAGCCCGATATCTCTCGAACGCATGGTCGGATTTTGACAAATGAGGTGTCATTGAACTCGGGCTAACACCCCCTTTCCAATGGACAACATATTTCAACCCCAAAAGTAAAACCTACCCCTACTAGGGGGTGAAATTTTAATTTTTTAGAGAATCTCTCTTTCGAATTGCAATATGTGAGAGTTTGAATGCTAATATAGAATGAAACGTTGTTCTACATAATGTGCATGTGTTCGGTGGAAAGCCAATATGAATTTACATGCTAGTTTTGTTTTGTTTTTACACATGTCCACTCATAGGTTTGGTAAGAGGGCGGGCTTTTTAAAATATGGTGGCTGTAGTGTAACCTAACCCAACCTAACGGGTCCTTGTGGACAGGTCATTGTTGACAAGTCATTGTGGGCGGGTCCTTGTGGACGAGTCCTTATGGACAGGTCCCTGTGGACGAGTCCTTGTGGATGAGTCCCTTTGGACTGATCCCTTTGGACCGGTCCCTTTGACCTGATCCCTATGGACTGACCCATGTATTTATTCAAATTATGTCAAAGGGCCTAACTACATTTGTGTGTGTTGAACTGACGTTGTTCACCAGTCCCCCACTAGTATAATGTGATAACGATATGAAAGGAAAGTGACGAAATACATGTGAATATACAAGGGATCTAACTTGGTGGATGGATGTGTTCTAACGAGTCATTTGTAGTTGAAAGAGAATAATACATGTTCTTAAGATGTTAAAACTGAGGAGATGGTACGTGCAGTAAACCGACTTGTTACTCCCTGTATCATATTACAGACATGACAGGGAGCGCGCAGATCTGTTGCTATGACTAACGCAGCAGTAATTTGAAACCGCAAGTGTTCATGAAGACAATGGATGATGATCATGCAAAGTTAGCAGTTATTGGATATTACACAGGTGTTCCTTCCGGTGTCATATTGCTGACATGGCAGGGAGTGCACACTGCTGTTGCTATGACTGACGCTGCAGTAATTTGAAACCCCATATGTTGATTAGGACAATGGGTGATGATCATGCAAAGTCAGCAGTCATTGGATACCACACAGGTGTTCCTAGTGTACTTTGGACTCTCAACTGTATTGGGAAAGGAATTGCAATGATCTGCAAAAAACTGCTGACACGAGCGATGAGAGTTTATATAAGAGGGGTGTCATATATCTCCCTACTGTCAGTCTTTATTACTCGCTTTGAGTGAACAGTGCTCCATTACTGCTCAAGAGTTGTAAAAAAAGCCGTTTTGGTAGAAAATCATTAAATTATTTTGCAAGGTAAGTACTTATTATTAATGGATTGTAGTCTTTTATTACTAATTGATGTTGAAGTTATTGATTGGAATGTATTTATTGATTGATTGATTGATTGATTGATTTGTTTACAGATAATTGGGTACCTGTAGGTTACCAGATTCCTACAATCTGTTCATTCAGTGACAGCAGTTGATACATTATAAAAAGGTAAGTGCCCCCTCTAATAACTTTTAAACAGTTAGAGTGATATTTTCCAATGTTCACCCCTACATGTTAGTGAAAATGGTATATTTGGCAGTTAAAAGATGGAACTACTTGACCATGGTGTGTAAAGCTAATTTTGTAGGTTAGATTTTGATTACCGCTCTATTAAGTCTGAATGTTCATTGCTAGGTGTCAGTGACAGAGAGAATATTTAAAGACTTAACCTCAGTTCACCTAACATAACCTAACTTTACCTAACTTAACCTTATCATGTGACATGTTTTACAATTTTAAACTTGTTTTAAGACTGGCTATGACGTTACACTTAGCTCACTTAACTGGCGACCGCTGGTTTCTATTACGTGACATGTTCTACAAGTTTAGACTTGTTTTAAGACTGGCTATGACGTCACACTTAGCTCACTTAACTGGCGATCGCTGGTTTCTATCACGTGACATGTTCTACAAGTTTAGACTTGCTTTAAGACTGGATATGACACCACACTTAGCTCACTTAACTGGCGACCGCTGGTTTCTACCACGCTATCAAGTTCCAATGTTCACCGCTAGGTATCAGTGACAGTGGTATATAGTAACCCCCAGTTAGAACTACATGAAGTTAGACTTGCTAGGAGTTCACAGATGATCGATTTAAATACCCTGCTATAACCATTGACTGGAATGTAATTAAACTATTTATATTGTACTTTGCTTTATCATTTATTAACATTTTTGATTTCTTTCTTTTATAGGTAATTTTGAAAGTGATCATCATGTTCAAGTGTGGTGAATGTAAGAAACAGTTCTCAAGACCTGACAACCTTCAACGACATGCAAATGCTAAACATGACATTAAAATGTTTGTGTGCAGTCATTGTGCTACCACATTTAACAGACAAGATAATCTTGCACGTCATGTAAATTTAATGCATGTTAGTTCAGCACCATTTTCGTGTTTAGTTTGCTAACTTGGTTTTTCTGCTGTAGAGCGATATCAATCCCACATGGTTGAAGTGCATGGAGAACAACAGGAATTGAAATCTGTAAAACCATCAACTAGCACGGAACCTTTAAATGAATGTGATGCTCAAAAGCGTAAACGTTCTCAAGATTGTGAAAATAGTTGTGCAACAAAAAGAAAGAAGAACGGTGAACCTTCGATAACACATTGTAATGTATGTAATATTGATATACCTTCTTCAATCATTCATGGACATTTACGCAGTATTCAACATAAAAATAACGCTTGCCATGAAAGAAATTCTGGGAATATTCAACAAATTGGTAGTGCGTTTAAAAGTCGAATTGCTAGTTACAGACTTCATAGTAAAGAAAAAACTCAAAGTATTGAAACATTTTTACAGAATGTTCAACCTACTGTGTTTGGCTTAGTAGAAAATATTTTAGTAGAGCATAAAACAATTAAAATGAATTTTGAACTTTTTGACCTCTATGTAAAAATTGGGAGCGAAGGTGAAATTACGGATATCAAATCTTTTAATACAAAAAACGTAATTGTTAGTGAATCAACTAATATTAGTGATATATATCAAAATATTTCAAGTGCTATCATTGTGATTAGTGAACAGTTCCAGGAAAGGGAGTCGGGCTGGGCATTGGTTGAAGTACTTTATTTAGAAACCAACATGAATAAATATAATCCCCTTCGAGCATCATCATACATTGATTTACCTGCATGGATTAAACGGAAGAAAGCTTGTGTAAACGTTATGAATAGTGACCATGCATGTTTTGCATGGGCTGTAACCTCAGCTCTCCATCCAGCAGCGATGAATGAAAAGAGAACGTCATCTTATCCTCACTATTCTTTAGTGTTAGATTTAGAAGAAATAGAATTTCCTATGGCGATAAAAGACATTCAACGTTTTGAAGAGCTGAACAATATAAGTATTAATGTTTATGAAATTGAAAACAAGAGAATAGTAGGTCCTCTATATTATACTCAGGAAAAAAAAGGATGCTCATGTTAATTTACTATACATAACCGAAGGTGAAAATGCTCACTATTGCTGGATAAAACATTTCAGTAGACTTCTTGGTAGTCAACTATCAAAAAGAGAAAATAAGAAGTGGTTGTGTGATGGCTGTTTGCTATATTTCAGGAAAGAGGACCAACTAACTCAACATCAAAAATGGGGGTGTAATCATGTGTGTACGGTATTACCGACTCCTAAAAATAACATTCTAAAATTTAAGGATTATGAGAAACAGCTTCGAGTACCATTTGTTATATATGCTGACTTTGAGGCTTTGCTAAAACCATTTAATACATGTTCATCGAATCCAGCCCAACCTTTCACTAACACTACTCACAATCATGAACCTTTTAGTTTTGCATATTATATTAAATGTAGTTATGATGACTCTTTAAATAAGTTTGACCTCTATAGAGGACCTGATGCACCTGAAGTTTTTATGGAAAGGCTTGAGAAAGATGCCATCCGTATATCCTCTATTTTAAATACGATCATTCCAATGGAGCCACTAACTTCATTAGAGCAAATGCATTTTGAGACTGAAACTAATTGTTTTATGTGTGGTGAATGTTTATATACAGACAGGGTTCGCGATCATAACCATTTAACAGGAAAATATCGTGGTGCTGCTCACCAAGAATGTAATTTAAATTATAGAGTAAGTATATTCATTCCGGTCATTCTACACAACGGTAGCAAATACGATAACCACTTTATCGTTAAAGAATTTGGAGCTTCAGATGTGAAAATTGATGTGATTGCAAATAATAAGGAACAATACATATCGTTCACAAAATACATCAAAACTATCAATAAAAAAAACTATAAAACTGCGATTTTTAGATTCATTCCGCTTTATGTCGAGTAGTCTTGATAAGCTGGCTAGTAATTTAAAATCAGATCAGTTTCAAGAAATTCAACGTGACTTTCCTAAAGAAGATGATTTTAATTTGATTTGTCAAAAGGGTGTATTCCCTTACGAATATATTAACTGTGTGGAACGTCTTGAGGAGTGATCTTTACCACCGAAAGATGCATTTTACAGTTCCTTAAACACAAGTCATATCAGTGATCAGGAATATTTACATGCACAACGTGTATGGGCACAGTTTGACATTCAAACTTTAGGAGAATTTTCAGACCTATATTTGAAGACAGATGTGTTGTTATTAGCAGATGTTTTTGAAAATTTTCGGAATGTTTGTATGAAAACTTATGACCTTGATCCTTGTCAGTATTTCACTGCTCCTGGGTTAAGTTTCAGTTCAATGTTGAAAAAAACGAAAGTAAATTTAGAATTAATGACTGATATAGACATGATCAATTTTATAAAATCATCAATTCGAGGTGGATTAAGCCAATGTAGTGGACAGTACTCAAAAGCGAATAATAAATACATGCCTAGCTACAACCCTTGTGAAGAGTCAAAGTATATTGTCTACCTCGATGCAAATAACCAATATGGTTGGGCTATGAGTCAATATCTACCACTGAAAGATTTTCGCTGGCTGACACAACCTGAAATTGATGTCTTACATGTTTACACTCTTAATGATAACGATGATAAAGGATATATTTTAGAGGTAAATCTTGAGTACCCTAAAGAGTTACATGATGATCATAATGATTTACCATTTTGTCCTGAGAATATGAAATCTCCATACATCACATCACGAACAAAAATGTTAATTGCTAATGTAAATAATAAATGTAAATATGTAATACATTATCGAAACTTGAAACAGTGTCTACAGCATGGATTGAAATTAACTAAAATTCATTGCGTATTACAATTTCATCAGTCAGCATGGCTCAAACCGTATATTGATCTAAACAATAATTTAAGAACACAGTCAACAAACGCGTTTGAAAAAGATTTTTATAAACTCATGAATAATAGTGTTTTTGGAAAGACTATGGAGAATGTTGATAAACGAGTTCATGTAAAGCTGATAACAATGTGTGGGAGAATGATGGTAAAAGGTATGGTGCGAGCAACTTAATAAGCAAGCCTAACTTTCATAGCTGTTCAATTATTCATGAGGATTTAGTTGTAATACAAATGAATCGTCTTAAAGTAACTTACAACAAACCCATATATGTGGGTTACACCATTCTGGAATTATCAAAAACACTTATGTATGAATTTCACTATGATTATGTAAAGAAAAACTATCTTGATAATGCTAAATTACACAGACACAGATTCTTTTATTTATGAGTTTAAAACTGATGATTTTTATGAGGATATCAAAACTGAGCTAAATAGGTTTGATACAAGTGACTATCCCGAGGATAATATTTACCATTTACCTCTAGTAAACAAAAAGGTTCTTGGGAAATTTAAGGATGAATGTGCTGGTGTTATTATAGACACCTTTGTAGGCACAAAATCTAAATCATACAGCTATATGACAATTGATGATGTAGTAGTAAAAAAATTAAAAGGAGTGAAAAAGAATGTTGTTAGTAAAGAGTTAGATATAAGTGATTATAAAAACTGTATAGTTAGTAACCCACCTGTATTATATAAGAAAATGAGTGTATTTAGAAGTAAAAATCATCAGCTACATACCAATTTGCTGAACAAAGTTGCTTTAAGTAATGAAGACAACAAACGATTCATTATACCCAACACATTTGATACTTTTGCTTGGGGAAACAGTCGCATTGACGACTATTACTTTACTTAAGTCTAATGATCACTATATTGTAATATTTGTAGTGTGTTTTATTTTGTAGTATTTTTTTGTAAAAAAAAGTAAGTAGAATGTATAATGTTAGGCTACTGTAGTTTAGTAAAAATAAGATAAGTAATACATTTTAGTGTAAAATGTTTGCTTTTGTATATTACGAAAAAGATTTTTAAAAAATGTACAGAATGTGTGAACTAAACAAGGGAAATGTAAAGATGTAAAGTGGAAAATTGTAAATATCCATGTGTGAAAAAGTGAAATAGTTATCACCATTTTAAAATTAAAAGACATTGTGATCTGGTAAACCTTGTTTTTATTTCACAACAACAAAAATGTACAGAATGTGTAAACTAAACAAGAAGAATGTAAAAAAATGAAAAGTGGAAATTGTAAATATTCATGTGTGATAAAATGAAAATAAAGAAATGGCTATCACCATTTTAAAATTAAAAGACATTGTGATCTTGTAAACCTTGTTTTTATTTCACAACATATATGGCTTTACAAAATAGAATACAAAGAAATACCATTTCCTCAATCCTTTTCAATGTTCATGTCCACTCATCATTAACTTCCCTTTTATAGCAGTAATCACAATGAGGGCTGCCAACCTCTCCCCCACTGAGCCGTTATAGGATGTCAAACGTTGCTTAGCTTTTCAACGATACTTTATCCACCACACGTATTAAAGCATAATGACTATGACGATAAGAAAAGTCGTGTTCTTTACATGCTTAATCCAAAGAAATAATAGGTATTTACTTAACACAGGGTCTTGAGTCCATGAGTTTGGTACATGTTGCAAGATTTCTTTCACGGCATTGACTGTCACAAAATAAATGAAAACTTGGAGAGCACCAATAATTCATCTTTGGTAAGACTATCCAGGATCTTGAGTCCATGATTTTGGTATAAGTTGCCAGATTTCTTTCACGGCATTGACTGTCACATAATAAATGAACAACTTGGAGAGCACCAATAATTCTTCTTTGGTAAAACTATCTGCATATCGATGACAGATAACCTTTTAGTTCCACCCTTAAAACAACAACACTACCTCTTGCATAATCTGCGATGTTGATGGCTCTTGAGACGTGAAAGATGGATTAAACATAACTTTTACATCAACAGGAGTTAGACTTTGCTCAGTAAACAATGCACTGTCATGAGCCACAGTATTTTTTTTTCCTGGACTTGCTTTTTTTCTTTTCTTTATAAGTGTTTGAAACGGTGTATTAAAAGAGAATGATAAACATCCAAAGGGTAAATAGAGTAACAAATAAAGAGAAATGAAAATGATACTTCCATATCAATTGTCAAGCATGAACTAATCTCTAGCAAAGTTCACTCAATACTATAAATAATAGTTTAAAGTGGGTGCAAATGTGGGTGCATAAGTGGGTGAAAATGTGGGTGCATAAGTGGGTGCAAATGTGGGTGCATAAGTGGGTGAAAAAGTGGGTGCATAAGTGAATGCAATAGTGGGTGCAAAGGTAGGTACAAAAGTGGGTGAAAAAATGCCCCTATTTTTGAATCTCGCTAACGCCCCCTTTTTAATCTATTTTTTGAAATTTTGACAAAGGGTCTAAGTGCACTTTTGTTAATATCTCGCGAACCAGTCTCTGTTGACGGGTCCTTGTTGACGGGTCCCTGTGGGCGGGTCCCTTTGGCATAATTTGGATAAAATGCATGGACCAGTCCATAGGGATCAGTCCAAAGGACCCGCCCACAGGGACCCGTCAACAAGGACCCGTCAACAGAGGCTGGTTCGCGAGATATTAACAAAAGTGCACTTAGACCCTTTGTCAAAATTTCAAAAAATACATTAAAAAGGGGGCGTTAGCGAGATTCAAAAAGGGGGGCATTTTTTCACCCACTTTTGTACCTACCTTTGCACCCACTATTGCATTCACTTATGCACCCACTTTTTCACCCACTTATGCACCCACATTTGCACCCACTTATGCACCCACTTTTTCACCCACTTATGCACCCACATTTGCACCCACTTATGCACCCACTTTTGCACCCACTTTTGCACCCACTTTAAACTATTATTTATAGTATTGAGTGAACTTTGCTAGAGATTAATTCATGCTTGACAATTGATATGGAAGTATCATTTTCATTTCTCTTTATTTGTTACTCTATTTACCCTTAGGATGTTTATCATTCTCTTTTAATACACCGTTTCAAACACTTATAAAGAAAAGAAAAAAAGCAAGTCCAAGAAAAAAAATACTGTGGCTCATGACAGTGCATTGTTTACTGAGCAAAGTGTAACTCCTGTTGATGTAAAAGTTATGTTTAATCCATCTTTCACGTCTCAAGAGCCATCAACATCGCAGATTATGCAAGAGGTAGTGTTGTTGTTTTAAGGGTGGAACTAAAAGGTTATCTGTCATCGATATGCAGATAGTTTTACCAAAGAAGAATTATTGGTGCTCTCCAAGTTGTTCATTTATTATGTGACAGTCAATGCCGTGAAAGAAATCTGGCAACTTATACCAAAATCATGGACTCAAGATCCTGGATAGTCTTACTAAAGATGAATTATTGGTGCTCTCCAAGTTTTCATTTATTTTGTGACAGTCAATGCCGTGAAAGAAATCTTGCAACATGTACCAAACTCATGGACTCTAGACCCTGTGTTAAGTAAATACCTATTATTTCTTTGGATTAAGCATGTAAAGAACACGACCTTTCTTATCGTCATAGTCATTATGCTTTAATACGTGTGGTGGATAAAATATCGTTGAAAAGCTAAGCAACGTTTGACATCCTATAATGGCTCAGTGGGGGAGAGGTTGGCAGCCCTCATTGTGATTACTGCTATAAAAGGGAAGTTAATGATGAGTGGACATGGACATTGAAAAGGATTGAGGAAATGGTACTTCTTTGTATTCTATTTTGTAAAGCCATATATGTTGTGAAACAAAAACAAGGTTTACAAGATCACAATGTCTTTTAATTTTAAAATGGTGATAGCCATTTCTTTATTTTCATTTTTTCACACATGAATATTTACAATTTCCACTTTTCATTTTTTTACATTCTTCTTGTTTAGTTTACACATTCTGTACATTTTTGTTGTTGTGAAATAAAAACAAGGTTTACCAGATCACAATGTCTTTTAATTTTAAAATGGTGATAACTATTTCACTTTTTCACACATGGATATTTACAATTTTCCACTTTACATTTTTTACATTCCCCTTGTTTAGTTCACACATTCTGTACAATTTTTAAAAATCTTTTTCGTAATATACAAAAGCAAACATTTTACACTAAAATGTATTACTTATCTTATTTTTACTAAACTACAGTAGCCTAACATTATACATTCTACTTACAGTTTTTTACAAAAAAAATATTACAATATAAAACACACTACAAATATTACAATATAGTGATCATTAGACTTAAGTAAAGTAATAGTCGTCAATGCGACTGTTTCCCCAAGCAAAAGTATCAAATGTGTTGGGTATAATGAATCGTTTGTTGTCTTCATTACTTAAAGCAACTTTGTTCAGCAAATTGGTATGTAGCTGATGATTTTTACTTCTAAATACACTCATTTTCTTATATAATACAGGTGGGTTACTAACTATACAGTTTTTATAATCACTTATATCTAACTCTTTACTAACAACATTCTTTTTCACTCCTTTTAATTTTTTTACTACTACATCATCAATTGTCATATAGCTGTATGATTTAGATTTTGTGCCTACAAAGGTGTCTATAATAACACGAGCACATTCATCCTTAAATTTCCCAAGAACCTTTTTGTTTACTAGAGGTAAATGGTAAATATTATCCTCGGGATAGTCACTTGTATCAAACCTATTTAGCTCAGTTTTGATATCCTCATAAAAATCATCAGTTTTAAACTCATAAATAAAAGAATCTGTGTCTGTGTAGAGTAATTTAGCATTATCAAGATAGTTTTTCTTTACATAATCATAGTGAAATTCATGCATAAGTGTTTTTGATAATTCCAGAATGGTGTAACCCACATATATGGGTTTGTTGTAAGTTACTTTAAGACGATTCATTTGTATTACAACTAAATCCTCATGAATAATTGAACAGCTATGAAAGTTAGGCTTGCTTATTAAGTTGCTCGCACCATACCTTTTACCATCATTCTCCCACACATTGTTATCAGCTTTACATGAACTCGTTTATCAACATTCTCCATAGTCTTTCCAAAAACACTATTATTCATGAGTTTATAAAAATCTTTTTCAAACGCGTTTGTTGACTGTGTTCTTAAATTATTGTTTAGATCAATATACGGTTTGAGCCATGCTGACTGATGAAATTGTAATAAGCGATGAATTTTAGTTAATTTCAATCCATGCTGTAGACACTGTTTCAAGTTTCGATAATGTATTACATATTTACATTTATTATTTACATTAGCAATTAACATTTTTGTTCGTGATGTGATGTATGGAGATTTCATATTCTCAGGACAAAATGGTAAATCATTATGACCATCATGTAACTCTTTAGGGTACTCAAGATTTACCTCTAAAATATATCCTTTATCATCGTTATCATTAAGAGTGTCAACATGTAAGACATCAATTTCAGGTTGTGTCAGCCAGCGAAAATCTTTCAGTGGTTGATATTGACTCATAGCCCAAACATATTGGTTATTTGCATCGAGGTAGACAATATACTTTGACTCTTCACAAGGGTTGTAGCTAGGCATGTATTTATTATTCGCTTTAGAGTACCGTCCACTACATTGGCTTAATCCACCTCGAATTGATGATTTTATAAAATTGATCATGTCTATATCAGTCATTAATTCTAAATTTTCTTTCGTTTTTTTCAACATTGAACTGAAACTTAACCCAGGAGCAGTGAAATACTGACAAGGATCAAGGTCATAAGTTTTCATACAAACATTCCGAAAATTTTCAAAAACATCTGCTAATAACAACACATCTGTCTTCAAATATAGGTCTGAAAATTCTCCTAAAGTTTGAATGTCAAACTGTGCCCATACACGTTGTGCATGTAAATATTCCTGATCACTGATATGACTTGTGTTTAAGGAACTGTAAAATGCATCTTTCGGTGGTATAGAACACTCCTCAAGACGTTCCACACAGTTAATATATTCGTAAGGGAATATACCCTTTTGAAAAATCAAATTGAAATCATCTTCTTTAGGAAAGACACGTTGAATTTCTTGAAACTGATCTGATTTTAAATTACTAGCCAGCTTATCAAGACTACTCGACATAAAGCGGAATGAATCTAAAAATCGCAGTTTTATAATTTTTTTATTGATAGTTTTGATGCATTTTGTGAACGATATGTATTGTTCCTTATTATTTGCAATCACATCAATTTTCACATCTGAAGCTCCAAATTCTTTAACGATAAAGTGGTTATCGTATTTGCTACCGTTGTGTAGAATGACCGGAATGAATTTACTTACTCTATAATTTAAATTACATTCTTGGTGAGCAGCACCACGATATTTTCCTGTTAAATGTTCATGATCGTGAACCCTGTCTGTATATAAACATTCACCACATATAAAACAATTAGTTTCAGTCTCAAAATTCATTTGCTCTGGTGAAGTTAGTGGCTCCATTGGAATGATCGTATTTAAAATAGAGGATATACGGATGGCATCTTTCTCAAGCCTTTCCATAAAAACTTCAGGTGCATCAGGTCCTCTATAGAGCTCAAACTTATTGAAAGAGTCATCATAACTACATTTAATATAATATGCAAAACTAAAAGGTTCATGCTTGTGAGTAGTGTTAGTGAAAGGTTGGGCTGGATTCGATGAACATGTATTAAATGGTTTTAGCAAAGCCTCAAAGTCAGCATATATAACAAATGGTACTCGAAGCTGTTTCTCATAATCCTTAAATTTTAGAATGTTATTTTTAGGAGTCGGTAATACCGTACACACATGATTACACCCCCATTTTTGATGTTGAGTTAGTTGGTCCTCTTTTCTGAAATATAGCAAACAGCCATCACACAACCACTTCTTATTTTCTCTTTTTGATAGTTGACTACCAACAAGTCTACTGAAATGTTTTATCCAGCAATAGTGAGCATTTTCACCTTCGGTTATGTTTAGTAAATTTACATGAGCATCCTTTTTTTCCTGAGTATAGTATAGAGGACCTACTATTCTCTTGTTTTCAATTTCATAAACATTAATACTTACATTGTTCAGTTCTTCAAAACGTTGAATGTCTTTTATCGCCATAGGAAATTCTATTTCTTCTAAATCTAACTCTAAAAAATAGTGAGGATAAGATGACGTTCTCTTTTCATTCATCGCTGCTGGATGGAGAGCTGAGGTTACAGCCCATGCAAAACATGCATGGTCACTATTCATAACGTTTACACAAGCTTTCTTCCGTTTAATCCATGCAGGTAAATCAATGTATGATGATGCTCGAAGGGGATTATATTTATTCATGTTGTTTTCTAAATAAAGTACTTCAACCAATGCCCAGCCCGACTCCCTTTCCTGGAACTCTTCACTCTTCACAATGATAGCACTTGAAATATTTTGATATATATCACTAATATTAGTTGATTCACTAACAATTACGTTTTTTGTATTAAAAGATTTGATATCCGTAATTTCACCTTCGCTCCCAGTTTTTACATAGAGGCCAAATGTTCAAAATTCATTTTAATTGTTTTATGCTCTACTAAAACATTTTCTACTAAGCCAAACACAGTAAGTTGAACATTCTGTAAAAATGTTTCAATACTTTGAGTTTTTTCTTTACTATGAAGTCTGTAACTAGCAATTCGACTTTTAAACGCACTACCAATTTGTTGAATATTCCCAGAATTTCTTTCATGGCAAGCGTTATTTTTATGTTGAATACTGCGTAAATGTCCATGAATGATTGAAGAAGGTATATCAATATTACATACATTACAATGTGTTATGGAAGGTTCACCATTCTTCTTTCTTTTTGTTGCACAACTATTTTCACAATCTTGAGAACGTTTACGCTTTTGAGCATCACAATCATTTAAAGGTTCCGTGCTAGTTGATGGTTTTACAGATTTCAATTCCTGTTGTTCTCCATGCACTTCAACCATGTGGGATTGATATCGCGTTACAGCAGAAAAACCAAGTTCGCAAACTGAACACGAAAATGGTGCTGAACTAACATGCATTAAATTTACATGACGTGCAAGATTATCTTGTCTGTTAAATGTGGTAGCACAATGACTGCACACAAACATTTTAATGTCATGTTTAGCATTTGCATGTCGTTGAAAGTTGTCAGGTCTTGAGAACTGTTTCTTACATTCACCACACTTGAACATGATGATCACTTTCGAAATTACCTATAAAAGAAAGAAATCAAAAATGTTAATAAATGATAAAGCAAAGTACAATATAAATAGTTAGTTACATTCCAGTCAATGGTTATAGCAGGGTATTTAAATCGATCATCTGTGAACTCCAAGCAAGTCTAAATTCATGTAGTTCTAACTGGGGGTTATAATTATACCCTTCAGTGTTCATCTAGGATGCCGACTCTTACTCGGGTAGTGCTCTGTTCGTGGTGGCTCTAACTTACTCTAAACATCCTAGGAATATCGTCACAGGATCACAGGAGGCTTATCTTAAAAATCAGTAGGTCAGAGAACTCCTAATATAAAATAATTTATTTCACAAAAACATCATCTCCCTTTTCTCCCAACCATAGACAAATAAAAACAAAATCAACTCCCTTAAATTACTGAAATCAACAACATCAAAAAAATGCAAAAATAATGTTTCACACTGGCTGAAACCAGGAATAGAAAACAGTCTATTTTACTGCAGTCCACTGCTTCAAGTCCAAGAGTTATTGTCAACAGACTTAATTCAAATAATTATGGCATAAATAAACCAGCCATTCTATCACAATAAATATTGCGCACTCATTTTTATAACTTGCAAAATTTCTTCTTTGGAAATCGGACATGTCTACTCGTACAATCATAATCTTTCCTCACAAGAGTCAGATAATGAAGGCAATAGATTTACTCTAGGTTACGGGCATGTGTGTTTTTATAACATTAAAACAATTACTTCACTCAGAGCTATGACTCCGTTAATTATGGTAACATAAACAAGTCAACATACATGAAGCACAAATAAATACTTCGGCGGCCGGTGCGCCGTGATCATTAATAAACAACAACTATAATGAATGCACTCCAAAATAATGACAATAGAATACATCGCTTCCTGAAGCGGTACACAAGACGAAACCCCGGGAAGTTGGACTACCTCCCTTCATAGAATACAATGACAGACTCGACCTTGTGACAGACACACTTTCACCGTACTAACCAGCTGGCCGGCAACAACCTTCCTGGCTGCTTTTAGAATTCAGACGGCTTACCACACTTCTACCTGTCTCTTAAAGACTCCCTTTTACCTGCCTTGGGCTCGAGCAATACAATACCTTTCCGACGGAGCTAAAGTGGACTCTCATCAGATAATGAATTCAATCATTTTACTTACCATTTATATATCGTCGAAGAATGCGGGAAATATCACCTCCGCTATTATTTTCACTCACCATTATATATCATCGAAGAACGCGGGAATATCACCTCCGCTTTAATTCTGCTCGACCCAGGATCGACTCTTAGCCTTACCTGAATATATCTCACATTACCCTCCAGCCATTCTTGTCTTACCTCTTTTTACCTTCGTGTGATAATCACTTACCATACTTATCACTCTCATAATTTCAGTGTCACTTACTGGTCTTGTCACAATATCAAGCGGTCTTCCCCATATTAGCTTTTACATTCACATTGTGCATAAGCACTATCAAACAAATATTCCCTTGACTGTGCATTCAACAAGATTAATGACATCCCAAACAAAACCATATTTAAAATAACACTTTGATGCTCATATACTTATTACGTTATAAAACACACAAAAGTACTCATTACTGATAAACACACAAATCTACACAAACATGCCCGATATGCCTAAAATATCTATTTTTATCATAACTGCTTATGATCGAGATAAACTTATCCGACCCCAATGATGGGAAACATTATGGCCCACATGCCCCATACAATATTTACTTATCTCTCATATTTCCTGATGCGGTTCTGGTCCTTGATATCTGTCTTCTTCATTAGTTGGTACATCTTGATAGGAGGATAATTTACACACGGTTTTTCTCAAAATTTCACCAAAACAAAGGTCCACTGTGAATTATTACCATTAACACAATGCACAGTTCTCGCACATGAAGCTCCTATCTCATATAGCTATCATCAACTTACTTAGTTCGGCTGACAGTTCATAGCTTCCTAGAATACTGGTTTAGCTGTTAATAGCTAGGGTGGCTATACCTATCATTACAACTGCGTCATACTGTTATGATATGCACTGTTCTACTTCGCACTCGCGAATACTTATCGATGTTCAGATTTCGGAGGTATACTTGCTCCTACTTATAAACTTGTAACAAATGTTAATATTCTTATGGCCTCAAGCGCAGGCTCTCGCCTCTATAGCGCGTATTAATAACTTATAAAACTTGTAAGAATCACGGTACTTTCTGAGGGCTCGAGGCACGGGCTTCCGCCTCTAGCGATGCCCCAAAGTAGACTTATAGAACTTGTAAGAAAAATCACGTTAATTTCTGAGGGCTCGAGGCACGGGCTTCCGCCTCTAGCGATGCCCCAAAGTAGACTGACTTCGCTGTGTTTCAATCCATTATTTATACGATTTCTCTTAAAGGGACGTGGAGTAGGGGGGTTTCAGAATTTATTTCCAAAATAACACTCACATGAATATGCGAACTGGCTCCTTAGAACGTCCTCATTTCCAATGTCTCAATGACTCCTTTTTATTCAAAATCCGATCGTTGGATCCTTATATAATGAGCTCCGTAATTTGCTTCATTGTCCCTTAATTTCGGCGGGATTTGGTCGCGTCTAGCGTCTCTCGCTGCCATTGGTCGTTTCAAATCCACCCCCTGATTCCATTTTAATTCTGGCAAAAATCACAGAATAATCCAATTTAAATTTTGACGATATTTCTGAGAGGCTGGGATAATCCCCTATACGATGGTATAATTCCTGTTTCTGTATTCTAATTATTGCTCTAATTCCTTTCAAATGGGCGGGGTTTATTTGGTAGGTGATCGTTGAGGTTTCTGCATTTACCCGCGTAGTGTAACGACCTCCGCGCGTTGTCTGGCGCATTTGGTGTCCAGATGTGGATTTTCTCTCCCCTGCTTACTTTGTCCGCGCTGGGAGAAAGCTTCTTCAAGTCACGTACGAACCATCCTTTTGTCATTCTAGTTTCACAAGCAACTTCTATTCTCACATCGACTTTGAGACATGAATTAAATCTTGTTGGAATAATATGTAGACTTTATGCTATCAGAGATGCATAAAGGTCACATTACCCTTCTGCAAAGGAAAAAAAATCTAAATGGAACGTATGATTTTTTTCTCAATCTCAATCCGCCTCACGGATGCTGCAAGGTTCCGTCGTCATTGCTTATATTGTTTACTTGGTTCGTCACTGCTGGTCGCGCGCAGGGATTCCCTTGGTACGATTCTTGTTTCCCTCTCCACATTCTTGCTAAGATTAGTGTCTCGGCTGTCTGGTGCAGGTAGCTAGCTATTGTCCGCCTGTCTCGCCCAGTCCTCTTACTTCACGGCTTTCCATTGTAAACACCGGGTCTGTTTATGACTGACTACTTCTTCGTTCCACGTGCATTTGGCTCATCTTTATTCGATTTCCATAATGTTGACACCCGCGGTATTCCGTGGTTGATCATACGGTTCCCTTTTGTAATATAATTTGAGGTTTGAGCAATTTACAACTGATGTGCTTCCGCCGTTTACGTCCTGTATCTTATATGCATTATTCCCCAAATTTCTTATGATTCGATAAGGTCCTATGTATGGGAAACACCATTTATGAAATACGTTGTTTGCTGGATCAGAGATAGGTGGCCTCTTCAATAAAACTAGTTCATTAACGTTCAATTCCCTGTGAAAGCGTTTTCCTTTTAGTCTTCTTAGCCTCCTGTCAGCTTGCTCTCTCATGTAGGTGATCGTACGTTCGACTCTCAGCTGTGGTGCTGGCTGCGGATCTCTTGGGCAATCTAGTACTGTTGTCCAAGATCTCGGTGGTTGCTGGTTCAAGTGTAACGTGCATGGAACTTGTCCAGTTGACTCATGACGTGTCATATTGATGCAAATCTCAATATTTTTCAATGTATCAGCCCAACGGTGGTGTTCTGTAGGTATGAACATGCGTATGTGATTCGAGACCTCACGTAAGACTCTTTCGCTCGGATTTCCCTGTGGATGGCGTATGCTAGATAGTACATGCTTGATGTCTAGCTCATTTAATCCGCGCTTAAATTCTGCTGATGTGTAATAACTTCCATGATCAGAAAGGATAAATTCAGGCTTTCCCATTATAGGTATAACTCGATTCTTGATGCGGCTTAGGACCTGTTTCGAAGTTGTTTTCTGGATAGCACATAGAACAACAAATTTAGAAAAGACGTCCACACATACAAGGACATGTCGCACTCCTCTACGTCCTTTTGGCAATGGACCAAGACAGTCCGTAGCAATGAGCTCTAACGGTTTCTGTGGCAATATTGGCTTTGGGTATTGTCTCATGAGAAAGTTATTGGGTTTTGCACGCTGGCAAATATCGCATGTCTTCAGGACATCGCGTATAGTAATCCTCATCCGTGGCCAAGTGAAAGCTTCACCTATTGTTGCTTGTGTCTTGTCTAACCCTATGTGACCAAGCGTATAATGAGTATGCCACACTAATTTCCTCTGTAACGAAGCTGGTAACAATATCCGTAACTTGACATGATCCTCATCTATAAATTTATGGAGCATATTATTGAAGTATGAATAACTTCTCGCTTGAGCTTCAATCTCTCGATATGCTGGGGTATCAGGTGTTATCTCTCTCTTGAGGAATTTAATCATCTGCATCATCCATGGCTCCTGTTCTTGTTCCTGCGGTAACCTCTTCAGTTCTTGTAAGAAATCTTGATCTTCGTTTGTCAGCTCAATGTGTTGCACTAACATTTCCTCCGGTCGTGCCTCTTCTTCTGGATTTCGGCTCAAAATATCCGGGATTACATTCAATTTTCCTGATATGTGCTCAATTTGTATATCAAACTGCTGCGCATAAATGGCCCATCTGTTGATGCGTTCACTTACCATGGTGGTCTTAAATAAGAAAGTCAGCGCCTTGTGATCAGTGCGGTTTGTTATGGAAAAACCATAGATAATACGACACCATTGTTGTGGCGCGTATATGATCGCCAAAAGCTCCAGCTCTGAGATGGTATAACTTTTCTCATGTTTTCTTAACTTCCTGCTGATGAATGCTAAGTATGAACGGCTTGCTGTTCTCTCTGCGTCTTCTTGGAAAAGCATTGCTCCGATGCCCACTAAAGATGCATCTGCTTGAATTATGAACCTCTTCGAAAAATCTGGGTACCCCAGTTTGATGTTATTTGACAGTAATTCCTTCGTGGCTATGAATGACCTCTCACACTCTTCGTTCCAAAACCAACGGTTATTCTTTTTTTAGCATCTCTTGTAACGGTGCTACTACTTCGGTGTATCCTGGACAGTTTTCACGAAAGAAATTGGTGGCTGCCAAGAACATCCTTATGTGCTTGACTCTGGTTGGTCGAGGAATATTTTTAATGGCTTCGATTTTCACTGGATTGGGCCTGATCCCTTCTCCATCAACAATATGTCCTAAATATAAAATCTCGTGCTGAAAAAAGTGTGATTTTTTTAGATTCATCTTGAAATTTGCCCTTTCTAGGTTCTCTAACAACTTGCTTAAATTTTGCATGTGTTCCTCATTGCTTTCTGATGCTAGTAAGATATCGTCGACATATCTGACAGTCATGTCTTTCACTTCTTCTGTTAAATTTCGATCCAATGCTCGGATTAGTGCAGATCCGGCTGTCTTAACTCCAAATGGTAAATGACACCAGGTGAAACTCTGATTGTCGAATAGAAATCCAGTTACCAGCTGTGATTTCTCTTCTAACTCGATGTGCCAATAGCTATTCGCAAGATCGACAGACGAATATATTTTCTTCTTATGGAACTTCTTGAGTACATCCTTAATTAGTGGTGCACGGTCGGTTTCATCTATTAATCTGGAATTGAGGGTGCGAGCATCGAGACACAACCTCACTGAACCATTGGGCTTCGCCACCGCTAATATGGCGTTCAAATATGGGGTTGGAGCTTTCTTAATTATGCCCCCTTTAAGCATCTCATCTATAATTTTTCTAACTGCTACACGCTGCTTTTCTGGAATTGGGTAGAGTCGGCTCTTAAATGGTGTCCAGTCATCTACCTGCATAGCGTACTTGAAATTTAATATTTTTCCCGGTAGTGTATTAAATGCTGCTGAGTGTTTACATAGCGTTTGTGCCAAGCAATTTCTTTCATCATCATTTAGCTTTGCCTCTCTTAATTTTTCTTTCAAAAGTGCCTCAAAACTGTCTTTGTTGCCATCTTCTTCTACTGCCATGGACCACATTTCATCTTCCAATTCTTGCTTTCCCTCCAGGAGTCCTGTGTTCGAGTCCTCTTCATCTGCTTGACTTTCTTCTTCTTCTTCCTCAGGAATGGTCTCCAGCTTCCAAATGTAAGCGTCTCTATCTAAGCCGTGGTTATTCATGTTCAGTCCCACTGATGATAATCCTTCCATATTTCTGAATTTGATTACATTGTTGCGCAGGTCAATCACTGCTTGGTGCTCATATAGGAAATCCGCCCCCAGAATCAAATTTACATTCATCTTGTTCATCACCATGAATACGTGTGAGAAAGTGTGTCCTAATATTTCTAGATCCAGTTGTACCTGAAATTTGCATACAGCTGATTTCTCGGGAATTACTCCTCTAATTTTGACCTGTGGTACTGGAATCGTAGGTATTCTCTGTTTCTCGCTTAGAGCTTTAATTAATGCCTCTGATACTAAACATAGCTGTGCCCCTGTATCCACTAATCCTTTTACTCTTAGTCCTTCTATCCTCGTAATGATGACTGGTAATTTCCTCAAACAATGTTGTTCCGGTTGAATAATTTCACGTGTAAAATCCTCAGGAGTTGCGACCCATTCCTCGATGTTCGCTATCAACCACTGTGTCTTATCTGGCGTGAAAATTAGCCTATCTCCTTCACCCTCTAGTACATTTTTTTTAATAGCCCCCGTGTTCCTCTTCTCATTCTGGCTTTCGCGATGCTGTTGCGCTAATTCACTCTCTGCTCCAGTGATTTCCATATCTGGGTTCTCGCGATTCTCCATCGTCCTTCGCCAGCGATCCTTTTCCGTCTCTTGGTTGCGATGCAACTCATCTAGGTATCGTTGTGATGCCTCATGCCTGTTTTGCAATTCCCGTCGACTGTCTTCCGTGTATCCTCGGTTCTCATCTCGTCCTCGGTTCCACGTTCTATTATCTCTTCTATCATATCTGCGATGATGATATGGACCTTCGCGACCACGCCCTCTCCATTCATCTCTCCTGTACTGTTGTGGCTGCCAGTTCCTCTCGTTCCTTGGTTCATATCTCCTTTGCTCCTCTTTCGGCAAGTCTGACCTTCCGTTATTATTTCCGCTTCTATGGCTAACATTCGTGTTGGTGCTCTGCTCTCTAGTTTTGACTAGCTCGGCTTGGTGTACCAGCGCTGTGCTGTCACTCGCTCTGACGTGTCTATTTTGATTATTTAATGACGTCTCATCCAACTGACGTAACACCTCCTCTGCTTGCAGTGCGCTCGAGACGTTTGCCGCAATTAAAAACTGTTGTACTGGCAACGGAAGCTGCTTTCCAATTGTCATCACCAGTTCTGACTCCGGTGGTAAAATATCCATATCCTTCAGTCTGAGTAGCTGAGCCGAAAAATATTCTGAATAACGTGTAGGCTGTGAAGCATGATACTTCCTACTATATAATTCCATCCTTAAACTATGTCGTATGGACATGCTCCAGTAACGACGTAAAAATGCATGCTGAAGGTATCCATGTCTTCAAAGTTGTAGCGAAAACTTCTGAACCACGTCAGAACGCTATCCGCAAGTAATTTCTCTGTTATTCTGAGTTTCTTATTCTCAGGAATGTTATTGTCTGTAAGGTAGTGTTCTAAGTCTTTTAGAAAAGCTTTCGGAGTTTGTGAACCATCATTGTTAAATTTTCGTGGGCGATCCTCCTGCATTCTAATTATTTGGACATACTGTGTAGTTGGGTTGTTATTATTATTAGTGGTGCCAGTCGGCTGTTGAGGTGTTGAGGCAAGTCCTCTAAATGTTTGAAATCCTTCATTATTCTCGCTACCTGCGGTCGCACGGCCCGGACTAAGTTCATTCATTCCTTCTACCTGAGTCTGGCTTGTGTTGAAATGGTTAGCCACACTGCTCGTTTCTTTACCGCTATTGTGAGCTTTCAGTTCAAGAAGCATTTCCTGTTGTTGTAAAGACTGTATCTCGGTCTTAATAATCTTCCGTTCTTGTATCTCCATTTTTCCTAGTAACTGCAGTTCGACCTCCTTTATCCTCTTTTGGTTTTCTTCCATTTGTTCTATGAGTTTCTTTCTATCCTCTTTCCCGTCAATTCCAATTTGTTGGCATGTCTTGTTTATTTCCACTCTTATTGCCTCATATCTATTTTCCTCTTTTCTCTTTCCCTCTTTCTTTTCGCTTTCCAGCTGATCGAGCCTGCCTCCTATCATTTCATTGCTTTCACGGATACTCTCTTTAAGTGCATCATTCTCGTTCTCTTGAATGCTCCATCGTTCTGCTGAAGTCAAAGCTGCCTTGTCTATTTCCGTTCTAATCTCTATCTCCCCTTCTAAGCTGTGCAATTGTTTTGCCGCAGACTTAACCTCGTTGTCTACTCCTTTTATGGTAGCTTGGATTGCTAATTGTTCTATCTTTATCCCTTCTGTATTAGCGTTACATATTTCTTCTCGCTGTATGAGTTTCGCTGCCGTCTTTTCTTCACTGAACGCTATTGATTGCCTTAAGTTCGTCTCCATCTGACCTAACTGTGTGGTAGTCTCAAGCGTGATTTTAGCTATTTGCTCTGCTAATTTATCTGTCAGTTCCTCTTTTAATGCTTCCTTATTCAGCCTACCCTGTTCTGCAATTTGTTCCGTTAATTCCTCTTTTAATACTTCATTATTCCGCCTACCCTGTTCTGCAATTCGTTCCATTAACTGTGTGTTAGTAACTGTATTTTGTTCCGCGAGTAGTGCATTATTTGTCTTACTTTGTTCCGTTATCTGCTCCGCTATACGTGCATTGTTTAATTCACTCTGTTCTGCAATTTGTTCCGCAATACGCTCTGTGATACGCAAATTGTTGATTTCGTTTTGTTCCGCAATACGTGCATTGTTTATTTCGCTCTGCTCCCTATATTCTCTCTTAAAGTGTTCGAACTGTTCCATTGTTCTAGCTACTGAACTCTCAATAATAAGTCGAATTTCCTCCACTGACGCCATATCACACAATATAATGCTTATTTGAGAAGACTGGTGCATGAAGCCTCACGTTCCCACCTTCTGCAATCATAAAATGAGTCGCTTAATCCCTATTTACGTTAATCCCATTAATGACTTTGATATGCTTGAAGAGCTGCCTATTTGATGTTTGCTTTTGTGAATTAACTTTCAGTTTACCCTTCTGCGTTAATTTTAACTTCCCAGTTCTGTCAATAAAGTACTGACATCACTCTTACGGTTCATGCCGTCCTACAACATACATTTGGAGTTTGCTACTAATTATTCAAATATAAGGGCGCCACGAAAACGCTGCTTCTACCTAATTATGCAAAATAAACTCAGCATTTTCGATTATTTACTTTAAACAAACTCCTGGCTTTACTTTCCCCTGAATTACTTGTTAATTTGGCCACACCGTTCGGCGCCATGATGCTCACAAGTGTCGTGCCCAGGAGACAGACCTCATGATGCTCATGACAGGGGATGCTTTACATCTGTTTACATGACCTCAAGGCGGCATGTAGACTTCAGTAGGCTCCGGCTAGCCACTCTCTGACACTCTCCATCACTGTGATCCACTAATTAATAAAAGAAAACTAATATGGACATGAATAACTACATCATTATCACCCAATCCATATATACCCTTCAGTGTTCTTCTAGGATGCCGACTCTTACTCGGGTAGTGCTCTGTTCGGGGTGGCTCTAACTTACTCTAAACATCCTAGGAATATCTTCACAGGATCACAGGAGGCTTATCTTAAAAATCAGTAGGTCAGAGAACTCCTAATATAAAATAATTTATTTCACAAAAACATCATCTCCCTTTTCTCCCAACCATAGACAAATAAAAACAAAATCAACTCCCTTAAATTACTGAAATCAACAACATCAAAAAAATGCAAAAATAATGTTTCACACTGGCTGAAACCAGGAATAGAAAACAGTCTATTTTACTGCAGTCCACTGCTTCAAGTCCAAGAGTTATTGTCAACAGATTTAATTCAAATAATTATGGCATAAATAAACCAGCCATTCTATCACAATAAATATTGCGCACTCATTTTTATAACTTGCAAAATTTGTTCTTTGGAAATCGGACATGTCTACTCGTACAATCATCATCTTTCCTCACAAGAGTCAGATAATGATGGCAATAGATTTACTCTAGGTTACGGGCATGTGTGTTTTCATAACTTTAAAACAATTACTTCACTCAGAGCTATGACTCCGTTAATTATGGTAACATAAACAAGTCAACATACATGAGGCATCAAATAAATACTTCGGCGGCCGGTGCGCCGTGATCATTAATAAACAACAACTATAATGAATGCACTCCAAAATAATGACAATAGAATACATCACTTCCTGAAGCGGTACACAAGAAGAAACCCCGGGAAGTTGGACTACCTCCCTTCATAGAATACAATGGCAGACTCGACCTTGTGACAGACACACTTTCACCGTACTAACCAGCTGGCCGGCAACAACCTTCCTGGCTGCTTTTAGAATTCAGACGGCTTACCACACTTCTACCTGTCTCTTAAAGACTCCCTTTTACCTGCCTTGGGCTCGAGCAATACAATACCTTTCCGACGGAGCTAAAGTGGACTCTCATCAGATAATGAATTCAATCATTTTACTTACCATTTATATATCGTCGAAGAATGCGGGAAATATCACCTCCGCTATTATTTTCACTCACCATTATATATCATCGAAGAACGCGGGAATATCACCTCCGCTTTAATTCTGCTCGACCCAGGATCGACTCTTAGCCTTACCTGAATATATCTCACATTACCCTCCAGCCATTCTTGTCTTACCTCTTTTTACCTTCGTGTGATAATCACTTACCATACTTATTACTCTCATAATTTCAGTGTCACTTACTGGTCTTGTCACAATATCGAGCGGTCTTCCCCATATTAGCTTTTACATTCACATTGTGCATAAGCACTATCAAACAAATATTTCCTTGACTGTGCATTCAACAAGATTAATGACATCCCAAACAAAACCATATTTAAAATAACACTTTGATGCTCATATACTTATTACGTTATAAAACACACAAAAATACTCATTACTGATAAACACACAAATCTACACAAACATGCCCGATATGCCTAAAATATCTATTTTTATCATAACTGCTTATGATCGAGATAAACTTATCCGACCCCAATGATGGGAAACATTATGGCCCACATGCCCCATACAATATTTACTTATCTCTCATATTTCCTGATGCGGTTCTGGTCCTTGATATCAGTTTTCTTCATTAGTTGGTACATCTTGATAGGAGGATAATTTACACACGGTTTTTCTCAAAATTTCACCAAAACAAAGGTCCACTGTGAATTATTACCATTAACACAATGCACGGTTCTCGCACATGAAGCTCCTATCTCATATAGCTATCATCAACTTACTTAGTTCGGCTGACAGTTCATAGCTTCCTAGAATACTGGTTTAGCTGTTAATAGCTCGGGTGGCTATACCTATCATTACAACTGCGTCATACTGTTATGATATGCACTGTTCTACTTCGCACTCGCGAATACTTATCGATGTTCAGATTTCGGAGGTATACTTGCTCCTACTTATAAACTTGTAACAAATGTTAATATTCTTATGGCCTCAAGCGCAGGCTCTCGCCTCTACAGCGCGTATTAATAACTTATAAAACTTGTAAGAATCACGGTACTTTCTGAGGGCTCGAGGCACGGGCTTCCGCCTCTAGCGATGCCCCAAAGTAGACTTATAGAACTTGTAAGAAAAATCACGTTAATTTCTGAGGGCTCGAGGCACGGGCTTCCGCCTCTAGCGATGCCCCAAAGTAGACTGACTTCGCTGTGTTTCAATCCATTATTTATACGATTTCTCTTAAAGGGACGTGGAGTAGGGGGGTTTCAGAATTTATTTCCAAAATAACACTCACATGAATATGCGAACTGGCTCCTTAGAACGTCCTCATTTCCAATGTCTCAATGACTCCTTTTTATTCAAAATCCGATCGTTGGATCCTTATATAATGAGCTCCGTAATTTGCTTCATTGTCCCTTAATTTCGGCGGGATTTGGTCGCGTCTAGCGTCTCTCGCTGCCATTGGTCGTTTCAAATCCACCCCCTGATTTCATTTTAATTCTGGCAAAAATCACAGAATAATCCAATTTGAATTTTGACGATATTTCTGAGAGGCTGGGATAATCCCCTATACGATGGTATAATTCCTGTTTCTGTATTCTAATTATTGCTCTAATTCCTTTCAAATGGGCGGGGTTTATTTGGTAGGTGATCGTTGAGGTTTCTGCATTTACCCGCGTAGTGTAACGACCTCCGCGCGTTGTCTTGCGCATTTGGTGTCCAGATGTGGATTTTCTCTCCCCTGCTTTCTTTGTCCGCGCTGGGAGAAAGCTTCTTCAAGTCACGTACGAACCATCCTTTTGTCATTCTAGTTTCACAAGCAACTTCTATTCTCACATCGACTTTGAGACATGAATTAAATCTTGTTGGAATAATATGTAGACTTTATGCTATCAGAGATGCATAAAGGTCACACTATATACCACTGTCACTGACACCTAGCGGTGAACATTGGAACTTGATAGCTTGGTAGAAACCATCGGTCGCCAGTTAAGTGAGCTAAGTGTGGTGTCATAGCCAGTCTTAAAGCAAGTCTAAACTTGTAGAACATGTCACGTGATAGAAACCAGCGATCGCCAGTTAAGTGAGCTAAGTGTGACGTCATAGCCAGTCTTAAAACAAGTCTAAATTTGTAGAACATGTCACGTAATAGAAACCAGCGATCGCCAGTTAAGTGAGCTAAGTGTAACGTCATAGCCAGTCTTAAAACAAGTTTAAAATTGTAAAACATGTCACATGATAAGGTTAAGTTAGGTAAAGTTAGGTTATGTTAGGTGAACTGAGGTTAAGTCTTTAAATATTCTCTCTGTCACTGACACCTAGCAATGAACATTCAGACTTAATAGAGCGGTAATCAAAATCTAACCTACAAAATTAGCTTTACACACCATGGTCAAGTAGTTCCATCTTTTAACTGCCAAATATACCATTTTCACTAACATGTAGGGGTGAACATTGGAAAATATCACTCTAACTGTTTAAAAGTTATTAGAGGGGGCACTTACCTTTTTATAATTTATCAACTGCTTTCACTGAATGAACAGATTGTAGGAATCTGGTAACCTACAGGTACCCAATTATCTGTAAACAAATCAATCAATCAATCGATCAATCAATAAATACATTCCAATCAATAACTTCAACATCAATTAGTAATAAAAGACTACAATCCATTAATAATAAGTACTTACCTTGCAAAATAATTTAATGATTTTCTACCAAAACGGCTTTTTTTTACAACTCTTGAGCAGTAATAGAGCACTGTTCACTCAAAGCGAGTAATAAAGACTGACAGTAGGGAGATATATGACACCCCTCTTATATAAACTCTCATCGCTCGTGTCAGCAGTGTTTTGCAGATCATTGCAATTCCTTTCCCAATACAGTTGAGAGTCCAAAGTACACTAGGAACACCTGTGTGGTATCCAATGACTGCTGACTTTGCATGATCATCACCCATTGTCTTAATCAACATATGGGGTTTCAAATTACTGCAGCGTCAGTCATAGCAACAGCAGTGTGCACTCCCTGCCATGTCAGCAACATGACACCGGAAGGAACACCTGTGTAATATCCAATAACTGCTAACTTTGCATGATCATCATCCATTGTCTTCATGAACACTTGCGGTTTCAAATTACTGCTGCGTTAGTCATAGCAACAGATCTGCGCGCTCTCTGTCATGTCTGTAATATGACACAGGAAGTAACAAGTCGGTTAACTGCACGTACCATCTCCTCAGTTTTAACATCTTAAGAACATGTATTATTCTCTTTCAACTACAAATGACTCGTTAGAACACATCCATCCACCAAGTTAGATCCCTTGTATATTCACATGTGTTTCGTCACTTTCCTTTCATATCGTTATCACATTATACTAGTGGGGGACTGGTGAACAACGTCAGTTCAACACACACAAATGTAGTTAGGCCCTTTGACATAATTTGAATAAATACATGGGTCAGTCCATAGGGATCAGGCCAAAGGGACCGGTCCAAAGGGATCAGTCCAAAGGGACTCATCCACAAGGACTCGTCCACAGGGACCTGTCCACAAGGACTCGTCCACAAGGACCCGCCCACAATGACTTGTCAACAATGACCTGTCCACAAGGACCCGTTAGGTTGGGTTAGGTTACACTACAGCCAACATCTTTTAAAAAGCCCGCCCTCTTACCAAACCTATGAGTGGACATGTGTAAAAACAAAACAAAACTAGCATGTAAATTCATATTGGCTTTCCACCGAACACATGCACATTATGTAGAACAACGTTTCATTCCATATTAGCATTCAAACTCTCACATGTTGCAATTGGAAAGAGAGATTCTCTAAAAAATTACAATGTCACCCCCTATTAGGGGTAGGTTTTACTTTTGGGGTTGAAATATGTTGTCCATTGGAAAGGGGGTGTTAGCCCGAGTTCAATGACACCTTATTTGTCAAAATCCGACCATGCGTTCGAGAGATATCGGGCTGCCGCCATCTTGTGAGGAGGGTGAGGAGGAGGAGGAGGCTGTAGAACCATCCAAAACACACTACTTATATCACTGCTCAGCAAGGCTGTGCCGTCATACAACAGTCATAGCCACGTGGATTGATTCCATTATGTTCATTAGAGTGCGTCGTTTCGACGGATTGAAACCCAGGAGATTAGTAAGCATTCACCACATCGATAGAAGGACACAGAGTAAATGGCACCCGGTTATTGGTCAGAAGCAGCCAGGGTTCCTCCCATTGCATATTATCATGATGGCGCTCTCTTGTGAAGCATAAGTATTGCAGATACATCGCCTGAAAAATAATTATGCATAGTAATTTGAACTCTTGGGCTCCTGTGTACAGAATATAATCTTCCATCACGTGGAACTGTTGAAAGTCAAGACCATTCGGGAAGAAACAGACCTTCATGTAAGTAGGCCCATCGTATTTCTTTATACAAATGAACTAGTTCCTTCGAATGTACCTTGCAAAATCTACGTAGGCCTATTAACGGCAATGTTTCTCATTGTATACTGTATGATGAAAGTTATGATATCAGGTGTTTGTGCTACTTTTTTCCAGTGTCAAGCTTGGCTTTATTCGGCCACGGCTATTCATTTCAGTGATTGTGTACAGAGTATAAAGCCACCAGATCGTAACTGACAGTGAATTATCAAGTATAATGACAGTATGAGTGGTGATTATGTTGATTGCAAAAGTGCCAATTGGCAGTTGTAAAGCTTCATAATCAAAGATAATGAAGTCATTGAATTTTTTTCATTACATGGGGCTGATGACCAAGATGTCCGAAACCCCTACAATGAATTAAATACAACAAAAATAGTAAGAGAGATGCTGTAAATCAAAAAATTCAAATAACAGAGACTCCGTCAAGACCAAGGTTAAGCTGGACATGTGTGCAATGAGAAAGAAGAATCCACCCAACTTTTCCTTTATTGTACACTGCATAACGTGTTACTTCTGATGATTATCCTGATGATGAGGAATAATGATAATAACAATAATAATGAACCTTGAACCATCTCTTGACGAAACGAGTATTTTGGAATTTTTGCACAGACCAGAGTGAAGTACGCCGGTGACGAGTAAGGACATTCGGGGCCCATCTAGCGCCTGTGGATGCTATTAAATGCGCTATTCATAGCGTCAGTGCCGTTGCACTGGTGCAGTAAAGAATGCCATGGGAAACCACCTCACTTTTCTCCTTGCCTAGTATGTCACATTATAGTGCTGCCCTGGTTTTAAACAGAAAAATATTTTTAATTAAATGTATTTCAATCTGCTAGCCTACTGTTCGTTGTAACTAAATAGGTCTACATTTGTCCTTGCAACTAATTCAATCCAGCCACATTTGTTGAATAAATTGGTTGTGGTGATTGTTGTTTTAATGGTCACAACGTCTAGGCCACCTGCCCCTAGTTGAACAGATGAATTATCAGCAAGCTATTCTGAAACTGTAATTTTAATAATGGGCAATTCAGATGAATTCATTAAAAGACTGCTTAGTGCAGAAAATGTTATGGTTTATAGCTTACCACTTTATAGAATTGTTTTATGAATAGGGGCAAATATTTCTGTGAAGAACTAAATAGCCTATTTTCATATGACCTAATGGTCTCTTCCATTAAAAACTCCCAGGATATTAAAAGGATTTTCCATGTGATGTGTACTAAATAGCTTTTGATACACGACCTATGTCTCTACCAACACCATTGCATTGAAATAGGATGTGCTAGAATATATAACTTTCAGTATCGGTGTATAAGACTCCTCCGACGAGATGGCATCTTTCTGTAACGCATCACGGGGGTTTAATTTAAGAAAAGTCAAACGCATGGCTTCTATGATTTACGAACAGTAAGCAACAGAATTTAGTGACAATAGATTTTGATTATTATAATAACCTAACATGCGAATCCTCCCTTCAATCGCTTAAATAGGATACGTGCTATTTTTAAAAATAAGGCTTTAAAATTTCCAACTGATGCCATTTAGAATTTTTGAAAGCAATTGAACATGAGAAGTCTCTATACTATACTATGCATTAAGATTCGCTGATCGTAGCAACACTGCTCTCGGGTGATTAAATCGCGAAAAAATCATTTTAAATATTTGAAAATCACTTCGTCGCCATGTTGTTTTTGTGTTTTTAAGGATTTGGAATATCACATATATGTATTTCGATAACAGTCCTCTATCACCATACAAACATTCAGTCGGATTGCTTAAATCGTTTCGGAGATATTGTGAACAGGTGGAATATATTGTATGGACGCCATGTTGGATTGTTTCATACTTAGGTTATAGAACTATATGCCAGCAGGTGAATATTCTAATGAAGGTTCATTATACCTACCTACATTCCTATTGCTTCTTTAGGACACGAGAATTAAGAACGAAATTTTAAAAAATGAACAGCCGTAATTTTTTAATTCTCATAAAATTCCATTTTTAAAGGCTTGCATGAAGATAATTATACCGTGCCAAGTTTCAAGCGCTTGGATGAAAAGTCGCGAGAAATATCCATTTAAATATTTACATTTTGCGTTGCCGCCATGTTGGTCTTGTGCTCAACAGGTAATTGAGAGTTCCATAGGTGGTGTTATGTTAATAGTCACCATCAACATACAAAATTTCAGTTTGATTCCTGTAATAAATTCATAGATATTGAGAACCTTATAAATATTTCGGATGGTCACCATGTTGGATTGTTATACACGTGGGTCATAGAGTTATGTATCATTAGATTAAGATTATTGCGTAGGTTCATTATTCACACTTTCACTTTGATCGCATGATAAGGAAACAAGAAATAAAAACTTGGTTTTAAAATTGCCCACAGCCGCCATCTTGAGGTTATGAAAACAATATTGAACTAAATTAGATGACAGTACATTAAAATGTATATAAACATTTTCAGTACTGAATTTCACTACGCTAGGATGGTTACATCTTGTGAAAAGTCCATTTAAATGCTCCAAGTTCACATTTGCCATGTTCGTATTGTACTTAACAGGTTTCTAGAAATTACCTAGGTGAACTTCAAGTTGTACCCTAGGTGAACTTCAAGTTGTACCCTTCATCACCGTACATAATTTCAGGGTGATATCTGTTACTGTGGCGGAGATATAAAATGCCAGTGAAATATTTCAAGCGGCCGCCATGTTTCATTAGTGAAACGTTAAAAGGCACGGTCGAGGCCGAACGAGGTAGTAGTATGCACTTACCGAGTTTCATTGAAATCGCTTTGGCCGGTTTAATTTTATTAGGGACGCACAGTCAAAAGGGGATCTCATAAGCCTTTTTTTATAATTGAAAATAGGCTAAAAATAAAAGAGATGCCGTGCATATTTCTTTCCCTATTACTTTTAAGTATCAGTGTCTCTGATATCTTACCCCTCGTGTGTTATGCTATGTGTGTTGTTTCATAAGGGATACGCGGGACTGATTTGGCAAAGGGAACAGAAAAAATACCCGTGACGAACACAAGTACAAAGAATTGAAGAAAAGTAAATTGGAAGTTCCCTCACAACAATATCATTATAATTTTGGCTAATATAAATTAGGACATTGAGAAGTTTACGCTATCGATCCCAAACTTCTTGAGGCTGGCTGTTTCTGGATATCTAGAGTGATTGAAACAAAATCCCGTTGTCTTTTCTATAACAGAAAGAGTACGTTACATTTGTTAAAAAAAACTATAAGTCTATGGGAGCGAAAGGAAAACTGTCTTAAAAATAATGTCATGGGTTAATTTTGACTTGTTACCGGTGCAACTCAAAATATGAAATGTCCTTTCTTTTTGTTTGTGGTATATCGATTTGCTAAGAGAAACATGCATCGACGCTGGAGTGAAATAAGAATCCATGAAGAATTACTTCCACCAGAAAAATGCCAAACAAAGCAGTACAAAGCAGTACAAAAGCTTTCAAAAACTTGCTAAGTGTTACAGGATCATAAACAGTGATGATCGGCAATAGAGCACAATACTGAACGCTCACAAAAGATACACACACTTAAGCACTATTTTGGTAATCAACACGAGCGATAAAATTAAAAGCGAAAGACTTCATCAAAAGTAAAAACAAGACGGTCTTAAAAGCACACTTGACCTCAATGCCGTGATCGTGTGCAATGGTGTAGAAAATTAAGAGTTGCTCGAAGCGAGATTAGAACTCCTATCATAGCGGATAGCAGGTACACGCTTTATCGACCTCGGCTACAGTGCATGTTTGGGTTATATGAATACTATTAGGGGAGCAGTGCCGGTTCTAAGCCACTCGACGCCCAGCGTCGCGGAGCGTCGATGTTAATAAGTGGATTTCTCGCAAATCCATGGTCCGATTTGAACATGTGACATGTCGTTGGACTCGGGGTGACGCCCCCTTTCCTATGGATAACATATTTCAACCCCAAAATAAAACCCACCCCTACTAGGGGTGAATATTATTATTTTCTTAGTAAAACTCGCCTTCCGTGTGCGACATGAATGCTGGTTAATGCTAATATGAAATTAAACATTTGTCCTCGTGAACGACATACAAACGGGTCAAAGCTGGTATGAATTAACTTTTTGTTTGTTTTGTTTTACGCATGCGCGCTTGGTCATTTTGTAAGAGGGCGGGCTTTTTGAATAAAGATTTTTGAATGAGTGATTTTTTTTTAGAATTTAACCAAAATATCGAGAACTAATAGGTCATGTGCTTTCCATATCTCATGAACCAATAAGGCTAGGGACTTGTATGAGGGGTCGTTGGACTTGGAATGACGCTCCCTTTTTGAAAGTATTTTTGAAATTTTGACAAAGGGCCTAACGACACTTTTGTTAAAAATCATTTGGAAAAGAATTTAAAAAATCTTATCCGGCCACTGTGGCCATGCCCTCTTTGAAAAATGCCATGGCTCTTTCGATGGAAAGGCGGGTCGTAATACGACGGTTCGTTTTTCGATGTGGCGGACCACGGTAGCCATGCTTGCCAATGCATTCATTGCTATTTCATGAACCATGGATCGCAGAGGTTTATGCGATGATTTGCTGGCCAAGGTGACCATGCTTGCAAATGGAGCCAACACAAAAGCCAATACATAAGCCAACACATGGGGTAATGTAACATATCAGAACCTAACCCAACCTAACCCCATGTGTTGGCTTTTGTATTGGCTTATGTATTGGCTTTTTTGTATTGGCTTTTAAGTTGGCTTTTGTTTTGGCTTATATATTGGCTTTTGTGTTGGCTTATATATCGGCTTTTGTATTGGCTTATTTGACAAGATATTTTTGTCAATGTATTTAGTAGATTTTTTATTGATCTTGGAAAGTATCTCAAAGACTGGGAATATTTAAAGACTTAACCTCAACTCACCTAACATAACCTAACTTAACCTTGCCACGTGACATGTTCTACAAGTTTATACTTGCTTTAAGACTGGCTATGACTTCACACATAGCTCACCTAACCTAATGTAACATATCACAACCCAACCGAACTTAACCCCATATGTTGGCTTTTGTATTGGCTTATGCAATGGCTTTTGTATTGGCTTTTATGTTGGCATTTGTATTGGCTTGTGTATTGGCTTTTGTGTTGGCTTATATATCGGCTTTTGTATTGGCTTATCCGTTTACTTTGACTCGGTGGTCATTCTCGCAATTGTTTTTTCAATCATCATGGTCATGCTTTCAGCAAGCATAAACAAACCACTCACATAAGCCTCTACGATTCACGATTCGTGAAATATCAATGAATGCATTGTCAAGCATGGCCACCGCATAACCCTCTACAATCCATGATTCATCAAATAGCGCATTCCTAAACGTGTATGATACTTTTTACTGACGCAGCGATTTACAATCTTGCATCTGTTGTCAAGTCAAGTCAGGTCAGCACATTGAAATACGCTCAAATAACATTCACATCCTGTCAGTCTGCTCTCCAGCAAGTTTGTTTTTTCTACTCGCTTCAATCAACATATAAACAAGTTCTGTTTGCCCTTCATCTGATCATAGAATTATCATTTGTCACGTAACCCATCATCGTTTTTACGTTAAAGATCCCGTTTGGGAGTAAAATATCGGAAAAACGAACCTTCGCTCTATCATAAACCGACCCGTCAAAATATCGGAAAACAAACCCTCAGTCTGTCCTAAACCGACCCGTCGAAATATCGGAAAACGAGCCCTCGGCCTGTCCTAAACCAACCTGTCGAAATATCATCTGATCATAGAATTATCATTTGTCATGTAACCCATTATCATTTACACGTTAAAGATCCCCTTCGTAAGTAAAATATTGGAAAAACGAACCCTCGCTCTGTCCTAAACCGACTCGTCGAAATATCATCTGATCATAGAATTATCATTTGTCATGTAACCCATCATCGTTTACACGTTAAAGATCCCCTTCGGGAGTAAAATATCGGAAAAACAAACCCTCGCTCTGTCATAAACCCACCCGTCGAAATATTGGAAAACAAACCCTCGGCCTGTCTTAAACCGACGCGTTAAAATATCGATTGTTCTATTAAGCACGGTCATTACAACCAGTAATAGTCTTGTTAAAACACACGCCCAGCGGTATCCTCTTTCTCTCTCTCTCTATCTATCTACAACCACTCATCATGAACATTTAGCCAGCCATATCGGTCATGATTGAAAAATTCAAGAAATCGAAGAAAAATTTTGAAATGTCAAAAATATTGTTTAAGCCCTCACCCATTAAAATGGGCATTGCTCATGAGTTGTTGGCTTTTTATGTTGGCTTTTGTGTTGGCTTTTGTATTGGCTTTTGTATTGTCTTTTTTGTTAGCCAGGAAAGTGCGACAGGCTGTAGCAGCCAGCACTGTTTCAAATCCTCACCGCTAAATGAAGGAGTCATTCATTCCATTTCCTAACCTGCTCGGTCAACTAAAAGCTGGCTGAGGATTTTCATTTTTCGATCCTGTCTTTACCAAGCATGAGTTGAACCATTATATAAAGCTCTACGATCCATGATTTTTGAAACAGCAACGAATGCATTTTGCAAGCACGAACCGCCATGCCCGACCACCGGTTTCGTTCATTCATAGCTTACGGGTTAGCATGCTAGGCTTTGACAATTTTAATAATACATTACTGTTATGATAAGGGATTTATCATTTTTCAATCACACCTTTACCAAGCATGAGTTGAACCATTGCATACAGCTCTGCGATCCATGGATCATGAAATATAAATTCATGCATTTGCAAGCATGGTCACCTTGGCCAGCGAATCATCGCATAAACCTCTGCGATCCATGGTTCATGAAATATCGATTCATGCATTTGCAAGCATGGTCACCTTGGCCAGCGAATCATCGCATAAACCTCTGCGATCCATGGTTCATGAAATATCGATTCATGCAATTGCAAGCACAGTCACCATGGCCAGCGAATCATCGCATAAACCTCTGCGATCCATGGTTCATGAAATATCGATTCATGCATTTGCAAGCACAGTCACCATGGCCAGCGAATCATCGCATAAACCTCTGCGATCCATGGTTCATGAAATATCGATTCATGCATTTGCAAGCATGGTCAACTTGGCCAGCTTATCATCGCATAAACCTCTGCGATCCAAGGTTCATGAAATAGCAATGAATGCATTGGCAAGCATGGTCACCTTAGCCAGCGAATCATCGCATAAACCTCTGCGATCCATGGTTCATGAAATATCGATTCATGCATTTACTAGCATGGTCACCTTGGCCAGGGAATAATCGAATAAACCTCTGCGATTCATGGTTCATGAAATATCGATTCATGCATTTGCAAGCATGGTCACCTTGGCCAGCGAATCATCGCATAAACCTCTGCGATCCATGGTTCATGAAATATCGATTCATGCATTTGCAACCATAGGCACCTTGGCCAGCGAATCATCGAATAAACCTCTGCGATCCTTGGTTCATGAAATATCGATTCATGCATTTACAAGCATGGTCACCTTGGCCAGGGAATAATCTAATAAACCTCTGCGATCCATGGTTCATGAAATATCGATATTCATGCATTTGCAAGCATGGTCAACTTGGCCAGCGAATCATCGCATAAACCTCTGCGATCCATGGTTCATGAAATATCGATTCATGCATTTGCAACCATAGGCACCTTGGCCAGCGAATCATCGCATAAACCTCTGCGATCCATGGTTCATGAAATATCGATTCATGCATTTACTAGCATGGTCAACTTGGCCTGCGAATCATCGCATAAATATCTGCGATCCATGGTTCATGAAATAACGATTCATGCATTTGCAAGCATAGTCACCTTGGCCAGCGAATCATCGCATAAACCTCTGCGATTCATGGTTCATGAAATATCGATTCATGCATTTGCAAGCATGGTCAACTTGGCCTGCGAATCATCGCATAAATATCTGCGATCCATGGTTCATGAAATAACGATTCATGCATTTGCAAGCATAGTCATCTTGGCCAGCGAATCATCGCATAAACCTCTGCGATTCATGGTTCATGAAATATCGATTCATGCATTTGCAAGCATGGTCACCTTAGCCAGCAAATCATCGCATAAACCTCTGCGATCCATGGTTCATGAAATATCGATTCATGCATTTGCAAGCATGGTCTCCTTGGCCAGGGAATCATCGAATAAACCTCTGCGATTCATGGTTCATGAAATATCGATTCATGCATTTGCAAGCATGGTCACCTTAGCCAGCGAATCATCGCATAAACCTCTGCTATCCATGGTTCATGAAATATCGATTCATGCTTTTGCAAGCATAGGCACCTTGGCCAGCGAATCATCCCATAAACATCTGCGAGCCATGGTTCATGAAATATCGATTCATGCATTTGCAAGCATGGTCACCTTGGCCAGCGAATCATCGCATAAATCTCTGCTATCCATGGTTCATGAAATATCGATTCATGCTTTTGCAAGCATAGGCACCTTGGCCAGCGAATCATCGCATAAACATCTGCGAGCCATGGTTCATGAAATATCGATTCATGCATTTGCAAGCATGGTCTCCTTGGCCAGGGAATCATCGAATAAACCTCTGCGATTCATGGTTCATGAAATAACGATTCATGCATTTGCAAGCATGGTCACCTTGGCCAGCGAATCATCGCATAAACCTCTGCGATCCATGGTTCATGAAATATCGATTCATGCATTTGCAAGCATAGTCACCTTGGCCAGCGAATCATCGCATAAACCTCTGCGATCCATGGTTCATGAAATATCGATTCATGCATTTGCATGCATGGTCACCTTAGCCAGCGAATCATCGCATAAACCTCTGCGATCCATGGTTCATGAAATATCGATTCATGCATTTGCAAGCATGATCACCGTGGCCAGGGAATCATTGAATAAACCTCTGCGATTCATGGTTCATGAAATATCGAATCTTGCATTTGCAAGCATGGTCATCTTGGCCAGCGAATCATCGCATAAACCTCTGCGATCCATGGTTCATGAAATATCGATTCATGCATTTGCAAGCATAGTCACCTTGGCCAGCGAATCATCGCATAAACCTCTGCGATCCATGGTTCATGAAATAGCAATGAATGCATTGGCAAGCATGGCTACCGTGGTCCGTCACATCGAAAAACGGATCGTCGTATTACGACCCGCCGTTTCATCGAAATAGCCGTGGATTTTTTCAAAGAGGGCAAGGCCACAGTGGCCGGATAAGATTTTTTAAATTCTTTTCCAAATGTTTTTTAACAAAAGTGTCGTTAGGTCCTTTGTCAACATTTCAAAAATACATTCAAAAAGGGAGCGTCATTCCAAGTCCAACGACCCTTCATACAAGTCCCTAGACTTATTCGTTCGTGAGATATGAAAAGCGCATTACCTATTAGTTTTCGATCTTTTGGTTAAATTCTTAAAAAAGCACTCATTCAAAAAGCCCGCCCTCTTACAAAATCACCAAGCTCGAATGCGTAAAAACGAACAAAAAAAATGCTAATTCATTATGGCGTCGACTCGTTGGCAAAAATTTTGACAAATATAACGAGTGGTTTATAGGAAAGAGGACGTTAGCCGAGTCCTATGACACCTCATTTGTCAAAATCCGACCATGGGTTTGCGAGCTATTAATTATTTAACATTCGCTTGGCCACCATGTTTGTTTTTTGGGCACAGCCACGCCATGTGTCTTAGGACTCTCATCACTCCTGATCTATAAATCATTATTCAAAAAGCCCGCCCTCTTACAAAAAACCCAAGTGCGCATGCGGAAAAAACAAAAAATAACAAAAAATGTTAATTCATACCGGCATCAACCCGTTTGCATGTCGTTCACGAGGAACAATGTTTAATTTCATATTAGCATTAACCAGCATTCATGTCGCACACGGAAAGTGAGTTTTACTAAGAAAATAATATTTCACCCCCTAGTAGGGGTAGGTTTTATTATGGGGTTGAAATATGATGTCCAAAGGAAAGGGGGCGTCACCCCGAGTCCAACGACATGCCACAAGTTCAAATCGGACCATGCGTTTGCGAGAAATCCACTAATTTAACTTCGACGCTCCGCGACGGCGGGCGCGAGTGGCTTAGAACCGGCACTGCTCCCCTACTAATACCCTTAACCACTTCGATATTGCATATTATTCACGCATTATTCATGGCAATTTTTCGTACCCATAAGCATGGACAAGACTTCTACCTCAAAGATTAAATATCGTACAATCGGAGTTGCATAAGATATTCCCTCTCATTGTAGGAAGAACAATGACCTAATTTCACGAAATATAAACGCATTATTTACATGTTACCGGCCACGGTGGCCGAGAGTGCTAACGTGCTAGCTCGTGCCTGGCTGACATCGGGAGAGCGTGGGTTTGAATCCCACCTCGGCCGTCATTAAAATGGTTTTCGCGGTTTCCCATTTACACTACCAGGCAAATGCCGGGACGATTCCTTTCAAAACGCCCACGGCCGAATTCCTTCAAAAATCCCATCCCTGACCCTTCCTTAATTAGACCCAAGTTATCGATCGCCTGGGCGATTGGCTTGTCACCTCCCCAGTTGATTCTGATGACAACGAGTGTTCAGCTCCTAGAAGAATAATCACTCGCAGAGTCCGTGGGCGAAGCCAAGCTGGGAGGAATAAGCGATTTAAAAAAAAACACATTACAATATACATATTCCCATATACCGGTACTGTAATTCCCCCTTTCAACCATATTTTGATTATGTTTTTCTTCTTTTTTTGAGTTATCGTTTTACCCTCCAGGGTTGGCTTTTCCCACGGACCAAGCAAGGGATCTCACCTCTAACGCCACTCAGGGCAGTGTCCTGGAGCTTGAAACTCTGACTTGAGGATACAACTGGGGTGTGTGACCATCACTACGCCCAGGCGGCCTCACCTTCAAAGCGAACAGGGGACAGATGAAGGGATGGGAAGCGTGGGAGAGGTAGGCAAGAAAGTGGGAAGGAGGCGGCCGTGGCCTTCCGGTTAGTACAGTACCCATAAGTTCGGGAAGATACCTGTTGGGAATCCAAAGCAAAAGCTGGATTGTTTATATCTGAATGAGCTCCGGCTAAAAATCCATCAGAAATTGCTCCAACAAGGTCTTCGGGAATCTACACAGTATTGATCAATGGTATCGTGAATATACAACAAAATACACTGGCTCAGCTGAACACCTACCTTTATTTCTCTCGGGGTCTCTGCAGGAACTTAGCTCCGACCTAAAAACGGCTTCAAGATACCACTGTTTCTATTATATTTAAAATAAATCACTCGAAGACTACAACGAAATATGAACTGAGTAAATTTATTATAGCAATGGTAAACTATAACTAATTTTAAACAATAAATAACAATAATTAATTAATTAATTAATTAATTAATTACACACATTCATACGCACTCCTCTACTACAACAAATACATTACTGATTTTACTATGCTGTCAGTTAAATAGAAACAAATTTTGACTGGCCTGAGCCTACTAGAAATATTTAAAACGTTTAAGACAATTACCTGCATGCCAAACATTCTTGTAGAGCTATAAAAAACGGCACGCTTCTCGTAACACACCTGGCTACGCGCACTCATTCAAAGAATGAAACACTCGATCAGCCGTGAGGCTACCTTGCTTAAGAAGGCTGTGGGCTGCTAACAACTGTCCACATTATATAATAGACTGGCCTTGAAATATTTAACGGGAATACACATCCCTTCACATTTACTGTGACCACGCTGTGTAACGAACAGTCGCCGTGTTTAAATTTAAATTTTCTCTATATAAAACTCTCCATATCTCATGCACCTTTAGGCTGGCTGCGTGGCTCAGGGGTAACGTTCTCGCTTGCTGGGCCCAAGGTTGCAGGTTCGTATCCTGGCGCAGTCAGCTGGCATTTGAGGGTGCGCAAATGCGAGGGAGCCGTGTCAGTAGATTTACTGGCACGTTAAAGATCCCCTTCGGGGACAAATTTCGACACCCCGGCTTCTCCAAAAGCCAGAGTAGTCCAAATGGACGTAAAACCAATAACATTATTATTACTCATGTCCCTTTCAAACAATCACTCTCAGATGTTAACACTCGCATTGATGCACTCCCTCTCGACATTCATGACTGCCGTGAGTTGTTCAATCACACTTAACAACTTTAAAAGCACTCATTATAAAAATCATTCATTCGGAAATTCACTACAGTATAATTCAAAAAACATCGAACAAATAATTATTACAAAATTATTTCCCTAACTAAATAATTGCGAAAATATTTACAAAAACTGAATCGTTATGTTTAACGTTATAAAGTAGAATCTTAATTCTCTTTCAAAATTATACTTCTCTTTCTTCTATATACAATGTGATCTTCACATATACTTTCTTAAACATTTATCAATGTTGTTAAACTGCACACACTTAGTCATAATTAGTTTTATTGACAATATCAGTCAAATGCGTTCAACCACCAAAGGTCAGTTGCACGTAAATACTCAACTCCGTGTTAATAAAAGTTAATGAAGGTATTAGCGAACATATGTAGACAATTGCTTTCTCAATTAATTTTCCGCTTATTAACGCTCTTGCCATCACTGCTTAAGTCAAAAATTTACATGTATGGGAGTTCTCAACACAATGACTCCTTTTCTATTAATGCCTTGTTCTTTCCAAACATCCCTCCAATGCGGTAAAACCTTCGCATGAGTACACACATCTCTCCACATAACCCCATATATCCACAGTATATGGTATTAAAATCACATCCACTATGTTGAACAATTCTTAACACAACCATTGTTACCAACATCTCTTCTGTAAAAATTGCATTTAAATTATTGGCATTATCTTCTGCATTGTATCAGTCACTTGCTGGCACACTGAACTCTTCCTTCAGTTCTTAAAATAAACTTCCTTTAAATAAAGAACGACCTTAGACAAGTGGTGTATGACCTCGATAAGTTTACTTCACAAAAAAAGATACTTAATTTTCCACAGTATTGTCACATATACAATTAATAAAAATACTGTTTCGTCCTCCTTTCTGATCTAGGTTTAAATTACACGCTTATGCAATTTCAGGTCCACAATACGACGTGACACCACATATAGTGTATATATAACCACATATGTTATTTATCATGTCCATTAGAATTCAATTTTGACTAGGATAAACAAGCTTCGAATCATTGTCTTGAGATAAATATTATCTTCAATAAAATTATATTTCCTAATACAACATTGTGATGTTTGAAGCCATTTTTCAGTGTTGCCCAAGTAAACAAACGTTTGGTGCTTTTCAGTCGTCTTGACCGACTGAAAAGCACCAAACTTTTGTTCCTGATACAATTAAACTATTAAAGCTCTCAGATTTCTCAAATAAAGTAAGGAATGTCAATTCCGCAATGTGTCTCCATTTGATACACCGAATGTCTATGAGTATATGACTTCTATCATAACCTGACGAATATTTCTTGTCAGGGCGACGTAAAGTTCATAGTAATTATGATGATATAACATTATCATTTGTGGTTTCTTCTGCTCTTGATGATTTCTTTACAATGAGGTGCCCAAATTAAATTACTTAAAAAGAATTTAATTGGCATCTGCGACTAAATGTCTACAGCCTTAACTCAAAATAAAGTTCAAAACGCCGAAAGTTAAAATGACTGGTCTTAAATAAGAAATATTGATTCCTTAAACAAATAAGCTTGTCAGTTGAGAAACTGATCCGTAGAATATAAATGTGAAAATTATGAAAGACGATCATCTCAAATGATCTTGCAGAATAAAATCTTGTTACACATGAAGAATAAATAAAGAAATAAAGAAATAAATAAAGATACTGAGTTGGATCTCAGTTCGTTTCCTCGGACCAGCGATCTAGGATAAGGAAAGATGTTTCCACTCCGGTAATCACCAACCTCCGTCTGGCATCGAACGACATCCTTCTGGCATAATTATTCTGGGTTGCCGGGACTTTCCCTGGGCATCTTGACAAATCTTCTTATGTCGTATCTCCTTTCTCCATCTTAGATATAGTTCAGTTTCATCGTTGAGTAATATCGTAGAAATATTCATCTAGATGGTTAATGAAATATTTCTAGAGCTCGTAGTTGTTATACAATGTTCGTAAAATGACGTGAATGTACAAGATGTAAGAGTATATAACGTCTACATTCTGAAGTATTCTGGTTAACGAAGCTCCATGTTGCATCTAATTCTCTGCTTCAAATATGTCCCTCACGCATAACGTTCTTATCTCATCATCGTAACATCGTGATAAATATCGAACAACAAGTCCTGATGAATATTAGCAGCCATAGTGAATATGTTTATATACTGCTCCAATGTGTAAAGTAAAGACAGTGTTACTCACTTGGTTTGTGTACACTGCTGTCTCGTTTCAACTAAAATGCTTTTAGCTTCTGCGTCCGTCACTTTTCTATTTCACTTTAATAAGTCTATAACTTCGAAACTATACAATTTGTGACGCTTAAATCTCCACAAATACTAAAATACAGTTTGTACTGTATGATTATTTAATTGGCCGAAGTCTATTCTCAATTATACGTGAGTTAATGCAATATAACTAACTTGATGATGATGATAATTGTTGTTTTAAGGGGCCTAACTAACTTGCAAACTTCGCCTAATATCAGAGCTCGGGATCTCCTATATCTTCCCGGCGATCGCGCTGTCTCCGCGAGTGGTCTCACTACCGTACTCGGATAACCTTCGGTATCTTGGTTAACCCGGTGAACACATCTACACTCTTGAAGTCTGTAGAATAAAGAACCTCTCCAAGTCGCAATTTTGGCGGCCATTTCTGACTCCTTCCATAAATTTAGCGCGCACTTTAACAATGCTTTTTACTGCGTAACTGGACATTTCAGCTACTTTTAAAGTCTCTGTAATATTTTCCTTTAATATTCTTCTCATTACCAATGAATAAAATATCCTTCTTGGGGGCTAAATGCAAAAATTTCCACATAATATATTTGAAGTTATTCCCGTCTTCCATAGGAGCTCTCCTCATTGGCTGGGGCTTATGTCCAATGACATAAATTACAACAATAACTACAATATTCATTAGCAAATTCACTGTTGCTATGTCGATTTCCACCTTCCAGAAGCTTCTATTGCGCAACATATCTCGTGATCGGAATCTCCCTGCCTTGCTCTCCTCGCTAAGACGACTGGTTTGAGTCAAGTTCCAGCATTTATATTGCCATGTTAAACTGTATCATGGGCTTGGAAAATATTCTCATTCAAGTCCTAAATAATTCATTTTTCGGGGGCATTCTCCCTCCATCTCAAGTTAAAAACAGTTCCAAAATTGTTTTAATCATTCTAATTCAGGACCTTAAATATGTCACTGAACTCGAATAATGAATTATTTTTCAGCCTCCTTTCTTATGATATTTCTTTAGATTCTTTGCGTTGAACTTTCCTAGAATAACGTTATTTTCATCATTAAATGACTCATAACAGTTATTCCCATAAGCACTTTGTATACGGAACGGGCCAATAAAAATGACACCAAATTTTGTGTATATATTTTTGCTCACGTCCGCTTTGACTGGTCTACGTAATAAAACCATGTCACCAATTTCTAACGGCGTACTGAAACGTTTTCCTGCTACTCGTTTCAAGCGTTTTTCTGCTGCTTTCTGAAGTCTTTCTTTGGCTTGATCGATCCTCGCTTGTCTGCCTAAATCAGGATCTGTTGGAATAAAATTTAATACGTTGTCCCATGTCTTTCAGGATTCGGTCCTAGATGTAGAATCATCGGAACTTCTGCCGTGCTCTCTTGAACTATGGAGTTCAAACAATCGTCAATAATTGGCACATATTTAACCAACATCGGTGATCACTTGGGCAGAAAATTCTGCAGAATTTACCAAATTCTGCCGTGTATCTTTCGCTAGAATTTCACTCAGGATAACGCACACTTGAAAAGATATGTTTAATTCCTAATCTCTCCATATCTGCTTCAAATTCGGCTGATGTGAATTGCGCTCCATGGTCCGATAAGAGGGATTCTGTCTTCCCTGTCTTAGGAAACACAGCATTCTCTAATCTGCTCACCACATTTCTTGTATTGGCCTTTTGCATAGGATTCATGGTAAGAATTTTGTGAAGACATCAACAGTCACTAACAAGAACTGATTACCTTGGTATCTTTTCGGACATGGACCAAAGTTATCCGTACCATCAGCTCACGTGATTTAGAAGGTATCATAGCTCTGGGTCTTCCCTTCAACAACTCAGATGAAAATTTTCCTCTCTGGCATTTATCACATGAGTTTATAATTCTCGCAATGGCAGATCTTATGTCCAGATAAATCTCCCTTTGAGTGTACTAAGAGTTTTATCTAGACCACCATGTCCAATAGAATGGTGTATTAACCACACTAACTTTGTAACAATATTAGGGGGAACGACTATGCGAAATTTTGTATGCTCGGGGTCTGCGTATTTGCACACGAGATCACCACTTAGCACATAATGATGTGATCGCCCTTGAGTTGCAGCATAATCAGAATCTGCTCTGTCCATATAACCCTTAAGGAACCTGTTCATCTTCCTAATTGGAGCGTGTCTCTTCTGTAACACACCGATACGGGCTAGTCTCCTAACGGTCTCCTGATCTTCTTGCTCCAATTGTACATGGTTTATCTGAAAATTTCGACTGGGGTTTCTAGATAACGCGTCAGCCAACAAATTATCCTTACCTGGCTGATGGACTATAGTAGCATTGAATTGCTGAGTGAAAAGGGCACATTATGTTAATCTATCACTCGACATATCGGTCTAAAGCATGAATTGTAATGCCTTATGATCGGGGATGATTATAATCTGATAACCGATTAATATCTTATTCCACGCCTTAAGAGCTGTCACGAAAGCTAACGCTTCACGTTCTGTCGTGAAATAATTCTCCTCATGTCTTTTCAACTTTCTTCCTATGAACGCGATGTAGTGCTTATTTCCATCTTCGTTTTTTGGTATAAGACAGCACTTATGCCTACACGTGAAGCGTCAGATTCGATGTAGAATATACGTTCAAAATCCGAATATTCTAATTTGACATTGTTCAGCATTTCTTTCGCTCTCTCGAACGCGTCGTCAGCGGTACTGCTCCACTTCCAACGGTTATTTTTCTTTAATAAGTCATAAAGAGGGGCCATCATTTCCGAATATTTTGGTCAGTGACTACTTATAAACTGGCACGCACCCACGAACTCTCTCACTTGCCTGACTTATTGGGCTTCGGAAATCTCAAGATAGCTTCCACTTTCTCTAAGTTCGGGTGATATCCATGCTGGTCAATATTATGCCCGAGAAAATTAATTTTCTCGTGCAAGAAATGGCACTTATCAAAGTTTACCTTTATATTTGCGTCTCTTAGGTTTTCAAAAAGCTTACGCAAGTGCATTAAGTGTTCCTGGACATTTGGTGAAGATATGAATAAATCATCTATGTAGCAAATCACGTTCTTCTTTACCTCGTCAGTGAGTTTATTATCAAGGGCTCTAATCAGTGCAGGTCCACTATTTACCATACCAAATGGAATACGCTGAAATACCCAGGAAGTCTGGTCAAATAGAAATCCTGTGTATTGTTTACTTTCCTCTTCCAGCTCTATCTGGTAAAATGACGAAGTTAGATTAAGGACGGAGAAAGAAGCTTTTCCTTTGAATTTCCTGGGCAGATCACGTATTTTAGGCGGTCGGTCTGCCTCGGGCAAAATTTTCAAGTTGATGGTCCGTGCATCGAGACATAGGCGTAATTGACCATTATTTTTCTTGACTACAGTAATAGGGTTGATGTAAGAATATGCCTGCTTCTTTATAATCCCATCGGCTTCCATCTTCTTAATTATTCCTCGTACTTCTTCATAGTACTTTTCCGGGATAGGGTAGATTCTTTTCTGGTTAGGGGTTTCATCAGTACGCCTAATATGGTATTTGAAGTCCTTAATTAACCCAGGCTTTTCATCAAAAATATCGTCAAATTCAATAATCAAACTCTCGGATTCGTCTCTAATTTCATCAAACCCTTCAGCTCTGGGAGTAGGTAATTCTCTTTTATTTTCAACCTCTTCCATTATATTACTTATGATTTCTTCCCTAAAGTCCGTATCTAGACTGTCATTCAAATCCTTTTCTTCTAACATTTCTGTGTTAATTAACCCTTCGCTAAATTTTATAATTCTGTTCTTCATGCCGATTATTGCTCCAACTTTAGTAATGAAGTCAATGCCTAGCACAATATCAAAATTAATCTTGTTGACCACTATGAAAATATGTTCATAAGTGCATCCATTGATCTCAAAGTTTAATGAAACTTGGATCTTACATTTTACAGCCTTGTCCTGAAAAATACCTCGCACTTTAACTGCGGAAGCGGGTAAAACTGTCATCTTATCGCCCTTAGATAATCTATGATAACACTCATCTGACATGATGGACTTGATGGCACCAGAGTCCATTAATGACTTGCATGTCTGTCCATCGACATTAACCCTAGAAAGCTTACCGGGGTGACGCACCACCCCACCGTTTTCTTTTATTCTGTTTTGCGTGGCTGCGCTTCCGCATTGGTCTCTGTCTTTCTCAGTAGTCTCTAATAAAGGCAAACCGATTGACGCCATCAGTGTTGCGAAGGCATGCGCTGAGTGTAACTGAATCATGACCTTTGGTGGGGTTACAAACCACCCCGGTAAGCGATTACGTATGTGATATTTCGTTCACTGCATTAGAAGTAATAGCCGTTTTTATAATGGAAATTAGTGTGACGGACACTAACATGACTGATAAGGTTCTCAACATACTTGATGAAGAATGTTAAGGTGAAAATGACAGTGAATTTCAGGAAAGTGAGGCAGAAGATAATGTTGAGGTGGATTTCGGACCCAAACTGCTGCGCGCAATATTGTTGTACGACTTCCTGGTGTCAAGGGCGAGACCAAATATGTGAAATGCGAAGTGGAATCCTGGCAAATTCTTTTTACATATAATATGATCGACTCTAAGTTAAAGACATTTCCCGCCAGATGGAGGCATACCGTAAAGAGACAACATTTGTGGCAGCCATGATAGGACTACACTACATAGGCCTAACTGCTGAACAAAAGGACAATCATCTTGCTACACAAGAAATGTGGTCAAGTTATGAAGCTCCAGTGTACCGTGCCATTATGAGTGAGTCCAGATTCAAGTTTATATTGAACTGCTTGCGATTTGATGACAAAGAGAAAAGGAACAGAGATGACAAATTTGCTCCAGTTCGTGAATTATGAGAAGAATTCATTAATCAGTGTGGTACTGCTTACACACCTCACGAGTATTGCACGATTGACGAACAGTTACTTGGATTCCGTGGAAAATGTCCATTTCGAGTATGCAGCTAAAGGTAACAAATAATTCAATTAATGATGAAAATGTGACTTTTGTTCAGTTAACCAGAGGTACATTTAGAATGCAGGACTTACGTGCAAGTAAGCTCTGAAACGAGTAGAGCCATTATTGTCCTTAGTCCCTTGAATTTCACACTGATATTTCCCAAGATTGTGTTTCAGTATGATTCGGTGCCATATACTATTATAGTTATCATAATTAGAGCTTATGGGCATGGTACCTTTTTAGAGTGCCTAATACTATTCTAAGTATTAAGAATTTTGCAGATGTGAATTTTAGTAGATTAAAAGGAAATATACTTTCTAGTGTGTTGATGGTGTGCCTGATTTCCATTTAGCTTCACGCATCACGCATCATATTCTACGACTCTATGGGTTCTGTGTAAATTATATGCAAGTGGATAGAACAAAATATGTCCATGTACCTGAGAAACAAGAAAGAAACTTGGGTAGGTTATTAGCTAAGGAATAACCCTCCCTAAGGGAAGATGATGAAAAAAAGAAAGGAAAGAAGTGGGTTTCGGAATGGAGAAAAAGTATGGATAGATGGGACGAGAGTCCAATATAACTCATAAACATAAACTTCAGTAAACGTTTAAACACCATTTTCATTGCGGGAGCCTGCGGGATACCTAAAGTGGGTATGGACTTGGACACAGCTAACGGGATATGTGGCTGGAGCATGGGCTATTTGTAAGCAAGCCGCGATCGTACTTTCCCTTCCCAGCCTATATTTGGATACTATGGGGAAGGGTGGTAGTCTGGCAAGACAAAGAATGACAGATTTACTGTATATCCTTTCAAAGGAGTTAAGTTTAAAAGAATGTTTTGAAAGGCGCAAATAATTTGAATTTGCCGTGATGATTTTAGTTCTTGGAACTGTAGGATTTCCCGAGAATGGCCGAGTATTCCCAGAAAGGGTAGCGATGAAGCAGTTATGCTTTTGGGGATAATTTTGTTGTTTTCTTAGAGAATTTAGGTAGGAAAAACAATAGTTGCATTAAAGAATAGCTAAGCTTTTACCCAGCAAAGTGCCGACTAAACGTTTAGACCAGAAGAAAAACTATTTTTTTAAACGAACCACAAGTTATAGAGAAAATCTCAACAAGCAGGAAGCTTGCAGAGCTAGCATTACTTGCCTTACTGTCTCATTAGAATTAGCAATAGCAGCTAAAAGATGCTTTGAAAAAGATGATACTAGAAGTTTTCGTTCAAATGCAACAAGAAGCAAAACTTTTATTATTTTAGTACCTGTAGATGATTTTCTTAAAGAGAGCATAAACCAATGGGAAGAGTCAGGGAAAATAGGGTCCTGCCTAATCGTTATTCTAAGACAAGAACGAAAAAGTATAATCTGATTTATTTAACAATGCGTGGAGATATAATAATTTTGACAAATATAAAAGGTACAATTTAGGTTTTAACCTTTGAAGTCTCAGACCTCTAGAATGTTCAAGTTTGCACTCGGCAATTAACAATTTTTAGGTTTGAAACCTCTTATAAGCACTAAAATCTCCATAAGATTTTAAAAATGGTGCTAAGATTAACAAATTCGAAGTTTAACAACAATTAAAGCAATTAAAGCTTCAACAATAAATAAGGTACAATGTGGGCACTTTAGGAATTCCTATATGGAAATCTTGCAAGTAAGAAGAAATAACAAATTCGAAATTATAACAATAGAAAGAGAAATTAAGAAAAAGCCACTATAACTCCTTATGTTTATACAGAGATCACGAGGAAACATAGGGCAAGTTACCCTTTCGTGAAACCTGGAGAAAATAGTTAAATAACTCAGTTGTGAGTGGAAACAATTAAATCCCTTAGTAATAAAGGAAAACCAAGGTGGTTTTAAATGTGTGCTAGTCACGAGTTATACAGAAATTACTTATGAGATAAGAAACAATATTGGGAGGGCACCTGCTGAGAGGTGACACCTCGTTGAAAAGGACCTAAGTCTAAAAAGTTACCTAATTTGTTAGCAAAGGTGTTGGGGAAGGAGGAAATGGGAACTTGAGGAGAAAGTTCTCGGCCGTATTTATTGCTCTCACAAACACGACGCGGCTGGTGGTCTAACGGGCACTGTTTTCACTATAGTCTATTGGTGTATTTGAAAAGTTCACTATTGTAGCACAGAAAGTTCACAAGGAGAAAAGTTTTTGCACTAGTTGCACTAGTTTGCACTAGTTGAATTTCAGCTTGAGAGAGTTTATTGCGTCGTAGCTTTTGTAGGTTGCGGTTGAATGCAGCGGAAAATCTCCAACGAAGGAAGACAAATTATGTTGATTAGAGGTTTATGCAACATATATTTCTCAGTGAGGAAAATGTATTCCCATATTTGAAGAAATGCTAGGCTATTTTACTTGTAGAAAGATAGTTCAATGTCGAAAGTTCTGGAGTTAAGATAACAGTTGAATAGGGCAATAGGTCCAACGGAGAAAAAGCTAAGTTTTATAGACAGTATTTCATTTAATATGAATCCCGCGGTGTGAGAACTCATTCTCAGTTAATTTGTGCAAGAAGCACTAAATTTTAAGTGGAAAGTCAGCTTAGATAGTTAGAGCATGACTAGAAAAATCCCGCGAAGGTAGTTATTGCACTGCATTTAGCAATTTCACACTGTCTATAAAACAAGAATTAAAAAGCATTTTGCTGTTTAAAACCAATTAAAATGCGGTGAAAACCATTGAAGTTGTACTTAGCTCATTTCTGAAGAGTAGGCGATCCAGGCGACCGTTAGCTTAAATCCACATCATGGCGTAGATATTTAAAACATGTCTCTCATGGACAGGAGACAAGCCTTAGTTAGGTTCCAACTGTAAGCTTTGACGTCTGACACACAAGTGAGAACCGCTCAACGAGGCACGAAGGTACCAAGGAGGGAGGAGGGTGGCGGAAACAGTCAAAGGAACATTCAATAGAATTACAAACATGACAAAAATTAAGTATCTTGATGAAGTGGTCTTCAAGTAGTTGATAGCAGGCGTCAATAGCGAAGCCTGGTGGATGGGATGGAGAAGAAGTCCTCTTCAGCATGGAGATGTTAGCTGACAATGACGACGACATCTGGTGGCTTGACTTGTAAGGAAGTCCTCTTGAGAGTGAAAATGTTAAAGAACTTCAGTGGTTAGCTGCTAGATGCCGCTAGGTTGATCATGGAAGATATATACCTATAACAGACTTACAAACGAAGTAAGCAAGGTGCACAAATAAAAGAAAAAGTAAGAAATCACTGTTGGTGTTTGCGAGAAAGGAAGGAATGAATTAAAGCAAAGAGCAGCAAAAGCTAACTCTGTCTTGCCGTGTATTCCAAAGAATACACTAAGCTGGGGGGACAAACACCAACAGAGAGTAGAAACACAATATTAAAGATTGGGAGGAAGGGGGGCAATTAAAGAGATAGGTCTAGTAATATGCCCATTATTAGTCAATATCCTAACCACCCTGACCCTTCCATCCCTTCCCGGGTAACACTCGACCACCCGACCGGAGACCCAATTTAAAGGGAGGGGAAGCATCTCTAACAAGGACCAGGTCCCTCACTTTGATATCAGGATTATAAAGAAACCACTTCTGTCTCCGTTGTAAAGAAGTTAATTAGTCCAATTTCCACCTCTTCCAGAAAAAATTACGGAGGGCTTCAAGTTTACGCCAAACAATAGGTAAATTAGAATATCTATAAGAGTTAGGAAGGGGAGGAGGGACAGAAAGAGAAGTGCCTATAAGGAAGTGACCGGGTGTAATTGGAAGCAAGTCATCAGGATCATTGGAAAGCGGAGTTAAAGGGCGAGAGTTAACAAGACCTTCAATCAGAATAGACAGCGAATTAAATTCTTCGTAAGTCGGAAAGCGACTACCTAAAACCTTTTTTAGATGACGTTTAGTAAGCATGACGCAAGATTCCCACCTACCGCAGTGATGAGGGGCGTAGGGAGGTATAAACCGCCATTTAAAACCTTTAGAATAGGAAAAGTTAGAAATTTGTTCCATGGCAGAAGGAGATGTAAGGGCTTTCTTCCATAATGAAGCTGCTCCTTGAAAAGTAGAAGCGTTATCGGAAAACATTTCAGAGGGAACACCACACCTGGCGGTGAAACGAGAGACGGCTGACAGAAAGTAAGAAGTAGAGGCATTTGTTACTAGTTCCAGATGGTTCGCGCCAGTAACCATGCAAACAAAAATAGAAACAAAGGGCTTACCAAACAATTTGCGTTTAGCTTCAGGGGAATTGCGTTGATAATGAAACGGACCCATGTAATCAACGCCAGTTAAAGCAAAGGGACTATGGGCCGATAACCTAGATGTTAGGCCCCTTAAAACAACAATTATCATCATCATCATCATCATCGAGCAAAGGGACGTATAGGAGAAGAACGAAAAGACGGTAGATCGCTCATCAATTGGGTACTAACCTTAGGTTTCACCTTAAAACAAGGGATGCATTTGTGAATTACAGAAGAAACTTCATGAACTCCATTTATGATCCAGTACTTTTCCCTTAGTAAACCAAGTAATGTACGAGTACCAATATGCAGGTTGCGAAAATGAAAGTCACGTATGATTATGGAAGTTACGTGATGTTTGGAAGGCAAAATAACAGGATGCTTTTTGTCCTCAGAAAGCAAAGATTGCGAGAGCTTACCACCTACCATGAGTAACCCATTGTCATCAAGGAACGGGGCTGAGGCACGAAGACGACTAGACTTCGGATGATCTTTTTTCGCGGATAGCAAAGTTAATTCAGTGGAAAAGGCCTCTTGCTGTGTTAGCTGCAAAACTTTATTTGTAGCGAGATTTAATTCGTGATTATTCAGATGCGATTTAGGAAGAACAGGTTGGTCAACCACGAGATATTTCCATCTGAGAAGATAGGCAAAAATTCGAATTAATTTATGAAAGGAGGAATAGCGGGACAACAAGGGATGTGAAACGTTGGAAATAAGACACGAAGCCGTGGATTTAGATACTTTAGCGTCAGGCAAGTTGAAGTTTGTAATCAGAGGTTTAGAAGGCCAACAAGAAGAGTCTTCGATTAACCACGAGGGCCCATACCAGTACAACTGAGATGCTGCTAATTGAGAAGGTAAACATCCACGAGAGATGATGTCAGCGTGGTTACCAGCAGTGGGCACATGTCTCCATTGACATCCAGAAGAAAGAGTTTGAATTTTAGAAACTCTATTTGTAACTAAGGTTTTCCAGTGGGTGGGGTTTTTGGCAATCCAAGAAAGAGTGATCATGGAATCGCTCCACAAATAGGTTTGCGTAAATTCGACTTTTAAGACTTTGTGCAATTTTTTGGCAAGTTCTGCGGCCATGAGTGCAGCACACAATTCAAGCCTAGGCAAAGTAATAGTTTTAAGAGGAGCAACTTTGGCCTTAGCGCAAATAAGGTTGGACAATGAAGATTCATTTATCGAATTGCGATAAACCAAATATGCACAGCAACCGTAAGCTTTCTTGGAGCTGTTGGCAAACACATGAAGAAAGAAAGATGTGTTAGAAGGAGCATTAATTAAATTTCTAGGAATTTCAATAAGAGAAAGATCAAGTAAACTGCTACGAAAAGAGAGCCATCTATTAAGAAAAGAAAGGGGAACCGCTTCGTCCCATTCACATTTAAGAGACCATAGCTCTTGCATGAAAAGCTTGGCGATTACAATAACTGGGGCAAGAAATTGAAGCGGATCGAACATTTTTGCAATTTCAGATAAAATTTGCCTCTTTGTGTTATGGAGCTCTTGGGCAAGCGAAACTTTATAGATAAGGGTATCAGTGCGAGTACACCAGTGTACTCCAAGCGTTTTTATGGATTCGGAATCTGAGAAGCTGAGCAAGAAATTTAGCGGAATTGGAATTCCACTTATGAAGTAGGAATCCTCCATTCTTTAACAGTGCCTGAAGTTCTAGCGATACAAAAGAAGCTTCCTCAAGAGTGGGAAAGGACTGAAGGTAATCGTGAACATAAAAGGATGTAGTTAGGTCTTCAGAAGCTTTTGCATCAAATAAATGATCATCTTGCGAGGCTAACATGTGTAGGGATCGGATAGCTAGGAAAGCGGACGGTTTTAAACCATAAGTGACAGTTTTTAAACGAAATATCTTAATGGGCTTGCTAGTTTCGTCGCGCCACAAGATTCTTTGGTGGTCTTGTTGTTCGGATTGAATTAAAACTTGACGGTACATCTGTTTGATGACCGCTATGACAGCTATGGGAACAGGCGGAAATTTAAAAGGATGGTAGATAAATCGGACTGAATAGCGGGACCAGAATAAAGAGTGTCGTTGAGACTGTTACCATTGACGTCAGGTGATGACCCATTAAACACGACTCGGATTTTATCCTTTACAAGAGGGTTTTTCCACACAGTGTGATGATTTAAGAATACGGTTTCTTTAGGAGGGTGTAATTCGTCATCAGATTTGCTAACAACTTCCATATGATCCAAGCTCTCGTATTCGTCCATAAACTCTGTGTACTGTTGTTTGACGAGAGGTTCTTTCTTAAATTTGCTCTCGATAGCAAAGAGAGCTTTTCGAGCCTTGGGTTGAGAATTTGTAAGTTTGGGGGGATTTGGTAATCTGGGCATCTGAGCGATGAATCTGCCTTCGGGTGAACGAGTAGTGATGGACATGAAGTGTTGCTCACAGAATTCATTTTCGGAAGAGCTCAAGATAGGAGAATCAATGTTTTCGAGTTTCCAGAACTGTTCTAAATTGGTATTAGCGAAATAACATTGCGATACGGGTTGGGGGAATAATTAGGAAGTTGACCAGTAACAATCCAACCAAAATTAGTGTCTCTGGCGACCACGTTTGAAGATAGTTTACAAGTTTGTTTACGAAGGCAATTCCAAAAAACATTGACACTGAAAAGTACGTCAATGGGGCCTTGTACATTCAACCGAGGTTCGGCTAACCTTAGGGAGAAATATCGACAGAGTGACTTGGAGTATCCTCTCCGATACTGTTGAGAATGAGGCAGTTAAGTTTTAGAAGATTATATCTGTGACAAGTGTCCTTTATGGTCAGTTTTGAGAACTGTAAAGCTTGAGAGTTTAAGCTGTTGATTCCTGATACATTAATAGAAGTAGGGTTTAAAGGTAGGCCTAGTTCTTTGATTAATGAATTAGGAACGAAATCATGGGTTGCCGCTGAATCAAGAAGAGCTCGTGCACGGACCCAGTTGCCAAACTTATCCCGGACTTCAATATGAACAGTAGATAATAACACTTGAGCGCTACGTAAAGACTTAGCGTTATGAATATAAGATGAAGCATTAGGGATGCTAGCATTATCACCATTTTGAGAAGTGGATGCTGCTGATGACTTCGATTGATAATGACGATGAAATAGAGAATGATGCGCTTTTCCGCAATGAAAGCAGAGCCGTGTAGATTTACAATTAAAGGCTGAATGCTTGGGTGAAAGGCAATTAAAACAATATTGATTCTGCGCTACTAATTTTCTTCTATCATCAATTGACAGTTCTTTAAAGGATTTACATGAATACAAAGCGTGGGAATCTTTGCAAAGTATTCACTTTGACGGTTCATTTAAACTTTTCCGAGGTTCACTTTGAGTGTTTAAAGCAAGGGAACTTGCAACACCACGTTCACTAGACCTAGTTTGGTAACCAGTGATATTTGACTAGGGTATAGACGAGCTAGACCCGGATTCTTGGGTACTAGACGCAGCATATTCGCTTTTGGATTTAAGTGACAAACATTCAAATTTAGAACTAGGAGAAGAAGGTTCACTTTGGTTAGCTAAGGCAGTTAAGAGTTGGCATCTAGCATTTATGAAGGTGACTAAATGGTCGTAAGAGTAATCGTCGTCTTGGGAAAGTTCGATTTCCCAAGCTTTGAGGGTAGCAACATTGACTTTAGAAACCACTAAATGTATTAGAAAAGTGTCCCAATGGTCAGTGGGTTGATCTAATTGGGATAAAGATTTTACGTGAAGTTGTGTCGTATCGATGAGGGTACGAAGGCTATTGACGTCATTGTGCTGTGACGCAGGCAAATTGAATAGATCTTTCATGTAGCGTTGAATACGTAACCGTAAATTACCGTATCTTTCCACCAACAGGTTAAAGGCAATGGTGTAGTTTTCAGCACTTAATGGGAGTGCTTCAACCAACTGCAGGGCTTGAACGCGGAGAATAGATCGCAAATAATGAAACTTGTAGGGACTTGAATGTCTTCATTGTCATGAACAAGAGAGCAAAATAGTTCATAGAAAGAATCCCAAGTAGATTTGTCTCCAGAGAAGTGAGGCAAATTAATCTTTGGTAGAATTGGTTTGGGCTTGTGAATGCCCTCACGAGAAGAGGTTTGTTGTTCGTGAAGGGAACCAAGAACAGAACCGTCCTTTTCTTGTTCTTCTTCGAGTTGACGTATTATTTTAAAGGCAGCGCCTATGACTTCTTAGTATTGATTTTCTACTTTTACTCGATCATCTGTTTGATTGAGCATGCAAGTTTCGATTTCTGTTTGAATATTGCAATAATTCTCATAAGAACGTTCATAATCCCTTACGCGATGTTTTAACACATCTAATTGAGCTTCTGAAGGATCTAGCCCTCTGATGTATTTTCTAAATCGGGTAATTTGCCCTTTATAAGATGCTCGTTTGGAAGTAAGTTTTTCATCCCTACCGTCCTTATCTTTATCTGTAGGAGCAATGGCGAAATGGGTAAATTAAAGTATAACTTACGAAACTGTGGAATTTTGGAAATTCTGTCAGACTGGCGGCAGCAAATAAGTTGAAAGGAAGAGACGCACCAAACGAGGCAGAAGCAACCTCCTTCCCCCTCACCAGCTTTGCAAAGTGAAGTTATAGCTGAAAAATTCAAAGTGGATATTCATTTTTGCAAAATATTGACTAATGGACTCTCCCGGGTTTCGGCACCAAATTTTGGGTAGGTTATTAGCTAAGGAATAACCCTCCCTAAGGGAAGATGTTGAAAAAAAGTAAGGGAAGAAGTAGGTTTCGGAATGGAGAAAAAGTATGGATAGATGGGACGAGAGTCCAATATAACTCATAAACTTAACCCTACACTGCATAATGGGTCTCATATGACGCAAGGCATGTTTTCGCCTATTGGAGCTATAAAAGACATGTATCGTGAATGATTGGCATGTGTCTTACACTATAATTATTCCATGTATAGTATCAGTTCCCATTTTACCCACCAGAGAACATAAAATGATAGTATTGTATATCTTAGTAGATACCTCTATGGAGTAGGCTATTTTGATTAGTGAACAACATTGTAAAGCAAATTGAATTCACAGGAATTAATTATATGTTTTAAAAAAATATCAGGCAGATTATTTGAAGCTTTTAGAGGAACTCTATACTGATATTTTGCTAAATTACCTAGTTTTCAAGTGCCATATTTGATAATATATGTGTGTTCCTCCTGAGACCCAGCATGCAGTGAAGTCAAAATGGCGCCGGACAGTGAATGTAAACATGTGCTTGCATATGGGCCTTTGTATACGTGTGTTTCATGAAAATAAACTGGTGAAGCATTTATTATAAATACAGTGTGCACATAGTAAGTTTGTTACTGTGGTTTCAAGGGGCGGAAGAGTGAGGTCATCTGCCCTACAAAGTATATTTTGCATCACAAAACAATTTGTAAGGATGAATGTAGAATACTTAGATGATGATCATCTAGAGTCTGCTTTGGAGGAAATATTAGCCATTCCTTCTGGCAGTGAAGATGGTTTTGACTCTTCAGATGATGATGACGATGGCTATAGTGATGATATCGAGAGGGAATTAAAATATCACCACATTCCGGTGTCTGATGGTCAACGCCTACCCGCATCAACTACATCTGTAGGAAACTACATTCATCAGCTCCCAACTAAAAGGCGTGTTCCTGTGACGGATGATCCACAACCATCTACATCAACTGCATCTGTAAGAAAATACATACATCGTCAGCTCCCTACAACAAGGAGGGATGCCACCATACCACGATCAAGTGACATCAATTCTCTCCAAGACAATACAAAGTACAGAAATCCCATATGGAAGACGAAGAACATTCAGCGTTCAGATAATGATATAAAAGTCACTGGAGTAACAACATTGCCAGAAGACATAATGAGTCTACAAACTCCCTTTCAGTTATTCAGCTTCTTCTTTGATGGTGATCTTCTAGAGAAAATTTGTCATGAGACTCATAAGTACAGTACACAAATAGATCCCAACAAACCTTTTGTCCTAACGAAGGATGAACTAAGAAAGTATTTAGGTATCTGCATTCTTATGTCCATAGTTAGAGTTCCCAGTGTGAGAGACTATTGGAATGACATAATAGGCAATACAACCGTTAGGGAAGCAATGCCTGTCAAGAAATTTAAAAAAATGAAGCGATTCCTTCATTTTAATGATAATGATTTAGCAATTCCTTCTGGTGAACCTGGACATGACAGACTGAATAAAATAAGGCCACTTGTGGATCATCTAAATAAGAAATTTTCTGATGTTCCTAGGGAAGAGTCCTTGTCAGTTGATAAACAAATGTGTTCAACTAAAGCCAGGCACTTCCTGAAGCAGTACATGCCAGCTAAGCCTGACAAATGGGGATACAAACTGTTCATCATTTCTGGTGTTAGTGGCTTTGCATATAAAGTGGAGATATATAGTGGTTTGGAGAATGATCCCCTTCTTCGAGCTGAACTAGGAGAGCCGGACTTAGGTGCCAGCTCCAATATTGTCATGAGGCTATCAAGAATTATTTCAAATGGTTGCCATCACAAACTGTACTTTGATAATTATTACACATCTCTGCCTCTTTTAGTTGAGCTGGAGAAGAAGCAAATCCATTGTCTTGGTACATTTAGGAGAAACAGATTTCCTAATGTCAAGTTGTCCAAGGACAATGAAATAAAGAATCAGCCAAGAGGGTATAGTGAGGAAAATGTATGTGCCATAGATGATGTTGAAGTTTCAGCTGTTATGTGGAAGGACAACAAATCTGTATCCCTTGCTTCAACATTCGTTGGTAAGGAGCCAAAACAACCGTGAAACGATTTTACAGAAAAGAAAGAAAACCCGTGGAAATTCCTTGTCCCAAGATAGTTTGTGTCTATAATCTTCACATGGGTGGCGATGATTTACTGGGTAGTCTCATTGGTAGATACCAGAACAAAATGAGGAGTAAAAAATGGTATTTTAGATTGTTCTACCATTTGTTAGATTTGACAGTAGTCAATTCGTGACTCTTACTCAGACGATGTTGTGCTCAAAATGGTTTGCGGTGCATTATACCATTAGCTCGTTTTCGTGTTGAGCTTGGCGTATCATTGTGTAAATATCGCTCTGACATTACTCATACACGAGGAAGATTTCGCAGTAGCATTGAGGTGCAGATACAGGCAAAGAAGAGGAAAGGACCTGCTTCAACAGCACCTCCACAGGATGTACGGCTGGATCAAGTATCCCATTGGCCAGAGTTCACGAAAGACAGGCAGCGATGCAAATATCCTCAGTGCAGTGCTAAAACGTCCTCAAGGTGCATCAAATGTCGCGTATTCTTGTGTCTCCATGGCAAGAAGAATTGATTCACTATGTACCATAATAATTGACAAGTGAAAAAAAAACACTGATGACCTTGCAGTTTTCATACTAATTATCTTGTAAAATATATTGGGAATACTTTACTAGGCCTATTTTCAGGAAATATGAAGTATTATACAGTTTCAACACAAAGATGAATTATTTGAACTTGATTTTACTAGGGCTAGAGTTTGCTACCTTAAGCAGCACTGCATAGTGTCCCTTATGAGGGACCAACCAGTTTTTGGATCACACTGTACATGTGAGTTGCATTATAATTATTTGAATTTGAATTTTCAACTTAGTATTATATATTTCAACCCATTAAATAAATTCACGAAAAAAAAATCATGCAATGTAGGGTTAAACTAAAGTAAACGTTTAATCACCATTTTCACTGCGCCAAACTGCGGGATACCTAAAGTGTGTATGGACTTGGACAAAGCTAATGGGAAATGCGGCTGGAGCTTGGGCTATTTGCAAGCAGGTGGCGATCGGACTTTCCCTTCCCAGCTTATATTTGGATACTATGGGGAAGGGTGGTAGTCTGGCAAGACAAAAAAGAATGACAGATTTATTGTATATCCTTTCAAAGGAATTAAGTTTAAAAGAATGTATTGAAAGGCGCAAATAATTTGAATTTGCCGTGATGATTTTAGTTCTTGGAACTGTAGGATTTCCCGAGAATGGCCGAGTATTCCCAGAAAGGGTAGCGATGAAGCAGTTATGCTTTTGGGGATAATTTTGTTGTTTTCTTGGAGAATTTAGGTAAGAAAAACAATAGTTGCATTTAAGAATAGCTAAGCTTTTACCCAGCAAAGTGCCGACTAAACGTTTAGACCAGAAGAAAAACTAAATTTTTTAAAACGAACCACAAGTTATAGAGAAAATCTCAACAAGCAGGAAGCTTGCGCAGCTAGCTTTACTTGCCTTACTGGCTCATTAGAATTAGCTATAGCAGCTAAAAGATGCTTTGAAAAATATGATACTAGAAGTTTTCGTTCAAATGCAACAAGAAGCAAAACTTTTATTATTTTAGTACCGGTATGTGATTTTCTTAAAGAGAGCATAAACCAATGGGAAGAGTCAGGGAAAATAGAGTCCTGCCTAATCGTTATTCTAAGACAAGAACGAAAAAATATAATCTGATTTATTTAACAATGCGTGGAGATATAATAATTTTGACAAATATAAAAGGTACAAGTTAGGTTTTAACCTTTGAAGTCTCAGACCTCTAGAATGTTGAAGTTTGCACTCGGCAATTAACAATTTTTAGGTTTGAAACCTCTTATAAGCACTAAAATCTGCATAAGATTTTAAAAATGGTGCTAAGATTAACAAATTCGAAGTTAAACAAAAATTAACGCAATTAAAGCTTTAACAATAAATAAGGTACAATGTGGGCACTTTAGGAATTCCTATATGGAGATCTTGAAAGTAAGAAAAAATAACGAATTCAAAATTATAACAAAAGGAAGACAAATTAAGAAGTAGCCTATATAACTTCTTATGTTTAAACAGAGATCACGAGGAAAAATAGGGCAAGTTACCCTTTCGTGAAACCTGGAGAAGATAAAATAACTCGGTTGTGAGTAGAAAAAATTAAATTCCTTAGTTATAAAGGAAAACCAAGGTGGTTTTAAATGTGTGCTAGTCACGAGTTATACAGAAATTACTTATGAAATATGAAACAATGTTGGGAGGGCACCTGCTGAGAGGTGACACCTCATTGAAAAGGACCTAAGTTGAAAAATTAACCTATTTTGTTAGTAAAGGTGTTTGGGAAGGAGGAAATGGGAACTTTAGGAGGAGGTCCTCGGCCGTATTTATTGCTCCCACAAACGCGACGCGGCTGGTGGTCTAACGGGCACTGTTTTCACTATAGTCTATTGGTGTATTTGAAAAGTTCACTATTGTAGCACAGAAAGTTCACAAGGAGAAAGGTTTTTGCAATTATGTAAACCACTAGTTGAATTTTAGCTTGAGAGAGTTTATTGCGTCGTAGATTTGTAGGTTGCAGTTGAATGCCGCGGAAAATCTCCAATGATGGAAGACAAATTATGTTTATTAGAGGTTTATGCAACATAAATTACTCAGTGAGGAAAATGTATTCCCATATTTGAAGAAATGCTAGGCTATTTTACTTGTAGAAAGATAGTTCGATGTCGAAATTTCTGGAGTTATGATAACTGTTAAATTGGGCAATAGGTCCCACGGAGAAAAAGCTAAGTTTTTATAGACGGTATTTCATTTAGCCTCCGTGGCTTAGGCGGTAGCACGCTGGCCTCTCACCGCTGGGTCCGTGGTTCAAATCCCGGTCACTCCATGTGAGATCTGTGCTGGACAAAACGGAGGCAGACAGGTTTTTCTCCGGGTACTCCGGTTTTCCCTGTCAAAATTTCATTCCAGCAACACTCTCCACTATCATTTCATTTCATCTGTCATTCAATCATTGCCCCAGAGGAGTGCGTCAGGCCTCGGCAGCCGGCACAGTTCATATCCTCGCCGCTAGATAGGGGCTTTATTCATTCCATTCCTGACCCGGTCGGAGACTGGAAGCAGGCTGTGGATTTTCATTTCATTTCATTTCATTTAATATGAATCCCGCTGTGTGAGAACTCATTCTCAGTTAATTTGTGCAAGAAGCACTAAATATTTAAGTGGAAAGTCAGCTTAGATAGTTAGAGCATGACTAGAAAAATCCCTCGAAGGTAGTTACTGCACTGCATTTAGCAATTTCACACTGTCTATAAATCAATAATTAAAAAGCATTCAGCTGTTTAAAACCAATTAAAATGCGGTGAAAACGATTGAAGTTGTACTTAGCTCATTTCTGAAGAGTAGGCGATCCAGGCGACCGTTAGCTTAAATCCACATCATGGCGTAGATATTTAAAACATGTCTCGCATGGACAGGAGACAAGCCTTAGTTAGGCTCCAACTGTAAGCTTTGACGTCTGACACACATGTGAGAACCACTCAACGAGGCACGAAGGTACCAAGGAGGGAGGAGGGTGGCGGAAACAGACAAAGGAACATACATAAGAATTACAAACATGACAAAAATTAAGTATATTGATGAAGTGGTCTTCAAGTAGTTGATAGCAGGCGTCAATAGCGAAGCCTGGTGGATGGATGGAGAAGAAGACCTCTCCAGCATGGAGATGTTAGCTGACAATGACGACGACATCTGGTGGCTTGACTTGTAAGGAAGTCCTCTTGAGAGTGAAAATGTTGAAGAACTTCAGTGGTTCATTCATTCATTCATTCATTCATTCATTCATTCGTTTATTTGCAATTGGGGGTTTGTCCCCCGGTGGCAAATTAGATATACATAACAAATAAATAATTTACATAACAATTCACTAACAATTAAACTGGAGTATTTACACAAATAGTCAGTATTTTCTTAAACATACCTATATGTTTGAGAAAAGGCTCTAAGACTGCGGCAGGTAGAGAGTTCCAATTATCAATGGCACGGTTTACGAAAGAATATTTACCATAATTTGTTCGCTGTGGTCGGCCCTTAACTTTGAAAGGATGATCGCTCCTACCCATGTAAGTAGGCTTTTCCATACGTTTGTTAAGCTCACCCCATGCTGGTTGATTTGTATACGTGTTGTACATAGCGCAGAGTCTAGATTTCATCCTCCTAGCCTCAAGTGTTTCCCACCCAAGTTTCTTTAACATACGGCTCACACTGCTCCTGAGATTAAAGTCTCTGAGCACAAATCTAGCGGCATTTCTTTGTACCATTTCCAACTCATTTATGAGCCCTACCTGATATGGATCCCAAACCGCCCAGGCGTATTCCAGAATAGGTCTTACAAGTGACAAATATCCTAATTCTTTAGCAGAGGTACTACTTCCTTTTAATACCCTCATTACAAAGTGCAGGGATTTGTAAGCTTTAGAAACTACACATCCTATATGACTACTCCATTTCATATCATTTCTTACGTGAACGCCCAAATATTTGCAAGAATCTTCTTCTACAATTATTTCCGAGCCAATGTTTTATTGAAAATCATGCCTTCGCACTTTCCCTATTTTTATTAGACTACATTTTCTTGTGTTTATTCTCATTTTATTTTCAATCGCCCACTTATAGACCAGGTTCAGGTCATCTTGAAGTACTGCATTGTCTTGTGAGTCATGTATCTTTCGATACATTACACAATCATCCGCAAACAATCGACAGTCACTGCGAATCCCATTTGGTAAGTCATTTATAAACGCCAAAAATAACAAAGTTCCGATTACGCTGCCCTGAGGGATACCCGACATTACGGTAATTTCATCTGAGAATCGGCCTTCAACTTTCACTTTCTGGGAACGACCCGTCAAAAATTCTTGGATCCATGAAATTACTCTTCTATCAATCTTCGTCGAAGCTACTTTATGAAGTAGCATGTCATGCAGTACGACATCAAATGCCTTCGCAAAATCTATTACTACGGCGTCGACAGGAACTCCATCGTCTAACGATTCGCTAATATCTTGAAAAAGTGATAGTATCTGACTCTCGCATGAGTAACCAATCCGAAATCCATGTTGCCTATCATTAAACCATGATAATGTTTCCCACTGTTCCCTCCAGTAGTCGCAAATGACATGCTCCATCTGTTTACAAACGATGGACGTAAGACTAACCGGACTGTAGTTGCCCAAATCAAGTCTGCTCCCTCCCTTAAATATTGGGACTACAGTAGCTCTTTTCCAATTTTCCGGGATTTGCGCATTGTTTATGGACACATTAAACATCACGTCTAAGTATCGTGCCACGGCCCTACCTCCTAGTTTAAGTACTTCACTAACAATATTATCAGGAATCTTCGATATATTGTAAGGTAATTTTTGTATTAGCTTTACAATTGCAGACTGGTTTATTTGGAGAAGTAGAGCCCCTGATTCACCGTTAAGGTCCAACACACAGCTATTGGATTTATTGAACACACTACCATAAAAGACATTTAATTCATTATCAATGGCCTGCTTCTCAGTAATTTATTTACCGTCACCGGAAATTATCATCGACAAATTATTTGAATTTCCCTTTCTTCTCCTAACATAACTGTACATTTTTTTCCACCCATCGCCTCCCGAACCAAGTAACCTTGCATATAATTGTCATGAGCAGCCCTCTTTTTTAAGACGAGCTCTCTTGACAAGGACTTAAATTTCAACAATATACTTGTCACTATCGTGTCTTTTATTGTATAATTTCATAATTTTCCGTTTAAGACTCCTGATTTCCCGTGTGTAATACTCAGGATCTGGGTTTTGTTTCAGTAATTTAAATGGAACAAATTTATCAATAGCGCTATTTAAATTTTTTAAAAAGTTAGTCCACAGGATATTAATGTGATTTCCTTCCGATGCTCATCCTACAAATAGCTCATTCAAATACCCCTGAAATTTGTTCTGATCCGCCCTGCGATACTGGAATATGATCTTATTTGCTACATCAGAGTCTAATTTTGTAATGTCGCCGTATCTAATATTTAATCCAACCCCAGAATGGTCACTAATTCCTGGTACTTTCAGACAGTTAATATACAGCTCTACAGGCTTTACGAGATAAACATCTGAGGTATTATTGCCTCTAGTTGGGAAGTCAACTACTTGGGAATATCCGCCCTCCCTTAATAATTAGTTTTCAGCCCTCTGAGCTTGACCACAGCTAGTTGACTCACCCGACCAGTCTACTTTGGGGAGGTTTAAATCTCCGACATTTATTATGCTCTTTTTCATAGCATTGCCCGTACAAGTTTTATCATACAGTGTGTCGAGAAGCGAAAAGTTATCTTTCGGTGCACTATACGCCCCTATCACCTGAAGAGGGATTTTATTCCCTTCATCCGAAATGTGTACACATAACATTTCATGATCCGTATCAGCCCACTTTAAGAAACTAGCTATATTTTTGCGCACACAAATAAATAGCCCACCACCTCGCTTCCCCCGATCCCTTCTGTACATTTCGTAGGTCCCTTGAATTATTTCGTTACTATTTATATCCTCATATAACCAAGATTCAGTAGCAATGACAATGTCCGGAGAATACGTCTCTACAAGATTCCAAAATTCAATTAATTTATTTCCTAAACTCTGACAATTAACCTGCAGTTATTGTCTCGTCCCGCAGGGACTTGTACGGATCTGCCCTTTGCGGCAGTTGACGAAGTGGAGAGGTGATGATGGATGAAAGGGCCGCCGGACTCGTCCGGTAGAGGTTCCTATGTGATGGCCGGCCGGGTTAGAGAGCACCTCCTGAAACTTGAGCCACGAAAGGTCTTGTCAGGGGGGGCGCCTTCCTCGGCGCGGATATATTGATGAAGCTTCTAGCCTCTCTGTCCCGCCGCTTGTCGGCGGGCTTTGTTGACGGCTTTCGAGCAGCGCTCTTCCTCGAGCAGCTCCCTGGTTGATCCTGCCAGTAGTCATATGCTTGTCTCAAAGATTAAGCCATGCATGTCTCAGTGCAAGCCAAATTAAGGTGAAACCGCGAATGGCTCATTAAATCAGTTATAGTTCCTTAGATCGTACCACATTACTTGGATAACTGTGGTACTTCTAGAGCTAATACATGCAAACAGAGTCCCGACCAGAAGTGGAAGGGACGCTTTTATTAGATCAAAACCAATCGGTCGGCTCGTCCGGTCCGTTTGCCTTGGTGATTAGAGTCTTACCTCCGCAGCAAATACCCCGAAGTAGCTCCTCCTCTTCCCGTCGGCTGACAACCTCTGGATCTGCTCCTCCTCACAATGGCCGCCACGAACCGATGACCCTGTCATGTAGGCTCCCTAGGTTGAAAGCGCCCCGTCGATTTAAATGAAGCCCGTCTCGGGCGAATTCACGGCCACTTAATTGTTTGCTGCTAGATGCCGCTAGGTTGATCATTGAAGATATATATCTATAACAGACTTATAAACGAGGTAAGCAAGGTGCACAAATAAAAGAAAAAGTAAGAAATCACTGTTGGTGTTTGCGAAAAAGGAAGGAATGAATTAAAGCAAAGAGCAGCAAAAGCTAACTTTGTCTTACCGTGTATTCCAAAGAATACACCAAAACTAATGGGGTGACGCATCACCCCAGGTAAGCGTTCGTGAGTAACAGAAACAGGTAAGCATTCTAGAGTTAATATACACACATCAAAAAAAGTTTTGCATCACCTCGGTTCCAAGAGTTCCGGAACCGTTAAATACAAAGGGAATAGAGATCAACACAAACAACATTTCAGCTCGTTTTATTGCTCATTAGACCCACACATTGCATGTTGTACCATCATACAGCTAGACTTTCAGCATTTGTGGTCCAGATTGCAGTACACACCACTACCTCTAATACCCAGTAGCACGTCCTCTTGCATTGATGCATGCCTGTATTCGCCGTGGCATACTATCCACAAGTTCATCAAGACACTGTTTGTCCAAATTGTCCCACTCCTCAACGACAATTCGGCGTAAATCTCTCAGAGTGGTTGGTGGGTCAAGACGTCCATAAACAGCCCTTTTCAACATATCCCAGGCATGTTCGATAGGGTTCATGTCTGGCGAACATGCTGGCCACTGTAGTCGAGCGATGTCGTTATCTTGAAGGAACGCATTCACAAGATGTGCACGATGAGGTCGAGAATTGTCGTCCATGAAGACAAATGCCTCTCCAATATATGCCGATATGGTTGCACTATGGGTCGGAGGATGTCATTCAGGTATCGTAAAGCCGTTTCGGAGCCTTCCATGACCACCAGTGGCGTACGTCGGCCCCACATAATGCCACCCCAAAACATCAGGGAACCACCACCTTGCTGCACTCGCTGGACAGTGTGTCTAAGACGTTCAGCCTGACCAGGGTGCCTCCAAACACGTCTCCGACGATTGTCTGGTTGAAGGCATATGCGACACTCATCGGTGAAGAGAACGTGATGCCAATTCCGTGGGGTCCATTCAGCATGTTGTTGGGCCCATCTGTACCGCGCTGCATGGTGTCGGGGTTGCAAAGCTGGACCTCGCCATGGACGTCGGGAGTGAAGTTGCGCATCATGCAGCCTATTGCGCACAGTTTGAGTTGAAACACGACGTCCTGTGGCTGAACGAAACGCATTATTCAACATGGTGGCATTGCTGTCAGGGTTCCTCCGAGCGGCAATCCGTAAGTAGCGGTCATCCACTACAGTAGTAGCCCTTGGGCGGCCTGAGCGAGGTCTGTCATCGACAGTTCCTGTATCTCTGTACCTCCCCCATGTCCGAACAACATCGCTTTGGTTCACTCTGAGACGCCTGGAAACTTCCCTTGTTGAGAGCCCTTCTTGACACAAAGTAACAATGCGGACGCGATCGAACTGCGGTATTGACCTTCTAGGCATGGTAGAACTACAGACAACATGAGCAGCGTACCTTCGTCCTGGTGGAATGACTGGAACTGATCGGCTGTCGTACCCCCTCCGTCTAATAGGCCCTGCTCATGCATGGTTGTTTACATCTTTGAGCAGTTTTAGTGACATCTATGAACAGTCAAAGGGACTGTATCTTGGATACAATATACACAGTCAACGTCTATATGCCGGAGATCTGGGAACCGAGGTGATGCAAAACTTTTTTTGATGTGTGTATATATAATGGGTAATTCGAATGGTCTCTCCACTTTAATAATTTCCGTCTCGAACAGTAAATCCTCATCTATTACCTCATAAATCTCATTTTTCATAATTTGGTGTAGTGCTGCAGAATATTCTATCTCTTCTACTTCCGTTTTAAATATTATTTTTTTTGTCCTTGAGTATCGTTCTCATATTTCCCTAACTGACTAGTACTCGGCTTAGGATCTATACTCAAGCTTCTTTCCCCTCCGTTTCCGTTTTCCTTATCTCTCAACTCCTTGAGACATTACTTTCCTTCTCTATGACGTTCGCCATATTTTTCTTTCGTCATGACATCATCTTGGGAATTCTTATATCGGTTGTATCCCTGATTATTCCGATTACTACAGTTGTAATAGCCAGGTAGTAGACCGCTTTCCTTAATTCAACTTAATTGTGTTGCTATCTCGTTCTCTAAATCGGTGAAAAGTCTTGGAGTCACACTAAATGAAACTTTGAATTAGGATGGGATCGTTACTAATACATGCAGGAAAGTTTACTCGTCACTTCATCCACTTAAGATTCACCAGTCCGTTCTACCCCGTAACTTGAAAATAAAACTCGTCCAAACTTTGATACTCCCTATATTTAACTACTGCGATGTTGAATTAGTAGATGCTACCGGAGAACAAAACAAGAAACTTCAGAGAGCTTTAAATTCCTGTATTAGGTTTATGTCCTCCTTAAAATTTTCCTCACACGTGTCTCCTTTTTATGATCTACTTTCCTGGCTAAAAGTAGAACAACAAAGAAACCTGCACATATGTACCCTCATCTATCGACTTCTCAATGAAAGTACACCTGACTATATCTCTTGTAATTTTCGTTTTCTTTCTTCCTTTCATGATCGTCACACGTGATCTGGATCTATAATTGCAATTCCTCTACATCATTCAGCTGCCTTCAGTAACTCTTTCCTCGTGTCGGGAACTAGAATTTGAAATAATTGTCCTCGTGACGTTAGAAATTGTACATCCCTAACAACTTTCAAAAGTGCATGTAAAATTTCCTGTTGAATTCGTAGGCCAACTGGAACAATTTGTGTATGAATGTGTGAGTGAATGACCATAGTATAATTTTGTTAAATGTGTATGTCATTTAAATTGTATAGCCTAGTTAATATCACGCAATCGCCAATTTAATTTAATTTTATTTTATTTTATTTTATTCTAGTATTTAAGTTTTCCTAGTATTTAAGTTTGGTAGGTTAAGTATATCATATTTGAGTATTCATGTAAGTTGCACTGTGTATGGTTAAGTGTAAGAGAAGGCCTAGAGCCCTAACTTCACCACAATAAAGGCACCAATAATAATTATTATTGTACCTGTAGTTGTTGTTGTTGTTATGGTAATAACCACTTCTACGGTTTTCATTATTGTTGTTACGCCCTTCTTGCTGCTGATACGGACGACCTCCACGGAATCTCCTGTATCTAGGCTCCGGTCTCCTATCTCGGAAAAAGTTATTAGGTTCTGGACCTATATTCCCTTTCTCCTGTACTTTCGGTTTGCTGCGTCTGGTCAAGATATACAGTGTTTATGTCCTTGTATTCTTTCCTGTGATTTCTGGATACTACATTCGGCATTGGGGTTGTGTAATCCAATTTTCTAAGTAGCTCATCCATGCTAGCTAAATCACTTATCCCTGACGAGATAATAAGACGTCTGACCTCTACTGGAAGCATTCTGGCTCTCGCATCCATCAACTGCACCGTTGACAAAGCGCGCTGAAGAAATCTAAGTCGGGCGAGTTGACTTGTGAAGAAGTCGGCGTAACGTGTGGGTAATGTACCCGAGTATTTTCTAGAGTATACTTCTGCGCGTAAACTGTTCTGCGCTTCAATACTCCAAAAACGTTTTATCAGGGCTTCTGCGAACTCTTCAAAGTCTACAAACTTGTACCTGAAGGCTCTGAACCATTCAAGGGACCCATCTGACAAATAACGCTCTATTATCTTCATCTCTCTCTCACGAGGCATATGAGTTTCGATAAAGTAATCTTTGAGGTTTCTTACATACTCAATTGGTGTGAAACTATCAAGGTTACTAAATTTTCTAAGTTTATCTTCAATGTTTCTGATCACCGTCACGTTCCTAGGTTGAGAATCCTGAAGACTAGATCGAAAATCTCTAGCATCTCCTTCGGGCTCTTTTCTTCTATCTTCTAGATCTTCAGTAAACCTGAATACTCTTTATTCTGGTCTGATCTATCTTTCTTCTGCTCCTAGACTATTTCTTCTAGTTTGATTCCCATAATCTTCTAGATCTATCTTTACTTTCTCTTCTATCTCTGTGATGATCTTATTCAATTGTTGTCGTACTTCAATCTTCAACTCATCTTTGTATGTTTCAAGATTGGCGACATCTCCTAAGTTGAGACTTTGTAACTTTCTACTAATGTAATCTTCTAATTCAGTAGATTTACCCTCATGAATCGCATTTACGTCAGTGACAACCTTATCTAAGCGTTCCTGCAAAGCTTGATTATCCTGACTCGATTGAGTTCTTTCGTCCTCCTGTGTTTGAGTAAGCTGATCAATGCGGTTACCTAGGTCTGATCTAACACTAGCAACTTCACGATTAATCTCTAGCTGTGAACTGGCTATTTTTTCTCTATATAATCCTGTATCTTTTTACATGCTCACTACTGGACTTATTTCACTCGTCCTTCCAAACGACTACATTTGCCTTCAACATTTCGGCAATGTCTTTTTCTATATCCTCTTTAAGGATTTTTTTATGGTCTATGACCTGAGTACGCAAAGTATCGATATTTGTTTCTAACTCCGCTAAATAAACAGTAGTCTTTAACGCGTCATCAACAAATTGTGACCTTAAAGCTCCTATATTTTCTTTACACTGGGTTTTAGATTCTTCAACTTCTCTCCTAATCTTATTAATGTCTCCCTGGACTTAAATTACATCTACAAACATTGTGTTAACCTCAGTTTGTATCTTACCGATATCAGTCTGTACACTAGTGATTTCAGTTTGTACATTATTGATGTCTACCTGAACATTTTCAACATCTGCCTGAATCTTAGATACATCTGTTTGGACATTATCAACTTTAGACTGTACTTTGGACACATCTCCCTGAACATTGGCAACATCTGATCTAACATTAGATGCATCAATTCGGACATCTCCGACATCTGATTGGACACTAGCAACATTGGATTGTACACTCTCGACTTTAGTTTGGACATTACCGTCATCTGTCCGTACACCACTTACATCATCCTGTATCACCTTAGAACTGGCCTGCAATCGCGTTACATTTATGTTCATATCAGAGGCACTAATCTGTAATCCATCCAAGGAAGTCTGAACTCACTGAATTTCCTCCTTGAAACTCTCTTGAACACTTTCAGAGACTTTATCTGTAATGGATTCAACAACATTTTCAACAACCTTGACCACTACGAGGTCAAGATTCTCCTTACGTTCTCGATTCAGCTGCTCCAAATCTCGCTTCGCATCCTGAAATTTACATTGCATATCCTGCATATTCACTTTTAAATTCTCTTTGATCTCACCTTTTACAGTCTTCATATTCTTCTTCATTCTAGCCTGTAACTACTCCTGCATCTCCTCCAACATTCTCCTGACATCGTCGGTTGCCATTACAACAATATAAATTATCAAATGCTATAGGGACATATTTAAACCAAAGCAGGATAACAACATTCGAGCAACGCTTTCCTCCATTTATTTGGGCACCTTAATGTCTATAGATAACTTAATATTATCTTAACATTAACTTAACAGACACCCTATGTTTAATAAATTTACCTATAGAGTTCGTTCACTTGTAATCTACTTTAAATATACTAACTTAAAGAAACTCTACATTTACTATCATTAAAACAAGTTAACTTTATATTACACATGACTAACAACTGCCATGAACCGGTAAAATAAAATAAAATCGAGATCATAGGTTGTTCCTCGAAACTTTCCACTTATTATAAGCTTTCTCAAGTTTTTATAAGATCTGATCTTTTGTGAGAGTGCAACCTTACTAAAATCAACTCAAAAATACCTATATAATTACACTCACATCCATCCAAAATTGGACTAGACATCCCACAAGTTTGGCAATTATTTCTTGCACTAGAAATGTTCAAACAAACTACTTCTAAAGGCTCTACGAAGCTAATTTCGTATCCCCTCATTTAGGGCGCCATCCCTACTGCACCCGTAAATTCCGGAAGATGCATGTTGGGAATCCAAACCAAAAGCTGGATTGTTTATTTCTAAATGAGCTCCGGCTAAAAATCCATCAGAAATTGCTCCAACAAGGTCTACCGGAATCTACACAGTATTGATCAATGGTGTCGTGAATACACAACAAAATACACTGGCTCAGCTGAACACCTACCTTTATTTCTCTCGGAGTCTCTGCAGGAACTTAGCTCCAACCTAAAACCGGCTTCACGATACCACTGTTTTATTATATTTAAAATAAATCACTCGAAGACTACAACGAAAAATGAACTGAGTAAATTTATTATAACAATGGTAAACTATAACTAGTTTTAAGCAATAAATAACAATAATTAATTAATAAATTAATTACACACATTCATACGCACTCCTCTACTATAACAAATACATTACTGAATGTACTATGCTGTCAGTTAAATAGAAACAAATTTTGACTGGCCTGAGCCTACTAGAAATATTTAAAACGTTTAAGACAATTACCTGCATGCCAAACATTCTTGTAGAGCTATAAAAAACGGCATGCTTCGCGTAACACACCGGGCTACGCGCACTCATTCAAAGAATGAACCAATTGATCAGCCGTGAGGCTACCTTGCTTAAGAAGGCTGTGGACTGATAACAACTGTCCACATTATATAATAGACTGGCCTTGAAATATTTAACGGGAATACACATCCCTTCACATGTACTGTGACCGCGCTGTGTAACGAAGAGTCGCCGTGTTTAAATTTACATTTTCTCTGTATAAAACTCTCCATGTCTCACGCACCTTTCAAACAGTCGCTCTCAGATTTTAACACTCGCATTCATCCAATCCCTCTCGACATTCATGACTGCCGTGAGTTATTCAATCATACTTAACAACTTTAAAAGCACTCATTCTAAAAAAACATTCATTCAGAAATACACTATAATTAAAAAAAAACATCGAACAAATTATTATTACAAAATTATTTCCTAACTAAATAATTGCGAAAATATTTACAAAAACTGAATCGTTATGTTTAACGTTATAAAGTAGAGTTTTAAATCTCTTTCATAAATTATACCACTCTTTCTTCGATAAACAATGTGATCTTCACATATACTTTCTTAAACATTTATCAATGTTATTATACTCCACACATTTGGTCATAATTAGTTTTATAGACAATATCAGTCAAATGCGTTCAACCACCAAAGGTCAGTTGCACGTAAATACTCAACTCCGTGTTAATAACAGTGAAGGGCTCGGAGCAAGATAGTGCTATGCCACACGTTTGTATTTCTGAGAAAAATTCATCTTAAAGTTTGAAAAAATTCTATAAATCAGATTTTTGTATTTTCTTTTAAGTAAATTTACTTAAGTTGGTTTATGTCAGTTATTACAAGTTTTCAGTTTGTAAAATAGCATGTATATCTCAAGTACATTACGTAAATTGCAATTAAATGAAGGCATGCATGAATAATAGTGGCTTAGCACTTTCTTGTCTCAGAACTTGGCACAATATGTCTGTAATGAATGTATTTATTATTCATCTATTACATACTAAATATTTGGCAGTATGTATTAAAAGTGTGTTTTAATGTGATATATGAAACAAATGTCGAGCAAATGAAAATATTCTTTCATTATGATGAGCACAGGGAACTTCTTTGAGTCAACAGGATTTGGTTCCCCATACTTCTAAATAAGCTGAACATCTGCTGGCCGTCCTTGATTTTCTGTTAATATCCATCACTGCATTTTGCATTAACAGTTAGGTCCCAGCTCCTTGGCTGCGTAACTCTTTTTTGTACTGTCACTGACGGAGGGAGAACCTTTGTTTCTTTTTAATTGCGGCTTCTTTTTTGGGTACTATTTTGATTTCTATTTCTCCAGCGAGTTATCTTCACCTTCATAGGTGTCTTGATGGTTGGTCTAATGGTAGTTTCATCCTTTTCCTGAAAATGAACATCACTACTTAGATAATTTCTATAAAAAGGCCACAAAAATATAGGTTAAATGGTTCAGAATAGCAGTTTTAAATTTTATTATATCTCATGAAGATATTGTGTCATTTTACGTATTAAGTAAAACGGAATGTCAACAACCTGCTTGTAGTTATTATTGTTGCATAGCAATTAAACCTTGACTTTGAGAAAATATAAATACAAGTACATTGGACAAAATTTCGGCAGTATAGTGCTATGCCCATTGCAGAGTACTATGCTACTTATTCAAGAGTTATAAGCTATATGTTTAATCTAGCATGCTGTCTAAGCTTAATATACAAATATGCAACGCATAACATACTAAATATGTTACCTACACGTACCAGAAAGATCAGATAAATTATTTTGGTTATAGCACACAATGCAACATTAACTAGGCAAATTTTTCAGCAATACAGTGCTATGCCATAATATCAAAGAAAATGTAATACGTACCCCAGATGACTCTTTCTCAGAAGATTCTTCTTCAGATGTGCGAAGAATATATTCCTCTTCAGGATCTGAAAGATCAGCTTCCGAATCGCTAGATGTTTCTGAAAAATAAAGCCTTTTCCGAACTGATGTATTTCCACTGCTACAATCAGGCGACGCCATCTTGTGAAACTTGGTGGCTTAGGATACTCTTGCTGAAATATTCAGTGTCATCTCGTTGAGGCAATAAGAAACTTGAGTACCTGTGCTGCTATCTGTAGCGTAATATGAGTAACTAACATAGCTAATGGATAGTGCTGCACCTAGCCATAATGAGGAAACTACCAGCTCAGTTAAGAGGAAAATGTGGCATAGCACTATCTTGCTCCGAGCCCTTCGGTATTAGTGAACATATGTAGACAATTGCTTTCTCAATTAATTTTCCGCTTATCAACGCTTTTGCGATCACTGCTTAAGTCGAGAATTTACATGTATGGGAGTTCTCAACACAATGACTCCTTTTCTATTAATGCCTTATTCTTTCCAAAATAACTATAATTCAATAACATCCCCCCAATGCGGTAAAACCTTCCCATGAGTACACACATCTCTCCACATAACCTCATATATCCACAGTATATGGTATTAAAATCACATCCACTGTGTTGAACAATTCTTAACACAATCATTGTTACCAACATCTCTTCTGTAGGCATTGCATTTATATTATTGGCATTATCTTCAGCATCGTATCACTCAATTGCTGGCATACTGAACTCTTCCTTCAGTTCTTAAAAGAAACTTCCTTTAAATAAAGAACAACCTTAGACAAGTCGTGTATGACCTCCATAAGTTTACTTTACAAAACGATACTTAATTGTCCACAGTATTGTCACAAACTGCTCCAAATTAATACAAACTAATTTATACAAATTATACAAATTAAAACAAATTTAATACAAATACTGTTCGTCCACCTTTCTGATCTAGCATTAAATTACACGCTTATGCAATGTCAGGTCCACAATATGAAGTGACACCACATATTGTGTATCAATAACCACATATGTTATTTATCATGTCCATTAGAATTCAATTTTGACTAGGGTAAACCAGCTTTGAATCCCTGTCGTAAGATAAAAATTATCTTCAATTAAATTATATTTCCTAATACAATTAAATGATTAAAGCTCTTAGCTTTCTCAAATAAAGTAAGGATTGTCAATTCCGCAATGTGTCTCCATTCGATACACCGAATGTCTATGAGTGTATGACTTCTATCATATCCTGACGAATATTTCGTCTCAGGGCGACGTAAAGTGCATAGTAATTATGATGATATAACAATATAATTCGTTGTTTCTTCTGATCTTTATAATTTCTTTACAATGAGGTGCACAAATTAAATTAATTAAAAAGAATTTCATTGGCATCTGCGACTAAATGTCTACAGCCTTAACTCAAAATAAATTTCAAAACTATGAAAGTTAACATGACTGGTCTTAAATAAGGAATACTGACTCCTTAAACAAATAAACTTGTCAGTTGAGAAACTGATCTGCAGAACATAAATGTAAAAATGATGAAAGACGATCATCTCAAATGATCTTGCAGAATAAAATCTTGTTACACACATGAAGAATAAATATATGTCGAAACATTGGATACATGAAATAAGGAGTAAAACGTTGGCTCAGAATGTCACTAAATAGCTCTCAATATAAAATTAATAACACTGCTACCTTATCAGACGATATCTAGGAGATCAATTTAAGTATTTAGGAAAATACTTAGATGTTCTTCAATCGAAGATAATGAGTTGGATCTCAGTTCGTTTCCTCGGACGATCGATCTAGGATAAGGAAAGACGTTTCCTCTCCGGTAATCACCAACCTCCGTCTGGCATCGAACGACATCATTCTAACATAATTCTTCTGGGTAGCTGGGACTTTCCCTGGGCATCTTGACAAATCTTCTTATGTTTTATCTCCTTTCTCCGTCATAGTTATACTTCAGTGTCATCGTTGGGCAATATCGTAGAAATATTCATCTAGATGGTTAATGAAATATTTCTAGAGCTCGTAGTTGTTAAATAATGTTCGTAAAATGACGTGAATGCACAAGATGAAAGAGTACATAACGTCTACATTCTAAAGTATATTGGTTAACGAAGCTCCATGTTGCATCTAAGTCTCTGCTTCAAATATGTCCCTCACTCATAACGTTCTCAATTCATCTTCGCAACATCGTGATAAATATCGAACAACAAGTCCTAATGAATATTAGCAGACATAGTGAAAATGTTTATATACTGCTCCAATGTGTAAGTAAAGACACTGTAACTCATTTGGTTTGTTTTCGCAGCTGTCTCGCTTCAACTAAAATGCTTTTAGCTTCTGCGTCCGTCACTTTTCTATTTCACTTTAATAAGTCTATAACTTTGAAACTATACAATTTGTGACGCTTAAATCTCCACAAATACTAAAACACTGTTTGTACTGTATGATTATTTAATTGGCCGAAGTCTATTCTCAATTATATGTGAGTTAATGCAATATTACTAACTTGCAAACTTCTCCTAGTTTCAGAGCACGGGATCTCCTATATCTTCCCGGCGAGCGCGCTGTCTCCACGAGTGGTATCATTACCGTACTCGGATAACATTCGGGATCTCGGTTAACCCGGTGAACACATCTACACTCTTCGATGTCTGTTGGATAAAGAACCTCTCCAAGTCACAATTTTGACGGCCATTTCTGACTCCCTCCATAAATTTAGCGCGCACTTTATCAATGCTTATTACTGCGTAATTGGACCTTTCAGCTCCTTTTAAAGTGTCTATAATATTTTCCTTTAATATTCTTCTCGTTACCAATGAATAAAATATCCTTCTTGGGGGCTAAATGCAAAAATTCTCCATATAATATAGTTGAAGTTATTTCCGTCTTGAATAGGAGCTCTCCTCATTGGCTGGGGCTTATGTCCAATGACATAAATTATAACAATAATTACAATATTCCTTTGAAAATTCACTGTTGCAATGTCGATTTCCACCTTCCAGAAGTTTCTATTGCGCAACATATCGCGTGATTGGAATCTCCCTGGCTTACTCCCCACGCTAACACGAATGGTTTGCGTCAAGTTCTAGCATTTATATTGCCATGTTATACTGTATCATGGGCTTGGAAAATATTCTCATTTAAGTCCTACTAATTCATTTTTCGGGGACAGTACTGTACCCGTATCCACGTGGTCTTACCTGTTGAAATCCGATGGAAGATCTGGATCGTAAAATCTAGAAGTACGCGGCTGAAATAACCCACAAAACTCTCCCAACTAGGATCAACCATGGATAAGGATACCTCATTATAAAAGAATGCGATAGGAAGATGCAAGTGGTTGATGAAATGAAAATGAAAATAGGCTCAAAATGAACTTACAAGACTCTTAAAAATTAAATTAATTTCGGGCATAAGGCTAAGCATTCGCTAAAATAACCCACTGGTCCTCGTAGCACATCCTGGTTTTAATATAAATCACCAAGTCAACCGTAGAAAATTTAAAATTGAATCAACAGTTTATTGTCTAAAAGCTGTCGCTTTGTGGAAACTCCATCCACCAAACAAAAATATAGATTTGCTTCCACTGAAGCACATGGTAGACCAATATTTCATTAGCCACGAACTTGGCTAAAATATGCTGCTAGAATATTACTGCAGTAAATGAAGTTCAAATCTAGAACGTGATTAAATTTATCAATATCGTACAAGTTAATTTTTACATACACAAAAACCCTAATAAATTCACATTAATATTTTACAAATGTACACTTAATTCGTTGTTCGAATTACTCCTTTGCATTTCATTATTCCATCGACAAGTCATTTTATATGGGTTTTGTTATAGTCTTATTCGGTCGTATCCGACAAACAATTAAGTTAATCGAACGTATTATCGCACCAGTAAAGTATTTCAATCAGTTTTAAATCATTTCACAAAAATGTTTAAGTAATCTTCAATTAATCTTTCACTTATTATTACAATGTTATACAATTATTTCAAGTGTTTCAAATCGTAGCTTTCCACTGAAACATATGTCACTTTTAGCAATCCATTTTAGATGAATTGTTATAATGCAAAAATTGGTTTTAAATATTGGATTCAAAAGTCTACTAACATTCTAGTAACTGTTATCGTGACTGTAATTCACGTTCAATAATGTACATTAATCAATCAGCAATAGCTTATCAGCTTATTTAATACTGAAAATTCGATATTGACCATCCATCGATTTCGAATATCTGCCTCAAAATATATCAATTCATGCAAACATTAATTGCTTTACACGCACATTTGCTCTCAATAGCTATTAATAATTACCAAACATTTTTAAAATCCATTAGCTTTTTCTTACTAAGAAATGGCGGCAAAGTGCTAAGTGTAATGTCCTTATAAATCACGAAGTTATATGTAGAAAGAAAGCCGTGTGCGTATACTGCTCCAAATGTTGCGGATTGCGGGTAAGAACAACTAGCCGTGGAATTGTTAGGGAAGTTATATTAAGAGTGTATCAAGCCAAAATTCCATGTTAATTAAACAAGCTCATGGCGCGTTTAAAGTGAGGTTAAGCCTAGCATGTTACACATCACCCACATAAACAACAAATCCTCTCCTAGCGCTTCAGTGCCGGGTGAATCACTCGGGAGCGGGAATGCTTCCCTGTCGCAAATGCGGGAAGACGTTTAGCAAATGAAAACCCCCAGAAGCAGGGCAGGTTCGCGCAGGGCGGATCACTTAGGAACAGGAAGGCTCCCCTGTCGTCAAGGTAAGAAGGAGTTTAGCAAGTGAGGACACACTGAAACAGTGCACGTTTGCGCGAGACGCATCATTCAGGAACGGGAAAGCTTCCCTGTCAACAAGGCGAGAAAGAATTCAGCAAGCAAATCTTACAAAGGAAGTGGTCCATACATACACCCTCCGAAATGTTGTTAAAGATGGCGGCAAGTGACAGACCTCGTGTTTCAGTAGCTCTGACATATTACAGTGTTTTAGTAGTATTTTACCTGTTCAGGTGTACTATATGGTGTGCAACTGTGCCTGAAAACATTTCCGACCGCAGTGATGTGTCGTGTGATCAGAAAATTCTGTGGTACTGCGCAGAGAGACATTTTACTTTCTCGACCGCTGCAGCTTGTAACCTCCCAGTGTTCCGCCATGTTTCCACCACACCTCGTGGACCTGTACAACATTGCCGTGCTTCCTCCAGTACTGTTTACTTGATACTACTACTGCTATCAGGTGACATTCATTTAAACCCAGGACCCCTTAACCTCTACTACCAGAACGCACAGAGCATCAAAAATAAACTAACCGACTGTATAGCAAATATAACCGAAATCAATCAATTTGATATCCTCTGCCTCTCAGAAACATGGTTGTCAGACTTCGTATCTTGTGGGGAACTTCCGTTTTCATCTGAGTTCAATGTGTTTCGGCGCGACAGATCCTCAAGGGGTGGTGGTGTTGCAATCGCAGTTCATAACAAACTTAAGGCAAAACATCGGCCTGACTTAGAAACTTCCTGCGAAATAATATGGGTTGAGATTATTATCCCAAAAAGGAAGAATTTACTCTTAGGTTGCTTCTACCGCCCACCTTCCAGCAAAATTGACACCTTAGAAGAATGTTTCAACTCTACTGTTCTTGCCCTCAATCAAGAAAATGAAATAGTGTTGCTAGGCGATTTTAACTCCCATATCTCCTGGACATCAATAGACAATGGTACCATACACTCTCCTCAAATAGACACTTTCATTTTATCAAATTGTATAAACGGTCTACATCTGAAACAGTTCAATCTACACCCAACAAGGAAATCCGAAACACTGGACCTCATATTTTCAACCCTGCGCAATGTCACTGTGACCGTTGGAAGAAATATCCTGAACACCGACCATAGCTCAATAGAAGCCACTCTCCCCGTCCCAGCGAGCAGACATAAAAATAGCCCCACCACCGATAAGAAAGCTTTCCCTCTTTGGAGAAAGGTCGACTGGCAAGCTGTCAATCAGGATTTATCATCTCTACCCTGGTGCCTGCTAATAGCTGAGAGAGACGTAAACAGCGCAGTGGCCTTGTTTGAGGATTTACTTTACTCGGCCATTAAACAACACGTTCCTTTCTCCGTACCCAAATCCAACAAATACCCGCACTGGCTAAGTCAAAACACCAAACTCCTTCTCCAAATAAAACTCGAGCGTGGTCACTGTGGAAATCAGTTCCTAATCCTCATACACGCAATGTATTTATTCACCTACGGAAAATTTCGAGAGTTCATATGACAGAAGATTACAACCGCTACATTTCTTCCATAACAGGAAATCTCAAGAATAACCCGAAGAAGTTCTGGACACTTATATCATCCCGTAGAAAGACTCCCAGAATTCCACTTAACCTAAACCTCCATAATGAAGAAATCCCATTTGAATTGAGGTCCACACATTTCAATGAATATTTCCATTCAACCTTTTCAGTTCCCGTGCCAATCCCCAGTCCCCCTCAGCTTACCAGCGTCTGTTCTGATTCACTGTCTCAAATTTCAACGACCCCCGATGAAATTCAAAATATTTTAAAAAGTCTTCCCGCAAACAGATCTACCGGACCATCAGACATAAGCCCTATATTCCTGAAAAACACCTCTGCATCTATCAGCATCCCCTTATCCATGATACTCAACTGGTGCATGACTTCCGGCACTTTTCCTGACTCATGGAAAAGAGCTGATGTCACACCTGTCTTTAAATCAGGCAGCAAGCATGAAATTTCCTCATACAGACCTATATCTATCGTCCCTATACTCTCTTCAGTCTTCGAAAGAATAATACATTGCCGTCTCCTCACTTGCACCAAACCACACCTCTCAGAAGAACAACATGGCTTCGTCCCTGGAAAATCATGTTTAACAAATCTGACTGTTCTGAACCATCACATAATTTCTGCAATAGATCAAAAATCTCAGCTAGATGTAATCTACGTCGACCTGGCCAAAGCATTTGATTCCGTGAACCATTTCCTTCTCCTCCACAAGCTTGCTTCACGATACAACGTACATGGATCCTTTCTATCCCTAATAAAAAGCTTCCTGTCCAATAGGCAACAACGGGTAGTGCTTCCAGGGTCTGTATCGTCCTGGCTCCCAGTCTTATCAGGAGTAACTCAGGGCAGTATCCTGGGACCCCTTCTCTTCGTGCTGTATATGGACGATATAAACACATGTGTGCAAAATTCTCCGTGTTCCCTTCTTCTATACGCTGATGACCTCAAGATGTTCAGAAAAATTTCCAATTCAGACGACCACGCTGACCTCCAGGAAGCAGTGAATACTTGTACTGATTGGTTCAACAAATGGAAGTTATCCCCAAATCCGAAAAAGTGCTTCAATGTGTCTTTCTCACTACTGAAATCTGCAAATCAGGCGAACTATAAAATATGTGGAAATAAATTGGATACGGTTTCTCAGGTGAGAGATTTAGGTATTATTCACGATGATAAACTGACATTCTCTCCCCACATTGACCATATCAAATCTCGCGCAATGCGCAGTCCCGGCATTCTATACAGATTCACAGAAATTTAAGACCTCACTGCACTTAAATTATACTTCACCACATATGTTCTCCCTATCCTAGATTTCTCTTCTCCAATCTGGTCTACTTCGGCTATAACCAATATTTCTAAATTGAACAGTGTCTTTAATTTCCTCATATCAATTGTCAAAGCTCGCAATCCTTCACTAAGGCACTTCGCCAAATCCGATATTCTAAACCAGCTCAATGTACTCGACCTGAGAAGCCGTCTACAATTTACTGACCTGTGTTTCTTACATAAAATTATGAATGGTTACACAAAATGTAACATGCTCTTAAGCTACTTCCCACTTCATGTTCCCTCCCGTTCAACACGCCAGAACCATTTACACCACGTACCTCGCCCACGTCTTGAAGTACAGAAGCGCTCTATTTTCCACCGTCTACCTACCTTTAGCAACTCCCTTCCAAACATTGACATATTCTCTCCCTATCGAACATTCAAACATAACATTAGAAGATCCCTTTCACCCTCTTTTCCTAACCCCTCGCCCTCCTAATCACTCACTACCCCAATCACTCCCTGCGTCCTTCCCGAGATTTATCCTTTCTGCCGTCACTGCCAATTGTTACCTGTTATTGTTGTTGTTGTTGTTTTTGTTATTATTATTTGAAATTGTTAAATTATTAGTGTAAAATGACCTTTTCATTGTTGTATCTAATAATTGTTTAATAAATAAATAAATAAATAAATAAAAAACCTAAAATACCATGTTTCTTAATAGACAAAAAGTTAGAGTGTCATGGACAATTTTTAGCATAACTGTGTTAATAAAGTTGTATTCACATGTTTGAATAATAGTATTCGTGATTTTCCAAAACTGTCATTTCGTTTTATGACGAAAATATTTTATACATGAATTTGCTTTTCTTTCTACAATATTTCATTTCATTATACTCTCATATTTCACAAATATTTCTTTCAAAGAATTATAGATCGATCACTATAGAAAGGAAAAAATTCAGTTTTCGCCTAAACAAAATTCGAAATGGAGTTCCTCCTCCAATGAAATTCGTAAGAAACTACACCATGAAAAAGAGCCTATCTTATGAAGGTATAAATAATCCATTAGAATCAAACGGTGGACCAAGTTGGAGTTTTCTAAAAGAATAATGAAAATTGAAAAAGTGAACGAAATCAAAAAGTGTCTATATTAAACAAGAAATTCGAAAATGTAGACTGCAAAAGCCTAATCCATAAATCGTAATTATTCACACCAAAAATTGCTCTATTTCCAAGTCTATATCGAACTCGAAGTAAAATAGACTATCACATCTATTAAATAATGATTCGTGAAATGTCAATATATTCTGTTTCGTTGTTCATATTATCACTCATGTTTATTCCGAAAAATGTTCAAGTGTACGTGAAATATTGGTCATCTTCTTGCTAACCACTATTCGTATATAATATTATTGTAGTCTTGGCCCTGCTTCTTCCTGTAACGTGAATCTTCACAACTAATTATAATGCTCAATTTATCGCCAAAATAAATTTAGAAAAAGAAAAGTAATGCTCTAAAAATAACATCACATTAACATTAACTACAAGGTAAAATACATGCTTGGACAGAAATGATAAAAGTATCAGATCTAGCCTTAGAATACACTTTCGAACTACTGAATAAAAATTGGTGAAAGAAGGACATTCTAAAATATGACTAATTTATTCTGTCTACTTATATGAAAATATTTCCAGCTATCTTATTCGTTGTCATCTCGATGAGAATGGAAAAGAATGTTGGAATACTGAACCCTTGTCCATTGCGCTGAGTAGTTTACGTACCGGCTGGAACTGCGTAGGAACGAAACCCGTTCCCATCCGGCTCGAAAAACAGCTGTTCGTGTCGCTAAGTTCATCGCACTGACACGTCATAAGTCTGCTCGATAGCTTAGATGTAAAAGCCATTTAAAGTTCATATTTGTAGCAGTATAAATTGTAGTCTCGATATTTCACAAGTACCTGCAGTCTTTTCTTGTAAAGCATTCTGCTAGCGAAATCCATAATTCAGCTTGGTTGTCATTCCAAATGCTCAACTCTGCTAAGCTGCTGCATTCCTGTTATTCATTTAGTAGTTCATCATCATATCTGTACTGTATTGTAGTGTAATTCCAGACATTGTAATCGCAATGTTCATTGCTGCAGTATATTTTGACCACTGTATAATGTTAAAGACTCTTGTGATGGCAATAGAATTAATACAAGTCTATACGAAATTCTAAATTCACTTTCATCGTACACAAAGTTAACAGAATGGGCTATCCGTCCGTCCCATGTATTTCTCTCACTCGTGTCTTGCTGTAACAAGTCAAGATCAACCGTCTTATACCGGAATATTTCACACTCCGCACAAGTTTAAAGTTTCACTCTTATAGGCTTACCTCGAATCATGCCAGCGGACACGTTCCTTGACAGATTCTGAAGACGAAGTAAGAATGAATGTCATGTCTCACTCCCGAGCGAGATACATCCAACTGACTTGCCAGGCTACCCAGAATACCTTAGGTTCGAACGATATGGTAATCGAAGTCGACACAGTATGATTGCAATAATCACCTGTTACTCTAAAATGTGCATTTATAATCCCAAAATTGTTCTCAAGTTGTTTCTATTTGTAATACAATGCAATTTCCACTTGTCGATCCGCTCTGTGATCTGTGTAGTGCTTTATAATAGCGTATATCAGAGTCACGTTTGCACGGCATCCATCTTGTAGAAAATAACTCTACCTCGACCGGTCACATGGTCAAGTCTGTAATGCAGGTTGCTAGTACAATCCCTAAGCGCGCGTCACAGAGTCATCGCTGCTGCTTGCAGTTGAAACATTGCCATAAAAATACCAGCTGTGTTCTTTCTAACATGTCCAGGTTCCAAACCAATGCAAAATACTGGCTTATCTCTCTCCCAACTCAGCAAATAAAAGTATGTGAATAATTTTATTTTATCGTTCTAAATATTCACTAAATGAACATTTTTTTTGTCATTATTCGTCCTTCTTTTGATATTTCCTGAGATTCTTCGTGCCTCTTATACTATCTTCCTTATAGTTTTATGTCAAATGGATATGAAAAACAATTTTAATTCTGTTGAGAATTTAAATTCGGAGTTTTTCTTCGGGATGCCTTTCCTGTCTATCAGCTTGCTGACTAGTCCCTGGTTCAAGCTCACTTTCTGTGTCTCTTCTTCTGTTATTTCTTTCTTCTCTCTTTTCCCTGACTTTTCTAGACTGTTCCCTTTCTTCTTGACTTTGATAATTTTTATCTCGATAGTTCTTGTACCTCGAGAATCCCTGTTGGTTTCTTTCCTGTCTCTGAAAGTTACCTTGTCTTTCCCTGTTGCCTTAGGTTCTAATATCAGCTTTATGTTTCTGATAACGATTATTTCATGGCTGGTACTGTTCTCTTTACTGATTCTTATTTCCGAATCTGTGGTTTCTGTCCCTGTCTTGATACGGTCTATATCTCTCCTCATCTCCGTTAGACTGATAAGACCTATCTTGTCCTTAAGAGTATCGGGATTGATAATTCCGGAAAGGTTCTCGATTATTCCTTGAGTCGTACCGTTGGCCATTGTACCTATTGCTCCTAATATGACCTACCCATTTTGACTCGGACTGATTGGATCTTCCTGTCTGTTGGGTTCTATCCATCACCACAGCGTTCACTGTCTTAGCTTCCGTCCTTCCGCTTTTTACTATCGTGGGTGGAATAGATGTGTGATCTAACCTACGGAGTAGATCGTCCATCGTGGCTAGATCCGCTACCCCAGACGAAATTATATTACGTCTGACCTCTACTGGTAACTGACGTGATATCGTTTCAAGTATTTCCTCCTGTGTCAATGGGGGTTGAAGGAAACGAAGACGGGCTAACTGTGAAGTGAAAAACTCTGAATAGCTAGTCGGACCAGTACTACTATACTTTCTAGAGTTTATTTCAGCTCTCACAGCGTGCTGAATCTCGATAGACCAAAATCGTTTTATGAACGATTCAGAGAACTGTTCGAAATTATCGAAGGTATAATGGAATGCCTTGAACCAATTCAGAGGTCCGTCTGCAAGATGTCTGTCTACAACTCGTAGTTCTCTATCCCTAGTTACGTGATGTTCCGTAAAAAAGTCCTAGAGATTTCTAATAAACTCGATCGGAGTTAGACCCTCGGTGTTAGATTTTTTTTTATTTTCTCTTCATATTATTCCTAACGATCATCACGTTAGATCTGTCGGTAGGTATAGATGTTCTAAAATCTCTAGGAACATATTCTGGAATGCTTGTACTCGGAATTTCTGACCTATGTCTTATCTGTTCAGTTTCATCTGCCCCATTAGACCTTGCCAGATAATTCCTTGCTGGAGATGTCACGTCTAACCTTTCCCTAACCTGGGGAACTGTACCTTCCCTAGCGGAATTTATAGAAGTCTTAAATGTTTCGAATTGCGATTTGAATTCGTTTCTTAATGCGTCTACATCCACATGTTCTGTTAAATTGAATTTATTTAACTCCTGCCTGATCTCGTTTAATTCTGATTTCTTTTTCTCGCGCTCTGAATTAACATCTAACTTAACTTGATCTATTTTCAGGGTTACGTTCTTAATCTGCGATTCTAAGTCTTCCCTAATATTGTTAACATTATCTATTTGCATAGTTTTAACTGAATTGATTCTTTTTTCAGTGTCCTCTCTAGCCTGGGAAGTATCATTATTGATTCTTATTTCCGACTTGGCAATTTTTAACTCTAAGTCTGATCTTATGTTTTTGGCAATGTCCTCATTAATTTTAGTGATCTCTCCTCTTATGATGGTAACTTGATCGTTAACAATTGCCTTAAGGTCGATTTCAATGGCTTTCCTTAAAAATTGTTATGATCATCCACCTTTTCCTTGAGAACAGCCATGTCTTATTATAATCTAGATAAAGTTCCTTTTGTTGCAATCGCTTCGTTTGAAAATTGCTATTGGAGAGCATATAAACTATTCTGATTCTCTTTCTGGTTATTATCCAGTTCCAGTTTATTATTTCTGACATCCTCCTTAATGCCAGAAATATTAGATTGTATCCTGGTTACAAGATTTTCAGTGCTTACTATTTTCTCCTGAGTTGCATCAAGCTTGGCCTCAGTGCTTACTATTTTTTCCTGTGTAGTTGTGATGTCAGTCTGAGGTGCATCTATTTTAGTTTGAGTAGCTGTAATGTTAATCTGGGTTGCATTTAATTTTGCTTCTAACGATGCTACATTCGAACGGACGTGACTCACTTCTACGTTAAAATTACAAATGTCCAATTGAACAAGTCGAACATCTCCCTGGACACTATCTACACTTGTCTCTACATCCCCAAGTTTTTCCTTAATCTCTTTAGACCTATCTGAGATTTTGCGGTTACTGTCCTGAAGACGTTTGAGAGATAAATGGAGTTGAGACATATCTCCCTGGACTGATTCTGTGTTTTTATTAACTGTTTCGTTAATTTTATCTAAACTAGCTTGGGTATTTGACCTGCTTTCAGCCAAATCCTGTTCGTGCTTACTCATATGTTCCTGCATGGCCTGTAGCAAAGCCACAACATCGTCCATGGTAGCTGTACCAGACATATTATACAATGTATAGAAAAATATAGGAATGCAATACATTTATAGGAGAATTGGCACACTTAGAATGACCCTTTTCAACAATATGAGCATTATAATTTGTTTGGCTTCTAAACATAATAACTAATTTAATTCTACTAGAAAATAGGAAGTATGTGAGTATGGTGATTCATATTAAGAATAGTTTAAGTTACAATCGAAAGTCCTAATTATGAAATTTATTATTAAAAAGAAATGAATTTTGTATTACTGATGATCTTCCAAATATCATCGCCGGTGACAAGCATAAAATGGCCTACAAACATGGAGTGAAAAATGGCCCCATGTCATGCCCCATATGACCACGCTGATCTATAAATGTTTTCAAGAAATGTCTCTTATGATCACGTCGTAATCATGTACAATTATATTTTAAGGCACAGATAAAATATCAAATGAATTTAAATTAATGGCGATAATTCTATCTATATGCCGTGTAGATTGAGTAAACTCATATCCACGTTTCTAAGAAACGCGAATTCCCAACGAATTCGAATTCCATAATCGTAGCGGTGCCAAAGAAAAATTGCTAATGACTAGATTATCCGAAAATGCCAACTCGATAACCACATGAAAATGGGTCCTCAAACAAAGATGGCCTTCCATTTGAGTATTCGAGAATGCTAATTCAAATGCCCCAGGTATTGGGTCGCCATATAAATGTGTACCCGTATCCACGTGGTCTTACCTGTTGAAATCCGATGGAAGAGCTGGATCGTAGAATCTGGAAGTACCCGGCTGAAATAACCCCCAAAACTCTACCAACTAGGATCAACCAGGGATAAGGATACCTCATTATAAAAGAATGCGATAAGAAGATGCCAGTGGTTGAAGAAATGAAAATGAAAATAGGCTCAAAATGAACTTACAAGACTCTTAAAAATTAAATTAATCTCGGGCATAAGGCTAAGCATTCGCTAAAATAACCCACTGGTCCTCGTAGCACATCCTGGTTTTAATATAAATCACCAAGTCATCCGTAGAAAATTTAAAATTGAATCAACAGTTTATTGTCTAAAAACCGTCGCTTTGTGGAAACTCAATCCACCAAACAAAAATATAAATTTGCTTCCACTGAAGCACATGGTAGACAAATATTTCATTAGCCATGAACTTGGCTAAAATATACTGACCGACAAAAAAGTGGAACACTTTCATTTTTTATGTAATTTCTTAATTTATTCCACTAAAATGTATCTGTTTTCCAATATTTGCATTATTCATGTAAATTTTGGATGTTTTGCTACATAAAATACTGAAACATGTTTTACAACAAGCTTTAACTCAAAAATTTCGTTACATTTTGCAAATCTTAAAATTTTCTATTTTTAGTAATGTTCTTTTGGGCTGGTTTTTATCAAACGTATTGCCAAACAAAACAGTATTAATGTTTGCACTGCACTGCACGAGAACACTGGTCTCTAAAAACGAGTGTTTCCACCCTTAGCGTCTATAACAGCTTGTAAACGCTCAGGCATACTGTTCACAACTCGTCGAATGGCATCTGCCAGGATGCGATCCTATTCCTCCAGCAGCAATATTCTCAGTTGTGCCAAGGTGGTGTGGTCACGCTGTCTGACGATCTTTCCAAGCATATCCCATACAAGTTCGATGGGGTTCAAGTCAGGACTACGAGATGGCCAGTCCAGGGTTTGAACCCCCAATTCCTGCAGATATTGTACAACACAGTGAGCAGTATGCATCAGCATGAAATTCTGACCTATGAAAGACGCAAAGGGCATCACATGGTTCATCAGGATCTCTTCGATGTACCTTTCAGGAATTAAGCGTCGCGTGATCGATGCACATCAACTCAGTGCGGGCCATAACGTTGATGCCACCCCCCACCATAACCGAGCCACCTCCAAATGGAGTCCTGGAGGAGAAAGCAACAGGGCTGTACCTCTCTCCGCGCCTTCTCCACACTCTTTCTCCTCCGTCAGGAGATCTAAGATTAAAGCGACTCTCGTCAGTGAAGAGAACAGAGACCCACTGCTCGTGGGTCCATCCCAGATGCTGCCTTCCGAAGCGAAGACGCGCCTCTCTGTGATATCGTTCGAGTGCGGGTCCACGTGCAGGTCACCTGGACGAAAGATGAGCTTCTTCAAACCTTCTTCTTACTGTTCGCTCACTCACTCTCACATTTCTGACATTTTCCACTTCATTTTGTGCCTGGACTGCTGTGGTATGACGATCACGCAGAACTTGCAGTGTGAGAAATCTGTCATCCCTGGCACTTGTGCATCTTCTACGGCCTGTCCCTCGTCTCCTGTCGTAAGTTTGGAGTTCTCTGTAACATTGCACTGCACGGTGAATGCTACCGAGAGATGATCAAATGACCTCAGCAACATAACGGAAGCTGCAGTCATCCTCCACCAATGCAACTGCCTGTGCAGCTCCTTCACAGCTAAGAGGCACGTTTTAGTGTGAACTGCACATGGATAACTTGCTAAAATGTATGACAATGGTTCACACGTGTTCAACAAATGCCAGTTGTTATCCCTAGAACAACAATAAGCGAGCGGCAACACTCATAAACCGTAAACGCTTACAGTGCGCTTCCCGCCATAAAACCATTAAGATAGGCTCATCGAAGATCGGGGGTAATTGGTGGTAATAAACCACCCTAAGAAATGTCATATTGTCAATTTCTATTCACGGATGTTTCAGATGTTGGTTCTAATGCGTGAAAAGCTTTTAAAATGTGATTAAATCTTTTTCATGGCTAATTTTATACTATTTATATTACTTTTTTAACTGTTCCACTTTTTTGCCGGTCAGTGGATGCTACTAGATTAATACTGCAGTAAATGAAGTTCAAATCTAGAACGTGATTAAATTTAACAATATCGTACAAGTCAATTTTTACATACACAAAAACCCTAATAAATTCATATTAATATTTTACAAATGTGCACTTAATTCGTTGTTCGAATTACTCCTTTGGATTTCATTATTCCATTGACAAGTCATTTTATATGGGTTTTGTTATAGTCCTATTCGGTCATATCCGACAAACAATGAAGTTAATCGAACGTACTATCGCACCAGTAGATTATTTCAATCAGTTTTATAACATTTCACAAAAATGTTTAAGTTATCTTCAATTAATCTTTCACTTATTATTACAATGTTATACACTTATTTCAAGTGTTTCAAGTCGTAGCTTTCCACTGAAATATATGCCACTATTAGCAATCCATTTTAGATAAATTGTTATAATGCAAAAATTGCCTTTAAATGTTGGATTCAAAAGTCTACTAGCTTTCTGGTAACTGTTATCGTGACTGTAATTCACGTTCAATAATACACATTAATCAATCAGCAATAGCTTATCAGCTTATTTAATACTGAAAATTCGATATTGACCATCCATCGATTTCTAATATCTGCCTCAAAATATATCAATTCACGCAAACATTAATTGCTTTACACGCACATTAGCTCTCAATAGCTATTAATAATTACCAAACATTTTTTAAATCCATTAGCTTTTATAAAAAAATTCATAAAATACCATGTTTCTTAATAGACAAAAAAGTTAGAGTGTCATGGACAATTTTTAGCATACCTGTGTTAATAAAGTTGTATTCACATGTTTGAATAATAGTATTCGTGATTTTCCAAATCTGTCATTTCGTTTTATGACGAAAATATTTTATACATGAATTTGCTTTTCTTTCTACAATATTTCATTTCATTATACTCTCATATTTCACAAATATTTCTTTCAAAGAATTATAGATTGATCACTATAAAAAGGAAACAATTCAGTTTTCGCCTAAATAAAATTCGAAATGGAGTTCCTCCTCCAAGGAAATTCGTAAGAAACTACACCATGAAAAAGAGCCTATCTTAAGAAGGTACAAATAATCCATTAGAATCAAACGGTGAACCAAATTGGAGTTTTCTAAAAGAATAATGAAAATTGAAAAACTGAACGAACTCGAAAAGTGTCTATATTCAACAAGAAATTCGAAAATGTAGACTGCAAAAGCCTAATCCAAAAATCGTAATTATTCACACCAAAAATTACTATATTTCCAAGTCAATATCGTACTCGAAGTAAAATAGACTATCACATCTATTAAATAGTGATTCATGAAATGTCAAAATATTATGTTTCGTTGCTCATATTATCACAAATATTTATTCCGAAAAATGTTCAAGTGAACGTGAAATATCGGTCATCTTCTTGCTAACAACTATTCTTATATAATGTTATCGTAGTCTTGGCCCTGCTTCTTCTTGTAACGTGAATATTCACAACTAATTATAATGCTCAATTTATCGCCAAAATAAATTTAGAAAAAGAAAAGTAATGCTCTAAAAATAACATCACATTAACATTAACTACAAGGTAAAATACATGCTTGGACAGAAATGATTAAAGTATCAGATCTAGCCTTAGAATGCACTTTCTATCTACTGAATAAAAATTGGTGAAAGAAGAACATTCTAAAATATGACTAATTCATACTGTCTACTTGTATGAAAATATTTCCAGCTACCTTTTTCGTTGTCATCTCGATGAGAATGGAAAAGAATGTTGGAATAATGAACCCTTGTCCATTGCGCTGAGTAGTTCACGTACCGGCTGGAACTGTGTAGGATCGAACCCCGTTCCCATCCGGCTCAAAAAACAGCTGTTCGCGTCGTAAAGTTCATCGCACCGACACGTCCTAAGTCTGCTCGATAGCTTAGATGTAAATGCCATTTAAAGTTCATATTTGTAGCAGTATAAATTGTAGTCTCGATATTGCACAAGTACCTTCAGTCTTTTCTTGTATAGCATTCTGCTAGCGAAATCCATAATTCAGCTTGGTTGTCATTCCAAATGCTCAACTCTGCTAGGCTGCTGCATTCCTGTTATTCATTTAGTAGTTCATCATCCTATCTGTACTGTATTGTAGTGTAATTCCAGACATTGTAATCTCAATGTTCATTGCTGCAGTATATTTTGACCACTGTATAATGTTCAAGTCTCTTGTGAGGGCAATAGAATTAATACAAGTCTATACGAAAATCTAAGTTCACTTTCATCGTACACAAAGTTAACAGAATGGGCTATCCGTCCGTCCCATGTGTTTCTCGCACTCGTGTCTTGCTGTAACAAGTCAAGATCAACCGTCTTATATCGGATTATTTCACAATCCACACAAGTTTAAAGTTTCACTCTTATAGGATTACTTCGAATCATGCCAGCAGACACGTTCCTTGGCAGATTCTGAAGACGAAGTAAGAATGAATGTCATGTCTCACTCCCGAGCGAGATACATCCAACTGAGTTGCCAGTCTACCCAGAATACCTTAGGTTCAAACGATATGATAATCGAAGTCGACACAGTATGATTGCGATAATCACCTGTTACTCTAAAATGTGCATTTATAATCCCAAAATTGTTCTCAAGTTGTTTCTACTTATAATACAATGCAATTTCCACTTGTCGATCCCCTCTGTGATCTGTGTAGTGCTTTATAATAGCGTATATCAGAGTCACGGTTGTACGGCATCCACCTTTTAGAAAATAACTCTACCTCGACCGGTCACATGGTCAAGTCTGTAATGCAGGTTGCTAGTACAACCCCTAAGTTCGTGTCACAGAGTCATCGCTGCTGCTTGCAGTTGAAACATTGTCATAAAAATACCAGCTGTGTTCCTTCTAACATGTCCAGGTTTCAAACCAATGCAAACTACTTGCTCAGTACCACCCCTGCATTTGCCCGAAAACGAAGTGGGAAACCACGGAAAACCACTTCGAGGATGGCTGAGGTGGGAATCGAACCCCTCTACTCATTTGGCCCACCCGAGGCTGAGTACACCCCTACAAGTCCTCATACCACTTTTTAAATTTCGTGGCAGAGCCGCGAATCGAACCGTGGACATCCGGGGTGGCAGCTAACATGCTGACCATTTCGCAACGGAGGCAACGGTTAAGTTATTAGTTAAATAATTTCTTATTTTGACTTCCTTCAAAGAATCCATTTAAATTTTTAGTAAAACATTTGAAACGCATTTAAAGTCAGGAGATTAAATACAGCAAAAATTGCTCAGTGAATTTACTGTACGGTGTTGCGTTAAAAGAAAGCTACAGCGCTCTCGGTAATCGACCCGTCCGAACCACGTACTATAACCAACATAATGGAGTTAAGCCGTGCGTTATAACTGTCCTATGACGGCTGGCCTTGTTGTGCAGTGATATATTTACTTCCTTTTCAGGGTTTACGGATAGCCCTATCTTTACAATGTTAAAATACATCACATATAAGGAACATTTTCTCACTAACTGTTTGACACAGACACTTGAAATTTGTATATATTATTAAAACGTATATTGCCTTTGTATGGATGCTAATATATTGAAAATAAATGTGACTGTTTGGAAAATATATATTTCTTAAATAATGCAAAATTTGTTGCGAATTTTCGCATGATTATTTTCCAACGCTCTTCATAAATTTTGCAATATGTTTGTTTTTATAGCTTCAGAATGTATGTGATAGTCGTAAAAAAGAGCCTTGCAAATTTTAAAATGATATCAGTAATGTTTTCTGAGGTAATGTTCCTTTTGCAGGAAAAAAAATGAATTTATGGGAAATCAGCTCCAAAGTTTCAACATCAGTGCATGGCTGGTGCATGGCTAGGATTATCAACATCCTCTTGCATTTCATCAAGAAGCTTTCTCTTGGTGGCTCTCCTGTTTCTTCCACAGTTCATGATGACTTTGATAGCATTTTCTGATGATCTTAACTCTCCATATCTATAGAATACATAGCTTTTACAATTCAGGAGCCCACACACAATCCTAGCTTCTCCAAAACATTGCATTTTGTAATATTACCCTAATTGAAGGATGCAACAGCATCAAACACACCAAGATGAAGTGAATTAATCTCAACAAACACTGTTTCTGGTAGTCTGTCCAATATGACCCTATTCACACATTCACTGGGATTCTGAGTTCTATCATGCAAGCATTTCTTCAAAAGATTGGTCTGCAAGATCCCTGAAGGTAGGCTTGACGGTCTCTATTATAGCTTGCGGCAAACTATGATGATGATCATATTCCTCATTTGTTTCTTTCTGTTAGACACCATTCAGTTTTCTATTAGATGAGCTGTGTGGCCCAGCAACCATCTTATCAAAAGGAATTTCACGATTTGTTTCACTCACGTTATTTTAGGTTAGGCGTACTTGCCCTGCTTCACAACGTGAAGGTTCTAAACAAGAGGTTTCTATCCTTGAAGAAGCACATTTCTCCTTTTGCCAGGGCACACGTTTCCTGAACACTTTGTTTGAAAATCTAGGCATAACTTCCGCAAACTTCACATAAACTCACAGAAATAACTTGCAAAAACGCGGCAAAACTTGATGCTAAGCAGCAAACAAAGGACCATCAACAATGCAAGTCGTTACAATATGACCAACGGACAATAATAGACGACAACATTTCATTCAAATAAAAGAATAATATGCGAAAAAATAAAAAACCTCAATAAGTTGACAGCAAGTCATCCGCCACTCCAGAGCAGAATACTCGCCGCGCATAAGATTTTTTTAAGAATTAAAATACTTCTCTACATTGTTTCTTCAAAAGTATATGTCATTTTAAAAAGGAAATTCCAAAGTTTAATAATACGCAAAAACATTTTATTTTATTTTTCCCCACAAAATTGCTTTCCGGATAGCCTTCAATGAGAAGCAGATTCATTTGTATTTATCTCACTTTCTGTGCGTATCTCGATAAAGAACTTTCGGGATGAATTAAGCTATTAGGGATATTTAACTACTGATATAATGCTCCGTTCATACAGTAATTCACAGAAACTTCTGGGTAAAGTGATTTAAAAGTTGGAGATTAGGTAAACGGCTTCTTTCCTCAATTAATCAGGAGTACTGAACGATAGATTACTCATACCCTCAATAACGCTAAGGATGAAAGATGCAACCTGCAGAATGTGTACAGTTCGACAATCATAAATTGTCGCATGGGAAATATCAAAGTCCTGTTCGGGTATCATCGTGCTTGTACGTGGCTGCACAGATGCAACAAAATTGATGCACTTCCATCATTGTTCAACCACGTGTTCGTGACAAAATGCAACTATCAGTACACAGTGCCACTGTTTAGATATCAGAATAACAGAGAAGAATGGTATGCAATTAATGAGAAACCACCCAAATGCGTAAATAAAGGCGTGAAGTGAGGGACACATCCTAAGTGACGATGGTTGTGGAGCGCTTAACAGAGTAGTTGTTGGTAACCCGGACCACCGTGGTTCAAATATTGGTCTTGGCAATTCATTTTGTTTCGATGTTTCGATGTGGAACCGCACGATACTGGGCGCCTTTTAGGTTTTACAACGAAATATTGCAATAAACCCTCAGTTAATTACCACTGGGTATATGATAGCTGTTATAGACGTGCATGAGATGTTGGAAATATCATTACAATATTATGAGCGTTCTGCGGACTGCCAGTTAGCTCAGGGGACGAGGCATTGCGTGAAACGACAAATAACCAGCGTTCGAATCGTACTCGCGGTGTTTATTTTTTAAACATGTAAATGTTTCATGAATGAAATACGTGTGTGTTTCTATACACAGGGAAATCTGGCTTAATGAATTTGCTTATTGTTAGTCCTGAAAAGGACTGTTATAGGCACTTCTTCAATATCTCGTCCAGTATCCACTGGCTTCGACAACTTGCTGTAGCCGACGTGGCATTGACGGAACTAGATTTCTGAAGTACTGTTCATCAAGGGCAATCTCCCACAATGCAGCCTGCGAACGAGGGGAAGGGTGAGGCCAGTTTTCCCTGATATGGCGTTTCCACTTTGCCCACACATGCTCAATGGGGTTTAAGTCTGGAGTTCGAGGGACCCAGTTGAGCAGTTCAATGGAGTCCTGCTCAGAAAACCAGCCCTGGACACTACTGCTCATGTGGATTGGAGAGTTGTCTTGCACGAACTGAAGCACTGCATGTGGATAGCGCTCTCTCACACTCGGAATCATAATATTCTGTAAGATGTGCAAATATTGGTCCGATGTGAGATGTACATCTATCCGATGAAGCACTCCAGCCCCATCAGACGAGATCCACCCCCAGCACGACACAGATATGCGGCCACTACGTGTGCGCTCAGCCACATACCGTTTCTCGTATCGGGTTCCACGTAGCCTGTAAACACGAACCGATCTGACCTCTGCCGTACTGAAACATGTCTCGTCAGAGAAGATGAACTGATCCCAATTAGAATTTAATTCCAGCTCAGCAAATGCACAGCGGTCGACTATATGTTGGTCGGAGAGACATTCTTTGATTGAGGGTTTTCTGCAAGCAATTCCTGCTTCTCGTAATCGTTTACAGCCGTGTATGGACATCCAGGAAAATTGGTCGTATGCATGAGTCTCTACCGAGTTTAAGAACGGATTTTCCTGCGAAGTTGTAACTAAATGGCGGTCTTCTTCTACAGTAGAAACCCACTGTAAACCAATGCCCGATAAACGACCAATCCTCCCTGACAACCGCCTCTGCTGTATCCATCCTTGAGCAGATCCCGGTGGAACACCACATAGGATTGCTTCCTCACGCACACTGTAAATGCCGTGTTTGACGAGAGCCAAAAAGTGCTCTCTGGATGCGTGTGTATAGTGAGCCATGGCAGAATGTAATGACGCATTATCATCAACGTTATCTTGGCCAAACGCGGTAGTGTTCGTAGCATGACATCATCATGGTGTGCTACTTCACAAAAATAATATTTACGGCGTGACTCGAACTGCGGTTGCTCGGCAATGAACGACTTTACAACCTGATAGCTAACCTTCTACGCTACAGGGCAACACACGAATTGTGAGTGTATCGTGTCTTACCACAACACGGTGTGTGTGGAAGCGGAGCGAGGGGCTGGCCGATAGCGAGAGAGAGCGAGAGAATTATGGACTGACCATGTTGCAGTACATATCCAACGAACTGTACGCAGCCGACATCAGCCGAAGTGACACTTAGCATTTTTTCATGCCTCAAGAGATGTGGCATTTTATGATTCCTTATCTGTACATGTACTTACTTGAAGCATAGTACAGTGGTGCTGTTTCTAATCTAATGTGGCCTTGCGAAAGAGATGTGGTAAGGAGGAAAACAGATTGGAGATCACAAGTGACACGTCACTCATTGTTCAACCTATATCTGTCAAGAAAACTGAATGATCATCACCCATTTGCTACACCAATAGAAGGTGAAATTGGAGGAAGGCGGGGTTGAATCCTGATCTACCTCATCCTTAATCCAGCAATGGTTAACCTGAACCTGCTTCTCAGCAGTTAGTCATTTAGTTATCGCTGTCGTGTATTGCCACTGATAGAGTCAAGATCTACTGTATGTAGTTCCTCCTACCTATCATGGCTCCAGCTCCATGTACAGTTCATGCCACGGTTATTGTTCGGCCAGTTCCGTTTTCGCAGTCCTACAGGGGACAGTTTGCGATCCTCACGCATGGGTAATTGATATGTGAGTTTTCAATGCATGTGAGATTTTCAAAGTGAAATGCCATTTCCTGTGGTTCGGATTCCACGTAAAAATGAGGTCCCGTGGCTTATGATCTCGAGATTGACGGTCACGTAAAACTACAATCTTCCTTCCTTTGATACGTGAGTTTTCAGTTGCGCGGGAGCAAACCAACTGCCCTCTGAAGGACTGCACAATCGGGGCCCACCGGCCAAAAACCGTTGCGTGATCTGTACACTTGACTGTTTGTCATGGATGTGTGCTCATTTATCCTTGTATTTGTACTTTATCTTGGCTGTCACTGCGAGTGAAGTGAAGGAATTTATAGTGTGGAAGATGAAGACCGGTCTGGGCGCCCCTCCATGCCCATGACTGCAACAAACGTCGAGAGAGTAGAGGGAATTGTGCTAGCCAACAGGCGTGTAACTGTGTCTGATGTTACATCTACATTGATTGTTAGACGTGCTTAAGTGTACTGCATGATTTGCGACGTGTTGGGATATCGGAAGGTTTTGGAAAGATGGATGCCGAGACAGAGCCCCCCTGATCACAAGACTGTAAGAATAGCAATAAGCTACTTGTGGCAGTACAAGCGTGAGTGCAATGACCTCCTGTACAGGATCATCTCAGTGAATGGGACAAGGGTTCTCCAATTTACCCTGGAGACTAAGGCCGCCTCAGTAATATGGAAACATCCCAGATCACCCGTAAAGAACTGGCTGTGGAGAGTTTTCTGAAATCACTGGCCACCGAATTTTACTGGAAGGCTTTCTTGAAATTGGTTTCACGGTGAAACAAATGTATCAATGTTGGTGGTAACTTTGTGGATAATAGCCAAACGTTTGTCTTTGATCACAGCGATGTGTTTTTTTTTTTTTACTTTGTAACACAGCTTGCCTGTAAAATAAGATGAAGTAACTTTAAATTCAGAACGCCCCTCGCTACAATATAGATGTTGTTAATTTATTTAGCGGCTCTGTGACATCGTCGTCATGTAGCCTCGTATACTTCAGTGTGCATAGGATTTTTCTGATGTCTGTAGTAGCCTAATGTGTGTATTTGTAATTTTTAGTTATATTAGTTTTTCTTGCATTAAGGAGCGGAACAGTGAAGTCGTCTGCCCATATTTGTAATTGAGGCTAGGATTGGGGTGGACTTGGCCGTGACCTTAAGTTAGAAACCATCCCGCCATTAGCCTGATGTAGAAATGGCAAATCAGGGAAAATCATTTCTAAGATGGCCAAGATGGGAATCGGACCCGCCTCTTCTCAGTTTTGCCTCACGAGACTGAATGCACCCCATTACAGGCTTCAGACCAGAATTAAATTTCATGACGGAGCTAGGAATCGTTCCCAAAACTCCAGGAGGACAGCCAAGAATGTTAGTCACTACACGACAAGATGCTCTCCAATATGCATTAGATCGTATGGGTGTGTGGGTAAGTGCGCTGTCTGTACATAACGTTAATAGTTGATCAACCACATTCTGTGCAGTTATAATGCATGACAAGCACAATACATATCTAATAAATACACCCATAAATGTAAGAGAGTGTAGACTCTTTGCTTTCTTACTGCACATTTCGTTTTCTAATTTATGTCTGAAATAGTTTGGCCAATTCCACCCTCCTGCCAGCAGTGTTAAATATCCTTCCTATCTGTCTCTTCTACTTTCTCAAAATTATTGCGACAATTAAACTTACATACAGTATTCGAAACTACCTCCTGGTGTAGCGGCTAGAATTCTTGGCTGTCACCCCGGAGGTCCAGGTTCGATTTACACCCAAGCCATTCTAGAAGTGGTTTTCCATGGCCTCCCCACTTCTACGCAAGTCAAATGCCGGGATTGTACCTCAAATTAATGCTATGGCCGCGTCCTACCCTAACCCAATCCACAAATACACACAATATTACAGCCATCACAAAACACAGGTTATTAGACGGGGGGCTACATGACCACGATGTTGCAAAGCCCCTAAGTGAATCAACAACATAAAAGTAAAAAGATAAAGAGAGGTTGACGTAAAATAGCGTTAAATCCTTTATTAATAATTTTTCGAACTCTTTCTCCTTCTACAGTTTTTCTACAACGCCGGGGGCGCTGATACGATGAAGGGGGTGCGCGCACACCCCTTAGCACTCCCCTGACTACATCCCTGATTTCGTCTCCAGAACATTTTGACGAGTAGCAATCAATAGTTGTACCTGCACACTCATATCTGTGCACCGAGCATCTCCTCGGTTAGATAGAGGGAAAAGTTCCTCGGACTAGAATCCATAAGCATTGATTCAATAAGCGGTTAGAGGCCAGGGAAGGGAGGATAACCTTGCTATTAATTGGCTTCCCGGAAAGTATCAGCTAATTAGATTCCGATGTACATCTTGAGTTACAACTACAGGGAAACAATACCCTTAATGAGTATGTGATAACGCGATACTTCGCTTTTATCATTAGCATTTTCTAAGAATTTCCCAGCGAGTGGCGGTAATAACCAGTCACATGAAGAATGATTAAGGATGAGACCCGGGAGAGACGTGGCTTCCACGAACACTGTAGCGTTCAATGTGCTCAAACTCCCTAAGGCGAACAATATCAAATCAATAGGCGTATTTCTCAGGTCCCGCGCAACCTTAACTTTCATTAATCCCCCACCATACTACGATGAGCTGAATGTGATTGGTGGTGCGATATTCGACCCAACGAAGGTAGTAAATGTCACGGAAGTTCGGACACTTTGCAAATATTGAGAACAAACGACTCCATAAAATATTTTTTAAATGTCTTTGGATGAAGCATAGGACTATCTTAAAAACGTAGAAGAGAGCAATACAATCCCGAATTATGTCCAATTTCATGGATATTATGAAACTGAAAACAAGTGGATAAGTTCATGGCAGGGGACTGTTTGACAACAGTTGCGGTAATTTACTGCGCTCGCAGAACATGTTCCGGAAGCAGACGCCTTGTTTCTCGTCGCGTCGTGAGCTCACTGTTCGGCTTTATGGATAAAGGAATAGGAGGCTACGGTTTGATCCGAAAGGTTCCGGGTTCGGTTTCTGGTCAGGTCGTGAGATTTAACTGCATAAATGGTTAATTAGCCTGGCTTGGGGACTAAGTGATTCTGACGTCCATTTTCGGAGGCCATACTCCATGATTATTAGCTCTGTCCACTCGACTCAACATTGCGTAGCGTTTGAAGAATTAGTTGCAAGTGATTGCTTAACTGGTAATAACGCAGTAAACATTGCAAGGGGCCACCAAATAAACCGTACGATGTTTAATTCTCGACAAAACTAAACTTCAATTTTCCCCCAGGGGATTACAATTATTGAGACGTGAGTTGCCGACAACAGGATCCCAACCGGCCACGACATTGCTTCCACTTACATGTGCCGGGCTCCTCTCTTTCATTTTTCCTGTCGACCTCCCTTGGTCAACTCTTCCGACTGGTCCTTTCCTGCTCCAAATTTCCGTCTCAATTAAATAAAATTCCCATGTGATGGACTAAATAGCTTTTGGTGCATGAGTCACATTGTGATAAAGCAAAGTAAAGGCGAACAAATTCAAATTCAGAACTCAATATCCAAACATTGAAGTCATTTTAGACAGCAGACATAAAAATAATACATTAAGAAAACAATTTTCTTTATTTTTATTTTTATTTTGTAATTCCATTATCCTTAATCTTCCATCGTTGTTCAAGATATCTCACATCAACACACCTCCAGTACTGTGAACCATGATGAAGCGCTATCTACGATACATCAACGATAACAAATTATGTACCGGATATTTAGTTCATAGAACTGGTTTATCAACGTTTTCAAAGACGGATCCAATGGAACATCAGTAAGAGATGTTCCTTTTCAGAAATGAACCTGCATATAACCTATAATTTACGATACCTACGCTGGAAAATTGTACCAGATGACCTCGACGTTTCACCCCTCATAATAATCCCTACCTCAACCATTATGTTTGTTGATGCGAACTGGTATATATAACTTTCGATTTCAGGTAATTATGACTCCTTCGCAGAAGATAGCATCATTTTTAACGCGTCACAGGAGTTCATTTTAAGGAAAGTAATTTGCTCGGTGTTTTATAAATTACGAAAATTGGGCGACGGAATTCAATGCCAGTAGCTGGAGATTGCCATAGTGGTTTATTTCACGAACCTTCACTTCGGTCACTTAAATGGGATACTAGTAATAGAAATATGTTTTAAAAATATCGCATTTCCGCCACTTTTAATTTTTGAAAAAAGAAATTGAACGGCATTCGAGGCCGATATGTTAATCTTTACGTAAATATTCGCTGTGTCAAATTCTACTGCTTTCGGATGATTAGATCGACAGAAAAGTAATTTTAAATATCTCAAAATCGCGTGGCCACCATTTTGATTTTGTGTTTATCAGGATCTCTTTATCTCTTCTTAGTATAAAACAAAGTTCCCGATTCTTAGATGTCGCGGGTAATCTCAAGAACCTCTGGATGGATTTTGATGCGGTTTTCACCATTCGGTAAAGGATATCTCGAGGATGATTTCTGTACAAAATAATTTATTTATGATCAAAGGAAGCCGAGCAGTAACGATTTCAGTGAAAATGTCGAAAAAAAACGGCGTCCGAGCGCTTTGAAAGCTTACGCTGGAAAACCGTTAAAAATATCTAAATACTATGAGTGTTAGAATTGTTCAGCAATAAATTTTCTACAAAAAAGTCCCGAAGAGTATCTTCAATACATCACCCACTATAAGTGTTTTTACGTTTTCATTCCTTCCAACCATGTCCATCCAAATACTGAGGCGACAGTTTACGAGCTAACTAAGGGCGAGTCTATTACCCCTGTTGCAGCCTAACTAGCGGGCGAACCTATTACCCCAGATACTGCTCGGTTCTAAACTGCGTGAAACTGAGAGGAATGTGAATCGCGGATTATGAGAAGTGGTGTTGACGAGTGATGAGGCTTCCCGGTCCGTGCATTATACAGAACCAAATACATTGGTCGGTGACTCACTCACTCATTCGTAACACCACAGTGGATTGATCAACGGCCGTATGTTAGCAGTATTGGAATAGAAAAGAATACCAGATATCACGGCGGGCTGTTGACAGACCCTTCTCTTCTCGCCTGGCCCTTCCCTGCCCCCTTTCCCCTCACCTCGCAAGTTCACAGTACTTGGACCCGAGCAGTACAGCCAGCAGCAAACCGTCGAGTCGTGTTGAGTTAAGACTTCAGAGAAGGGTGGTTGTGTTTGGAGTTTCCCTGGAAGTGCAACTCGACTTTTCTTCATTTCGCCTGTGAACTTTCCGTTCCGCAAAATACACAGTCAAGTTAAGATTGGACGGAAGGAGGATTTCTGTTTCATGCACCTCGCCATTCCCTGGAAGTGGAACTCGGCTTTTCTTCATTTCGCCTGTGAACTTTTCGTTCCACAAAATACACAGTCAAGTTAAGATTGGACTGAAGGGAGATTTGTGTTTCATGCTCCTCACCATTCCCTGGAAGTGCAACTCTCCATTTCGCCTGTGAACTTTCCGTTCTTCAAAATACACAGTTAAGATTGGACGGAAGGGGGATTTGCGTTTCACGCACCTTGCTATTCCCCTGGAAGTGCAACTCGGCTTTTCATCATTTCGCCTGTGAACTTTTCTTTCCGCAAAATACGGAGTCAATTTAAGATTGGACGGAAGGGGGATTTGTGTTTCATGCGCCTTGCCATTCTTAAATTACGTCTGACAAGAATTCGTTATAATTAATAATCCAGTCAGTGGTATTAAGCCATCATGCCGAGATGTAAAACGGATATAGGTCATAGTTCATTGACATCGGAAAAAAAAACACTTATCTCGTAACAATGAAACAGAGCAACAAATAATTTCTCGATTGTCACAAGAGAAAGAAAGACTTCGACCTCGGCTCCTTCAAACCCTTGCTCAAGAAGAGCACAGGCAAAACGTTCTTGATTAGATTGTTGCTCGCCAAAGTGAGGTCTGGTGGCAATATTGCTCTTGCCGTCGCATCATCTGGAATTGCAGCCACTCTTTTGGAAGGGGGAATAACAGCACATGCAACATTGAAACTTCTTTTGAAAGTCAGCAGTAATGATGGAAGCGTATGTAATAATTCAAAACAAAGTAACACTGCCAGTTTAATCAAACATTGTTCTTTAGTTGTATGGGATGAGGCTACAATGTCGCACAAAATTTCCGTTGAAGCTGTCGACAGGACCTTGCGTGATGTAAGGAATCGGAACACACCTATGGGCGGCTGCACAGTTTTGTTCGTCGGCGATTGTTGTCAAATCTTACCAGTTTTTACCACAGGAACGAGAGCAGACGAAGTGAACGCTTCATTAAGAAGATCTTACGTCTGGCCGGATATAACAAAATTGGCACTCAAAACTAACATGAGAGTACTCTTATCTTCAGAAGATAATAGTCTGTTTGCTAATTAGTTGCTTGGAGTCGGAAATGGAGATTTACACGTCATTGACGAGAAAATTACCCTCAGTCACGATTTCTGTGTTTTAGTAAGTAGCATTCATGAATTGATTGATAGCGTTTATCCTCAATTCCATGACCTATCCAACAAGTAGCATTCATGGTTTAAAGAAAGAGCAATATTATCGCCGACAAACGAACAAGTTGTGAAAATTAATTACTTGGTGTTCTCCAAATTCACTGCCCAGGCTCAGGTATATTACTCAGTAGACGCAGTAGTCGATAGTGAAGAAGCTGTTCATTACCCTACAGAATTCCTTAATTCTTTACTTCCTTCTGGCTTGCCACCACCCAAGCTCATTTTAAAAGTGGGAGTGCCTATTATATTGCTACGTAATTTACACCCACCAAAGTTATGCAATGGGACGCGATTGGTAGTGAAAACTTTGAAAAATTGTTTCATTGAAGCAACTATCTTAACTAGCTGTGGTACAGGAGAAACGGTCTTAGTACCCAGAATCCCTATGATTCCTTCAGATTTGCCTTATCATTTCAAACGAGTACAATTCCCAGTAAGAGTCTGCTTTGTGATGACTATAAACAAAGCACAAGATCAGACACTTAGCGTGACTGGAGTTGATCTCAGTGGAGAATGTTTTTCTCATGGATAGCTTCACGTGGCTCTATCGCGTGTTACATCAAACCTAAATCGTTTCATGTTCACTGCTGGAGGGAAAACGACTAATGTCGTATAGAAGGAAATTTTATAAGACATCGGTTAAAAGTAGCCTATCACCTTGAATTCATAATTGTTCCCGGACGAAGACGGGGCGGGTTTTAGTACTGTATATAATAGTCTACTGTCTACACACACAATTTCAGTTTGATTGCTGTATATGTAGGCCTAATCATAGATTCTCAGATATTGAGAACCCCTGAAATATTTCGCGTGGTTTCTTAGATTGTTTTAATTGAAGGCCACATATTGATGCACGAGTTGATAAACAAGATTACAGTGGTGGTTCATTGTACAAAGTTTCACTTCAATCGCTTGATTAGGATACAAGTAGAAACATATCTTAAAATTACACATAGTAGAAATATTGAATTTTTCTAATCATATGAATTATATTAGATCCCAATGAATTGTGCTCTAAATAAAAATTTACTGTATCAAGTTTCACTTAGTTTGGATGAATGTCGCCAGAAAGTCCATTTAAGTGTTTGAAGTTCATGTTACAGCCATGTTGGTTTTGTGCTTAACATAGTATTTGTAGAGATCACATATGTGAATTTACTGTATACTCTTCTCTCATCATATAACATTCCAGGTTGACTAATGCAATAGTTTCGGAGAAAATTAGGACTGGTAAAATATTTCGCGCGGCCGCCATGTTTGGAAAGTGACACTTATTGACATTTGAAAGGCACGGTTGTGGTCGCGGAGTAACAGGAAGCCCTTACCAAGCTTCATTGTAATCACTCCAGGTAATACAAATTTATTATGACACACATATATGCACCCACACACCCGCGAACAAAAGTAACCATATACGCCTATATATCATATGATGATAATAATAATAATAATAATAATAATAATAATAATAATAATTGTATGATCTCAACTACCCTGGCGAAGATCTTTTGAGTTGGAGGCAATGAGATGATCTACTCTTCAATTCCAACGTTCTGTTTAACCATTAACAGCTACCCTGGTAAGTTTCACTAAGGATTTATTTTTATCTGCTGCAGGTTGGTGAGCTTGCGTTGAACTTTCTCCTTCATTGTATACTCCTCCTACTTCAGTCTAAATACAGTGGTAGTAGTTACTCGTTCAGTTTCAAGTTGTTCTTTGTTTAATTGCAGTGTATGGATGACTTTTCACATAGTCTAACTGTCGTGTGACCTTTTCCTAGTGTGTTGATGTTTACTGCTAAATTAATTACATCACTATAATGACGACGTACTACTATCACGGTAAAGAACTTAAAACTAAAGATTTGGCAGACATCGTCGGTAACATGGAAGTAGAAGATTGTAGCTCAGTTAGTGGTGGATCAGAGCAGGATGATTCGTGCGAAGAGTACGAAGTTACAGATGACATTACTGCCGAACAGTAATCGGCAACAGTGATCGTTAAAACAGTGTTACCGAAGAAGAAACTGCTGTTCAAGATCAGAGACAGGATGGGAAAGAGTTATGGAAATTCCACTGTTCAAGAACAGACACAGAAGGGAAAGAGTGGTGGAAATTCTGCTGCTCAAGACTAGAGGCAGAAGGGAAAGAGTGGTGAAAATTCCTTTGTTTCAGAACAGAGGAAGAAGGAATAGAGTAATGGAAATTCCGCTGTTCAAGAACAGAGGCAGAAGGGAAAGTGTGGTGGAAATTCTGTTCAAGAACAGAGGAAGAAGGAATAGAGTGATGGAAATTTTACTGTTCACGAACAGAGGCAAGAGGGAAAGAGTGGTGGAAATGCTACTGTTCAAGAACAGAGGCAGAAAGGAAAGAGTGGTGGAAATTCTGCTGCTCAAGAACAGAGGCAGAAAGGAAAGAGTGGTGGAAATTCTGCTGTTCTACAACAGACGCAGAAGGGAAAGAGTAGTGGAAATTCTGCTGTTCAAGAACAGACGCAGAAGGGAAAGAATGGTGGAAATTCTGCTGCTCAAGAACAGAGGCAGAAGGGAAAGAGTGGTGGAAATTCTGCTGCTCAAAAACAGTGGCAGAAGGGAAAAAGTTGTGGAAATTATGCTGTTCAAAAACAGAGAAAGAAGCGACGGAGGGCGGAAAATTATCTTGTTTGTAAGAACTGTGGCTAACAGAAGTTGAAATAAGTAGAGGAAGAAAGCTCTTTAGTCTGTTCTGATTGTCTCACAAATTATCAGCTTTTTAGGACAAAAGCCAAATAAAGTAAAACGTTACTTCAATTTTTTTAATCGTTTTTTTTGTTATCTTTATAGGTTTCTTCAATATACGGCAATATTTTAGGGTTAGAATGCATACATATGTATAAAGGATCAAAAATTGTTATATAATGATATGAATATTTACTGATATATTAGGCAAGGAAATAGATGGTGCCCCTGTCCATGTAAGTCGTAGTGCCCGTGTACACCTTAATGAGGGGTATCCTAGTCGCCAGGTAGTTAGAGGTGGGCTAATTCTTTGGCCTCCACATTCACCGTACTTCAACCAATTTTACTATTAGTGAGGGGACATTTGAAGTCGATGATGTACTCACCTGCTGTGGGTGATGAAACAACACTTAATTCACGAATTGTGCAGGGTTAAACCAGTAATTCGTACCGATTCAGGCAGTTTTGACTGTGTTCATACCGCAATGCGACAACGAGAGAAGCTTGGATTAAGCCAGAGGGTAGATATTCCATACACCTCGTGTAAGATACTGAACATGGTGTATCATTGTAACATTTAAGTGGAGCTAGTTGTCTAATAAGTAAATTACTTCCTTGTCTGATATCTCAATAATTATTAATTTCTGGGCCCATATTTACATAATATTTTGGACCTTTTACACGTATGAATTAATGAAACACCCCCGTATATGTTGATTTCACGATTTCATTAAATGTATGAACAACATAAAGCTCATCATAGCATATGCCAGAGGTATTTAAATGCCAGCAAAATAAGGTAAAATACACTATGTTACAAAAAAACTGACGGGTGAAACTTCACCAAGGGTAGCTTTGGCACGAGTTCTGATAAGTGTATCCTTAAGGGGTTACCACTGCCATCTGGCAGTGAAAACGGCAAAATGGCTAATATATATATATATATATATATTACAATCACCGAATGTGATACGAGAGTTCTTTTACAAGCCGACATCATGTAACTCGAAGTGCTGTGGATTATTACCGCCCTTCAAAAATCCGACTTCGTCGGTCGGAAATCGAACCCTTGATCTTGGGATCTACGAGGGAACTTACGAAAGTAGGTTTCGTCATTTTATTGCACAAGCGGATGCTACCCCAGGTGACAGAAACAATCGCCAGAAGAATCCACACCCGTGGTTGGATCAACGAAAGAAGCAGCGTCAGCGGAAGGGGAATGACGCATGCGCAGAGCGCCATCAAAGAGAGAGGAGCAGCGGTCACTGGTGTTTCATGTTCAGTGAGGGAAGGCAGAGTGTGGAGGATGAAGGTCGAAGTGGGCGTCCCTCCACATCCACGAACGAAATATACATTGCTCGAGTAGAGGCCATGATGTTAGCGGACAGGCGCATAATGGTGGTAGATGTGGCGTCCACACTGCGTATTGGTCGTGCCCGGGCCCATCACAAAATCCATGATGTGTTGGGTTACCGAAAAGTGTCCGCAAGATGGGTACCAAGAAACCTGACCCCGGAGCAGGCAGTGCGACAATTCCTTGCATCGCCGGGGACCGAGTTTTACCAGAGTGGTTTCTTCAAACCTGATTTCACGCTACGACAAGTGTCTCATTGTCGGTGTTGACTACGTCGAGAAATAGTGCAAGGTGTGTACTTCATGATGCCTTGGTGTATGTCAGATTGGCAATAAAGGGCCGCTGGGAAGAAATGACCAAACTTATTTTCGGAACTTTCCTCGTAGGCCTATATCATATGATGAAACATAGGCCAAAGCGAGCATTACGGCTAATACAGGAGCCTGTGGTTCGTTGATCCAGTTTATTCTGGAAGTAATTTATGTCCCCATACAAGTAGCAAATTGCTCCTCGTCTATAAGGCCAGCACTTAACGCAACATTGCAACTACGCAGTTAAGTTATTGCGCAGTGACAAGCAATGAATATTAATGTACAATATACAACAATTGGAGATCTCCGTAATTAATGATTAAAGAATCAAATACTTTTTGATTTGAAAGGACCCTCGTCCTTTGTCCTTCTCGGAAGTCGACAGTGCCCATATGTGTGTAACCTGACCTCGCCTCATGCTACTAACTACATCTCTTCTCGGGATCTCATCTGACTGCCTGCTGATCACTACGTCACGGGACCTGCTTAGCATTATTTGTTTCGTAATAATATTATTAATAATAACATTCATAGTAGTTAAGTTTGGCATTATTTTCATTTTATTAGACTATATTGAAAGAAATCGAACGAGTATGAATCTCGTTTTATGTGAGGGGCGTGGACATCGTGGTCATTTAGCCCCGTGTACTTGGGTGTGTGTAATTTGGTAACCTGTGTTATTGTCGTGTCTGTAGTACAATTAGTGTGTATTTGTAATTTAGTTGAAGATTGGGAATGAGGCGGTCGTAGCCGCAAGTTAATACCCATCCCGGTATTTTCCTGGAGTAGATGTGGGAGACTACGGAAAGCCACTTCCAGGATATCTGAGGTGAGAATCAAACCCACCTCTTCTCAATTTTACCTCACGATGCTGAGAGTACCCCATTCCATTCCTCAGACCAGAAAATTCCTTTGGTGGCAGAGCCGGGAATCGAACTCGAACCTCTGAGCTACAGCCAGGAATGCTATCCGCTCCACCACGAGATGGTTTAACGACTATAAAGCAAATGGTTATGATGTTTGAAAAAAATCTGGCTTTTCAGTGTAATTCATATTTTTAGCCTATTTTCATTTAAGAAAAGCATAGGCTTATGCGATCACCGTTCGTCCTTTATTTTATATATGTGTGTGTATATGTGTGCGTCCTTGAGTATGTGTCCAACTCGGTAAGGTCATAGTACTATTTCGGCGGACCCCACCCGTGCCCTTTAAATTTTATTACGTCTCACCAATCTAACATGGTGGCTGTGCGAAATATCTCACAGGCATTCTATATCTCCGAAACTATAACTCATATCACCCTGAACTTTAGAACGGTGATAAATGGTACTACCAGACGTTCACCTGTGTGACTTTCAAAAACCTGTTAACTGCAAAACGAACATGGCAGCCAAGCGAAGTTGAAACTTTTATATACTGTAGACTTTTCTCCCGATTTAACGATCCGAACGCGGTGAAATTTGGTACAGCAAATGCAAATTACAATGCACTGACATCTAATTTAGTTTAATCTCAAGATGGCGGCTGTGCGAAATTTCAAAATTACGTTTTTACTTCTTTTGTTCTAATCATGCGATCAAAATCAACAATTGAATAATGAGCGTACACAAGAGTCCTCATCTAATAGTACATCTCTATGGCCTACACATATTAAAATCCAACATGGCGACCATCCGAAATATTTCGACGGTTCTCAATATCTATTAATCTATGACAATAATCAAACTGAAATTTTGAATGTGTATAGAGGCCATAAACATAAGTTCACCAATGGGACGTTCACAACGTGGTGAGCACAAACCCAACATAGCGGTGACGCGAAATTTAAATATTCAAATGGACATTTCTCACGGTTAACCATCCGAGCGCAGTGAAATTAGGTAGGGTATATGCTTATATAGAAGCCTTAGTGGCTTAGGCGGAAGCACGCCGGCCTCTCACCACTGGGTCCATGGTTCAAATCCCAGTGACTCCATGTGAGATTTGTACTGGACAAAGCGGGGGCAGGCAGGTTTTTCTCCGGGTTCTCCGGTTTTCCCTGTCACAATTTCATTCTAGCAACACTCTCCAATATCATTTCATTTCATTTGTCATTCATTTAATCATTGCCCCAGGGGAGTGCGACAGGCTTTGGCAGCCGGCACTGTTCATACCCTCGCCGCTAGATGGGGGCTTCATTCATTCCATTCCCTGACCCGGTCGGTCGACGATGCGAGGGTATGAACTGTGCCGGCTGCCGAAGCCTGTCGCACTCCTCTGGGGCAATGATTAAATGAATGACAAGTGAAATGAAATGATGTGAAGAGTGTTTTTTTTTTGTAAATATGCCATTACAGGTATTTTTCGTTATTATAGCAAATCGAAGCTAGCTACAGCAAGGACACTAAACGCGTGAGTTGTATAAGGGAAAAATTATCTTGTGAAACTGGCATAATTTTCTGAACTATGAACTATTATTATACAAGTTACGAGCGTGAAACGTACGCTGAGAGGGATATCTTAATATTACGTGTGTTTTGTTCAGCGCATGGTTCCAGTAAAACTTATCAAATGCTTGATTGCATGTGTAAAGCCTGTGTGCAGAGTCATTATGGTCATTTTATTAACTGCCAAGGTTAGCTGCAGTGTATTTTAAATATCGTAATTATTTGAAAATTCAGTGTAAATAAATTATTTTGTGAAACCGAGAAACATAGCATCGAACTGCAACGTCTTGGATGACGAGATATTAGTCCACATAATCATTGGGAGATGAGTAATGATAGTGTTACGAATGCTAGACAGTTTCGTCGCCCGCGCGTGCCTCAGGCCGCCCCAGGCTATTCCAGACTGTGTGTTACCAACGCCTTAAGCAACAGGGCTGTAAGAACAAAAGGGCACGGTCTAGAACCTACGCAGCCCACCCAGAAATGGAACACTCGAGAAAACGTGAACCCTGGCTCGCTCTCGAAGCATCCATTGAGTCATCAGCTCCGATATATAAGAGCGACCATGGCCGGTGAGCACGAACTATGTTTTTGAGGAGTGTGTGCGTTTGACTGTGCGACAGAAGTATTGAGGTGAAGTACCGAGCGAGTATGTTTTCAAGTGCGACGGAGGTTATTGACGTGTGAATTGCGAAACAGTGTGTAGTACGGTATTCAGGAATAGTGAGTGACAGACTGTGGCTGCTGGACACGGGTCTACCTCATTAGTGAGAGATTAACTTATGTGAGTGAATGAAAGGAGGTGAGTGAACTCCATAAGGGAGGCACTTGACAGAGACTGCTAATTGTTTTCCAAGTGTTTATTGTGTGGTGTAACTTTCTTGACCTGCAATAAAGCTATATCTTTAAAGGGCAATTTGTGTAGTGCTTTTACGCACTGTAATCCAGTTAACGAACTTGCTACTAAGTGTAACACTTAACAACTGGTGTCAGAAGCGGGATTACGAACTCAAGCACAAACACAACACCTGAAGGTCCTGGTTCAAAACTCCAGCAGGTCATTTTACCACAGTTCACTATTTCTCCAGTAAGTGCATGCCATTCACAAGACAAACAACTAAAATGGAAGCGCAATTACAAACCCTGCTAGAAAAGGTAAGTGGCATGGAAAGCAAGATAGAAGGCGGCCAGAAGAATTTAGCCAAGGACCTAACTTCCAAATTAGAAGACGGTCAGAATAAGTTAGCGGAGGACCTGAAGAAGATGGAAGACGGCCAGAAGAACTTAGCGGAGGACCTGAAGAAGATGGAAGACGGCCAGAAGAATTTAGCCAAGGACCTGACTACCAAATTTCTGGATGGACAGAAAAATTTAGAAGAGTGTCTGCTGACGAAATTAGAGGAAAGTCTAAGGAAATTAGAACAGGGTCTACGTGAGGAAGTCAGGGCAGTGGAAAAGAAGTTCGACGCCTTAAAAGAAGAAGTTGCCAAGCTGCGCCGACGCCCGCTGACGGGGGTGGAAGAGAAATGCAATGCTTTACGAGAGGAAGTTGCCAAGCTCCGCCAGCGCCCGCCCCCAGGTACACTGGAAACGTCAGGAACGGGACAGAGCAGAGTGACGCCCCGAACCTTCGACGGAAAGGTCCCGTGGAGTACCTACTTAGGTCAGTTCGAGGCAGCCTGTTCCATAAACAACTGGAACAATACGGAAAAGGCTACAGCTCTCATTGTAGCGCTGAGAGGTGACGCCCTTAACGTCCTTCAGGCCATCCCGACCAAATCTCAGGGTTACGCTTCACGAATCGCCCATATGGAGTCCTGATATGGAGTTAGCCATAGCCATAGGCCTTCCAGATGCAGCTCCGGACCGGGATACAAAAGAACGCGGAAAACCTGCAGGAGTTCGGGACGGACATCGCACGCCTCGTAAGGCTCTCATATCCAACAGCGTCGGCCGACTTTCTAGAACAGATTGCGACGCAGACCTTCACCTACTGGCACTGCGACTTACCCGCAATAAGACCCTTGCAGATGCGCTGAGCCACGCACTTGAGTTCGAGACGGCAAAGCAGGTATCTAGAATGCACGCGCGGGTACGTCAAGTGGACGTCGACGAATCTGCCAAAGCCAACGAGACCAAGCCCCTGGCCGATGAACTGATGGAAGCGCTAGGCCGGTTCTTAAGAGTCGCAGTACCACCAACAACGACGTAGCCGAAAGACATCCGAATAGGCGGCCCGGAAGAGGACTACCGACCTGCTGGACCTGCCGTAAGAGAGGCCATCTGAGGAAGGACTGCGGTGATTGCCGCCGCCAAGGGTTTCCGTCGGGAAAGTCAGTCATAGGGAATCCGCGCGGCCCAGGAAGACGAGTATCAGCCAGCCTTGGGGGGCAAAGGTCGTCAAGCCCCGGCAGTCCAAGTTCGTATGACGAAGTTACGGAGGGACAATAGCAGCCTGATGGGCGCCGGAGTGAGCTGGCCCATGCTGATCGACAGGGGAGCAACGAGGACCATCGTCAATCCCACCGTGATCCCGAAGTGGGGAGTGCAACCCACGGAAAAGAACCTCCAAATAATAACCGCGACTGGAGAGACCACACCGGTACATGGCGAAGCATCACTGGAGTTCGTCATTGGTCGACGGGCGATAAAGCATCCAGTGGTTGTGGCTGATGTAGCAAACGAAGTGATCATCGGACTGGACTTCCTGGACCAGAACAACATCATCTTGGACCTGAGTACCAACACTCTGCACTTCGGAGGTGAGGAACTTGCTTTGCAACCAGCACACGAGGCCATCACCGCACGACGAGTAAGACTGAGAGAGGACATTATCGTCCCCGCCAGGGCGGAGGTCAGCGCTGCCGTAATTGTCGACGGAACTGCTGAGGGAGTGGTGGCTGTCATCTAGCCAAAATATGAGGACATCCAGACAAAGGGATTGCTAATTGCCAAGACCCTCATCAACACGTTGTCTTGGCCGTACGACCGCCTGCCCAACCTGAACGACTACGACATTACGGTTCACCGGGACACCACCCTAGGAGTCTGGGAGCCCATTACTGACACGACGGACGGACCCCAGCAGACGGACATCCTAAAAAGACGCGCCCTGCCAAAAGAACTACGGAAGATGTGCCAAGGATCCCAGGACCATCTAGACGAGGAGCAATCACTCCAACTTCGGGACCTGCTACGCGAATTCCAGACGTCTTCTCCGTGGGGAGCAATGACTTCGGCAGGATAAGCCTGGTCCAGCACAGAATCGACGTTGGGGACGGTGCACCGATTAGGGCCCCATTTCGGCGTGACCCGCTCGCCAAGCAAGCTGAAGTCGACCGGATGGTGGAAGAATGAAAGAAGGCCTGTGTTCCCAGACCTGGGTGGAACATTGTGAGCGACTGCAGTCCAAAGTTTAAATCCTACTGGGCTCAGTGGGACTTGCTGGTTGTAAGGGATGGCCTAATCTGTCTTATCTGTGAGAGCACCGACGGGAAGACATCTCGGGAACAAGTCGTTGTCCCAAAGGCTATGACGGAGGAAGTCCTGAAGGAAGTCCATGGAGGATCATCTGGTGGACACCAAGGGATAAAGAAGACCATGGAGAAGCTGAGAGAGCGGTTCTACTGGATCGGATGCCGAGCAGACTTGGAGAACCACTGCGCGAGGCGCCACGATTGCGCAGCCAGCAAGGGCCCAGGACGAAGACGACGGGGCCCACTGATGACCTACACGTGGGTGGCCATCGATGTTGCTGGGCCATTCCCGTTCAGCGAGGCATGGAACCGTTACATATCGGTCGTCAGCGACTACTTCACCAAATTGCCAGAGATGCATGCACTCCCTAACCAAGAAGCCGCGACGATCGCAGAGACCCTGGTGAAGGAATTCGTCAGCCGGTATGGAGTACCCTTGGAGCTGCACTCCGACCAAGGGAGGAACTTCCAGTCGCAGGTGTTCCAGTACCTATGCCAGCTGCTGGGAATCCGGAAGACAAGGACGACGCCGCTACACCCCCCAGTCTGACGGAATGGTAGAGCGATTCAATCGCACCATCGAGAACCATCTCCGGATAGTCGTCAGCGGGCACCGGAGGGATTGGGACATACTCCTTCCACTATTTCTCCTGGCCTACAGCGCCGCCGTGCATGAAGCCACCGGGTGCACACCAGCCTTCGGCCGACCAGGGGACGATCCGGTCCCGGTAAGCCAATATTGTCAAGAACTGGTCGACCGACTCGAAGACGTGCACGCGTTCGCAAGGAGGAGACTGCGTATCGAGAACGACCGAATGAAGACCCGAAACGACCAGCAGACTGATGCTGGCGGATTCCACGAGGACGACCTGGACTGACTCTTCAACCCATTACGGAGGAAAGGCTTGTCACCCAAACTGCAGAAGTCCTGGGAGGGCCCGTACCGAGTCGTGAAACGGATCAACGATGGAGCCCGGGGGCGAAAATGAAGATCGTGCATCGAGATCGCCTGGCAGCCTACGGAGGGACACAGACGGACCAATGACTGATCGGGACGATCAGCCTTTTAGGAAGGGGGTGGTGTTACGAATGCTAGACAGTTTCGTCGCCCGCGCGTGACTCAGGCCACCCCAGGCTATACCAGACTGTGTGTTACCAGCGCCTTACGCAACAGGGCTGTAAGAACAAAAGGGCACGGTCTAGAACCTACGCAGCCCACCCAGAAATGGAACACTCGAGAAACCGCGAGCCCTGGTCCGCTCTTGAAGCATCCATTGAGTCATCAGCTCCGATATATAAGAGCGACCCTGGCCGGTGAGCACGAACTGTGTTTTTGAGGAGTGTGTGCGTTTGACTGTGCGACAGAAGTATTGAGGCGAAGTACCGAGCGAATGTGTTTTCCAGTGCGACGGAGGTTATTGACGTGTGAATTACGAAACAGTGTGTAGTACGGTACCGTATTCAAGAATAGTGAGTGACAGACTGAGGCTGGACACGGGTCTACCTCATTAGTGAGAGATTAACTTCTGTGAGTGAGTGAAAGGAGGTGATTGAACTCCATAAGGGAGGAACTTGACTGAGACTGCTAATTGGTTTCCAAGTGTTTATTGTGTGGTGTAACTTTCTTGACCTGCAATAAAGCTATATCTTTAAAGGACTGTTTGTGTTGTGCTTTAACCCACTGTAATCCAGTTAACGAACTTGGTACTAGGGGTAACACTTAACAATAGTCTAAATACCCATTGGGAGGGGCAAAGGAGAGGTGACCAGAGCTGGGAACTTGGAATGCCACTGGTATGAAGAGTTGCCTAGTCCTGGGGTCATCTACGAACCCCAGACACCAACAACAGAAACATGTGAGTTTGCTCCTTAATTGCATTTAAAGTAAAATTTAGTTGTGTTTCTGGTCATATTTAGATTAATTTAAGGAACTATATTTATACCTATTAACCATGACATCGTAAGCAGGCAGCTTGGATATATTTTTGGTTGTATAGAAGATCTCTAGTTCTTTTTGGTTGAAATTAGCACATTAAGAAAGCGTAGTTAAGCTGAGATTCGATCGTAATTTGTTTCAAACAGGTGTGCGAATGAACAAATAATGTTTTATGTGAGCATTTAACTGTACGAAACCGGTCTGATGGCCTAGTTCCAATAATACTGTATTTATAGCATCTAAGTTACATTGAGATGGTAATATAAAATGATACACACATTTTAGCATAGGAAAGGAATGAGCAAAGAACATATACGGAAGAAAACAAGCTTGGTGCACGACTCGCGTAGCATTCGTGTAATGAATAAAAATCATGAGAAAGTTAATAATTTCATTTATGTAATTAGAAAAACGCATGTAGACGTGTTATAATATTGCAATGTTGTGAAGGAACAGGAATTCTAACCTGTAACATTGTGGCTGACTAAGTGAATTCAAGTTAAGAATGTATCTGTGCAAGAATTTGTATAAATATAGCGATAAATTGTAAAGGTATTTTGGCACGAAGGAGGTTGATGCAATGTTTTTGAGTAGCCATATTGGGTATTTTAAAGCGGTCCAAGACAGGATGCTGGACCAGCTGATTAGTGTTGGCTAATGGAGGAGTTGATTGATGGGATGTAACATGCTTATGAGAGTGCGAGTATTATTGCAGGTGAACTGTGAGCCACTAATAATAATGCTACCATTGTTCAATTTGGAATATTAATAATCCACAAGTTAATAATTAATACGGAATAAATAAATACTTAAATAAGACATGAATAATAATAGTCATGCAATATTATCAATATTTAAAGATGACATAAAATTGTCCCTGAATTCCATCTAAATAATAACTGAGCTTAACCGCTTGTTTGTAATTTAATATGGTTTTATTATTTTTGATCGTGAGTTGTTTTATGCATTATGTGAGACTTAACAGTTTTTGACTATAGCTCATTGTAAGGCGAATCCTATGATATTATACGAGGCGCTGGACCTCATGGACATTGATGATTCTTTAGCGTGAGTCCGTCCCAGAACCGCAGCTAACATCGTAATTTCCTCCTGAAATAGATGACGATCTTCTGCAAACAGCAGTCCATCGAGTGTAGGTAGTGTAATTCTTATGCGGATTGACTAACTCTCCTGAAGGGATGTGGATGAACCACAATAACTCTCCACTTTGATCCTGAATACTGATGTTTTCATAGATGTTTGCTGGGCGCCATCGGGTTCACTGGCATGTGAACAACGAAATAAAGTACCTGTGCACATACCAATATGCATATGCCACGTATTTGTATTCCTTCAGGAATCTTGATATTAGGTATTTCTTGAGTTGTGTAGTGTTAACCCTTAATTGAGCTCGTGGAAAAAACTCACACTAATAAACTCGTGTGGTCCCACGGACCACGGAATTTAAGACAATATATTTTGGAAACGATTTTGTTTTATTTTTACTGATTTAAATAACATGGTATTTACATTCATATTAATGCAAATGAGACAAGATGCAGATGTAAATATAGTATATTGAGATTTCTAAACGAACAAAAATAAAATTATTACCATTATTGTAAGGCTTCAGTCTTTGCTTAAGAAAAAATACCAACTTTCAAGTTTGGCAATTAAATGTAATGTCCTTTAACACACAAATATATCATCTAAATAACAGTAACATTCAAACTGGTTCCAAACACAAAGAAAAGAATCCTGCAAGGGGTCCAGATGCTATAATTATTTTCACTGACGCAGCCATTGCAAACTTTCTTGCTGTGCACTAAGCAGATTTGTAGCTTTCATTCGTAATGCAGGAGGGCTGAAAATAGTTCTCTTCTTCTCTGGACACACTTAGCAACATTTTCGTTTGTGGAGGTCAATGTTTTCCCTCCGACTTAGGCCTATTATTGGGATATAGATTTTGTTTTAGATTGCGGGCAATCGCCAGCGCCATAGTAGAAAAACTGTCCCCGTGTATTGCTTTTTTAGTTGCCGCGTCCTCACCTTCAGCCTCTGCGCCTTCATTTTCAGATGCGCTTACTTCTGGAGCTGTGTCCTGATCACTAGGTATATATTCAGCATCATCTTGGTCTGAATATTCTTCCTCTGAAGCATGCTGTAGATGGGTAACCATACGCTCATAGGAGTTTGCCACATTTTGTTGTATCTCTTCATCCGCTTGCAGCCAATCAGTAACAACATTCTCAAAATTCGTGGATTGCACATTATGCCAACTGGGCAGGTTTATAATGGTCCATTATGCCAATATTCATCAGAATAAAGGCAGATTAGACTCAGACAGAATGTTAAAAAAATGTTACGTTGCTGACCTCGTGTGGTCCCACGGACCACGACCAACTAAATACCTTAATACCGAAAGACCGCACGTTCACGTCATTACACCTTAGCCTGCCTGGCGCGACTTTAGGAAGGTACTGGGAGGGGGGAGTCGATCGATGGTAAAATGCTCCATTTACGAAGACAAGAAAAACGTCTCAGGTCCCAGGGACCACACAAGGTCAATTAAGGGTTAACAGAGTTTGTAAATGAGTGAAGGTGGAATGTATTAAAGAGCCGCGAAGCTGTGCAAAGGAGATTTATTGTATTTAGTTGTACGGTGGATAGGAATCTGTAGAGTAGAATCAGTAAATCTGTTTTCTCTGTATTGGACGGAGTTCATCGGTTTAAACACATTATAGAGATAACTCAATATCTTCTGGGTTAGGATCGCAATTGACAGCTCCCAACGTTCACGAAGTTTCAACCACTGCATTTGCACATAAAAAGGTGTAATGTGTACAACACGCCTGACATCTAAAATGTAACGGACGCATGCATTTTGAACTCGCTGTAATTTTATGTTATTTTATGTTAAGTGTTCCTGATAAGTCACTATACACTAATGTAGTTGGTATTCTGCCCGATTGCAGGTCCGAGCCTCTGAAAAGACTATCCTCAGACGGAGTTTGCATGCGGTAGGGTGGCCAGGGCCTTTCCGCTCCTCCTTATGTTGGCCAACAGCGTGCAGTACCTAGAACCGGCATGCCATCCAAGTTCCGATCACGCCCAATGATGCTTTACTGCGGAGTTCTCAAGGGATCCGCTGTTTCAACATGGCCAGGCCGTTGGCCTGTTATACACTACTGATCCATATTCGATGATAGGAAGTATCAAAGTTTGGATTAAATGCTTGCGCATTTTTGATGGCGTGTAGGCTAAGGGATATTCCGCTTCACGATATGCATTGATGATTACTCCTAAGTTGTTCACAGATTTGCTGTAGGGGATATCATTGTCTAGTAATTTTATCAGTGGGAGTGAGATAAGATCGACAGTGTTAATAAGTTTAGTATAGCCAATGAATATTTGTTGTGTCTTAGAAATGTTTAACTGGAGGTTGTGGTTTAGGGTCCAATGATGAAGGTGAGCGATGTCTTCGCTGAAAAGTTCTATATGGTGAGGCGCTTCAGCGGGACTGAAATGGAAGTAGGCATGAAGGTCAACAGCGTATATATGACAGGGACTGTTTTTGAATACACTAGACATATCATTTCTATAAAGCGAGAAGCTCAGTGGCCCAATAACTGTCCCTTGAGGTACACCAATTCTTACTGATTGCCAATTTGATGAAGAGCTATCGAAGAAGACCACTCTCTGTTGCCGACCTGCTAGGTACGATTCAAACAGGACAATGCATTCCACGATAAGCCAATGAAGTGCAGCTTCGCAAGGATCAACTCATGGCTTACGCAATCGAAGGCTTTACTGAGATCAAAGAGGCATAGGATTGTAAGCTGTCTTTGGTCAATTGCTGAGGGTATGTCGTCCGTTATTTTTAAGAGCGTGGTAATTGTGCTGTTACCTTTCATAAATCCGGATTGATGAGGATTTAAGATATGGAACTCGGTCAAATATTCACACATTTGTTCATGCACTATTCTTTCTAGAACTTTGCCTACAGCACAAAGTATGCTGATGGGCCTGAAATCACTGCAATACGCAGGTATTCTCTTCTTAGGTACTGGGCGTATATTCACACACTTCCAGAGCGTCGGGTATACTCTGTTTTGAAAACAGAAGTTGAACAAAAGTAAAATGGCAGGCAGGAATATATCGAGACAATTTGAGAAAAGGGAGATTGGAATGTTGTCCGGACCTTCGGCATTAGTATGAATAGACCTCATCGCATTCACTATTTGTTCTGGGTATATGTATTTGAAGTAGAATTTTTCATGGTTTGGCGGCGGAAAAGTCTATAATGCTCTGTGGTCTGGGATATTCTTGTTGTGTTACTGTTGGGAACAACGTTTAAGTAATGATCGTTCAGCTTGGAGGGAGAAACTGGCATTCGGATATCAGGTGGTGGACTGGCACCTATTCCAAGGGATTTTGCAGCATTCCAAGGTACTGCAGCATTCTCACAGTGTATGAAGAAGTTATATGTGTACTTAACTTTAGCATTTCTTATCGCTTGTTTTGTGTTCATCATCATCATCTTCATTTCCCCCTTTTACTGCTGACACTGAATGGGGGCAAAAACGGTTCCTCTCCACTTTGTTCTGTCGTTCCACCATTCCTCTTCCGATACGGTGTTCCAATCCAGGTTCCGTTTACTAATGCTATTCTTCACCGAGTCCATCCAACGAATTCTTGGTATTCCTCGTCCTCTCTTCCCTGTCATCCGTCGTTCCAGTGCTCGTCTTGGTAGCCTTACTTCATTCATCCGTTTGAAATGTCCAAACCATCTCAATCTCTTTTGCTCCAGTTTGTCATTTAGTTTCTGTACTCCCAGTTCCTTCCGTATATCCTCATTTCTCACTCTGTCTCTCCTCGTTTTCTGGACCATCCTTCTCAGGTATCTCATCTCAGCTGCCTACATTCTGCTCTCATATCTCTTAGTCATTGACCAATTTTCTGCTGCATATGTCATTATAGGATCATAATTTGCTTTGTACGTAACTTCTTTAGCCTTAATTGGTATATCCTTGTTCCATACCAGTCTCCGTACCTGTTGGTAGTAAGCACTCCCGAGTTGTATTCTTCTGCTAATTTCCAAATCTAGCCTTCCATCTTCAGTCAGTTCACTTCCAAAGTATTTGAAGTGTTTCACCACTTCCAATTCCTTATCTCCTACTTTGATTACTCCCTTTCCTTCTTTCTTACCTCTACTCACCACCAATGTCTTACTCTTCTCCACATTTATCTTACAATCCCCATTGCTCAATCTTTTCATTTATTACGTCTAACTGTTCTTGTACCTCATCCTCGCGCCAGATCAAAACAACGTCTGCAAACATCATTACCTTCATCTTTGCCCTACTATAGTCTTTCATTGCTGCCTTCATGATGTCATCCATCACCATTAAGAACAATAATGGTGACAACACACTTCCTTGCTTTAGTCCAGTGTCAATTTTAACCATTCCGATGTCCCGACTCTTCACACTACTGTAGCAATCCATGTACATTTCTTTTATCATGTCTCTCAGTTCCTTGCCTAACCCCCTATTTGTTAAGCTTTCCCAAACTTTTGTTTTAGGGATGCTACCATAGGCCTTTTCTAGATCAATAAAAGTCATTACCATATCCTTCCCATATTCCCAACTCTCTTCAATGTTCTGCCTCAGAATGAAAATGGGTTCCACTGTTGACCTGCCCCTCTAAATCCAAACTGCTGCTCCTCTATTTGGTTTTCTACCTTTACTCTAATTCTTTTTTCTAGGATTCTTTTCATTGCTTTGGCAACATGCGAGATGATGGTGATTACTCGGTAGTTACCACACACCTCCCTGTCTCCTTTCTTGAATATTGTCAATATTATTCCCTTTTTCCAGTCTTCAGGAACTTTCTACTCTCTCCAAAGACTTCTGAGAAGCCTGTATGTCCACTGTAGTCCCACTGGTCCTGCCGTCTTGATCATTTCTATTGCCACTTCGTCAATTCCCACAGCTTTCCCCGTCTTCATCTTCCTAACTGCCCATTCCACTTCTGCCATAGTAATGTCTGGTTCTTCTTCTATTTTTTCCTCCACCGTTTTGGCTGTTTGCGTAACTTCTCCGCATATCTGGCGTCTCACATTCAACAGCTCGCTGAAATATTCTTTCCATCTGTCCATTATCTCTTCTGGTTTTGTCAATATTTCACCTTCTTTGCTTTTCATGAACCCAGTGTTCACCTTTTTCATTTCCTTGAACTTTTCCCATTCTTGTTCTACATGGGTAATATACGTCCTTGGTATCTGTTCTTTTTATAATAATTCCAAACAGCAATTTCTTTCCACAATTTAACTCCTCCCTTATTTCCTGAGTGAATTCTTCCCAGCTTTTCTTCTCCTCCTCTGCAATTACTTTCTTGCAATCTCTGTTTGCTTCTATACTGTATATTTTGCTCTACTTTCTTCAGTCTCTTTTGTTTTCCATTCCTTCCAAGTTTTCTTCTTCTCCCTTACCTTTTCTTTCACTCTATCATTCCACCATTTTGTCGCCTTTTCCCGTACCTTTTCTGATGTTCTACCACATGTTTTCTCTGCACTGCTTACATATGTACTCTTGAACTTTTCCCATTCTTGTTCTACATGGGTAATATACGTCCTTGGTATCCGTTCTTGCAATTCTTTCTTAAACTCTTCTGCAACCTCCTTTTCCTTTAGTCTCCAGACCTTAATCTTTCTTTCCCTTTTTTCTGGTAATCTCATAACTTTTCCTACTTTTAACTTTGCTACAACTGCCCTATGGTCTCCTCCAAAGGCTTCTCTGGCACGGCTGTGACATCCATTAGCTGTTTCTGACGTCCTTTTTCGATTAAAACATAGTCTACCAGAGTTTTCGTTCTTCTATCTCCCCGTCCATACCTCGTTATCTTTGAGGGGCGTGGTGGCTCAGCGGTCTAGCTGTATGCCTCTCACCAAGGCGGTCCGGGTTCGATTCCCGGTCATTGCATGTGAGATTTTCGAAGTGAAATGCCATGTCCTGTGGTTCGGATTCCACGTAATAAGGAGGTCCCGTGGCTCATGATCTCGAGATTAACGGTCACGTTAAACTACAAGCTTCCTTCCTTCCCTTTCCTCGTTATCTTCTGGATTTTTTTCTTTCTGAACCACGTATTCCCTATAATTATTTGGTTCCGCTGACAGAAGTCCATTAAGAAATCCCCTTCTGGATTCTTACTGCCATAACCATATGGTCCCAAAATCTCCTAACTTCCTTGTCTGTCTCTTCCCACTTGTGCATTCAAATCTCCCATTACTATTATTTCCTTATCCTCAATATATTTTTCCAAATCATGCTTGTGTTATTCCGTAGAATTCTGATTTTTCATAGTCGTCCGGAAGTTTTATCTTTAACAATTCCTTGTGGGCTCTGTCGTAAATCTTTATCAAGTCTTTAATTATTGTTCTGTTAAATCATTGAGTTAAATAGTGTTTAACGTTTACTATCTTCTGAGGGGCATGTTTGTCATACATAAAGTAGATGTTTAAGTCTACATTATTTGTTTTATAAAACTGCTCCCAAGGGAGTAATTCTGCACCCGCATTAAAATCACATTAACTAAATTTACTGAAATCACGCACTTGGTATTGAACCCTTGTAAAGAAGCGTGACAAGACTCTTTTTCGAGGGCGTGTTCGGTTCTTGTTCGTAGATGCTATCGTCAAGTGCTTCTCATAATAACAAGATAACATAGAGGTAATAAAAACACAAGAAAGAAAATGAACCAAAATCAAATAAAATAAAATTTAATAACAGTTCAAACATGAATTAACAATAAAAACACATCACCCTTAAATTTACACCCTCTTAAACAAACCAGAATAGAACACAAAATCTCTTCCAGAGATTGCAAACACAAATAAGGACATGATATGATCCTGACGTTGCTGCAAAGATTATATGTGTGAGTATGTGAAGATGTTCGCATACTGAATGGAATCAGTACTCTTAATACGCGATTCGCTACCATATGGCACAACCGACAAATGGCGAATCCGTATTTATGCGTATCTTGACTTGGCGTCTGGGAAACAGTAACAAAAAGGCTCTACAATGAATAAACAATGCCGACACTCTCTATCCTTCAAAATTACATCTCAGATTTCCGCATTGAAATCTTAACTGAGTGCCAGAATGCACAAGCAAATGCCTCAAATCAGGTATTATCAAAAATTATAGCAGCACATGTGACTACACTACAAAGACACAACCAGACGACCGATCGTCATCTTAAATAACTACTCATCAAAAGAGTAAGCAAATCAACACTAAAGAATAAGAACACAAATGCAACATGCCCACCGGCTATATTTACAACAACAAACAACATTTTTCATTTCAGTAGGACACATGAATATACGGTTCCAGCATGGAGAACAATCCCTTTAAATTACACTTGATTTTATCCAAACAGGCTGATCTATTTTAAACATCTGGGGTCTCAGTCAGTGCTAGCCCTTCTCAGCAAATCTTATCTTAAATCTGCTCGTAACCTGTGGACACTAGTCGCATACATGTCATTAACCCGGCGTGTTTACCACATATCTCGAGCCTGCACAACTGCAGCTCAAGACCGCAGAACATCACGTCTCCTTCACCAATATATAAAAAAACATATGTGTCACCAAAAATACACATAGTCTCCATAATTCACCCAGGAATTAAAAGACTCGTCGGGAATCGATTAGCATCTCCGCAGAGCATGTCTGTCGTTCAAATATGTAGCAGACAGGATCTGGTCACCATGCCAGTTTTCCCCGCGCAATAAATACACACATATGACACCAACAACACACTGCTTGGGTAAGACAAACCCCAATCATATTCCATATAACGTGACGCAGCAGATCCAAGACTAAACTGAAATATTTCAAAACGTTCTTTAATTAAAATCATTAAATTTCTTACATAGAGAACTTTTGGTTCCCCGCAATATATGTGCAACAAGGCAACTCAAATCTGCCTGTTCAATTAAATTTGCAACACACATATCACTCATTTCCCCCCAATATCTATCATTATTTTTAACTTTAATCCAGCTCCACTTATCACCGAATCCGCAATCCATGTTCTCGCGAAATGAAAACATCGCACCGAACTTGTACTCGCTTAGTACACGGAAATTCAATTTACAATGACAAAATACACAAAATCTATACACAGTAGTCACAGTGCATTACTAAGCAAATTGTGTGTCGGAAACAACAAAAATAAAAATAAATTACATTAAAACACACAAGAAAAATATAAATACACTGTTCCCATAAACCCAGCTATCTACGGCTAATTGAATAAATCAATAAGGTACTCATCCCTTCTGCAAAGTCACTCAACTCACGTCACCCTGCTTGACACTGTGGATCTCTACTCGATCATGGACATTATATGAGTAGAAAGCATGGTCTTCCTTCCAAAAGTAGGGCTGGTACCATACAACTTGAAGCTTCTTCTGAGTAGAATATTTGTTCAATTATTATATAATATTTTCCACTTTCTATTCCCTACTAAATTGCTATGAGCTACTTATACCACTCACAAGTCCAGAGCAATTTCTTTCGACGACTATTGCCCTAAATAATAGCATAATAGCTTCTAAGTTCACACGCTTACTTATCGACTTTCAACTTGAATATAAACATAGCAGAGAAAGTTCAAGTGTTCGGAATAATTATTACTCTGCCATACAAATTTCCAAATTCAAATAATTTATAAGTTCAACTCCGCAGTTTCAAAGTATAGTAAGTCTCCTGAGACATAAATCTGACGTACTCATTCCCTCAGGAACACCAAAAAAAAAAGACATGCGTCTCCCTTGAGACACAAATATAAGACACTGTAGCTAGCTTCAGTAGCAATATTTATATGAAATTGGAACAAATCTAGTGGTGGGGACACTCAGTACAAAATAAAATCGAAGTAATTGGTTTACAGACTTGAGAGTTATAACAAACCGCTCGTGTTATCAGATCGATCGTAGATTAATCCAGGATCATCTTCCGTCCAAATCGGACATCAAACTCACTTCGCGGGCTTCAAGGCATCATTCATTCTGATTCGTTGGTTTAATTCCAAGTTTTATGCTAAAATCTTTGACTCCTCCCAGTAAGCGTATCTGCGAATGCTTCTTCTTTCTCTCAAGACGTCAACCCTCACTCTTCATCACTGCCAAACAATAGCATAGCTACACTCTACGTCACGGCAGATCGCCACGCTTCCAGCACATTGATCCAATAGGTAACGGAACACCCTAGCCATTCCTCGAAATAATAAATACCAAACATAGACCTATTCCCTTGTCTCACAGAGTTCTTCGCATCTTAATCCTTCCGTCCCCAGCTCGCTCTGCATCTGCCTATTTCAACATATAGCAGTAACTTCAACTTGACGTTACAGACAGTTAGGAACAGGGCTCCTTGGGGGCGTGGTGGCGCAGCGGTCAAGCTGTATGCCTCTCACCAAGGCGGACCGGGTTCGATTCCCGGTCAATGCATGTGAGATTTTCGATGTGAAATGCCATGTCCTGTGGTTCGGATTCCACGTAAAACGGAGGTCCCGTGGCTTATGATCGCGAGATTAACGGTCACGTTAAATTACAAGCTTCCTTAGGAACAGGGCTCCGAGTAAAAGCCGAAGTTAAACGACTGACTTCCCGTCACCACGTGGTAGCTTTACGATTGGTTACGAAGTGAGAAGTTTACTATCCCCATTGTTTCAAAATAAATCATGCGATTGTGCCAGAGCTTATCTATATTTACGACACTTTACTAAATGTAAAATACTGTAGTGTAATATTCAACATATCATATTCTCAGAATACATTACATTGAAGTACCTCCATTTTCTGCAAATTGCTCGTCGCCCTGTTGGTCTAGGGGTACGATTTCTGCTTCGGGTGCGAGAGGTAACGGGTTCAAACCCCGGAATTGCCCAGCATTTTTACTTTTGTTTTACCTCTTGAAAAGATTCAAAAAGTGTATAAAAGAATCTTAGGAAGGTTTTGTTTTCGTGCGAGACTTTTACTTACTGTGTGCCAGTAATATAAATACATAGTTTGGGGTCACACGCTATTTTATCATTTCAAATGATCTTGTCGACTTCATCGTTATGCTTTGGTCTACCGTTATGCGTTACGGTTACGGCGTGTATGACGTCATCATGTCCAGTGCATATGCACCGAGTCTGAGTTTACTCCTGGAGTCTGGCGTTATGCGATACGGAGACGGCGAGTGCGTGACGTCATCCAGCAGGGTGCACCGCCCGCTCTCCGTTCTCCGCGCGGGAAGCCTAAGTTAATGGGAAATTGAGTCTGTTGAAAGAGTCCTGGGGCTTCGAGCGAAGCAGAAGCCCTCCTGAGCCTTTCTAACATTTGTAGCATTTTTAGCATGCGTCATTTGAAATGATATAAAGTCTAGTCTCTCAGACTGACTGTATCCGGTTATGGAGGGAAAAGCCATCCTGGAGGGTAACTCCAGAATGGCTTTACCCTCGGACTCTGCGGGGGATCCCACCATTACCGCCGCCAGGGCAATGTCCTGGAGCTTGAAACACCTGGACGGGGGATAAAACTGGGGAGGTGGGACCAGCACCTCGCTCAGGTTGCCTCACCTGCAAAGCGAACAGGGGCCTCATGAGGGATGGAAAGTGAGGGGAAGATTGGGAGGGATAGGCAAGGAAGAGGCAAGGAGGGTGGCCCCACCTCCCCAGTGGTATCCCCCAACCAGGTGTTTCAAGCTTCAGGACACTGCCCTGGCGGCGGTTATGGTGGGATCGCTCGCTGAGTCCAAGGAAGGGTAGCGGCTTTGGTGGCGTAGTTGGTACATGCTGTTCTTCTATGCCCAAATTCGCGGGTGCAAATCCGGCCGAAGCCGTCAGATTTTTTAACAGCGTTAAAAATCCTTCAGTATGCCTTTCTTCGGAGGGGAAGTAAAGCCGGCGGTCCCATGTCATAGATTTATGGCATGTTAAAGAACCTTCCAGTAATTAAACCTGTGTGAAGCTAAATTATAGGTTGAAAATTTGGATAACGCCCTTAGGTTCCAACGTTCGTTGCTAGGAGCCGACTGCGGTGGCGTCTAGTAACCACGTTCTGAACTAGTAGTTGTTGATGGTGGCGTTTGGCGGCGAAAGTAGGAGCTACATGAAAAAAAATCAATATCTGCAGTTCTTACTTGAATTAAAAACAGATAACACACAATAATATAGCCATCACAATTAACACCAGTTATCAGACAGATTCTACTCCCACCCAAAGTACACGGGGCTACATGACCGCGTTGTCACAGCCCCTAAACTGAGGAAGCAACCAACCAACTAACCTAACTCCGAGGGAAAAGCCAACCTGGAGGGTAAACCGACGGAAAAAATGAAGCGTTTTTCTCAAACTATGTATTTATATTACCGGTATAAGTACAAGTCTCGCACGAAAAAAGAACGTTCCTAAGGTTCATTATACACTTTTGAATCTTTTCAAGAGATAAAACGAAATTAAAAATGCTGGGCACTTCCGGGGTCCGAAACCGTGACCTCTCGCACCCGAAGCAGGAATTATACCCCTAGAGCAACAGGCCGACGTGCAATGAGCAGAAAATGGAGATACTACAATGAAATGTATTCTGAGAATATGATAATTTTGAATATTACACTACAGTATTTTACATTTAGTTAAGTGTCGTAATTATAGATAACTTAAGCTCTGGCACAATCACATGATTTATTTTGAAACAGAGAGGATAATAAGCTTCTCACTTCGTAACCAATCGTAAAGCTACCATGTGGTGACGGAAAGTCAATCGTTTAACTTCGGCTTTCACTCGGAGCCCTTTTCCTAACTGTCTGTAACGTCAAGTCGAACTTCAGCTTGTCTCAGATATTCTTTCCACAGCATAAATGAAAATATGAAACATTATATAAGAGCATCATATAATAAGGGTTCAGTGTGTCTTGGGTTTTGCTTTAGGAGCAGATAAGGAAAATACAGCGTACAAGAGGCCTTGAGTTGAGAATCCAGGAACAGGCTCCTGCCCATATTCTATAACAAGATCATTGCAGTTGGAAGATATTATATCAAGAATGCTATCGCAGGTAGCGGTGTGGAAGGTTTCAGTGAATGGCAAACATTCAAAGTTGCAGGCGTTCAACATCTCACGAATAATTTCTGTTTTAAACGTACCACTGCCAAATCTAGCATTTATGTCTCCAACAACGAAAATATATTTGTAATTCAGTAAATATGTGCACATATCGTTCAAGATTGAGGCTAAATAGCCAGCTTTTGGAGGACGGTATACACAAGAAAAGAGTATCGTTAAGTCAGGTAGGATCATTTCAAGTATCAAATATTCTGCTTTCTTACTGTATTCACCCGGAGATTTGCTAAGAATGTTGCATTTTATAGTGACCTTGAGATAAACGGCAACGCCACCTGAACATTTGACACGTCTACAGACGAGGCCGTAGGAATCTCAATGAGCTCTGTGTCACCTTTTGGAAGTGTAACAATGAATAAAATAAGCGAGTTATTACAATCTCCATTTAGCAATAGGACCCTCACTGAAAAAATAGACATTAAAAAACTGGGTGGGCCACTTCCAAATTTAAATCTCCAGCAACAGTCAAAACATCGATGCCGCAAACTGAATCCGTAGATTTATAGCAAAAACAAATGGATTTGTGGTTTCGAAGAAGACAATGCATTCTTATGTTTTCCTTGTGTGTTGTTCGTCGGTGATGGGAGTTGGAGTTAGACTGGTATTAGGGATATAGGGCACATATGGTCTAAAATTAAAGTCCATGAATCACCAAAGTGACATATAGATAATGTTTTAAGCTTCTCATTTCTGGGCAGAACGAACATTCAGAGCAGGTTGGATAGTCAGTATAGACAAACTATAATCACTCACAACAAACAAGTATATAAGAATAGGTATGTCTAGAATTTAATTATAAACTGAATCCGCTTTTGTGGTGCCTTGGAAGTAGCCCTTAAGGGACATGAAGAAATAGAAACATCCGAAAACAAAGGCGTATTTCGCGAATTGATTCAGTTTAGTGTTGAATTGGATAAGGACTTGAAAGTTCATCTCAGCCATTCGTCTGTGTTTAAAGGCATCTCCAAGACTATTCAAAACGAACTGCTCGAATGCATGCTCCAGCAGTATCACGACGATGTGTCCAAAGAAAGAAAAAAAAGGTTGACAATATAGCAATAATCGCTGATGAAACAACTGATGCCTTGCAATTTGCAATTGGTTACTGTGTTGCGCTACATTGTTGAAGGAAGACCAGTATAAAGATTTTGGAACTTAATTAATCCCGAAGGCCAAAATGCTCATGCCTTCGCAGACAGCATTTTAAGTGAAATCGACCCCTTAGTTGGTGATCAACCCAGAAAATTGATTGCCCAAAGTTATGACGGAGCATCCGTTATGAGTGGTGGATTAAATGGTGTGCAAAAGTAAATCAAGGATAAGTACCCTAATATAAATTTTATTCCTTGCTATGCGCACCAACTTAATCTCGTAATGTCCACAGCAGCCCCCGTTAATCGACAGACTCGCATCGTTTCGCTCATCAAACAGGAATTTGTCCTTTTTTTTGCATTCGCCCCAAAGATCGAAAGTGTTGCGCGAGATCATAGAGAAAAGTTTGCCACGAGTATCACTCACACGATGGTATTACCATTCGCGTGCTGTGAAAGATATTTATGAAAATATAGAAGACCTCATCAAAGTTATAGAATGCATCGAAAGAAACGAGTCCATCAAGTTACCTTCCACCATTGAAAAAGCTGGAGCCTACAAGCAAAGGCTTAATGACTAGAATTTCATTTTCTGGCTAACATTTTTCAATTTCCCCATGTTGACATAATTTTTAATCAGCTGCAAAAGAGAATTACTGACCCAATTAAAGTGGAACAAAACATTCAGCATTTTGAAGGTATCATACATGCAATCAGGGACAATATTGATGAAATAATGAACGAGACTTTCATCGAAAGAGGCGAATCCTTACCTTTTAAAAGACCCCGGATTGGTGAGCACTGTAGAAAAAGTGACGCTCAGGAAGTATGTGATGCTATCCCTTCAGAGATATAAATCCGCATTCAGTTCACTGGACACCTCACAGCTACCAACCTATTTGCAGTTCAATATTTTGACAATTATATAAAAAGCTTTCTAGACGAAATGATGAGCATACATGAAATTTGAAGGGTGAGCTGCAAGTATTCTGTGTTAAGCCTGAATTGAGAGTGGTCTCTGGTGCCGTTCCATTTCTTTCGTTGATTCTGAAAGATGAGCTATGTGATACTCTTGAAGAGGCAATCAAAATCTTGAAGTTGCTAATCACAATGCCTCTGTCAACATCGGAAGCAGAGCGGTGTTTCTGAATGCTCAAACGGATAAAGACTTTTCTTCGGAACACAATGAAGGAAGAGAGATTAAGTGCCTTAGGAATGTTGTCGTGTGAGAAATAATTTGTGAGCAAGATTGAGAACTTCAATTTAAAGGTGATAGACGTATTTGCCAACATTAAAGAACGACGAATGGACTTTCAGCACCGCTCTTAATAATTCAAATGAAGGTGTCGATCGAGGTTCTGAAACAAATATTTTTGGTGAGTAGGCCTGGCATTACTTCAAATTACTTTTTCTGAGAGGTTTGTTCAATTATGTTTCTTAAAAATGTTTTTTATTTAAAATGCATGTGGATCAAAATATGTGTATGATATAATATCGTATGGCCCTGGGTGCCGGGTGCAAGGTTTGTTATTTGACACCCAGAGGGCAGCTTGCATGTCGAATTTTTGCTGTTCCTTGGAGCGCTATGAAAGTCAAGGAGATTAGAAATCTAAGCTCCTTGACACTATAGCGCTTTCTAGTAGAGAAAGGAGGAATTTTTGTGTTGGCGAAAAATCCCGAGATTCAAATATTTGTAGTAGTTACGCCATTTCTAATTTCGCTTCAGCTGACACTTCCATTAAAAACGTCTTCTACAATAGCACAGTTAAATAACGTTAAAAATATAACTTATTGCATAAAATATGCACTGTCCGTACCTGCAAATTTGAATAATTTTATTGCAAATTTTCAATTTCCAGGTACCACCAAGTGAAAAATCACCAGCAGCCACAGTAAACTATTAGAGCATTAAAATCGATGTCAAAACATAATTGCGTAATTATGTCGATTCCTGACAAAATATGAGTATCATATAAGGGTTATCACTTGCGATGGTCAAATGATTATCAAACTGGATATAGCACACAGGGGCCGTCTTGAAATTTCAAAACAAACCTATAACTTTCAGCATCTTGGAGCTATAATTACAAAATTTAGCAATAAGGTAGAATTTCATAAGTCACTTCGTATGACCAAAGCCAAAGAACAACGACACCACTGATTGGAGATAGTGACCAGGCGTAGCTACTGTTTAAATACACAAATTAGTAACTCAGAATATAATTGCATAATTAGGACAAACCTTGGTCGAAGAAGAGTGTTACGAGGGCAAATCGGAAAGTAACGCACAATCATTTTGTCTTCCCTGGTATTGCAGCTGGAATGTTGAAATTTCACGACAATACAGTTTGAAGTTTGCGCTACAGATATCTTTTCTTTCATGTGCAGCTCTAGCGAGAGAAGCCCGAAATACATAATGAACATGGCACGCATGTTACTGTCGTCAACTTGTGAAGAACAGTGAAGTGGAGTTCGATATTTGTGGGCCAAAGGGCTAAAACCAAGTGAAATACACAGGGACATGCGTGGCGTATATGGGGACGACTGTATGGACCGTAGCAATATCTCCAGGTGGTGTATATTCTTCCAAGAGGGCCGTGTGAACGTTGGTGATTCGCCACGCTCCGGGTGGCGGGTAACAGCTGCAACCCCGCAGAATATCCGAGCCATTGAAGCAGCAATAATTGTGAACGACCGGCATGTGAACCTGCGAGCCTTATCGCAGACGTTCAACATTTCCTATGGTGCGGTGTACGACATTGTTCATCACACGTTGAAAATCCGTAAAGTTAATGCTCGCTGAGTGCCTATGAACCTGACAGACAACCACAAGAGCCAGCGAATGATGGCAAGCTTGGAACATTTAACGCGGTATTCCGCAGAAGGGCACGACATTCTGAAAGGTATCGTCAGTGATGATAAGTCGTGGACGTACCACTACACGGCCGAAACCAAGTCTATGGTGTGGAAACATGCTGGTTCTGGATTACGAAAAAAATTCAAAGTGACTCAATCTGCTTGGAAAGTGCTTGCGACAGTGTTCTGGGATATGTGTGATGTGTTATTCGAGGATTTTGCTAAACACGGGACCACTGTGAATGCTGCACCATGCATTAAAACTTTGGTTAAGTTGCGTCAGGCCCTTCGTGACAAACGCCACACAATGAATGCTGACGGTGTCAAACTTCTTCATGACAATGTCCGCCCCCATGTTGCTGCTCCTGTTCGTGAGAAAATCGTCCAATTTGGGTGGGAGATGCTCCAGCACCCAGGGCATACAGTCCGGACCTGGCACCGTCGGACTTTCATCTGTTTGGTCTCATGATGAAATTCTAGGCCGGCCAACTCTTTGCGACAGAAGCGGAGGTGAAATCAGCAGTCTGCAGATGGTTATACTCAAACCAAATGGACTTCTACGAACATGGCTTATTGAAACTGGTACCACGTTGTCAGAAATGTGTTGAGAAACATGGTGACTATGTAGAAAAGTAGGTCAAAGATGTAAGTTCATTTGTGATTTGTTTGATTTTGTTGCCTATTAAACTTTTTAGGAAAAACATTATTGTGCGTTACTTACCGATCTGCCCTCGTGAATAAGAGCTCTCAATAGCGTTAGTTTTAGATTTAATACACTAAATATACAGTAGTACACTGTGGCCATACTGAAATTTCATAATTTAAATATAAATAAGGCTATATTTTTGATCTACAACAACGAGAATTACAGATAAGGTAGAACCTTATATGTGGCTTTGTATGCTCATAGCAAATTACCAGCAACTCCAGTTACCGAGATGGCGACTGGGCGTTCTATTAAAACGTAACAATGAATCATTCATAATGTAATTGCGCAATTAAAAGTAAGCATAGTAAGAACGAAGTACAGTATTGTTCCGTGCCACCCCCTAGTGGCACTTTTGTTAACTGGATTACGGTGGGGGTACAAAGCACAAAACCAATTACTGCTTAAAGAAATAATTAACTTTAATGTGGCCAGAAAATTACACTAATGAGCAAATACAAGCAATTAGGAGCCTTACTCCAGTTTCCTCAAGTCCCTTCCTTGAGCGCTCTTGGCCCTTCCACTTGTCAACAGATCACAGAAGTTAATCCGTCCTAATGAGTACGGTGGCCTTGACAGAAACTACCTGCTCCTCTCCTTTATGTTCACCGACCACAATTACTTACGATCACTTGCTGCAGGCTATTTCGCTGTCCACAGCTGGAGAAACAATGTCACTGGATTTCGTAACTCGCACAGCACTTCGTCACCACACTTCTGTCGCACAAGATAATCGCTCGCACTAGCTCGTAAAACACAACAACAACCACTGCTTCACGGGTCACTCTTATATAGCAGGCCGGTGACTCAATAAATACTTCTAGATCCATCCAGGGTCCACGGCTTCTCGAGGTTTCCATCGCTGGTCCAGTCACGAATATTCTGGAATATCTCTTTGTCCCAGTAGCCCTGTTGCATAAGGCGCGCGCAATACAGGAGGCAGGGCACAGCTCAGCCCTGGGGCAGTTGTGACTCATGCGGCGAGTGATGACACAAACTCACAACCGTAACACCACCCCCTTCCTAAAAAGGCTGATCGTCCCGATCAATCATTGGTCCGTCTGTGTCCCTCCGTAGGCTGCCAGGCGATCTCGATGCACGATCTTCATCTTCGCCCTCGGGCTCCGCTGGATCCTGTAGACGACATCGTTGATCCGTTTCGCGACTCGGTACGGGCCCTCCCAGGACTTCTGCAGTTTGGGTGACAGGCCTTTCTTCCGTAATGGGTTGAAGAGCCAGACCAGGTCGTCCTCGTGGAATCCTCCGGCATCCGTCTGCTGGTCGTATCGGGTCTTCATTCGGTCGGTCTCGATCCGCAGTTTCCTCCTCGCGAACGCGTGCACGTCCTCCAGTTGGTCGACCAGTTCTTGACAATACTGGCTTACCGGGATCGGATCATTCCCAGGTCGGCCGAAGGCAAGATCGACGGGTAGACGGAGCTCCCTCCCAAACATGGCCCGGGCTGGTGTGCACCCGGTGGCTTCATGCACGGCGGCGCGGTAGGCCAGGAGAAATAGTGGAAGATGCTTGTCCCAATCCCTCTGGTGATCGCTGACGACTATTCGGAGATTGTTCTCGATGGTGCGATTGAATCGCTCTACCATCCCGTCGGACTGAGGGTGTAGCGTCGTTGTCCTTGTCTTCCGGGTTCCCAGCAGCTGGCATAGGTTCTGGAACACCTGCGACTCGAAGTTCCTCCCTTGGTCGCAGTGCAGCTCCAGGGGTACTCCGAACCGGCTGACGAATTCCTTCACCAGGGTCTCTGCGATCGTCGCGGCTTCTTGGTTAGGGAGCGCATACGCCTCCGGCCATTTGGTAAAGTAGTCGCTGACGACTAATATGTAGCGGTTCCCTGCCTCGCTTAACGGGAATGGCCCAGCAACATCGATGGCCACTCTCTCCATGGGGCCGCCCACGTTGTAGGTCTTCAGTGGACCCCGTCGTCTTCGTCCTGGGCCCTTGCTGGCTGCGCAATCGTGGCACCTCGCGCAGTGGTTCTCCACGTCTGTTCGGCATCCGATCCAGTAGAACCGCTCTCTCAGCTTCTCCAGGGTCTTCTTTATCCCTAGGTGTCCACCAGATGATCCTCCATGGACTTCCTTCAGGACTTCCTCCGTCATAGCCTTTGGAACGACGACTTGTTCCCGATATGTCTTCCCGTCGGTGCTCTCCCAGCGCGCAGATGAGGCCATCCCTTACAATCAGCGAGTCCCACTGCGCCCAGTAGGACTTAAACTTTGGGCTGCAGTCACTCACAATGTTCCACCCAGGTCTGGGGACACAGGCCCTCTTCCATTCGGCTATCAGTCCCAGGTCATCATCTTCTGCTTGTGCCCGCGTGAAAGATTCGCGGCTCCAATTCCCTTGAAGTTCCACAGTAGTCCTCCGGCACTGTATCCCGGTGTTCTCCTCCCTCCTAGTACAGAAGGTGCAGTCTTCGGGGCACGGTCTTCGTGACAGGGCGTCGGCGTTAGAATTCAGTTGGCCTTTCCTGTGCTGAATCTCAAAGTTGTACTGTTGAAGCCTCTCTAACCACCGCGCGAGTTGACCCTCGGGCTGCTTGAAGTTCAGGAGCCACCGCAGGGATGCATGGTCGGTCCTGATGAGAAATTCTTGCCCGTACAGGTACTTGTGGAAGTGTTCAATGGTCTTCACGATGGCGAGCAGCTCCTTCCTGGTGACGCAGTAGTTCATTTCTGGCTTTGACAAGGCCTTGCTGAAGTAGGCCACTACTCTCTCCTCGCCGTCCACTACTTGCGTCAGGATCCCTCCTATGCCAAAGTCGCTGGCATCGGTATCGACGATGAACCTTGTTCCAGGTCTGGGGTAGGCCAGAATAGGCGCGGTGCACAGAGCCTGCCTGAGTTGCTTGAAGGTATTGTGGCATTCTGCTGTCCACGTGAAGAGTTGGTCCTTCTCAGTCAGTCGATGTAAAGGTTTGGCGATGTCGGCGAATCCTCTCACGAAGCGACGGTAATAAGTGCAGAGTCCCAGGAAGCTTCGTAGTTGGGACTTGTCCTTCGGAACTGGCCACTCCCTCACAGCTGCGGTCTTCTCTGGGTCGGTGCGCACCCCTTCCTCGGAGACGATATGCCCAAGGTACTGGACCCGCTTCTGGAAGAGCTGACACTTCTTGGGGCTCAACTTCATCTGGGCAGCCCGTAGCTTCAACAAGATCTCCTTCAGGTTGCTGTAGTGCTCCTCGAAGCTTCTCCCCAGAACGATGACGTCGTCTAGGTAGACCAGGCAGGTCTTCCAGTGTAGTCCCCTCAGAATGGACTCCATTAGCCTTTCGAAGGTCGCAGGGGCGTTGCACAGACCGAATGGCATGACGGTGAACTGCCAGAGCCCGCTGCCCACAGAGAACGCCGTTTTCTCGCGGTTCTTAGGATGGACCTCCACCTGCCAGTAGCCACTCTTCAAATCCAAGGTGGAGAACCATCTTGACCCTGATATGGTGTCCAGCGTGTCGTCGATCCGGGGTAGAGGGTAGCTGTCCTTCTTCGTGACATCGTTCACCCGCCTGTAGTCCACGCAGAACCTGGTGGAACCGTCCTTCTTCTTCACAAGCACGACCGGAGAACTCCAAGGGCTATGTGATGGCTCGATCACCCCTTGATCCTTCATCCCTTCAACCATCCGGTCGACTTCGGCTTGCTTGGCGAGCGGGACACGTCGGAATGGGGCCCTAATTGGTGCGGTGTCCCCAACGTCGATTCTGTGCTGGACCAAACTTGTCCTGCCGAAGTCTCTGCTTCCCACGGAGAAGACATCCTGGAATTCGTGTAGCAGGTCCCGAAGTTGGCGTGATTGTTCCTCGTCTAAATGGTCCTGGGATCCTTGGTACAGCTTCTGTAGTTCTTCTGGCAGTGTGCGTCTTCTTCGGTTGTCCATCTGCAGGTGTCCGTCTGTCGTATCTGTGATGCGGGCAATCCAGGTAACGGGCTCGCAGACTCCTAGGTTGGTATCCCGGTGAACCGTAATGTCGTAGTCGTTCAGGTTGGACAGGCGGACGTACGGCCGAGACGTCGTGTTGATGAGAGTCTTGGCAACTAGCAATCCTTTTGTCTGGATGTCCTCATATTTTGGCTCGATGACAGCCGCCACTCCCTCAGCAGTTCCGTCGACAATTACGGCAGCGCTGACCTCCGTCCTGGCGGGAACGATGACGTCTTCTCTCAGCCTTACTCGTCGTGCGGTGATGGACTCGTGCGCAGGTTGCAAAGCAAGTTCCTCACCTCCGAAGTGCAGAGTGTTGGTACTCAGATCCAAGATGATGTTGTTCTGGTCCAGGAAGTCCAGTCCGATGATCACTTCATTTGATACGTCAGCCACAAGCACTGGATCCTTTATCGCCCGTCGACCAATGACGAACTCCAGTGATGCTTCGCCATGTACCGGTGCGGTCTCTCCGGTCGCGGTTATTAGCTGGAGGTTCCTTTGAGTGGGTTGCACTCTCCACTTCGGGATCACGGTGGGACTGACGATGGTCCTCGATGCTCCCGTGTCGATTAGCATGGGCCAGCTCTCTCCGTTGACGACTCCGTCGACCATCAGGCTGCTATTGTCCCTCCGTAACTTCGTCACACGAACCTGGACTGCCGGGGCTTGACGACTGTCACAAGCCAACCTCTGCCCCCCAAGGCTGGCTGATACCTGCTTTCCTGGGCCGCGCGGTTTCCCAACGACTGACTGTCCCGACGGAAACCCTTGGCGGCGGCGATCACCACAGTCCTTGCTCAGGTGGCCTCTCTTACGGCAGGTCCAGCAGGTCGGTAGTCCTCTTCCGGGCCGCCTCTCCGGATGTTTTTCGGCTGCGTTTTTGTTGGTGGTACTGCGACTCTTGAAGAACCGGCGTAGCGCCTCCATCAGTTCATCGGCCAGGGGCTTGGTCTTGTCGGCTTTGGCTGGTTCGTCGACGTGCAGCTGACGCACCCGCGCGTGCATTCTGGATGCCTGTTTTGCCGTCTCGAACTCAAGTGTGTGGCTCAGCGCATCTGTCAGGGTCTTATTGCGCGCGAGACGCAGCGCCTGTTGAGTGTCCGAGTCCCGTAGCCCGTCGGTGAAAGTCTGCGTCGCTATCTGCTCCAGAAAGTCAGCCGGCGCTGTTGGGTAGGCGAGCCTTACGAGGCGTGCGATGTCCATCTCGAACTCCTGCAGGGTTTCCGCGTTCTTTTGCACCCGGGTCCGGAGCTGCATCTGGTAGGCCTGCTGAAGATGGCTATCTCCATATCGGGACTCCATATGGGCGATCAGTGAAGCGTAGTCCTGGGATCCAGTCGGGATGGCCTGAAGGACGTTAAGGGCGTCACCTCTCAGCGCTACAATGAGAGCTGTAGCCTTTTCAGTGTTGTTCCAGTTATTTATGGAACAGGCCGCCTCGAACTGACGTAAGTAGGTGCTCCACGGGACCTTTCCGTCGAAGGTTGGGGGCGTCACTCTGCTATGTCCCGTTCCTGATATTCCCGGTGTAACGGTGGGCGGGCGTTGGCGCAGCTCGGCAACTTCCTCTCGTAGAGCGTTGAATTTCTCTTCCACGCCCGTCAGTGGGCGTTGGCGCAGCTCGGCAACTTCCACTTGTAAGGCGTTGAATTTCTCCTCCACCCCCATCAGCGGTCGTTGGCACAGCTCGGCAACTTCCACTTGCAAGGCGTTGAACTTCTCCTTCACCCCCATCAGCGGGCGTTGACGCAGCTCGGCAACTTCCACTTGTAAGGCGTTGAATTTCTCCTCCACCCCCATCAGCGGGCGTTGGCGCAGCTCGGCAACTTCCACTTGCAAGGCGTCGAACTTCTTTTCAACTGCTGTGACTTCCTCACGCAGACCCAGTTCTAATTTCTTCAGGTCCTGTGTCAACTTATTCTGACCGTCTTCCATCTTCTTCTGGCCGTCCTCTATCCTCTTCAGGTCCTCCGCTGGCTTATTTTGACCGTCTTCCATCTTCTTCTGGCCGTCTTCTAGTTTGGCAGTTAGGTCCTCGGCTAACTTCTTCTGGCCGTCCTCCATCTTCTTCTGGCCGTCCTCCATCTTCTTCAGGTCCTCCGCTAACTTATTTTGACCGTCTTCCATCTTCTTCTGGCCGTCTTCTAATTTGGTAGTTAGCTCCTTGGTTAAATTCTTCTGGCCGTCTTCTATGCCATTTAACTTTTCTAGCAATGCTGCCAATTGCGCCTCCATTTTAGTTGTTTGCCTTGTAAAGGGCATGCACTCACAGGAAAATTAGAGAAAATGACCTGCTCGGGTTTTGAAACCCGGACCGTCAGGTGTTGTGCTTGAGTTCGTAATCCCACTTCTGACACCAGTTGTTCCGTGCCACCCCCTAGTGGCACTTTTGTTAACTGGATTACGGTGGGGGTACAAAGCACAACACCAATTACTGCTTAAAGAAATAATTAACTTTATTGTGGCCAGAAAATTACACTAATTAGCAAATACAAGCAATTAGGAGCCTTACTCCAGTTTCCTCAAGTCCCTTCCTTGAGCGCTCTTGGCCCTTCCACTTGTCAACAGATCACAGAAGTTAATCCGTCCTAATGAGTACGGTGGCCTTGACAGAAACTACCTGCTCCTCTCCTTTATGTTCACCGACCTCAATTACTTACGATCACTTGCTGCAGGCTATTTCGCTGTCCACAGCTGGAGAAACAATGTCACTGGATTTCGTAACTCGCACAGCACTTCGTCACCACACTTCTGTCGCACAAGATAATCGCTCGCACTAGCTCGTAAAACACAACAACAACCACTGCTTCACGGGTCACTCTTATATAGCAGGCCGGTGACTCAATAAATACTTCTAGATCCATCCAGGGTCCACGGCTTCTCGAGGTTTCCATCGCTGGTCCAGTCACGAATATTCTGGACTATCTCTTTGTCCTAGTAGCCCTGTTGCATAAGGCGCGCGCAATACAGGAGGCAGGGCACAGCCCAGCCCTGGGGCAGTTGTGACTCATGCGGCGAGTGATGACACAAACTCACAGCCGTAACAGTATTATACGAGGGGCATTTCTGAAATAAGCCATATGAATACCAGACTGAATACAACGCGCAGTTGCCATCTTGAAAAGATATAATGTGATAAAGAATAACTCAAAATAATTAGAAGGTATAAAATGGAAAATTATTAGCGATGTAAAAGCGTATATATGGCTTCCTATGACTAAGTCAAAAGCACAGAGACTCCATACATTCAAGTTGGTGGCTGGGGTATTCTCATTCGAACGTCCAATCTCCGAATTGCTGCAGCGCCCCATCGCGCTCCTGGTGATCGACTTTAACGCACACGACTACGCTGTAGGGATAGCTCGATCTTGATCAAGCTTAATACAATACAAACAAGGTACTCACAACCGTAAGAAAATTTGGTGTCAACTTAAAGTATTTCCTTGATCAAGTTGTAGCATCCGTTATGAGTTGTGGATTAAATGGTGTGCAAAAGTAAATCAAGGATAAGTAACCTAATACAAATTTTATTCCTTGCTATGCGCACCAACTTAATCTCATAATGTCCAAAGCAGCCCCCGTTAATCGACAGGCTCGCATCGTTTCGCTCATCTCACAGGAATTTGTCCTTTTTTTTCGCATTCGCCCCAAAGATCGAAAGTGTTGCGCGAGATCATAGAAACAAGTTTGCCTCGAGTATCACTCACACGATGGCATTACCATTCGCGTGCTGTGAAAGATATTTATGAAAATAGAGAAGACCTCATCAGAGTTATAGAATGCATCGAAAGAAACGAGTCCATCAAGTTACTTTCCGCCATTGAAAACGCTGGAGCCTACAAGCAAAGGCTTAATGACTAGAATTTCATTTTCTGGCTACATTTTTCAATTTCCCCATAATGGAAATTTGTTCCAAGAATGTTATACAGAAGTATATTTTAGAGAATGCGATTCTTAAAGATCCTATGTAGAGATCCCTGTAAAGTTACAATCTGATAACTTATTAGACAGATTTGGTTATAAATATTTGGTGACTAATAAACATAAAGTATAAAATTTATGAGAAATATTAAAGAAAGAATTTGTAAAAGAATATAATGTGAAGTTAGTAAATACGAATTACAGCGTATTTTTGAAGTAATAAGATTTTGAAGAAAGAATATAAAGGAAATATCACTGCTAATTGGAAGCATTAAGGAAATGTGAGTGATAAAAAATAAATATTATTATTATTAGAAGACTAGTATTTTATTGTATCACCTGTTAAATTAATTCATCGATAGAACCAGTATTTTTATTAAATATTTTTATTAAGGATGTTGAAGCTACGAAAAGAATTTGTTAACGAAAAGTTAGTTCAGAATAATATGTTTTTGGAAGAAACTGCGAAGCATCTCTAAGAGAGAGATTTATTTATTCCCGTAGCAGACGGAGGTATTTGTTGTATGACAATGAGCATTGTGAAGCCATTGGTCAATTGTTGAAGGAATGTCTGTAGTGACAGACCTGCGCTTATTTTGATGTTGAAATTGGATGTTATATGAAGAAGCAGTATTGTTGATGTTTATTAATACTTTATGTTATTGCAATAGTCTCATAGAGTTGAAACTCCTTCAAAGCATTAGGACAGCGGATCCTAGATGAAGTTGAATCTGAAAGGAATTATAGGATCAATGGATCTTTGTTCAAACTGAGAGTAAACTGAGCTCTATTTAAATGGTTCTTAATCAGATTTTGAATTTACGGTAATTATTCTACGAATTGGAAGATCATATTTTTATTAAGTTTTTTTTTGGGGATGACAGAACAGTTGTAGGAGGTGTTACACTCTGTACCCCACCTTACCCTTTAAATAAACCAATAATAATAATGGTAAAGAAATTAGCATAGCGGACATGAATAATTTGGAACACACAGAAACGTCCAACAAGCTTCAGAGTCCAGCACTGACTGTTCTTTGAAGCCTGTCTGACTAAAGTTAAATCCATAAGCTCCCCACCCAAGTTAACAGCAACAGGACAAATAAAATAAAACACCCTGCAATAAATCACATACAAGGTATTATCCCTTCCAAAAGGTCTTAGCTTATCCTATTAAAAAAATATCGCCATACGACACATGGCATAGAAATCACATTACAATATTTTGTAGTCAAAGTCTGTATTCATTAAAAGAAAGTTTCTTTCAGTTGCCCCTTGTATTAAGATAAGATTGTACCACCTGGTGTCTTCCAGCCCTCCGAGGAAACCGCTACAATTAGTTTCCCCGGAGGCGTTTTCTTACTAGTCTAGTTGTCACTTAGGTCCTTCACACACTGTCTCTCCAGTCACAGGCTGCATCCCTCGAGCCTAGCCTACCCCCACCACACTACTTCAGTCGTGCCAAAGTAACTGGCGGTGCAAACGTGCCAAAACAAAGCCAGAGTACAAGGTTCACATTCGGTACCTCGGGAATCACCCCACACAGTTAGTCCGTAGAATCTTCCCAGGAGTTGAGATGTTTCACAAGGTTCTTGCAAAATATTTCCTTAGAACGAGGGTTTGGCCAAATCACCTAAGAAATGTAGCTGACAGGGAGTGTTCACGTCTCCAATGTTCACAGATACAAAGCTTGAGATATCTCCCTCGACAAGTTTCCATTTGAGTTGATACTTTAAGTTACAGGGACAAAGCAGTAGAAAGCCTCCCAGAACTAAGACTTTCAGAATTGAAAAGGTCCATTCTTCACAAGTGTATCTTAACTCAGGTGCAGGAGGGTTTAGATGACACCGCAGAAGGGCTTGGTGCACGTTCCCATGATGATAGCTAGTTCGGCCACACCTGAGAAGTCCTTACTGCGTCTCGACAATATTGATGTATATGTACTGATTTACAAAATCGGTACAGGAGGTATATGAACTATGTCTTTACTTAATTGTATGGAATATAGAATCCCGAATTGTAACAGTTTCACGAATAAGACATAGTATGGTGAATGGTAATTTTCTAAAGTCCGTTGAAATGTAGTGAAGAAATAGGAAGACAATTTATGTCTAGATTGTCTTTGAAGAAGGCAGTTGGCCCGTTGTTGGTTGGTTGGTTCGTAAGTTTAGGGGCTGCGACAACGCGGTCATGTAGCCCCGTGTTCTTTGTGTGTGTGTAGAATCTGTCTGATAACCGGTGTTAATTGTGATGACTGTATTAGTGTGTGTTATCTGGCCCGTTGTATATATTCTATTTTTAAACTGAGTAGTTGCTGAATTACAGCGTTAATATTTGTGTTGTATATAAATAATATTTAGAATTTGAAGAAAGGTTCATAGTTATATTTACGCGTATTAACATGTTTGATTTGTAGTTTAAATATGAGAAGAGAATTTTTATCGCTTCTATGAGAAAGATTTAAATGATAGGAGACGGGAGATAAATTGTATAGAGTAATGAATAGTTTTTGTAATGACGGAGATCTACGCCAGGGGTAGATTCATTTCATTTGGGGAATTTTTTAACTTTATAACATTATATCTTGTTATAAAACTCCTGTTACCGAGGGCACAGCAGTTGTTTGCTGCGATTTATTTCATTATTTTATTTGAGCTTATGAAAGCGTTTAGAAATAATTTAATAGTTTCTAGAAGAAACAAACAGGTATCGAATGTAACAGTAGTAATGACATTTCGCCATATGATTTAATTGAACGTTATTAATGCATATAATCAATGCTAGTGTTAGGAAACGTGTATTTGCTAATGTCAATAAATATGACAGGCACGTTTTTACGATTCCTCTGATCTTTTATAGAAATTTGGCATTATCTTTGTAGTTAAATGGTAGTGGAATGTGCTGTAGGGTGGAAGTTCCCAAGGGACTTAATCCGCATCCTTACGCCCGAGATTTTCAGAGATTCTCGCCTTTCCTGAAGAGATAGAGAATCCTACTGTTCTGTAGTTAGTTACCATAGCACATTTTTATTTTATTTTATTTTATTTATTTATTTATTTACAAGGTCCCAATGAGCCTGAGCTCGTGTTAGGGACAATCAAGTAACTTAGTTACAGCATGGCATATATATAATTTTTGTAACATTATATTGTTTAGTTTAATAGTAACTTATATTAGATTGCAAGTGACTAACTTTACAGAGATGATTCGGAATGATACATTGCATTGCTTAAGGCTATTGGATATGAGCTATTCATTCCTTAATAGGAAGTCGTTTGTTTTCCTCTTAAATGTTTTTATAGAGAAACTTTCCCTTATGCCTAATGGTAGCGAGTTGTATTCCTTTATTATAGAGGACATAATTCCTTTAGTTCCAAATTTAATGGATTGAGAATGGCTGGTGAATATTCGATTTACTCCTCTTGTTGCATAATGATGAATGTCATTTGCATGGGTAAAATGGATGTGTGTGTATCAATTTGTTTTCTAATTTGAATACAAATACTGTTGCTGACATAGCTATTTGTTTTTGCAGTGGCATTATTTTAGTTCCTGAGTATAATTCATTTGAGGGTGTGAGCCAAGGAAATCCAAAGATAGATTTTATAGCACGTTTCTGGAGTATCTCAAGTTCTTTTAACAGCTCCTTCTTACAATAACCCCATATGAAAATCATGTACATTAGATGTGAATGTATCAGAGCAAAGTATATATTTTTCAATTGTTGGCTAGTAAGACAGCTATATCTTAATCTGAAAATAATACCAATTATAGGGCTGATTTTATGTTTTACATTTTCTATATGATTTTCCCAGGTTAGTGTACTATCTAGTGTGAAACCTAACTACACACATCAAAAAAAGTTTTGCATCACCTCGGTTCCAAGAGTTCCGGAACCGTTAAATACAAAGGGAATAGAGATCAACACAAACAACATTTCAGCTCGTTTAATTGCTCATGAGACCCACACATTGCATGTTGTACCATCATACAGCTAGACTTTCAGCATTTGTGGTCCAGATTGCAGTACACACCACTACCTCTAATACCCAGTAGCACGTCCTCTTGCATTGATGCATGCCTGTATTCGCCGTGGCATACTATCCACAAGTTCATCAAGACACTGTTGGTCCAAATTGTCCCACTCCTCAACGACAATTCGGCGTAAATCTCTCAGAGTGGTTGGTGGGTCAAGACGTCCATAAACAGCCCTTTTCAACATATCCCAGGCATGTTCGATAGGGTTCATGTCTGGCGAACATGCTGGCCACTGTAGTCGAGCGATGTCGTTATCTTGAAGGAACGCATTCACAAGATGTGCACGATGAGGTCGAGAATTGTCGTCCATGAAGACAAATGCCTCTCCAATATTCTGCCGATATGGTTGCACTATGGGTCGGAGGATGTCATTCAGGTATCGTAAAGTCGTTTCGGAGCCTTCCATGACCACCAGTGGCGTACGTCGGCCCCACATAATGCCACCCCAAAACATCAGGGAACCACCACCTTGCTGCACTCGCTGGACAGTGTGTCTAAGACGTTCAGCCTGACCAGGGTGCCTCCAAACACGTCTCCGACGATTGTCAGGTTGAAGGCATATGCGACACTCATCGGTGAAGAGAACGTGATGCCAATTCCGTGGGGTCCATTCAGCATGTTGTTGGGCCCATCTGTACCGCGCTGCATGGTGTCGGGGTTGCAAAGCTGGACCTCGCCATGGACGTCGGGAGTGAAGTTGCGCATCATGCAGCCTATTGCGCACAGTTTGAGTTGAAACACGACGTCCTGTGGCTGAACGAAACGCATTATTCAACATGGTGGCATTGCTGTCAGGGTTCCTCCGAGCGGCAATCCGTAAGTAGCGGTCATCCACTACAGTAGTAGCCCTTGGGCGGCCTGAGCGAGGCCTGTCATCGACAGTTCCTGTATCTCTGTACCTCCTCCATGTCCGAACAACATCGCTTTGGTTCACTCTGAGACGCCTGGAAACTTCCCTTGTTGAGAGCCCTTCTTGACACAAAGTAACAATGCGGACGCGATCGAACTGCGGTATTGACCTTCTAGGCATGGTAGAACTACAGACAACATGAGCAGCGTACCTTCGTCCTGGTGGAATGACTGGAACTGATCGGCTGTCGTACCCCCTCCGTATAATAGGCCCTGCTCATGCATGGTTGTTTACATCTTTGAGCAGTTTTAGTGACATCTATGAACAGTCAAAGGGACTGTATCTTGGATACAATATACACAGTCAACGTCTATATGCCGGAGATCTGGGAACCGAGGTGATGCAAAACTTTTTTTGATGTGTGTATGTTGCTGATTTAACCCTTTCTATTCCTTTGTTGGCTATTTTGACTATGTTTGTGGTCTCAATCTTGTATGATGGTTTATGGAAAAATAAAATTTTGTTTTAGTGATATTCATATCCATTTTGTGTGCTCTCAACCAATCCACCAGCTTATTGAGATCATAATTAATATTTAGCATAATTTCCTGTTCAGATGTTCCCAGATAGAGTATAAAAATATCATCTGCAAATAGTTTAAGCTTGCCTTTCAATTCTAATAATACTATATCATTAATATAGGCCAAGAAAAGAATTGGTCCTAAGACAGAACCTTGAGGTACTCCTGTGTCAATTCTCATTTGAGATCCTTTTACATTATCGATTGCAACATATTGTTACGTGCCACCCCCCTAGTGGCAATTTTGTTAACTGGATTACGGTGGGTTGAAGCACAACACAGATTGTTCCTTTAAAGAAATATAATTAACTTTATTGCGGCCAGAAAGATACACAACTCAACAGCAAATACAAGCAATTAGAGCCTTACTCCAGTTTCCTCTTGTCACTTCCTTATGGAGAGCTCTTGCCCCCTTTCACTTGTCAACAAACCACAGGAGTTAACTCGTGCTAATGAGTCCGGTGGCCTTGACAGAAACTACCTGCACCTCTCCCTTATGTACACAAACTACAGTTACCTACGATAACCTGCTACACGCTGCTTCGCTGCCCACGAGCTGGGAAAAAATGTCACTGGATTTCGTAACTCGCACGGCACTCCGCCACAATACCTCTGTCGCTCAGTGAAATCACACTCGCTCAAAACACAGGTAGTCCCCTGTATGCTTCTCACTCCCTCGCTGTCAAGAGAATCGGCTTCACTAGGGGTTTCGCAAGTCACCACACTTCTGTCGCTCAGGATAAACGCTCGCACTAGCTCGTAAAAACACACACACTGCTTGACAGGTCGCTCTTATGTAGCAGGCCGGTGACTCAATAAATGCTTCTAGACCCATCCAGGGTTCACGGCTTCTCGAGGCTTCCATCGCTGGCTGGGTCACGAATATTCTGGACCATCCCTTTGTCCAAGTAGACCTGTTGCATAAGGCGCACGCAATACACTGAGGCAGAGCACAGCCCAGCCCTGGGGCAGTTGTGACTCATGCGGCGAGCGATGAAACAAACTCACAGCCGTAACACCACCCCCTTCCTAAAAAGCTGATGGTCCCGATCAATCATTGGTCCGTCTGTGTCCCTCCGTAGGCTGCCAGGCGATCTCGATGCACGATCTTCATCTTCGCCCTCGGGCTCCGCTGGATCCTGTAGACGACATCGTTGATCCGTTTCACGACTCGGTACGGGCCCTCCCAGGACTTCTGCAGTTCGGGTGACAGGCCTTTCTTCCGTAATGGGTTGAAGAGCCAGACCAGGTCGTCCTCGTGGAATCCTCCGGCATCCGTCTGCTGGTCGTATCGGGTCTTCATTCGGTCGGTCTCGATCCGCAGTTTCCTCCTCGCGAACGAGTGCACGTCCTCCAGTTGGTCGACCAGTTCTTGACAATACTGGCTTACCGGGACCGGATCGTTCCCAGGTCGGCCGAAGGTGAGATCGACAGGTAGACGGAGCTCCCTCCCAAACATGGCCCGGGCTGGTGTGCACCCGGTGGCTTCATGCACGGCGGCGCGGTAGGCCAGAAGAAATAGTGGAAGATGTTTGTCCCAATCCCTCTGGTGCTCTCTGACGACTATTCGGAGATGGTTCTCGATGGTGCGATTGAATTGCTCTACCATCCCGTCGGACTGAGGGTGTAGCGGCGTTGTCCTTGTCTTCCGGATTCCCAGCAGCTGGCATAGGTTCTGGAATACCTGCGACTCGAAGTTCCTCCCTTGGTCGGAGTGCAGCTCCAGGGGTACTCCGTACCGGCTGACGAATTCCTTCACCAGGGTCTCTGCGATCGTCGCGGCTTCTTATTTAGGGAGCACATACGCCTCCGGCCATTTGGTAAAGTAGTCGCTGACGACCAATATGTAGCAGTTCCCTGCCTCGCTTAACGGGAATGGCCCAGCAACATCGATGGCCACTCTCTCCATGGGGCCGCCCACGTTGTAGGTCTTCAGTGGACCCCGTCGTCTTCGTCCTGGGCCCTTGCTGGCTACGCAATCGTGGCACCTCGCGCAGTGGTTCTCCACGTCAGTTCGGCATCCGATCCAGTAGAACCGCTCTCTCAGCTTCTCCAGGGTCTTCTTTATCCCTAGGTGTCCACCAGATGATCCTCCATGGACTTCCTTCAGGACTTCCTCCGTCATAGCCTTTGGTACGACGACTTGTTCCCGATATGTCTTACCGTCGGTGCTCTCCCAGGTCCGGCAGATGAGGCCATCCCTTACAATCAGCGAGTCCCACTGCGCCCAGTAGGACTTAAATTTGGACTGCAGTCACTCACAATGTTCCTCCCGGGTCTGGGAACACAGGCCCTCTTCCATTCGGCTATCAGTCCCAGGTCATCATCTTCAGCTTGTGCCCGCGTGAAAGATTCGCGGCTCCAGCTCCCATGAAGTTCCACGGCAGTCCTTCGGCACTGTATCCCGGTGTTCTCCTCTCTTCTGGTACATAAAGTGCAGTCTTCGGGGCACGGTCTTCGTGACAGGGCGTCGGCTTTAGAATGCAGTTGGCCTTTCCTGTGCTGGATCTCAAAGTTGTACTGTTGAAGCCTCTCTATCCACCGCGCGAGTTGGCCCTCGGGCTGTATGAAGTTCAGGAGCCACCGCAGGGATGCATTGTCGGTCCTGATGAGAAATTCTTGCCCGTACAGGTACTTGTGGAAGTGTTCGATGGTCTTCACGATGGCGAGCAGTTCCTTCCTGGTGACGCAGTAGTTCCTCTCTGGCTTTGACAAGGCTTTGCTGAAGTAGGCCAATACTCTCTCCTCGCCGTCCACTATTTGCGACAGGATTCCCCCTATACCAAAGTCGCTGGCATCGGTATCGACGATGAACCTTGTTCCAGGTCCGGGGTAGGCCAGAATAGGTGCGGTGCACAGAGCCTGCTTGAGTTGTTCGAAGGCACTGGGGCATTCTGCTGTCCACGTGAGGAGTTGGTCCTTCTCAGTCAGTCGATGCAGTGGTTTTGCGATGTCAGCGAATCCTCTCACGAAGCGACGGTAATAAGTGCAGTGTCCCAGGTAGCTTCGTAGATGGAACTTGTCCTTCGGAACTGGCCACTCCCTCACAGCTGTGGTCTTCTCTGGGTCGGTGCGCACACCTTCCTCGGAGACGATATGCCCAAGGTACTGGACCTGCTTCTGGAAGAGCTGACACTTCTTGGGGCTCAACTTCAGCTGGGCAGCCCGTAGCTTCATCAAGATCACCTTCAGGTTGCTGTAGTGCTCGTCGAAGCTTCTTCCCAGAACGAAGACGTCGTCTAGGTAGACCAGGCAGGTCTTCCAGTGTAGTCCCCTCAGAATGGACTCCATTAGCCTTTCGAAGGTCGTAGGGGCGTTGCACAGACCGAATGGCATGACGGTGAACTGCCAGAGCCCGCTGCCCACAGAGAACGCAGTTTTCTCCCGGTCCTTAGGGTGGACCTCCACCTGCCAGTAGCCTCTCTTTAAATCCAAGGTGGAGAACCATCTTGACCCTGATATGGTGTCCAGGGTGTCGTCGATCAGGGGTAGAGGGTACCTGTCCTTTTTCGTGACGTCATTCACCCGCCTGTAATCCACGCAGAACCTGGTGGAACCGTCCATCTTCTTCACTAGCACGACCGGAGAACTCAAAGGACTATGTGATGGCTCGATCACTCTTTGCTCCTTCATCTCTTCTACCATCCGGTTGACTTCAGCTTGCTTGGCGAGCAGAACACGTCGGAATGGGGCCCTAATCGGTGCGCTGACCCCAACGTCGATTCTGTGCTGGACCAAGCTTGTCCTACCGAAGTCTTTGCTCCCCACGGAGAAGACATCCTGGAATTCGCGTAGCAGGTCCTGAAGTTGGCGTGATTGCTCCTCGTCTAAATGGTCCTGGGATCCTTGGTACAGCTTCTGTAGTTCTTCTGGCAGGGCGCGTCTTCTTCGGTTGTCCGTCTGCAGGTGTCCGTCCGTCGTGTCTGTGATGCGGGCAATCCAGGTAACGGGCTCGCAGACGCCTAGATTGGTGTCCCGGTGAACCGTAATGTCGTAGTCGTTCAGGTTGGACAGGCGGACGTACGGCCGAGACGTCGTGTTGATGAGGGTCTTGGAAATAAGCAATCCTTTTATCTGGATGTCCTCGTATTTTGGATCGATGACAGCCGCCACTCCCTCAGCTGTTCCGTCGACAATTACGGCAGCGCTGACTTCCGTCCTGGCGGGAACGATGACGTCCTCTCTCAGCCTTACTCGTCGTGCGGCGACGGCCTCGTGTGCTGGTTGCAAAGCAAGTTCCTCACCTCCGAAGTGCAGAGTGTTGGTACTCGGATCCAAGATGATGTTGTTCTGGTCCAGGAAGTCCAGTCCGATGATCACTTCATTTGATACGTCAGCCACAAGCACTGGATGCTTTATCGCCCGTCGACCAATGACGAACTCCAGTGATGCTTCGCCATGTACCGGTGCGGTCTCTCCGATCGCGGTTATTAGCTGGAGGTTCCTTTGTGTGGGTCGCACTCTCCACTTCGGGATCACGGTGGGACTGACGATGGTCCTCGATGCTCCCGTGTCGATTAGCATGGGCCAGCTCTCTCCGTTGACGACTCCGTCGATCATCAGGCTGCTATTGTTCCCTCCGTAACTTCGTCACACGAACTTGGACTGCCAGGGCTTGACGACTGTCACAAGCCAACCTTTGCCCCCCAAGGCTGGCTAATACTCGTTTCCCTGGGTCGCGCGGTTTTCAGACGACTGATCTCCCGTCGGATACCCTCGGCGGCGGCGATCACCGCAGTCCTTGCTCAAGTGGCCTTTCTTACCGCATGTCCAGCAGGTCGGTAGTCCTCTTCCGGGCCGCCTCTACGGTTGCCTTCCGGCTGTGTCGTTGCTGGTGGTGCCGCGACTATCGAAGAAACGGCTTAGCGCCTCAATTAATTCGTCGATCCGGGGCTTGGTCTCGTTGGTTTTTACTGGATCGTCGACGTCCACTTGACGCACCCGCGCGTTCATTCTGGATGCCTGTTTTGCTGTCTCGAACTCAAGTGCGTGGCTCAGCGCATCTGCCAGGGTCTTATTGCGCGCGAGTCGCAGCGCCTGTTGAGTGTCCGAGTCCCGTAGCCCGTCGGTGAAGGTCTGCGTCGCTATCTGCTCCAGAAAGTCGGCCGGCGCTGTTGGGTAGGCGAGCCTTACGAGACGTGCGATGTCCATCTCGAACTCCTGCAGGGTTTTCGCGTTCTTTTGTACCCGGGTCCGGAGCTGCATCTGGTAGGCCTGCTGAAGATGGCTATCTCCATATCGGGACTCCATATGGGCGATTAGTGAAGCGTAGTCCTGGGATCCAGTCGGGATGGCCTGAAGGACATTAAGGGCGTCCCCTCTCAGCGCTACAATGAGAGCTGTAGCCTTTTCCGTGCTGTTCCAGTTGTTTATGGAACAGGCTGCCTCGAACTGACGTAAATAGGTGCTCCACGGGACCTTTCCGTCGAAGGTTGGGGGCGTCACTCTGCTCTGTCCCGTTCCTGATATTCCCGGTGTACCTGTGGGCGGGCGTCAGCGCAGCTCAGTAACTTCCTCTTGAAGAGCGTTGAATCTCGCTTCCATCCCCGTCGACGGGCGTTGGTTCAGCTCAGCAATTTCCTTTTGTAAAGCGTTGAATTTCTTTTCCACCCCCGTTAGTGGGCTTTGCGCAGTTCGGCAACTTCCTCTTGTAAGGCGTCGAACTTCTTTTCTACTGCTGTGACTTCCTCACGTAGGCCCTGGCAGTCGGTGTTGACTTCCTGACGCAGACCCTGTTCCAATTTCTTTTGACTTTCCTCTAATTTCGTCAGCAGACACTCTTCCAAATTTTTCTGGCCATCCTGAAATTTGGGGGTTTGGTCCTCTGCTAGCTTATTCTGACCGTCCTCTAATTTGGAAGTTAGGTCCTCGGCTAAACTTTTCTGGCTGTCTTCCATCTTCTTCTGGCCGTCTTCTAATTTGGCAGTTAGGTCCTTGGTTAAATTCTTCTGGCCGTCCTCCATCTTCTTCTGGCCGTCTTCCATCTTCTTCTGGCCAGCCTCCATTTTGGTTTCCATGCCACTTAACTTTTCTAGTAATGCTGTCAATTGCGCCTCCATTTTAGTTGTTTGTCTTGTAAAGGGCATGCACTCACAGGAAAATTAGAGAAAATGACCTGCTCGGGTTTTGAAACCAGGACCGTCAGGTGTTGTGCTTGAGTTCGTAATCCCGCTTCTGACACCAGTTGTTACGTGCCACCCCCTAGTGGCACTTTTGTTAACTAGATTACGGTGGGTTGAAGCACAACACAGATTGTTCCTTTAAAGAAATATAATTAACTTTATTGCGGCCAGAAAGATACACCACTCAACAGCAAATACAAGCAATTAGAGCCTTACTCCAGTTTCCTCTCGTCTCTTCCTTATGGAGAGCTCTTGCACCCTTTCAATTGTCAACAAACCACAGGAGTTAATCCGTGCTAATGAGTCCGGTGGCCTTGACAGAAACTACCTGCACCTCTCCCTTATGTACACAAACTACAGTTACTTACGATAACCTGCTACACGCTGCTTCGCTGCCCACGAGCTGGGAAACAATGTCACTGGATTTCGTAACTCACACGGCACTCCGCCACAATACCTCTGTCGCTCAGTGAAATCACACTCGCTCAAAACACAGGCAGTCCCCTGTATGCATCTCACTCCCTCGCTGTCAAGAGGATCGGCTTCACTAGGGGTTTCGCAAGTCACCACACTTCTGTCGCTCAGGATAAACGCTCGCACTAGCTCGTAGAAACACACACACTGCTTGACAGGTCGCTCTTATATAGCAGGCCGGTGACTCAATAAAAGCTTCTTGACCCATCCAGGGTTCACGGCTTCTCGAGGCTTCCATCGCTGGCTGGGTCACGAATATTCTAGACCATCCCTTTGTCCTAGTAGACCTGTTGCATAAGGCGCACGCAATACACTGACGCAGAGCACAGCCCAGCCCTGGGGCAGTTGTGACTCATGCGGCGAGCGATGAAACAAACTCACAGCCGTAAAAATATTGTTTTCTGTTTGTTTTCTGTTTGATAAAATCCTGTTCCTTATTCTGAGTGTTTTCGCCAAGTAGCACTGCGTTGTTTTTTGCCGGGCCTTCAAGATGCTACAATCCATTATATTTTTTCCATCCTTGGATTTTGGTGGACCATCCAGATATAAGGGTAGAGTAGCCTTACTTCATTTATACGTTTGACATGTCCAAGCCATCTCAATCTCTTTTCCTCCAGTTTGTCATGTAGTTTCTGTACTCCCAGTTTTTTCCGTATATCTTCATTTCTCACTCTGTCCCTCCTCGTTTTCTGAATCATACTTCTCAGGAATCTCATCTCAGCTGCTTGTACTCTGCTCTCATCCCTCTTAGTCATTGTCCAAGTTTCTGCTGCATATGTCATTATAGGAACATAATATGCTTTGTTCATAACTTCTTTAGCATTAATTGGTATATCCTTGTTCCATACTAGTCCCCGAACCTGTTGGTAGAAAGCACTCCCGAGTTGTATTCTTCTGCTAATTTCCAAATCAAGTTGTGGAAGACTGACTTATCTTTGTGTGTGTCGAACTTTGTATATAATGTATAAAGTGTGATATCTGTATATAAGTTCTTTGGAGTTGAAATAAGATGGCGTTATGTTAAAAAACGGCGTGTTTCCCTGTGCTACTTTTCAATCATTCTCCACATTATGGTGCCGAAAACTCGTACAAACCCAGTGACATGTGTATTTACTAGTGTTAGTGAACAGTTGTTACGTGCCACCCCCTAGTGGCACTTTTGTCGCCTTCTATACAACGGAAGGACACTCGACGCCGAGAACATTATACATTACCGAGAAGACATCACGTCAACTTACAGCACGCCACGCTATCAACGACAAGACGCTACAAGAGTTCTCACTGCCAGCTAATCCTCTTCAGATAAGTCAAGCCATCACTAATTACCGGGTGAGTTAGCCGTGGTGGTTAGGGCGTGGCTGTTGGAAGTCGCTCACACCCGGGAGGCGAGGAGGTTCGAATCCCCCCGCCGGCAACCTTGAAGATGGTCTTCTGTGGTTTCTCATCTTCCTCCCAGGCAAATGCCCAGGTTGGTCCCTAACTATAGGCCACAGCCGCTTCCTTCCAACTCCTCGTCCTTACATTCAAACTTTCCTCCCCAGACAACACTCCACACGTGACGGTACTTGTAGCTCACCCAATGGGTGTCCGCATAGAAGCTGCTACAAACTGGTGAGCCGAACATGTCCTCGGACACTCCCGGCACTAAAAGCCATACGCAAAATATATAAAAAATCGGCATCCCTTTTATTATAGTAATGCATGCTGTTCATCAGCTGGAAAATACTTTTGAAACCTACAGATAGGATAATTTCAATAAATGCGATCCCAGAAGTGACGCATCCGCCATCTTTCGGAGCAACAGGGAACTGCGTATTGTAAACAATTAAGCACGCACCCTGCTATCTTGATTTGTCAGCGAGAAAAAGACACCACTAGTCCTCGCTCAACGCCACCAGAAATATCTTTCATCTCAGGAATTTCCAGTACGAATGATTATTACCTGCATGAGACCTACTTGAATTACTTCAAGAAATACCAATAATTGTATAGTGCGTTACTGACACATAACTGGTAGCGCGATCTATCTGTAACCATTGGAACTGCATGCTCATCTGCACAGCGCATGCGCACCTGTCAGATACGTCCCGAACTATAAAATTGTCACGTTCTACTACCCCACTAGCGCATTCAGTTAGCCAACTTTGGAGTCTTGACTAAACACGCACTCTGCCAAAGAGACTAAACTCGGACTGTTCTCTCCGGTGACAATAATTGGAAAGTTGTTGTTTCAAGAAACTTGGACTAGAGGTATATCATGGCACGAAACTTTACCTACTGACATTGTGCACGAGGGGTTAGTTCGGTGTTCGAATCTTCAATACGTGTCGGATATTCACACCCCACGATGGATAGGTTCTCTCAACAAAGATTTGGACAAATATTCTCTACACGTGTACTGTGACGCTTCCGAACGAGCATATGGTGCTGCTGTAGATTGGCTCCTATAAGGTCACGCTGCCACGTTTGGAATTACTCGCTGCACTCGTGGGCACAAGACTTCTTCGTTACTTCTGCCGTGCTACATCCTGTGACATCCGGAAAGCAACGCTGTGGACAGATTCAGCTATCACTCTAGGCTGGATACAAAACGACCCGAACCGCTGGAAAACTTTCATCTGCAATCGTGTTACAGAAATCACCGGCTGCACTTCACCATCACAATGGTTTCATTGTCCAGGAACGGATAACCCTGCAGATCTTTTATCACGAGGATTACATGCACCAGATCTAAAATCAGCAGATATTTGGTGGCACGGGCTGGCCTGGTAGGGGTATCCTCCAAGAAGTTGGCCTCCCAAATACAGCACCGAACATCTAACACTTCCAGAGGATAAGAAGAAACCCTGTCAAACCCTTGTCGTTACCACCCATGAAGCACTCTGCGACTTCGCAAGATTCAATTCCTACATCAAACTTGTTCGCGTAACCGCACGGGTTCTTCGCTTCGTACGCCTACTTAGACATGAGGACCAACCAAAGGGGGAACTGACAGCAGAAGACATAAATGGAGCCACTCATTAAGGCAATGCAAATGGAATGTTTCCCTACCGAAATTGCAGCTCTCGAACAGAAGAGCCTTCTGACTGAGAAATCGAAGATCAAACGTTTCAATCCATTTCTCGACAGTGGCATACTTCGCCTCGGTGGACGCCTACAATATGCTGCGGTTTCAGAGAGTGAACAGCATCCAATCATCATGGAAGGACGACATCACTTCACACAACTGCTGATAAGAGACAAGCACATACGGCTCCATCATCTCGGAGTACAGATTGTTCTCTCTGACCTCCGAAGCACCTACTGGATCCTTGGTGCTCGCCATGACATCAAACCCGTTCTTCACCAATGTTTACCCTGCAAGATGGTAAAAAATGTTTGCGGCCAGGCAATAGAGGCTCCACTGCCCTCCGAACGAGAGACCCCTAGCAAGCCATTCACTGTCACAGGTATCGACTTCGCGGGCCCGTTGTACGTCAGGATAAGAACATCAGCCAGAAGGTGTTACATCACCCTCTTTACGTGTGCCACTACACGGGCACTACATTTGAATTTGAGTGGTGATATGAGGGCGACAGATTCATGCAAGCACTACAGCGATTCGTCGGTAGGCGCGGTCTGCCACACACCATTTATTCGGACAACGCCCAGAACTTTCACGCAGCTAACAAGGAACTGAGTGGCATTTGGGCTTCACTGTCTGCGGCGAAGACTCACCGCTACCTCTCCGAGTAAGGTGTAACCTGGAAATTCATCGGCCCACGTGCGGCTTGGTGGGGAGGATGGTGGGAGAGGATGGTTGGATCGACGAAGCGGTGCCTACGGAAGGTGCTTGGATGCTCCAGCATCGACAAATAAGGACTTCAAACAGTGCTGTTCAGCATCGAAGCCGCACTGAACTATAGACCCTTGATTCGCAATGGAGACACCGGCGATATGTTGACACCCGCACACTTCCTTGTGGGAGAGAAACTCACTACGGTTGCATCTGGGTCTGAACCACCAACGGGAGTGCCTGTTCGAGAATTCCGACTGCGTCAACAACTGGCAGACGACTTCTGGAAGCGCTGTAATAAGGAGTACCTACTGTTGCTGCAGAGCTTCCATCAAGTCCAGCAGTCCAAGAAGAACTCCACGCTGAGGGTAGGCGAAGTCGCGCTCCTTCAAAGTGACCTTAAGCCGAGACATCTCTGGAGAAAGGTCCAGATCCACGAGCTGCGTACCGGAAGGGACGGGATTGTAAGGACTGTAATCCTTTCCACAGCAGATGGGAAACAGCTGGCCCGACCCGTTCAGCTGGTCGTACCTCTAGAGGTCGACCAGGGTGGGGAGGATGTGGAAGACTGACAAATCTTTGGGTGTGTCGAACTTTGTATGTAATGTATAAAGTGTGATATCTGTATATAAGTCCTTTGGAGTTGAAATAAGATGGCGTTATGTTAACAAACTGTGTCTTTCCCTGTGCTCCTTTTCACTCATTCTCCACACTAGTCTTCCATCTTCAGTCAGTTCACTTCCCAAGTATTTGAAGTGTTTCACTACTTCCCATTCCTTATCTCCTACTTTGATGACTCCTTTTCTTTCTTTCTTTCTTTCTTTCTTTCTTTCTTTCTTATCTCTACTCATCCCACTGTTTTACTCTTCTCCACATTTATCTTCAATCCCCATTGCTCAATCTATTCATTTATTACGTCTAACTGTTCTCTGTTCTTGTACCTCCATCTCATCCTCGCCCCAGATCACAACGTCGCCTGCAAACAACATTGCCTTCATCTTTGCCCTACTATATTCATTCATTGCTGCCTTCATGATGTCATCCATCACCATTACGAACAATAATGGTGACAACACACTTCCTTGCATTAGTCCAGTGTCAATTTTAAACCATTCCGATGTCCCGAATCTAGTCTTCACACTACTGTAGCACTCCATGCACATTCCTTTTATCATGTCTCTCAGTTCCTTGCCTATCTCCCTATTTGTTAAGTTTTCCCAAACTTTTGTTCTGGGGATGCTATCATAGGCCTTTTCTAGATCAATACAAGTCATTACCATATCCTTCCCATTCTCCCAACACTTTTCAATGTTCTGTCTCAAAATGAAAATTGGTTCCACTGTTGACCTGCCCCCTCTAAATCCAAACTGCTCCTCCTCTATTTGGCTTTGTACCTTTACTCTAATTCTTTTTTCCAGGATTATTTCCATTACTTTGGCAACATGCGAGATGATGGTGATTCCTCGGTAGTTACCAGACAGCTTCCTGTCTCCTTTCTTGAACATTGGCAGTATTATTCCCTTTTTCCAGGCTTCAGGTACTTTCTTCTCTCTCCACACACTCCCGAGAAGTCTGTTTGTCCACTGCAGTCCCACTGGTCCTGCTGCCTTGATCATTTCTATTGCCACTTCGTCGATTCCCACAGCTTTCCCCATCTTCGTCTTCCTAACTGCCCATTCCACTTCTTCCATAGCAATTTCTGGTTCTCCTTCTACTTCTTCTTCCACGGTTTTGGCTGTTTGCGTAACTTCTCCGCATGTCTGGCGTCTCACCTTCAACAGCTCGCTGAAATATTATTTCCATCTGTCCGTTATCTCTTCTGGTTTTGTCAATATTTCACCTTGTTTGTTTTTCACGAACTCAGCGTTCACCTTTTCATTCCTTCAGCTTTTTATAATTCCAAAACAGCAATTTCTTTCCACAATGCAAATCCTCCCTATTACCTGAGTGAATTCTTCCCAGCTTTTCTTATTTTCCTCTGCAATTACTGCACTTTATTTATTTATTTTTATACAACACTGCAATACAATATATTGCGCGTGATATCTCCCGTCATAGGGTAAAAATTCGAAATCTCTCGTAACAGCATCTGCATCAAGACTATGAAATTAGACCCAAAATGTCACATTTAGACGACCACGTTGATTAGCGGCTGCATTCTCGGCTATCGCCTTGGAGGTCCGAGTTTGATTCTCGGCTCTGCCAAGATATTATTATTCTGGTCTGAGAGCAGGAAGGGGGTGGTGTATTCTTTGGAATACACGGTCAGGCAGAGTTAGCTTTTGCTGCTCTTTGCTCAAATCTTTTATTTAATTTCCTTCCTTGCACACACCAACAGTGATCTATTTGTATTTCTTTTCTCTTTTACAGGAATTTATATATCACTTGAGTCTGTTCTAGATATATATCTTCCATGGACAATCTAGCGGCATCTGACAGCTAACCTCTGAAGTTCCTCAATATCTCCATGCTCAAGAGGACTTCCTTACCAATCAAACCACCAGGTTTCGTCATTGTCGCCATATAACATCTCCATGAAGACTGATTCCAGAAGAAAGTTCGCATCTATGAAGGGTCTATAATTTTTATCATGTTGGTTATAATGATGTACACCCTCTTGAATAAAAACCCCACTCCTTTTGCTTCCCCTCCCCTTCCCCTCGTTTACCTTCTTCCACCGTGTTCGTGTTCGCTCGTCCTCACTTCTGCGTCAGACATCAACCATACAGTTGGGGCTCTCTCACGAGCTTGTCTCCTGTGCTCGAGAGACATTTTAAAACAGACTCCATGTCTGCCTTTTAATCAACGGTTACAAGGAACCATCGCCTACTCTACAAAAATGAGCTAAGTACACACTTCAATGTTTTTCAACGCATTTTAATTGTTTTTAAACGGGCAAAGTGCTTTTAATACAATTTTATAGGCAGTGTGAAAAATTGCAAACTGTTGTGCAATAACCGTCTTCAAGATATGTAATTCTTGTCATGCTTTAACTATCTAAGCGGGCTTTATAAAGTAAAACCCAGTACTTATTGTTCTAAATGATTGGGATTACCTTTCGCCTACGAGGGATTTATTTCAAACTACCCACTGTCAATAAAATTTTAGCTTTTCCCTCCGTGGGACCTCTCTTGCCCATTTAACCGTCATCATGGTTCTGGAACATTCCACATGAACCGATATTTCTACAAGTAAAGCAATTTAGTATTTTCCACTCAAATTTTCCACTCTGTGCTGCAATAGTGAACTTTTCCTATTCATCAATAGACTTCAGTGCAAAACAGTGCCCGTTCAACTATCTTCCGCACCGTGTTCGGTTGTGAAAATAACTTTGGCCAGGACGTTTTCCTAATCTTCCTATTTTCCTTCTCCCAAATACCTTTACTAACATAACTTAAATTAAATTTTTCATCTATCTAATATACTATGATGTTTCGCTTGCGAGCAAGCGCCCTCCCAAATTTGTTCAACTTAACATTGTAATTACTGTTTCAAACATCGGTAATTTCCGCTTTCTATTTTCTATTTTCTTTTTCTTTCTCCTGTATTATCAGGATTTAATCTATTTGTCTTTAGGTTGTTGGCTTGCCAAAAGTGCAGTCAAATAGCGCTTGTAACTTACCTAATTTGTAAAAGTTATAATTACTGTATGATTTATTGCTCATAAAAGCTTTAAAAACTCCAAATTTTAGCACATGTTAAAACCTTTGCACAGGTTGAGTGCTTGTCGCAAGTTCAAAACTTGCACCCCATTTAGCATTATTTACAAATTGTAAACTTATCATTATTAGGTCTGAGACCTTGGCTTTTTACAATTAACCGTTGTTATGAACTCAAATTAAATCTTAACTTATGCAATGTTAATTTTCTAAAGTTTATATTTATTGTTAATAAACTCTCTATTATTGTTTGCTTCATCTTTCTCACTAGAATCAAAGTTAGGCAAAACCCTCTTTACCCTGATTCTTCCATTAAGCTTAAGATATCTTTACGAAAAAATATAATTTCGAAATCGACAAAGTTCGTACTGCTTGTTGCATTTAACTTGAAACTTCAAAGAACAACATTTTCAAAGTTTCTCTTAGCTGTCATAGCTAAATCTAACAAGCCAGTAAGGCAAATATAGCTAGCTTTGCAAGCTTCCTATTTGTCGAGATTCTCTCTCTGACTTATGGTTTGTTTTCAAAAGTCAAGTTTTTCCTTTGTACTAAACTTTCAGTCGGCACTCTGCTGGGTAAAAGCTTAGCCTTTCTTAAGTGCAACAATTGGTATTCTTATAAAATTTGTGAAGAAAACCAGTAAAATTATTACTAAAAGCATTCGTACTGCCCTATCGCTTCCTTCTCTTTGTAAACTGACGGAGATCCAACAGTGCCCAGAAATAAAATTATTATACCAAATTCAAATCTTTCAAGCATTCTTGAATGCATCATAAAAATTAACCTTTCTGAAGTGAAAATTAGTACGTTCTTTCCTTTTGGCTTACTTTGCCTTGCCGGACTGCCACCCTTCCCCATAGTACCAAAATACCGGCTTGGGAAGGAAAGTGCAATCGCCAGCGCTTGCAGGCAACCTCAATTCACACTACGCTCTCCGCTTGCCTGAAACAGGCCCCCGCTAAAATTGGGTTCCTCTTAAGATTTGTACAGTAGATTTTCGTTCCATTTTATTAATTTACTTCAATTTTTGTGGTGGATTCTCTTCCTATCTACCAATACTTTTCTCCAACCCCAAACCCATCTCCTTTTCTCTTTTATCATCATCCCTTAGGTAGTGTTAATCCTTAGCTAAAACCTACCCAAAATTTGGTCCCAGAAACCCGGGAGAATCCATTTGTCAATATATTACAAAACATGAACCGTTTTTATCCGGTTCATTAATTTTTTCTCATGTTATTATTATTACTATTATTATTATTATTATTATCATTATTATCATTTCCTTCATGTCGCATTATTGTGACATACGTTTCTCTGTCACTCTTACTGCGTTCAAACTTAGTAATTCTGCGTAGACGTTTCACCAAATGGTGAAACTTTTCACCCCTACTAACTCAATTTTATTCCATTGGCCGAGGCTTAATTTGTTGCCAATCTTTGCTTCTCCCATTGGCCCCCTTCATGTTGTGGAGAGGGGGTGTTCTGCGTCTTATTTTTACGAGGCGCATGCCTGCGCCCTAAACGCGGAAGGTTCCTTCTTCCATTTTCTGTGGCCATGTAGACCACACGCTTTCAGACGAGCTCTCGCTCGCGACCAACGCAACTAAGTAAGTACGATTCAATCATCCTCCTGGGATACGAACCTACAGTATTTCAGTCTCGGGTTCAATACCTCTTTCCATTCGTCCGTTCAAACTACTCCAGCTGAATTATTCCTAGGCCGAACGCTTGGCGACCCCTTGCTACTCAAATGGAATATTGAATATCTTTCTGAACCTTCTCGAACTACCTCTGTTGCTCAAAAATGGGCCATCGCTACCGGTCACCCCAAGAAAGCAAAAGCCAGAGTGGCGAAACGTTACAACCTAGGCCGTCATGATGTTAAATTCCAAATTGGGGACAAAGTTTTGTGTCGTTTACATCCTTTGAGTGACGCTACCAAACAAATTTCCAGTAAGCTGTGCTTACGTTGGTCAAGTCCTAAGGCTATTGCACGTTTTTTAAATCCTGTCTCAGTTGAGTTGGTGGACGATCACGATAATTCAGTGTCTTCGGCCCACGTCACGCAGTTGAAAAAAAATTTCAAATGATCTTGTGGATTTCACCTCGCTATATTGTTGTATTTTTGTTTTCCTTTTATTCTAATTGGATGCCCGAGCCAACCTAGCATATGTGCCTATTCAGATTTTATTTCGTGTGCTTCCTTTTCATTTATTCCTGTGACAAGACAGGAGACACCCGTGGCCTCTTTCTCGTACGCGAGTGTGTCGTGAATACTTGACATCTCTGTCGAGCTATACCTTTGCCTGAGGCTGTCAGCATGTACCTGGTCGGTCACTATTTGTAACACCAGCACGCCTACTCCTCTTTTGTACTGCTCCTCGGCTTAACTCCCATTGTTCGGCGACAGACGAGGACCGTTAACACTTCATCTTTACCTTGTAGGTACTTTGGATTTATTTTAAATTTATTGATGTAATTGACTTTTTTGTGTCACGGTTTTGAGATATCATGTACTTTTGTGTCATCTTGGTTTTGATGTTTACTGTGAGATCATGTATTTTGTTTTGTTTTAAATTGTCAAGTGTTCTTAGAATGTCGTGTTTTGTCTAGCAACCATCCAGACGGGCAGCGAGTAACAACAAGCAGTCTGCGTGTACCTGGACTAACACAGCTGGGGTCTTCTCGGAACTCGTTAGTGGACCAGTCACCCCCACTGGATCTATACATGGCTATATTTTCAGCTGCTGAAAAGGGGAGTACTTTCCCTTTCGAAGACATTATGACACTATTGCATATTCCTCGTCGACGCAACGAGCGGTCCTATATACAGAGTGTTCCATTTGTATTTTTTTTTTATGTGATCACGATTTAACTCTGTCTGTCTTTTCTCATCAGAGACTGGAGAGATTGGCAGTCTTGGGGTAACGTCCATCTTGAAGATTTTGACATCCGCATCATCACGAACTAACAAGACAACAATTACTATTACTATATGAACTCACTCTATTTCTTTTTGAACGCAGTACTTTCGACGTTAGTGGCTAGTGTTGAAGAGCGATGAAGGGGGTACCACCTTCATTTCGCGGTCAGGTTAGTCCGCCATTCATTTTTTTGTATTCTTCTAGAAGTCTTTTGTACCCATTTCTTTTGTATTCAATTTTTCACCCTTTACGATTTTTTTGCCTCTCCATTTGTAGAAAAAAAGAAATTTTCCACGCCCGGGAAAATTCTTTTTTTTTTTGGGAGAGCAGGGGAATTTTGAACCGTTTTTATCAGGTTCATTATTTTTTTTCTCATGTTATTACTATTATTATTATTATTATTATTATTATTATTATTATTATTATTATTATTATCATTTCCTTCATGTCGCATTATTGTGGCATACGTTTCTCTGTCACTCTTACTGCGTTCAAACTTAGTAATTCTGCGTAGACGTTTCACCAAATGGTGAAACTTTTCACCCCTACTAACTCAATTTTATTCCATTGGCCGAGGCTTAATTTGTTGCCAAGCTTTGCTTCTCCCATTGGCCCCCTTCATGTTCTGGAGAGAGGGTGTTCTGCGTCTTATTTTTACGAGGCGCGTGCCTGCGCCCTAAACGCGGAAGTTTCCTTCTTCCATTTTCTGTGGCCATGTAGACCACACGCTTTCAGACGAGCTCTCGCTCGCGACCAATGCAACTAAGTAAGTACGATTCAATCATCAGATTTATTTTACTATGAAGTCATTTTAAATTTCTGTTTCGCTTTTTGCATTTTTTGTGTCTCCTTTGATTTTCTTTCCTATGATGATGTGAGGTCATTCCTGTGAACTCAAGTCCTTTCACTTTCGTTCACGTTAATTTAGCGAAGTCTCTGTGTTTATTTGTCTTCCCTCCCTTTCATGTAATCGGTTTTATTTTTACATAAATCTCTCAGTTCTGAAATATCTGCTATTTTCCTGCGAGGCTTACAAACGCTCTGTATTACGTCACAAATTGATGTGCACTCTCTCGAGACATCTGTCATTTGATTGTCGTATCAGAGTTTGTTTTTTGGGTTAAGGCATCACTGAAGTAACGGAGCAATGTCTCATTCGCCTTCGGGTTGATCCTTCCCCCTGTTTTAGGAAAAGTATGTGAGCGATGGTCTTTGTGTTAGTCACAATCCATTCGCCACGCCTTATTTCCTTAGTTTCTTCGTATGTCGTTGTATTTCGACATTTCTACCTCTACGTAAGCCAATTATTTTCCAACAAAGCATATTTCTTAATTGATTGATTTTTTTCTTTCATTTCCTGTCCCGGTAATGTCAAGTAATTTAATGTAATGTTCATTTCCTTTATTTTTATGTGTTAATTTTGTGTTGCTTCCTCTGACTTCGTTATATTACGTAACTCAGTGTCATCCCTCCCCCCCCCCCGTTTCCTACATACGCACTCCTAAACCCCCCACCCCCCACACCCTTTCACCCCCTTCCCCATGATTTCACAACATCATGAGCGTCTTAGTTCTGTTTTTCGCGCTGGCATTCTAGTCCAGGTCATCCTCGTAAGTAGAGGTGTTCTCTTATTCGACTCCATGAGTATCGTCCATGCTCTTTTTTTTTTTTTTTTTTTTTTTTTGTATTTTAATTTTGGTTATCGAGTCGCGCTTACGGTTTAGTTGCACATTAATTGTAAGTACCTTTTAATTTATCTTGTTTCATCTTTGTTTGTACTTAAGTTCATTTATACACTTTTCTCTTGGTATTGTTTTTTGGTTACTATCCTTGGTCATTAATTTTATTTTGTTTGTTATTAATTGATTTTAATGCCTCTTCAAGTTTATCTTTCATTTTGTGTTTAGATTAATCCTTACTCTTATGCGCACTTGTTTTAGTTTACTTTAAATACATTAGTAAGTAGTTCATTTTGGCTTCGTTCTCTATCATTTGTAATCTTAAGTTCCCTTATCTCTCGTTCGATTTCGTCGGTCTTGGCTTCGTACTGTAACGCAGTCACGACCTACACGCTTCTGGGTTCTTCGATCAATTAGATAAATTTAATTCCGCTTTTGATTTGCTTTAAACAATTCATTCGATTCCTTTTTTGAAAATCATCTTTCTTTCGATCCGGAATCTTGGGACCAGCACGCATCGAAAGAGACATCCTTTCTCCGCTCCTTAGCGATCCTGTTTAGTTTTTGTTGTTTTTGCTTCCACTGTATTCCTCATGCCTCTGCTATTTTGTTTAACGTGAAAGACCTAGGGGTGCACACACTAATATCTATTTTGAATTTTTCAGCTATATTTTCGCTGTGCAAAGCTGGTGGGGGGAAAGGGGTCGCTCCTGTCTCCTTTGGTGTGTCTCTCTTTTCAACTTGCTTGCTGCCGCCAGTCTGGCAGCATTTCCAAAACTCTACAGTTTCGTAAGTTATACTTTGATTTATTCATTCCATTATGGCTCCAGATAAAGATAAAGATAAGGAAGGTAGCGATGAAAAGCTAACCGCCAAACGAACGTCTTATAAAGGGCAAATTACCCGATTAAAAATACATCAGAGAGCTGGATCCTTCAGAAGCTCAATTAGATTTATTAAAACTCCGCGTAAAAGACTAAGCACGTTCTTTTGAAAATTATTGTAACATCCAAACCGAAATAGAAACTTGCATGATTAATCAATTCTCGAAACTAACCATAAAGGACACTTGTCATAGAAATAATTTTCTTAAGCTTGATTGCCTTATTCTTAACAGCATCGGAGAGGATACTCCAAGCCACTCTGTTGATATCTCAAGTTTGAATATTCCTTCTCATTTAAGGTTAGCCGATCCTCTGTTTAACATCCAAGGTCCCATTGACATACACTTCAGTGCCAATGTTTTTTGGAATTGCCTTCGCAAACAAATTCGTAAACTGTCTCCAAGTGTGGTTGCCAGAGACACTAACGTTGGTTGGATTGTTACTGGTCAACTTCCCCATTATTCTCCCCAACCTGTGTCACAATGTCATTTTGTGAGTACCGAATTGGAACAGTTCTGGAAACTTGAAAATATTGATTCTCCTAACTTAAACTCTTCAGAAAACGAATTCTGTGAGCAAATCTTCATTTCCACTACTACTCGTTCACCTGAAGGCCGATTCATTGTTCAAATGCCGAGATTACTCAATCCCCCCAAACTTACTAATTATCAACCCAAGGTTCGAAAAGCTCTCTTTGCTATCGAGAGCAAATTTAAGAAAGAACCCATCGTTAAAAAACAGTACTCTGGGTTTATATACGAATACGAAAGTTTGGATCACATGGAAGTTGTCAGCAAATCTGATGATAAATTGCACCCCCCACAATTGAAACTGTTTTTTATCACCAACCCCTGTGGAAAAACCCTCTTGTTAAGGATAAAATCCGAGTAGTGTTTAATGGGTCATCACCTGAGGCCAATGGCAACAGTCTCAACGATACTCTTCACTCTGGGCCCGCTATTCAGTCCGATTTGTCTACTATTCTTTTAAATTTTCGTCTGTACCCCATAGCAGTTTTCGCGGATATCAAACAAATGTACCGTCAAGTTTTAATTCAATCCGAACAACAAGATCTCCAAAGAACCTTGTGGCTTCACGAAACTAGTAAACCTATTAAAATATTTCGCTTAAAAAAGTTACGTATGGTCTAAAACTTTCCGCTTTCATTGCTATCCGGTCCTTATATATGTTAGACTCTCAAGATGGTCATTTATTTCATGCTAAAGCCTCCGAAGCTCTAACTACATCCATTTATGTTGACGATTATCTCCAGTCCTTTCCGACTCTTGAGGAAGCTTCTTTCGTATCACTGGAACTGAGAGCATTGTTAAACAATGGAGGATTCCCACTTCATAAGTGGAATTCCAAATCCTCTGAGTTTCTTGCCCAATTTCCCATCGAAGATGTACTGTAGACCCCTCTTCCGTCAAAATCTGCGGAGATTCCGAATCCATAAAAACGCTTGGAGTATACTGGTGCACTCGCACTGACACACTCATCTATAAAGTCTCGCTTTCCGAAGAGCTCCCTAATACAAAAATGCAAATTTTATCTGAAATTTCAAAAATTTTCGATCCTCTCCAATTTCTTGCGCCGGTTATTGTTATAGCCAAGCTTTTCAAATGTGAATGGGACGATGCTGTTCCCCCTTCCTTTCTTAATGGATGGCTCTCTTTTCGATGCAGTCCACTTGATCTTTCTCTTATTGAAATTTCTAGAAATTTAAATAACGCTCCTCCTAACACATCTTTCTTTCTTCATATGTTTGCAGACAGCTACGAAAAAGCTTACGGTTGCTGCGCATATTTGGTTTATTGCAATCCTCTAAATGAATCATCACTTTCAAACCTTATTTGTGCCAAATCTAAAGTAGCTCCGCTTAAAACTATTACTTTGCCTAGGCTCGAATTATGTGCTGCACTCATGGCCGCAGAACTTGCCAAAAAGCTGCAGAAAGTCTTAAAGGTCGAATTTTCGCAAACCTATCTGTGGAGCGATTCCATGATCACTCTTTCTTGGATCGGCAAAAACCCCACCCACAGGCAAACCTTTGTTGCAAATAGAGTTTTAAAAATTCAAACCCTTTCTTCGGGATGTCAATGGAAACATGTGCCTAGCGATGATAACCCCGCTGACAACATCTCTCGTGGTTGCTTACCCTCTCAATTGATAACATCTCAGTTGTACTGGTAGGACCCTCGTGGTTAACTGAAGACTCTTCTTGCTGTCCTTCCAAACCTGCGATCACAAACTCCAACTTGCCTGACGGTAAAGTATCTAAATCTACTGCTTCGTGTCTTATTTACAACGTTTCATATCCCTTGTTGTCTCGCTACTCTTCCTTTCACAAATTGATTCGAATTTTTGCCTATCTTTTCATATGGAAATATCTTGTTGTTAACCAACCCGTTCCTGCTAAATCGCACCTAAATAATCATGAATTAAATCTCGCTACTATTTAAGTTTTACAGCTAACACAGCAAGAAGCCTTTTCTACTGAATTGTCTTTGCTATCAGCTAAGAAAGATCTTCCGAAATCTAGTCGTCTTCGCTCCTTAGCCCCTTTCCTTGATGACAACGGGTTATTAAGGGTAGGTGGTAGGCTTTCGCACTCTTCACTTTCTGAAGACAAAAAGCATCTTGTTATTTAGCCCTCCAAACTTCACGTAACCTCTTTAGTCATATGTGACTTTCATTATCGAAATCTGCATGTTGGCACTCGCACTCTGCTTTGCTTACTAAGGGAAAAGTACTGGATAATAAATGGAGTTCATGAAGTTTCTTCAGTAATTCACAAATGCATCCCTTGCTTTAAGGTGAAACCTAAGGTCAGTACCCACTTGATGGGCGATCTACCTTTTTCCGCTCTTCCCCTATTCGTCCTTTTGCTTTAACTGGTGTGGATTGTATGGGTCCATTTCAATACCAACGCAATTCCCCTGAAGCTAAACGCAAATTGTTTGGAAAACTTTATGTTTCTCTTTTCGTTTGCATGGTTACTGGTGCGATCCACCTGGAATTCGTAACAAATGCCTCTACTTCTTATTTTCTGACAGCCGTTTCTCGCTTCACTGCCAGGCGGGGCATTCCCTCTGAAATGATCTCCGAAAACGCCTACACCTTTCAGGGCGCAGCTTCATTGTGGAAGAAAGCTCTTACATCCTCTCCTGCCATGGAACAAATTTCTAACTTTTCTTACTCTAAGGGTTTCAAATGGCGGTTTATACCTCCTTACGCCCCTCATCACGGCGGTAGGTGGGAATCCTGTGTCAAGCTTACTAAACGTCATCTAAAAAGGTTTTAGGTAGTCGTATTCTAACTTAAGAAGCATTTAACTCGTTGTCTATTCTGATCGAAGGCGTTGTTAATTATCGTCCGTTGACCCCACTTTCTAATGACCCGGATGACCTGCTTCCATTAACACCTGGTCACCTCCTAATTGGTACTTCTCTTTCTGCCCCTCCCCCCGTTTCTCACTCTTATAGAGATCCTAATTTACTAATCGTTTGGCGTAAACTTCAAGCCCTTCGTAATTCTTTCTGGAACAGGTGGAATTTGGAATACATAACTCCTTTGCAACGGAGACAGAAGTGATTTCTTTCTAATCCTGACATCAAAGTGAGGGACCTAGTTCTTGTTAGGGTTGCTCCCCCCCCCCTTAGTATGGATCTCCGGACGAGTGATCGAGTGTTACCCGGGAAGGGATGGAAGAGTCAGGGTGGTTAGGATCTTGACTACAAATGGGCATATTACAAGACCCCTATCTTTAATTGCCCCCCTTCCTCTCAACATTTAAACATTGTTTTCGGCTCTCTGTTGGTGTTTGACCCCCCAGTATGGTGTATTCTTTGGAATACACGGTCAGGCAGAGTTAGCGTTTGCTGCTCTTTGCACAAATCTTTTATTTAATTTCTTTCCTTGCTGACACCAACAGTAATCTCTTTGTATTTCTTTTCTCTTGTACAGGTATTTATGTATCCCTTGAGTCTGTTGTAGATATATATCTTCCAATGGACGACCTAGCGGCATCTGGCAGCTAACCTCTGAAATTCCTCAATATTTCCATGCTTAAGAGGACTTCCTTACCATTCAAACCATCAGGTTTCGCCATTGTCGCCAGCTAACATCTCCATGAAGACTGATTCCAGAAGAAAGTTCGCAGCTATGAAGAGTCTCTTATTTTCATCACGTTGGTTATAATGATGTACACCCTCTTGTTTAATAACCCCACCCCTTTTGCTTCCCCTCCCCTTCCCTTCGTTTACCTCCTTACACCGCGTTCGTGTTCGCTCGTCCTCACTTCTGCGTCAGACGTCAACCATACAGTTGGGGCTCTCTCACGAGCTTGTCTCCTGTGCTCGAGAGACATTTTAAATCAGACGCCGTGTCTGCCTTTTAATCAACGGTTACAAGGAACCATCGCCTACTCTACAAAAATGAGGTAAGTACAACCCTCAATGTTTTTCAACGCATTTTAATTGTTTTTAAAAGGGCAAAGTGCTTTTAATACAATTTTATAGGCAGTGTGAAAAATTGCAAACTGTTGTCCAATAACCGTCTTCAAGATATTTTTTTTCTCGTCATGCCTTAACTATCTAAGCTAGCTTTATAAAGTGAAAACCAGTACTTCTTGTACTAAATGATTGGGATTACATTTCCCCAACGAGGGATTTAAGTCAAACTACCCACTGTCTATAAAAACTTAGCTTTTTCCTCCGTGGGACCACTATTGCCCATTTAACCGTCATCATGGTTCTGGAACATTCCACATGAAACGATATTTCTACAAGTAAAGCAATTTAGTATTTTCCACTCAAATTGGGAATGCTTTTCCTCACTGAAGAATTAACGTCACATTTACTGTTGTTTAAAACCGAATGCCTTCCACCGTGGGAATTGTACCTCATCATTCAACCGCAACCTATAAACTTTTCAAAGAAATAAACTTGTTCAAGCTAAAAGTCAACTAGTGATCTCCACAACTACAATAACTTTTCGTTTCAAAAAACTTTCTGTGCTGCAATAGTGAACTTTTTCTATTCATCGATAGACTTTAGTGCAAAACAGTGCCCGTTCAACTATCTTCCGCGCCGCGTTCGTTTGTGAAAATAAATTTGGCCGGGACATTTTCCTAAACCTCCTATTTTCCTTCTTCCAAATACCTTTACTAACATAACTGAAATTAAAATTTTCATCTATCTAAAATACTATGAGGCTTCGCTTGCAAGCAAGCGCCCTCCCAAATTTGTTCAACTTAACATTGTAATTACTGTTTCAAACATCGGTAATTTCCGCTTTCTATTTTCTATTTTCTTTTTCTTTCTCCTGTACTATCAGGATTTAATCTATTTTTCTTTAGCTTGTTGGCTTGCCAAATGTGCAGTCAAATAGCTCTTGTAACTTACCTAATTTGTAAAAGTTATAATTACTGTATGATTTATTGCTCTTAAAAGCTTTAAAAACTCCAAATTTTAGCACATGTTAAAACCTTTGTGCAGGTTGAGTGCTTGTCGCAAGTTCGAAACTTGCACCCCATTTAGCATTATTTACAAATTGTAAACTTATCATTATTAGGTCTGAGACCTTGGCATTTTACAATTAACCGCTGTTTTGAACTCAAATTAAATCTTTACGTATGCATTGTTAATTTTCTAAAGTTTATATTTATTTTTAATAAACTCTCTATTATTGTTTGCTTCATCTTTCTCACTAGAATCAAAGTTAGGCAGAACCCTCTTTACACGATTCTTCCTTTAAGCTTAAGATATCTTTACGAAAAAATATGATTTCGAAATCGACAAAGTTCGTACTACTTGTTGCATTTAGCTTAAAACTTCAAAGAACAACATTTTCAAAGTTTCTCTTAACTGTCATGGCTAATTCTTTGGTTGGTTGGTTGGTTCTTAAGTTTGGGGGCTGCGACAACGCGGTCATGTAGCCCCGTGTACTTTGGGTGTGTGTAGAATCTGTCTGATAACCGGTGTTAGTTGTGATGACTCTATTAGTGTGTGTATCTGTTTTTTTAATTTAAGTGCAGACTGCAACTTAGAATTTTTCAAATGGTTCCTACTTTTGCCGCCAAACGCCACCGTCAACGACTACTAGGCTTAGTTCAGAACTCAGCTACTAGACGCCACCGCAGTCGGCTCTTGGCAACGAACATAGAAACCTAAGAGCCTTGTTTACATTCTTAACCTCTACAATTAAGTTTCACATAGGTGTAATTAGTGGAAAGTTCTTTAACATGCCATAAATCTATGAATGGGACCACCGGCTTTACTTCCCCTCCGAAGGAAACAATACTGAGGGATTTTTAACGCTCTTAAAAATCCGACGTCTTTGGCCGGGTTTGAACCCGCTATCTTGGGCATAGAAGCTGAGGATGCTACCGACTACGCCACCGAAGCCGCCATAGCTAATTCTAATAAGCCAGTAAGGCAAATATAGCTAGCTCTGCAGGCTTCCTATTTGTCGAGATTCTCTCTCTGACTGATGTTTTTTTCAAAAGTCAAGTTTTTCCTCTGCCCTAAACTTTTAGTCGGCACTCTGCAGGGTAAAAGCTTAGCCCATCTTAAGTGAAACAATCGGTATTCTTATCAAAGTTGTCAAGAAAACCAGTAAAATTATTACTAAAAGCATTCATACTGCTTTATCGCTTCCCTGTCTGGGAGTATTGGGTTGGTCTGACGGTGATCGAACAGTGCCCAGAAATAAAATTATTATACCAAATTCAAATCTTTCAAGCATTCTTGAATGCATCATAAAAAATAACCTTTCTGAAGTGAAAATTAGTACGTTCTTTCCTTTTGGCTTACTTTGCCTTGCCAGACTGCCACCCTTCCCCATCGTACCAAAATACCGGCTCGGGAAGGAAAGTGCAATCGATGAGTGCTTGCAGGCAACCTCAATTCACTCTACGCTCTCCGCTTGCCTGAAACAGGCCCCCGCTAAAGTTAGGTTCCTCTTAAGATTTGTACAATAGATTTTCTTTCCATTTTATTGATTTACTTCAATTTTTGTGGTGGATTCTCTTCCCATCTATCTCCTTTTCCCATTTCCCTTAGGTAGTGTGAATCCTTAGCAAAAACCTACCCAGGGGGTACACTGCGCCTCCCGTGGCAAAACTTGGAAGATGTATTCCGTGGTTTCCCACTTCTACTCGAAGCAAATACCGGGATAGTTTCTAACTGAAGGCAACAGCAACCTCCTTTTTAATCGTCGCCTGAATTACAAATACACACACTACTACAGCCATCACTGTAACAGAGGTTATCAGAAAAATTCATATCACTTAAGGTCATGGGGCTACATGGCGATGATGTCGCCAAGCCTCTAAATCAGTCATCAATAACAGAATCATTTAAGCTAATTTAAACTTAATACTAAGTTTCGTGATATCTATAGCCGTTGTTACGTTAGGCCGCGTGCAGGGTTAGCCAATGTATTTGTTTTTATTTTTATTTTAATTCCCTACAACGACCCCTGTTAATAACATTTTTAAAAACTACGTAGGCTATTCTGATTTTTATGGCGTTCAGATTCCTAATGTTCTTATCGTTGTGGTTGGTTGGTTCCTCAGTTTAGGGGCTGAGACAATGCGGTCATGTAGCCGCGTGTACTTTGGGTGTGTGTAGAATCTGTCTGATAACCGGTGTTAATTGTGATGACTGTATTCGTGTTCTTATCGTGGTTTGGATAGAAAATGGAGGCCCATGGCCTGGTGTACGTCTTGAGCTACTCTAGTCATGGACAAAATGGAGTGGCATGGCCCCTTACAGTGAAGGTGGAAACTGGTGATCACTTCTTGAGGTACTGTTGCAGTTGAGAAAATTGAGTGGCATGGCCTATCACCGAGATAGATGGAAACTTGGTGGACCCGTCTTGTGCTACTGTTGCCATGGAGATGGCCGGCCTTGCCATTCCTTCATAAGTTAATTTTCTGACTTTATTAGCCTTTGCTCGAGTGAAAATAGGCCGATATCAGAAGAATGAGAAAGACTATCGAAAATTCATGTAGTCAGCGGTTTCTTCTGCGTCCTGAACTATCTGTATGCAATATTTGGTTGAGATTGCTGGAACGGTAGGCTATAGATTTGAATACGGAACAAATATACATAACCACATACAGACTTTCACTTTTATATATTAGAGAAGATTGGAAGTGGTCATGTTCATGCAGGAGGCCTATATCGTCTATCATTTAGATTAATAAAGATCTATTTTTAAGTGTTTTTTGTTTTCTTGTTTGACAAATAAATGAATGTCAGTTTTGGTTCAAGTATCTGCAAGAATTTTTAATTTTTAATAGGATGGCGTTTTGCATCAAAAGCGCAAGCATAAATTTAAAATTAATATAAACATTTGAAGCCTACTTGACGGGATATTCATGTACCGTATTCAACAACAAATAGCTACCCGCCTTCTGTGACATGGTTCGTAATTCAAGGCCACTGTCACCTCCTTACCACTCCTACCCTCAGTTACGAATATACACACACTACTACAGACACTATAATTGTATGTCTACCCCTTATTATTCCCGTTTTTCCAACGGGGTCGGGGATGAGATGCGATGGAAGTCTTTGTGGCGATGGTTTTTACGGTCGGATGCCCTTCCTGACGACAACCTCATGAGAGGAGTTAATGAGAGATGAAATGAATGATGGTGAATGAAACTGGGCAAGGATGTGGAAGGAAGTGGCCGTGGCCTGTCAGAAGGTACCGTCCCAGCATTTGCCTGGTGTTGAAAATGGGAAACCACGGAAAACCATTTCAAGGACGGCCGACGGTGGGGCTCGAACCCACGCGTCTACCAATTCAGCAGAGAGTTTGGCCCCATGACCTAATGCTGAGCTTTAGCCAGCGTAGCCACTACTGTCGGTGCTACAGACACTATAATAACTCAGGTTATTAGACAAAGTTGACAAACAAGAACACAAAAATGATCACGATGTTGTAGCCCCTAAAGTAAAATAAAATTCAAATAATTGACGTATCGGAGAAGAGCTGAAAGAAAGTCTTACGTGTTTGGCTCATGAATTATTAGCCCTACTGACTAGGAATTTGCTTTAAAGAAAACTTTCAACCTTCTTCTCCGCCTTGTAACTGGTTGTTATTCGAGGCAAATATAGTGCCAAAATTAGCAACGATGGTGAAAATACACTTGCAAAATATTTCGCTTAAAAGGTTTCAACTAATTTCATCTACTAAAACCTCTGATCTTGTGCTTGAAAGCAATACCAGTTTGTGGCATGCAGTGTATTAATCATGTCAGTGCAAACACCTCACTGATTTGTCCATAAATGCCAAAGATATGACAGTTTCAGTGTGAATACTGAGACGGGAGTTGCACTGAGAATAACTCATTACCGCGGGATTGTCACTTTGGCCGATACTCCACAGTCTCGTCCGATCACAAGGTAATATAGTTGCTCTCACTATCACCCATGATGCAACGTGTGAGCACGTGCGTAGGGACGCGATTGGAATGGCGGTGTCTTAAGCATATGGCAAAGCCATTATGACGAAAGATAAAATCAATCTTATTCTTGAAGGTGAACATTATTTTTTCGTATGCCCGACGACTAGAGAATATTATTCAAACAGGTAAGAGTATTTCAGATAAAGAGAGTAAAGTATCCAACACAAACGTTTTCACTGTGTATGTCTGTGACATTTTCCTTCTGTGTATAAGAGTCTCAGTGGCTGAATGGGTTACGAGTTGGATTCGTGAATGAAAGGACTGGGGCTCGATACTTGGTAGGGAAAGTAATTTTATTTTTTTCGTTACCTTTTGTTGTTTTTGTCGACCGCTTTACCGGTATCTTACTACAAAAATGATACGACAGTACACAGTTGCATCACAGGGGATTTAGTAATATAGCGAGTGCATTAATTTTCAGGTTCGATTACGAGAAAGCTACATAGTGCTTGAATATGGCATTACACGAAAAAATCTTATGTACACGTCAAAGAGAATTTTCTTTTGCTGAAATTTAATGACCAAATAATACCGACTGACGATCAAATTCTCCTTCGATATGTCATTAGGATGATATGCTCAATGTACCTTAGGTAGTAAGTTAGTTAGTTATTGTTGTTTTAAGGGGAGGAACTACGAGGTCATCTGCCCCTGTACCTTAGGTAGTCTGTTAATATGATATCGTTGAAGTTGACTGGATTCTTCCAATTCGCAGACTCCAGTCAACGGAATGAATAATTTCCATTGAATCCTTACACAACAAGCCTTCAGGCAGCGCCATATTGCCCAAGCGAGAACGAGCGATAATGTCGAGAATTATCGTTATCGAGCCCACATTATCGGTAATAGCAGTTCCGGAACCAGCATTTCCGTTCTTCATTCTCGTCCAACGAGACCGATCGGAACTCATGAGCTTTTTGCCCGGCTCTACAGGGAATGCACCCTCCTCACAACTTAATATTATCTCCGCACCTCCTGGAGCACTGCAGTGTTATAGAAAAGGAACCATTCCAACTACTTCAGAACATAGTGATCTTTTAAAGTTATTCCTCTCTTCCCTTTCATTGGGTAAATGTAGGAAATATATGATAAGAAAACTAGCTTCTTACAGAGACGTAACAACTTCTTGTTTAGTCGTCACCGCTAACGACTGGGGCACTGGGGCTACAACATAACAGATTGCTTTTCAGATAAATGTGTGAAAACTTGAAATACTAGTAGTCCAAAATCCTAATAAGGGCTAAAACAGGTTTTCTATGGCCTGAGCTGAATGAATTACTCGGAACCCTGAGAAGCGATGTCAATCTTCCTGTATGATAGAAAGAGCAATTATGTTGCACTGTTTTACGCTGTCAGCTAACTTCGTTATATACTTTATTAACAATCCATTTTGTTCTAATATTAAGGAGGAAGGTCTGGTGAGAAAGGCTCAGTAAAATGGTATCCTTGTTCCTATTATGAGAGCGGGCAGGGTAGGAAGAAAGAACACCTTCTCTACGTCTTCAGCGCCCTCTCTTCACCCCTATTTCTACGTCACAGGGTCGGCGTGCGGACACAAGTAGGCGCTTAATCATCAGGTATCCCGTACCCAAGTAGGGTTAGGCGAGATCCTGCTTTGCTCATCGTCTTCCGAAATTGAAAGAACTCAAAAAATCGTGATTCATATCTGGTAGAAATTTGTATATACCAATACTTCATTGTATATGGCGGTAAATCATTGTATATGCTTTAGTCTAAGGTGTTCTAAGCATATTTCCAAATAGTTAAAATATAGGCTACCGGGAGTGAATATTCGTAGTTTTGAAAATACCCCAACCGCACCCAAACACATGCCTGTGAGTGAATTAATGCATATCAATGACGTAAATTTTCATTGTTAAATTTTATCACGAGTTTCAAGAGAAAACCGTCGTTTTCTCTTTTTTTTTTGAAGACCACATTCTCTTCTAATGCTCATGCATTTGCCATTTTAATTTACAGAAAATGTACGTAAACATTAAAACTAATTTGCCACAACGATCTCAGAGAGCATTCATTATTGTGTGAACTAAAGAAAGCAATACGAGACAAGGATACGGCATAAGTGACGATGTTTTAATCAAGAGGTCACATGCAGGAGCAAACGTTAGGGATGTTTTACCTTACTCGTAAGTTGCAGGAAAGTTCGCACAATTGACGATGAAAACTGGCACTAGAGCTCAGCAACTCTAACTGAAACCCCGGAAAAAATGCGAACTAAAAGTACTTCCCCCTGCCCGCTCTGACCAACTCAAGCAAGACCAATATCTGTACAGAGGGGTGTAGTCCATCGCTGGCCGGGAGCCAATAGATGTGTTGACAAGCGTTCACAGTCCACTCTCTCGCTCAAGCTTGCCCTCCTCTCTGTCACACTGGCTGACAGAGCTAGCGCTGTCGCCAGGGTCTCACTTCAAGTTGCTGAGCTCTAACCTACAAGAGGACATCCCACCCAGCCAGCCAGACCCACACTGTGGCAAGCGGTCGGGGCTCACTACTCCCCACTTCCCTTGCCCCCTCCCCCCGCCCGCATCCAGCCACACACCAAGCGCGCAGCGACACCCACGTGGAGTGCATGGCCATAGCACGCTGGACCTACCTGTAGGTATGTCAGGAGGGGAAGATGAGGAGATATTTCCACGAAAACTCTAGTAATGTGAACTGCGTGCCCACCCAAATAACCAAAAAGCATCCCCTCTTGCGTCCTTTCTACCCTACACGATATAGCCAGACACGGACTTATATAACCAGCATTTACCTTCAGACAGACCACAATCTCGGTGGAGTTGCCAGTCACTTCCGGCAACACGATTCTTTGTAGAGCGAGGAGTACGGCAAGAGTTACAGAACTAAGGAAGCCCCGCCCCCTCATAGATTAGCCTGACCAATCAACAGCTCTCAAGTGTACCCCTCATCCTTTATATAAAGTATTTGCCTAGCCTGCTCCTCAAGTGTTGTGGTCGCGCACCTCGTGTGAGCGTGTGTTCGCTAGGCTCAAGGCTCAGGATGGACATAAGGAATTGTTGTTAGAGTGTCGAGAATTGCAGCTGACTGGAGCTGGCTATGGGCAAACATTCTGTGAAGCCAGCATCACTGCCCAGTCCCCAATTCCTCCTGTTGCTCGTGGCATTGCTGTCATCTCTACCTGTCATTGACTGTCGCAGCTTCCTGAATGCGACGGCCGACCTTTACCCCGTGCCCTCAGACACCTACAAGGTCGAGGACACTTATTTTGAAGAAGAGGATGTGCCCCAACTTAGTGCAGAAGAAATCGAAAGGCTCAAGAAGCGGATTCTGGAAGGGTTGGGTCTCAAACGAATCCCAGACGTCACAAAGGTTAGTCTATCCAGTATTTTTTAAATTTATATTTATGGTGTTGCTGTGGGTTTGATCAGGAGTTGCATGTCCCATGACTTGCTGCTTGTAAAAGTAGTAAAAGTAGTAAAAGTAGTTTGTAGCCGCGAGGGGAGCGGGGCAGCTATGCCTAGATCTTTTTGCCTTTCATTCCTTACTGCATTTTTCTTTTCTATTGGCTTGTGGGGAAACCCCGGCAGGTGAAGAATTGCAAGGAGGGAGGTGGGGAGGGGGTTCTTGGAAAGTACGCCAGCTACCCTCAGCATTCCTTTGGTATTTCCGTTTCCCTTGCGGGCATTTGCGGTCATTTCAATATTAGTACTCTTATTGGTTCGTGGCACCTGATGTAGTCTCGGATATTCCCTATCTTGTATGTTATACGATATTAGACTAATTACAAAGCATTTTGTAATAAGAACGTGTTATATATTACGGTAGCCTAGAGAATACTAAAATACGGTGTTTGAAAATGTATTTACCAATGCTAAATCCGACGAAGCACAGTGCTTTGATTAATTTTGATCATTGTATGCTAAACTGTTCGTTATGAGAACGTTTAGCCGGAACAAAATAGGCAGTGTATTTGCATGTTATAGGTGGTATGGTACCGCTATGAGCACACCAATATGTTAGCAGTCTCGAAGACAAATGTGGAATAGCGTGTAAATGACAGCTGTAATAGGGGCTAGGAGTTGCATGAAATTATTTTGGCAATGCTTGCATGACAAGCTCGGCGTTTATCAAGTGGGCTAAATTCAATCGAATCTCTTCTGACACAATGTTTCCCTCATATCAGTTTTATATGGTAACATCCGTGACTAGTTTACCATTCCCAAATATGAGATATTGCTCTCCTCTCTCACACCTGGAGTGAACTTACTTGGCGCGAATGCTCGTTCACATGTTATTACGGGAACATTAATAAAATATAATGTCGATATGTAAATAGTTGATTAACTCTAACTGCAAAATCGGTAACTGTTAATCAGCTAAGAATATTGAAACATAGTTGTAGCTTTTGTTTTCAGGTGTTTCTGGATATAGCCTATAGTTACCTGCATGCAATTAATTGAAATGCCTAGTAAACATACCACCTTTTATAAGGCCGTAATCACTTTGCTTTCTGACGAATCTACATTTAGTTATATTTTGTTCATGAGCTTCTCTTCATGCCAGAAAACTCTGCGTGATATAACATTTCTGTACTACAAGACCGTGATATGAACCTACTAAAGCAATACCACGGTATAAGTCTTCGGCACTGCATATCCATGATAAATGCCTTCTGAATTGCAAATCCATCATATAAACCATCTGCACTGCAATACCATGATATAAGCCTTCTTCTCTGTAATACCATGATATGAACCTTCTGCACTGCTTCACGGTACCATAATATAGGCTAAGCGCTCTGTACTGCTTCACGGTAACGTGGTGTAGGCTGAGGCTTGTGTACTGCTTCACGGTACCATAATATAGGCTAAGCGCTCTGTACTGCTTCACGGTACCGTGGTGTAGGCTAAGGCTTGCGCACTGCTTCACGGTACCATAATATAGACTAAGCACTCTGTACTGCGTCACGGTACCGTGGTGTAGGCTAAGGCTTGTGTACTGCTTCACGGTACCGCGGTGTAGGCTAAGCGCTCTGTATTGCTTCACGGTACCGTGGTGTAGGCTAAGGCTTGTGTACTGCTTCACGGTACCGTGGTGTAGGCTAAGGCTTGTGTACTGCTTCACGGTACCTTGGTGTAGGCTAAGGCTTGTGTACTGCTTCCGGTACCGTGGTGTAGGCTAAGGCTTGTGTACTGCTTCACGGTACCGTGGTGTGGGCTAAGGCTTGTGTATTGCTTTACGGTACCGTGGTGTAGGCTAAGGCTTGTATACTGCTTCACGGTACCGTGGCGTAGGCTAAGACTTGTGTACTGCTCCACGGTACCGCGGTGTAGGCTAAGGCTTGTGTACTGCTTCACGGTACCGTGGTGTAAGCTACGGTTTGTGTACTGCTTCACGGTACCGTGGTGTAGGCTAAGGCTTGTGTACTGCTTCACGGTACCGTGGTGTAGGCTAAGGCTTGTGTACTGCTTCACGGTACCGTGGTGTAGGCTAAGACTTGTGTACTGCTCCACGGTACCGTGGTGTAGGATAGGGCTTGTGTACTGCTTCACGGTACCGTGGTGTAGGCTAAGGCTTGTGTACTGCTTCATGGTATCGTGGTGTAGGCTAAGCCTTGTGTAATGCTCCACGGTACCGTGGTGTAGGCTAAGGCTTGTGTACTGCTTCACGGTACCGTGGTGTAGGCTAAGGCTTGTGTACTGCTTCACGGTACCGTGGTGTAGGCTAAGCCTTGTGTAATGCTCCACGGTACCGTGGTGTAGGCTAAGGTTTGTGTACTGCTTCACGGTACCGTGGTGTAGGCTAAGTGCTCTGTACTGCTTCACGGTACCGTGGTGTAGGCTGAGCCTTGTGTACTGCTTCACGGTACCGTGGTGTACGCTAGGCCTTCTGGTTTGCTACACAGTATCGTGATATACTAGGTAGTCTGCTTCTACGCCAGTGTTCACAGGAAAGCACGATAGAAGACCTTGGGAAATTCCGTAAGTACTTGCATGCTGCTTGTGTAAGTGGGAGTCGGAACACATTCCCTATTCCCAAGGCTCTAGGACGGGTGTCAAAGTATTTGCATCAGCTGGTTCGTCAACATTGCCTTCATGCAGACACTTCGAAGATGGAGGGATAGACAGTCAGAGAGGGATAGGAAAAATTGCACCCGTGCAGAAAATGAGAAAGCGTTCAGCGCAGCATGAAATCGACTGCCTAATGCACTCTTGATCTTCACTACCGTGATAATAGGCTAAGCCTCCTACACTGCGATGTTAGCCGTCTAAACTTGTATGGGTTAGCAAGAAGTGAAGGTTTGCTCTCGGTTTATTTACGTAATGCGACACATTTTATACGCGGGTATTCCCAATGTAGGAGCAGCCTTCAGAGACTTGCCTTATAATTCTGTTCTCAAGTTTTAAATTTATTTTTCCCTGGGCTATCACAGAATATTGTACTAGTCACTAATGTCATACTTTGCCCGTGTGACTAAATGTCTGGACTATGAATACTTGGAGACCAGACACGCTGTTCCTCTGACCATTTAAAAATTCTGAGCGGCTAATAGAGGACACATTCCCTTAAGAGTTTAGGAATAAAACTGCATATTTTCTTTTGAGCTTGATCAGTACCGGATGAGTAGGTTAAGTGGTGAATTTACTAATTTGTTCGCATATCCAAAACCATAGGAACCAACAGACAAATGTTCAATGGAGGGATAAGTTTGACAGGATGATTTATGGGTGGAGCTTACTCATCAAAACTTTTAATTTTCTTACAATATAAAGCACTCGAAAGAGCATGGAACAGGAAATAACGATGTATAGCCTACTTTGGGAAAAAGCTGCAATTTGTAGTAAATGCATGCAGTACACTCTCTATACATTGATGTTTGTATGGAAACTTCATAGCACCATATCTGCTTAGTATGTACAGTATGTATGTCTACCCCTTATTATTCCCGTTTTCAACGGGGTCGGGGATGAGATGCGATGAAAGTCTATGTAGTGGGTATTCTTTAAGGCTGGATGCCTTTCCAGACGCCAACCCCATGAGAGGAGTTAATGAGAAATAAAATGAATGAAGATGAATGTAACTGGGCAAGGATGTGGAAGGAAGTGGTCATGGCCTGTCAGAAGGTACCGTCCCAGCATTTGCCTGGAGTTGAAAATGGGGAAACCACGGTAAACCATTTCAAGGACTGCCGACGATTGGGGCTCGAATCCACGCCAAACGTGTCTGCAGATAGCTTGGCGTAGCTGTCGCTGTCGGTAGCACCATATCTGCCTAGAAGTAGGTCTATATCTTTTAATAATATGGGCAACAGCTTTGAAGAACAATCTGGTTTAGCCAGTGTTGGGAACCGGCACTAGTCATTAACACACCCAGCAAAGAGAAGTGTCCTGTCAGCAACTCAAAGATGAAAGAATTGATTACTCGGAATTTTCCAGTGTGGGGCCACACAACTGATTAATGTTATCAGTACACCATGGGTCATCCTGTCACGATCCCATGGGAGCACTTAACCTGGAAATGTGAACTTGTCGCATTTGAATATCGTAAACCACCATCCTCCTGCACAGATCTTTAACTACCCCTCAATTCAGGGCCATGCGTGTCCCCATCATTCCTGCTTGGTTTTGAGGTCTTGGTAGAATGCTTAAAAAAGGAACATAAAATAACAAATATTTAAAGGAGTTCTGCAATATTAAATGGGTGGAACCATATTTCATCGTGAGCTTTGTTCTCCTTCAATGGCAAATTGCTAATTACAAGGAACAAATAAGCAAAGCTGCACCAATCATACGCCACTCAGTTCAGAATTCAATAGTGACATTGGTAGGCCAATAGAGGTCTGAATAACAAACACCACTCACAATTGAATTGGCGGAAACACACTGGGATTCAGTAACGGGTCCTTTCTCTGTGTCTGGATGGAGTGTTGACAATGGACAAGGGCCATTTCAAAGTTTAATGAGCCGATCTGCACTTGTAGGAGTGATGCAACGAAGCCCTGTAGTACGTCACTGAGTTTTACAAACAACTGTCACCACTGAAAGCTTCACCACTTCCGTGAGCTTCAATTGCATTCTGGAGTGATTCTACTAGTTCGAACCCAGGGTGTTCTTGTGAGTAGCATTTGTATACAGAGACCACTACTGGTCAACTGCGGAATTTTACAGACAATCGACGGTCACCTTTGTATTCAGACTTAAGTAAGGTTTGATTGTTCGAAGTCGGGGGCTTTCCTAGTAAGGCGAAGTTTATGTAAAATTAAACTTCAGGTTTTATTGAATCTAGGTATACATGATTGTATAAGAAGAGATCTGCTCATTTACTATGCAGGACACTATCTGCCCTCCATTCGTTCATGTGACCGCATGGGGCGCCATTTGTTGGCCATTCGGGCATCAGGTGCTCGTAGGCGGGAAGGTAGTAGTCCACACTTCAGAAGCCAATGATAATATTTCATCAGTTCGTAATGCAATATTCTTCCGGGATGCTATTGTACAGCGCATTACAAGACCAGTCACAGTTACCCTGGTCTCCTAGGTCTTGGGTTCGGTTCGTGGCTCTGCCAAGAAATTTTATTCTGATCTAAAGGCTGGAATGGGGTACACTCAGGCTAGTGAGGCAGAACTGAGAAGAAATGGAATAATATATAGAATATATTTCACCCACTTCCCATAACTCTTGACATTCCAGTCAAATTACAAGTACTTAGTCCTGGTTGAAATCGTAATATCTACACTGGTGGTAGCAAGTTTTGTTGTTGCTTTATTCAGGAACCATGTGTGTTTGTGAAACCTATTTAATAATCTGTAATTGTATTTTTGGTACAGGAATGAGATGAGTGCTCAGGATTTTAAATTAGCGTCGAAGAGGTTTCTGGAGAAAATGAATGCTCCAAATATCCCTCCTTGGCTAAGAGAGAATGTCCAGATCACACCTGGTATTCATCACAGTCCAGATGGATAACTCTCTGTCCTACTGAATATGAGTGACATCAAATCCTGCTCTAAGAATCCGAGATGGTCACACCTAAGTTATCTAGTTAAATGTTGAAATTTGACCCCAAACTTCTGAGATGATTTCAACATAGGTAATACTGTCAGAGACTGCCGTTCCTAGACGCCACAGGTTATGAAGCATTAGTGGAGAGAAACACACGGTAAAACAACCACCGGGCTATTTGTAGGCCAGTAGGGGACTTTGTTAGATGATAGCAAGATGATCGGATTTTCTTCCAATGGCTCTAATGCAATATTTATTCCATTATATTACATGTTAGTTAGCTATTGTTGATTTAAGTGGCGGAACAGCGAGGTCATCTGCCTCTATATTACATGTTACTACGTGGATAGTGATGCTCGTAAGAGTACAATGATGATAATAATAATAAATAATAATTTCAAAGACGGCTGAAGGCTGACTCGTCTTCAGAATCAAGACATAGCCTGGTCCCATGGCTTTGTGCCTTAGTGTGCGTAGCTATCTGATTGGTGTAATAATAATAATAATTATTATAACAATAATAATCGAAATTAACGCTTTTCAGTAGGTCAACACGATTGAGGCAACAATAAAATAGGCTCATAACATGATAATAATAATAAGTAGTGACTTATGTCCCCTCCCATCATACCTCAATGGTGCTTATAACGTGAGGAGTGTAGTAAGTTTAGAGTGTAGTAAGTGAATTTAGCGAAACGCATTTACACACCCTCGAATTTCACCGGAGTGGAGGGAGCTTGGTGCTATTTGGTTATAGGCAAGCCTGCGAACAAAACGCTCGTAGCATTTGAAAGATGCAACACCAGGAATAGTAGTCTCGTTGAAGAGGATTTTGCAGTGACACAAATGGAAACAGTTCAAATATGGGGATAGAACTTCCTCCATTGGGGGAATTTCTCAATACTGTATATAGCAACTTAAATCCGGCTTAGAAAACAAACTTAATCACCAATATTTGGTCGAAATTAGAAGAAACGTTGGTGCACAGTGCTCAGGAACGAATCAATTCTTCTCTATCTTCCCTTACACACATTTTAAAGACGGAAGTAATACTCTTGAAGATTGTCATGATAAGCCACCTTCTGTGAACTCGAGCACGTATAGGGTTCGTGGTTCTGCCAAGAAATGTTATTCTGTCCTGAAGGTTGTAATGGGGCACACTCAGGCTAGTGAGGCAGAACTAAGTAGAAAAGGGTTCGATTCCCACCTCCGCCATCTTAGAAGTGGTTTTCTGTGGATTTTAACTTACTCCAGGCAAAAGTCGTGATGGTTCCTAATGTAAGGCCACGGCCACCTATTTCCCAACCCTACAGTGGTCTCAATTGCAAATACACATGCTACTACAGACATCGCAAAGACACAGGTTATCAGATCCAAATACATGGAACAAAATTACCACAATGTCGCAAGCCCCTATATGAATCATAAAATTTAAAAAAAACTTCCTCCAATTGTTGTTTCATTTGAGGGTCTTGGACATCGTGGTCATCCAGTCCCGTGAGCTTGGGTGTGTGTAGAATTTGTCTATCTAATATTTAAAAACTGTGTAATAGTAATGGCTATATTAGTGTGTGTATTTATAATTTGGTTTTGAATTGGGAACAAGTCGACCGAGGCCTTAAGTTAGGAACCTCCTGGCATTTGCCTAGAGTAAATGTCGGAAACCACTGAAAATGACTTCCAAGATGGCTGAGTGGGGAATAGAACTCACCCCTTCTCGGTTTTGTCTCACAGAGCTGAATATAGCCCGTTCCAGCCCTTTCAGGAAAACTAAATTTCTTGTCAGATTCGTGAATCGAACCTGGATCTCCAGGCTGACAACCAAGATTCCTGGCCGCTACATCACACTTGTACAGAGACCACAATAACATAGGTTATTAGACAGATTTGACATAGACACACCCAAGTAAAGTACATTAGGACGAAACAGCGAAAGAGCCCACTCCAGTCTTAACACACCAACAGCTCATCCCATGCCCTCAACTTTCCACTTCAGATTTACAATATTCTGCCTTCCACTTTCACCTCTAAACTTCTCTGATTGTCGGATTTTATCTAATATTTAAAAACCTAACTCCTGTGATGAACATTGACGACTGCGTCCCAGCTCATAGCCAACAGATTATGGTAAGTGCATGGCCGGCGCAACGAGACTCTCAGCCACATCCTCATGGTTTCAGGACATAGTGCGCTAGTTATCATATCAAACAGCTATGGTATGCAATGCTCCTAACAAGTTTGAGTGCACCCCATTCCAGGCCTCACGTAGGCCTAAGACTTCAAATTTATGGCGGAGGCGGGAATCGATCAAGCTACCTTTACATTACACCATGGGTCTGGTCTTTATACAGAATTCAGAGCGCAAGTTGTATGTTTGACCTAGTAAAGAAGCTCAGAATGGAGCTGGTGCATGAGTAAATTACACTGCTACAGTCATCGAAGATACACAGGTTATCAGACAAATCTAACACACGCAGGGCTGATAACTGAGGTGCCCCAAGCCCCGAAAATGAACTATTGTTGCTGTCGTCGTTAATTGATTTAGGAGTTTTGCGACATCTTAGTCATTAGCCCCATGTTTTTTAATGCAGGTGAGGATTGGGAGCGAGGCGGCCATGGCCTTACGTTACCAACCATCCCAGCATTTACTTGGAGTAGAAGTGGGAAACCACGGAAACCCACAGCCAAGGTGGCTGAGATGGGAATCGAACACTCCTCTTCTCGGTTTTGCCTCACGAGGCTGAGTGTACCCCGCCGCAGTCCTCAGACGAGAATTAATATATCTTGTTAGAACCAGAAATCTAACCCGGACCTCCGGGATGACAGCTAAGAATGCTAGCTGCTACACCACGAGGTGCCCTAAAATGAATTAACTGCGACACCTTTTTTCGGAGGAATTCCCATAAATAGTGTTTCAAACGTCTTTGGTCATCAGTTCCTGTCCTTAAGTGTGTGTGGTTTTGGATAACTTGAGTTATTGTAGTGATTAATAATAATGTGCGTTGATTCTTAAGGTCTAGGCTGTGGTAGGCGCCACGGAACTTGAAATAGTTACGCACGCTACTAGTCACTAAAATAGCACCGGTATTAGACAAATTCCGTATACTCATACAGTAATAATGATCGTGTGGCCTCCGTAGAGGCCGAGTGCAGGTCGTTCTAGTTGACGCCCGTAGGCGACCCGCACGTCGTAATGAGCATGAAGTGATGATGAAGACGGCACATACAGCCAGTCCCCGAGCCACGGGAATTAACCACATGAGATTAAAATCCCTGATGGCTCGGCCGGGAATCGAACCCGGGGCACTGTGGCCAACGCCTAGCGCGCTAACCATTTTGCCACGGAGTCGGACACTCATACAGTAAGTGCACAGGTGTTCCTAAAATGATGCAGCAACAACAGCTGTTCACATAAAAAAGAAATTGCTACTTTGTGTAGACGGGAAGGGGTTGTTTATTTTTCTGCTAGATTAATGGTCAGCTGCAATTATGTGACAGGCTAATCGTTTGTAACCTATAGGCTACTTTGTCCGCCAAACAATGATCTATGACTCATCAATTACCAGCAAGTGGGAGGGACAGGTTACTGCCTTTCCATGGAAATCAAGCCGGCTTTCTATGAGCGGAAACTGAATCCATGAATTAGTAACGTGGTCTTTAGTAAATGGTGCTGGGTTCGCAGAAATGTGCTGTGTACATCGCTCCGCGAGAAACAGCGCTTCCGGGAGGGAATTACGCACCTTGACTCTACGACGGCACACGAAGTGTTTGCTGGGTTTTTACCTACTTTTTTTTATATACACGCCATAGTCCAAATATAGGCTTGGCGAACGTGCTCGGTTAACATTTTATTCCTCCTTAGTCTCAATTTGAGTGATGACGCTGTAATGCTTTGTTGTTTAAAGTGATGAAATCTCAGTATACCTGAAGCCGTGCCTGATACGACACGAATTATAAATAAAAACAGCCACTTTCTGAAGTTTCATTTACCGAAAGGTCATGGAAGTCAACTACCGATTATAAGTGGCAGACCTGGCCATCCTCAATGGCTTCGTTGCTGAAAATCAAGCGGTTGGGTTTTCGTTTCATTTCGATATTGTTTCATTTAGGGACATGGACACCATGGTCATCAGTCCCATGTACTTGGGCGTCTCTTATGTTGGTAAAGGTAACAGTTGCATATTTTACCTAATGCTTGGGAAGTGCATGACTGTGATTCGTCTCTTTTGCCTCCTTATGCCCCAAAAAGTACCCTTATCCTCGTCTATATTTCTCATGCTACGACTACATGGAGCTTACATTATTAGGGTGCACTCATTCAATTATACTTTGTAAATCTATTATTGTTAATCGTATGGCAGTTACACATCACTTTTGGAGCACAAAGAAAAATACATACAAGATTTACAAATTCACTATGACTCCTCTTAATATATTAAATAATAGTCTATAATTCCATTCTAGTACGTGCATGGTCTCGGGTGCTAGTGTGACGGGTTTGATCCCAGCGTACGGTAGGAATGATTGGAATTCAGTCTCGTGAGTCATGTCAATAAGAAGAGAGCAGAATCCAAAGTAAATCTCGGTCCAAGATGCTTTGTATGGTGGAACGTATCCGACATTGACACTACAATCACGCGCCAGAGAATCTAATATCCCTTCCCTCTGTTTCATTGGTCGTAGCACGGCTCATTTACGTAATAGTTAGCCTACTGGATCAATACAAGATGATGGCATGATCCTTGCTTCAGCATCATTAATTTAGTTTGTTTTGTCGTCCCACGTGGGTGACTTGCATTTCAACGATACCGTTCAGTAATTTAGACCAGAATGAAATTTCCGATAGAACAGTCAATCGATCCCAGACCTTCAAGGTTATAGCCAATTAAGCTAAACACTACACCTCAAGGCGTACATGTATTTTGTGGTAAATGAGCAACCCCTAGGTCCTTACGAAAATATATTACAGTACTTGAATTCCTTCACTTAGGAAATAGTCTGATGGTTCTGACATGCAATTCTTTATACACAGAGTGATACACTAAACCACATATAGAACAGGGGTCAGCATTATTTATCTCCACAACATGATTTAGGCCTACAGTCTCTTCTTTAATTTCATGAATTATCGCAAATAGACTACCAATTTAAAGACTTGTAGTCTACTCTTTTTCTCCAATTCTGGTGATATCTACTTTTACATCAGTGCATTGTTTTTGAAGCTGAAGTTTCACTGACTACTTTTGTTACTTCATTTTAATGCTTTCTTGGTAGACACAAACCTGGACTTTTTCGAAGCGTCCAATGAGACCATGAGATTATATTTTAAACAGTGACCAGCAATGAACTGCCGCAAACCGCGCGTTCTCTTGATGGTGCTGGAGGCTTAGTCAAGTCGTGTTCATAAACCTAAATGGTTAAATTCGAACAATTCATTATTTTTCGTTAAGACCTATATGATTTAACCATTGAAAACGTATTTTGATGATTATGATGATAATTGTTGTTTTAAGGGGCCTAACATCTAGGTTATCGGCCCCGAAAACGTATTTTATCTACGCGTAAACAATGAGTAAGGCGGGTTAGAAACTATGCAATTGCTTAAATCGATTATTATGCGTTGCACCTGATTAACATCTTAAAAGTTGATTAATTCTCACAAGGCCTAATTTACACATTCATAACTTTAAGTGTAGCCTACACTTATACGAGTAGTTGAGTATTTTGACGGCCCATACTTAAAATATTCAAGTTAGAATAATGTAATGCCTTTAAATTTAAGACCTGGGCGTTGTATTAACATTCAAAAGGTAAAAAACTGGAACATTCACAAAAAATCAAAATAATCTGCCGAAACGTAATTCCTTCGAAATCGAATTAGTATTGGTTTCACATCGGTTGCAACGTCATTGGCGGAATATTAGAGCTACAGAATCCAGGAACAGTAGAAAATATTCCTAAGGAAAGTTATTTCTGGTACTGGGCTTGCGTTAGTTTGACTCTGACGTACCATTATTGTACATCTGTTTAGTGTTGCGTAACACTTTGAAACATTTAACGTTCCCTCATCACTTATCAAAAAGGAAGCTCAGAATTGTGCTCACTGAATAGTGTAGGGGTTTGTGGGGTGGTAGTAGATGACTCATGATCAACGCGACGACCCTGAATATTAGTCAGCTGGCACAACACCATCCTTACTGTAGTTCGGGGCGTCAGCCAGCGCTCTGAGATAACCTTAGCTCAGTGAACTACGTCAAGATAATTTAATTAATGCAATGTTTTTTTTTTTTTTTTTTTGGTATGTTGATTTGTGCCACCTCTGGTAGCTGATGCGTGCATGGTCACACTCTTGCGTGACACCAGTTGAAAGTTCACTATATTGCTAAATTGTGCAGAATTAATAGCTCTTTTGTACCCGAACATTTTCATTGAGTGTGCAGTTGAAAGCAAAGCGATAGCCTAAGCGCTGGGGATCAGCGCAGGTCATGCGTTCGCAAGATATTTGCAGCAAGTTTTCACACGTGTTATTGAATTGCCTATGCAGTGAGATCGGAAGTCTCTAGACCGTGTAATTGCTGTTTCTCTCGTACCAGATCTTCGTTCATACGACAGAAGAGTCTGAGACTTGCGTAAACAATTAATTCAGTTATAATCAGAGACGAGCCCTTTGTTTAATCGTTATATTTGTTCCTTTGTTAAAATAGCTGTCTGACATTAGGACTGTAAGAATACCCTTTTGCGTCTTTTTGTTTTCATTCCAACCATTTTACAAACGTGTAGCTTTGAAAGCAAAACAATTTATGCGCAGGAGCCACTGAAACGTGTGGGTCTATTCTCGCAAGGCCGATACGATCACATGCGTCCTGCAATAGAAAGAATTTAAGTATTCACATTTAAATGTACTACCTACTGGAACAACTTCTCGCATTACAACGTGTTCCAAAATATGTGTCCTGTTGTAACTTGTAATATATGGCTCTGTACGGTAACAACAGGGCTTACTTGGGACGACTTTGTGCGGAATCTACTGTATTTTACTATATCATGAAGGTCCGCCTGGTCCTCTAGGGCTGAAAAGTAGCCTACCTCACGTTTCGCCTTGTTGAGTTCCAGTTGTAAAAATATACCATCATCATTATTAATGTAATTTATCCAACAGCCTGGCCTAATTGAAAGACTGGATCCGATGAGAACTCCGCAGTTAAGCAGCACTGGGCGTGGTCGGAACTTGCATGGAATGCTGTTGGTGGGGAGAGGGTAAGGAGGAGCGGAAAGGACCTGGCCACCCTACCTCACGTAAACTCCGGCTCAGGATAGCCTCTTTGGAGGCACGGACCTGCCTTCGGGCAGAATACACAAAATAACAAAAAAATGTTATTTAAGTAAGATAGAACGTATTGAAAAGTTGGTTTTACATAAAACTTCTCTCTTGCGATTTGTTTGTTAAATTCTTATTGGCGATAAAATACACGACTAAAAATCACCCACAAGCTCATTGTTCGGTTTTGTGTTTCAAATGGCATTTCAAAGCTCTGAGCGTTTGTGATGAGTTTCTGACTTAAAGGAGAAAGTCTTACTTAACTAGAGAAAGGAAAATGGAATATAAATCTGTGAAGGTCAGCTCAGTTAACTTGAATGTATTCCGTAGCATTATAATCATCACCTATCACCACACACAGTATGTCGTTGTTGCTATTTCTACAGATCTTATTACGGACCATTTTTTTGGCGTAGCAGCTAGCATAAGATGTTCCAGTAGGCAGTACAGTTAAATGCGAATACCTAAATGCGTTCTATTGCAGGACGCGTGTGATCGTATCGGCCTTACGACAATGGGCTCACACGTTTTAGTGACTCCTGTGCATTAGGCTATTTGTTCTATTTTCGAAAGCTACAAGTTTGTAAAATGGTTCGATTCCCGGCTCTGTTAGGAAATTCAATTCTGGTCTGAGGACTGGGACCGGGTACACTCAGCCTCGTGAGGCAAAACTGAGAAAAGGTGGGTCGATTTCCCCCTCAGTCTTCCTAGAAGTGGTTTTCCGTAGTTTCCCAATTCTATTCCAGACAGATGCTGGGAGGGTTCTTAACGGCCACCTCCTTCCCAATCCTCACCGACATTACAAACACACACACTACTACAGACATCACAATAACATAGGTAACCAGACAAATTCTACACACACCCAAGTACACGGGGCTAAATAAGAACAATGTCAAGTCCCTCGAATGAAAGAACAGATCCTATTAGAGCCCTTCCCTCATTCAGCGTGACTTCTGTGTTCGTTTGGGAAGTTTAATTAGTTTTAAATTTTAAAGCTTCATGTTGAAAGATTGGTTCCCGTAAATGGTCCAAGACAGCGCTTGAGCTCTGTGTAGTTGTGGAGTGAGGAGATCTTGGTCTTCAATCTCGTGTACTAGTACAGTATGTGTTGTGGTAAGGATAGCCGCTGTCAGTGCTGGGATTCAAACCTCCGACCACCGGACTAGCTGCAGCTCCCCGTCGTGTCGCGATCGTGGTGAGCGATTTAACGCGCACGGCTACGCCACGTGGCACTTGTGTGGGCTTTATTTGATAATCAGTGTTATTGTGATGACTGTGAATCTGTAATATGGTAGGTGACGAGTGGATTGAGAATCCAAATTCGAATCTAGGATCACCTACATAGTCCAGTCGCGAAGCGTGTGTTTGACCGCTTAGACTGACAGACAAAAAGAGAACAACTCGACTGCCGTATGTAGTCTACCGTACGCAAGGTTCAGTGGAGCATACAGCTGCAGCGAACGTCCTCCATCTCATTCTGTTGGTCGCTAATGGTTTGATTTCTTCTCACTCCTTCTCTACTTTCCCTGCGTCTCACTCTACGGTTTTCCTTCAGGTTAGTCTTGGTCTTCCCCTTCTCGTATTTCCCTGTGGATTCCAATCTAGGGCTTTTCATCACATCTCAATCTTCCTTTCATGGGGTGTGGCCAATCATTTCTCCTTTCCTCCCGTAATTGCGCTCTTTATCATTTTCTGCCCTGTTTCATTCGACAGGCTATAATTGATCCAGGCTTCCAGCCATCACACATAAATTAAGTGCCGTTGGCTATTGTGGATGAGAGTTAGGAGTTAGCAGTTTCATTATGGTAGCTCCATCTACTCCCACATCTCACGCCCGTAAGGCGGAACAGACTTGAGGATTCAATGATCCTCAGCTTCACTCTTCAACTCAGTTGGAAAGGTCCATAGTTGGACGAAGCTATGCGAACGTTTCTTGTGCCCTTCTTATTCTGTTTGCCATTTATTCGGCCACTCTTGGAGATGATGCTTCTCAGGTAGTAGCAGAGATCTTCACCACCCAGTCTCACTGGGTCGGTGATTATTTTACTATCTTATTTTCTTTGCTTCAATCTGCAGATCACCCTGCTTCCAGGAGATGAATTGTAGAGAATTCGATAGCAGACAGATACCATCCTTCAGTATCTCGCACGGTGTCTACTGGGTACGTCTCCGCTCTTTCTCGACTGATTTGCGCATGACTTGCTCCAACACAATGAAACCAACGATTGGTGAAAATAAACAACTTTGCCGCACTCCAGTTTCCACAGGGAAACTCTTGGTGGTTTGCCTTACTGCTCGACTTGGCAAGAAAATTCTCTACATAATTCTTTCAATAAATTTACTATCATCTCAATACTCCTGTCACGTCACATTGCGCTCGAAGCCTGCACATCGTGTTTTAACGCTATGGGCATATCCTTGTGTATTCAGATGAATATGAGTGGGTGCCTGGTTTTAAAAGAGTGTGTGTGCTATATATTATTTTCACACTGCGGGTCTCTGTGTGCGTACAGAGCGCATGTATTTCAGCCATTTTGAAACGATCCTGTGCGCCATGTTTTTACGCTCTGGGTTTCTCTCTATGTGCAGATGAATGTGAGCCAGGAGGAGTACGAGCGCATGTATAACATGTACCTGACCAGAGTGGATGATAACAGGCGCCAGAGGGTACGTCGAGACGCTGAGGAGGAGGATCACATGGATGGACGCATAGCGGTGCACCGCTTCTACAGCTTCACACATGCAGGTTAGTACAACATACCACATATACTAACTTGTCCTTTGTTTAGTGCTTACAAATATGGAAAGATCCCTTCGGTCGGTTTTCCTTATGTGAGGGTCTAGAAAGTATGCGGTAATCATTTCGGCGTAGTTATTCTCCGATTGCTGTCTGAAAATCTGCCTGTGGCGGTGTGCATAGTTTTTATTATTTTGGGGTTATGTAAGGAAAAGTTGTTTCAGACTTTCAGTTAAGATCTCTCCTGCTATTATGTTGGTGTGGGCGTGCAATAGAAGAGAGAAGGAAGGAGAAGAAGGTGGTGAAAATCGAACAGATGATAGCATCTCTTAGCATTGAAATTCGAAATTAAGCCTGTGGAGAAAGTAGGCTAAAACAATGTGATGTTCAGCAGTTTATACAGATTTCCTCATGCAGGCAAGAGATATACCCCCAAAATTTCACTTTGAAAGAGTTATTTGCTTCAGCTACTGCCTGCAGAATTTATATGAATTAATTAGTATCTGCGGCATTTTAATAAAATGCTCACTAACTACTCTAATCGTCAATGATTCAAATATTAAACAGTCCTTTTCTTAACTAGAGTTTGTTTACCGTACTGTACCTGCAGTGAGTGTTCCCACTCATTGAAACTACAATAAGTACTGTATGATCCGAGTCGCAGTTGGTGGCGAACACTGCAATTACATCACGTTCAGGAATGTCACGTCCGTAAACGTAAATATGAGCTGTCTTATCAAGAATAAAAGTAAAATCGTCTTACGTTGACCAGTGTACGGTTGCGATATAATTGCTTGTGGGAATAAATATAACGATGATGACTAGCTTTTTTATGCCACTAATGTTCCATACATAATAGGCTACAGTGAAATTCGGTTAATTGGTATATGATAATTTGAACAATCATTTGTTTGGGTCACACTTAAAAGAATGGAATCAATAATATTAATTTATTTCGCCTATTCGGGCCATTTTGTCACATAATTGGGCCAGTAAAGCAAGTCGACCAGGGAATACCTGACGCATGGAGTAAGCAGAGCTTTGCCTGTGGAAGTTTGAGGAGGAAATTTCAGGTACTATTTGTAATGTAATGAAACAATTTGTAATTCGCTACTTGTGGGCAACTACGAACAGTTCTTCGCACTGATAATGATTTTCAATTCAACAACGAAAAGAAAGAAGAACTGGCAAAATATTAGAGAGTAACGCTTCTGTGAAAGAGGTGTTTCTGTCATGTACCAACGCCGCCTGACTGTGCTCAATACATCTGATGCACACGAAATTGGAAATTGAAAAAGAAAATATTGGAATCGTAAATGTCATTTTTCATCGTTCCGGATCAGTTCGGCTAATGCCAGTTGGAACGCTTTCAGTGTCAGGACTTCAATTGTTGAGCAGTTTGCCGCATAAATATAGACTACTGTATAGGAATATGACTAACCGTAAAGGAACTACTATTCGCAATGCTAAGAAATCTAATGCTGAATTGCGGTGCTACTTCAAGCAGGAAATACTCGAATGCAGTTTTCTATCTGCGATTATGCTTGTTTCAATTAGTGATAATCGATGAACCATTGAAGGAACGCATCCGGACAAAATTCAAACAAGCATTTAAGACTTTATGGAGACTGCAAATTCGAGTAGACTGGTTGGGCTGTTGCCTCGATGATACGCTACACATTGCGATCCTTTTTCATGATTTGAATACCATTGGTCTGTTAACTAAGGCGTATTTGTAACATTGTCCTCTCAATACAGTAATTATAAGGTGTTTCATTAAGAGGTTTTGGACATCGTGGACATCAGCTCCGCATACTGGGTGTAGGTGGAACTTGTCTGATAACCTGTGTTACTATGATGTCTGTAGAAATGTGTGTATTTGTCATTCAAGCTAGAATTAGGAACGAGTTGGTCGTGGCACTATGTTAGGAATCATCTCAAAATTTGTCCGATGTAGAAGTGCGAAACCATGAAAAGCCAGGTGAGAATCAACATCATGCTCTACGCAGTTGTCCTCACGAGATTGAATGGACCCCGTTCGAGCCCTCGGACAAGAGTTACATTTTTTGGAAGAATTATAAATCGAACCTGTACTTTGGGATGACAGTCAACAACCCTAACCATTACACCGCAATGTGGTTTTAAAAATCAAGACCATGAACTTTATTTCTTGCGTAGGCCAAATAATATAATAAAAGCATTTCCTTTTTTGAGATATTTTCATTTTTAATCATGAATACGCTACCAGTCGAACTTCTGCTATAGCCTAGATTTTTTTACTCACCAGGGACGAAGCAAGAGGGGCGACCACGGAAAAATGAATTTAATCTGATGGCAATAATTAAATGATCATTAGTTTCTTATTGACCTCAAGTTTTATATAAATATTCTGTTTTAACTACTGTAGTTCACTGTTTAAATTACGTATACCGTATAAACTGCTGGACATAGCAAGAAGAGTAGTGTAACGAAGCTGTCCATTGAATGTTATAGAAAAATTTTCAGGAAGTGTCACCAGATCCATTGAATCTTGTTACTAGCATTTAAAGAAGCAGAAATACGAGAATTCATTGTCAGAAGACATACACACCAGTACCTCTAAAGCTTCAACAGCTGATAGGGACGGTATATCATTATACCTCAATAGACTAGTCCTCCTCAAGGTGTTGAGTTCTAGGCTGGTGGGTGAACTTCTCGGAGGCTAGGCAGGCTGGTGACTTGACGTTACAGAACAGGGAACAGGGCTCCGAGTGAAAGCCGAAGTTAAACGATTGACTTCGCGTCACCACATGGTAGCTTTACGATTGGTTACGAAGTGAGAAGCTTATTATCCTCTCTGTTTCAAAATAAATCATGTGATTGTGCCAGAGCTTATCTATATTTACGACACTTTACTAAATGTAAAATACTGTAGTATAATATTAAACATATCATATTCTCAGAATACATTACATTGAAGTACCTCCATTTTCTACAGAAAGTACGTTGCCCTGCTGGCCTAGGGGAATGATTTCTGCTTCGGGTGCGAGATGTCACTGGTTCAAACCCTGGAAATGCCCATCATTTTTACTTTCGTTTTATCTCTTGAAAAGATTCAAAAAGTGTATAAAAGAACTTTACGAACGTTTTCTTTTGTCGAGCGAGACTTGTACTTACTGTGGGCCAGTAATATAAATACATAGTTTGAGGTCAAACGCTATTTTTTTAGTCGATTTGTCCTCCAGGTTGGCTTTTCCCTCGGACTCTACGGAGGATCCCACCATTACCGCCGCCAGGGCAGTGTCCTGGAGCTTGAAACACCTGGACGGGGGTTAAACTGGGGAGGTTGGACCAGCACCTCACCCAGGCGGCCTCACCTGCAAAGCGAACAGGGGCCTCATGAGGGATGGAAAGTGAGGGGAAGATTGGGAGGGATAGGCAAGGAAGAGGCAAGGAGGGTGGCCCCACCTCCCCAGTGGTATCCCCAACCAGGTGTTTCAAGCTCCAGGACACTGCCCTGGCGGCGGTTATGGTGAGATCCCTCGCTGAGTCCAAGGAAGGGTAGTGGCTTTGGTGGCGTAGTTGGTACATGCTGTTCTTCTATGCCCAAGATCAAGGGTTCAAACCCGGCCGAAGCCATCGGATTTTTTAACAGCGTTAAAAATCTCTCAGTATGCCTTTCTTCGGAGGGGAAGTAAAGCCGGCGGGCCCATGTCATAGATTTACGGCATGTTAAAGAACCTTCCAGTAATTAAACCTGTATGAAGCTAGATTATAGGTTACAAATTTGGTTAACGCCCTTAGGTTCCAACGTTCGTTGCCAGGAGCCGACTGCGGTGGCGTCTAGTAACCAAGTTCTGAACTAGTAGTTGTTGATGGTGGCGTTTGGCGGCGAAAGTAGGAACTAATTGAAAAAAATATGGCTGCAGTCCTTACTTGAATTAAAAACAGATAACACACACTAATACAGCCATCACAAATTACACCGGTTATCAGATAGATTCTACACCCACCCAAAGTACACGGGGCTACTTGACCGCGTTATCACAGCCCCTAAACTGAGGAAGCAACCAACCAACGTAAGTCCGAGGGAAAAGCAAACCTGGAGGGTAAACCGACGAAAGAAAAAAAGAAGCGTTTACCTCAAACCAAGCATTTATATGACCGGTATAAGTACAAGTCTCGCACGAAAAAAAGAACGTTCCTAAGGCTCTTTTATACACTTTTTGAATCTTTTCAAGAGATAAAAGAAAAAGAAAAATGCTGGGCAATTCCAAGGTTTGAACCTGGGACCTCTCGCACCCGAAGCAGGAATTATAACCCTAGACCAACAGGCCGACGTGCTGGGAGCAGAAAATGGGGATACTTCAATGTAATGTATTCTGAGAATATGATAGTGTTGAATATTACACTACAGTATTTTACATTTAGTATTTTTTATTTTATTTTTTTAATTATTTAGTCAATTTACCCTCTAGGTTGGTGGTTCCCACGGACTCAGCGAGGGAACTCACCACTACCGCCACTATGGGCAGTGTCCTGGAGCTTGGAACATCTGTCAGGGTTGGATACAACTGGGGAGGTGTGGTCAGCACTTCGCCCAGGCGGCCTCACCTGCAAAGCGAACAGGGGCATCATGAGGGATGGGAAGGGATGGAAAGATTGGGATGGATAGGCTAGGAAGAGGGAAGGAGGCGGCCGTGGCCTTACAGTAGGTACCATCCCGGCATTTGCCCGAAGACGAAGTGGGAAACCACGGAAAACCACTTCGAGGATGGCTGAGATGGGAATCGAACCCCCTCTAGTCATTTGGACCACCCGAGGCTGAGTAGACCCCATTGCAGTCCTCAGACCACTTGTCAAATTTCGTGGCAGAGCCGGGAATCGAACCCAGGACCTCCGGGGCGGCAGCTAACCATGCTGACCGCTTTACATTTAGTAAAGTGTCGTAAATACAATATAGATAAGCTCTGGCACAATCACATGATTTATTTTGAAACAGAGAGATAATAAGCTTCTCACTTCGTAACTAATCGTAAAGCTACCATGTGGTGACGCGAAGTCAATCGTTTAACTTCGGCTTTCACGCGGAGCCCTGTTCCTAACTGTCTGTAACGTCAAGTGGCTGGTGGGGTGGCGAAGCGACAGTAGTACGGTTGCACAAGCTCTCAGGCTTGCGCCTGGTAGGATAGGCAGCTCTCAGCTTGTTCTCATGCCTATTTGAATGCTTAATTGAAGTAACCTACTGTGCGTACATTTACTGTACAGTGAGTTCCGGCTCTGTACTACAGTAAGTGGATAGGCCACTGGTCTTTGGTCCAAAAGGTCCCAGTTTCAATTTCCAGCCGGATCGTGGTATTTAAATTACGTACTGTTACAGTAATTCCAAAGGCTCATGTACTGGGTGTTAGCGAAGATTTCAATATTCATTTCATCCTTATCACGAGGTACAGGTTGTTCACAGGAGTCAACTCAAAAGCCTCTCCAGAGGCCCCATGCCACTATTATTATTATTATTAGCGAAATGAGACGGAATTTTACCTTAATACTTAATAATCATTACTGACTCGCTAGAAAATGAACATGTAGGCCACGTTAGATTTTAACTCACTTCGCATACTGGGGCCAGTCTCTTAATTAAACTTCCCTAATCATTAGTTTAAGGCACAATTAAAGCAAGTATACCAGGACTTATGTGTTTCAGTTAATCGGATGTAACTAAAGCCTCTATGTAGGCCTGTAGAAGGTAGCCACTAATATAAGAGAAAAGTGACCTTGCATTACTTTCGAGACGGAATTCGTCCTGTGTTGACATTGACAGGTCTCGCGCTGGATTCTGCACGAGCCTTCAACTCACTGCCAGCTGTAGCAATCTTATTTTGGAGTTGTGCGGTTAGTTGCGGTGAAGTAGGGCGCATGCGTGCCAGCTAGCTTGCTGTGTTTTCAGGAGAGAGTGGCTAAATTTAACTCATGAGACGTTTGTGTAGTGAAATACAGGCGGGCAGACATGTCCCACGCTGCACGTGTGTACGCTTCATTCATGAGCATAGTCTCCTGAAATCAGCCTAGCGCTCATACCTTCGGGCATCAAAACGAAACGAGGGATCATCCAGTCCTTTACGAACGCCTATAAATGGCATACATGCATTGATTTGGCCATGGAGAATATTAAAAACAGAGCTTCAGTAAGCACTTCTATGCATGAGTCGTCACTAGGGTAACCATACGTCCTGCTTTACAGAGACAATATCGCTTTATAGCCTACCTACAGTATGTCCCACCCTTCCCGTCAGTTACAAGCAAATGAAGCGTTTGCCCCGTTTTAAAGGGTTAGCATTATTATGAACATGTAATGACTATATTATTGAAAGCGATCCTGTATACTCTAGAGTTTCGTTTTTGTCCAATCTACCGTCATTTGCCAATCTTCCGAGATTTTTAATTTGCTATTTAATGTGTTAGCCATCATAGCTGTAGGTTGACGGCTTTACACATAAACTGTGTGCGTGTTAGCCTCCATATTAAAATCTATTTCTATTGCAATATGAATAGAATCTTATTTCATGTAAAGAGACATCGTACAAAACTCAATTAGAGTTCGGCATGTAAACGTAGTAATTGTTGCCTCACTCATTGCACCTAGGCAATGCTAATTGCTTAATCTTAATGTAATGTTCCAGAGTTCTTGTTTTATCACTACCCTCGCTAACCCATTCACCTGGTATTTTACAAATACAGGCAGCAACAATGAATTATGTTTATACAAAAACATTGTAATATTTTTATACAGTTACTATTAGGTAACCCATTTTCAACTCTTACCATTATTACGCCCAGATGATTTATTCCATGCCACTTTGTGAGAGACAAATGATTCCTGTATTTGTTTTAATATTCGAACTGGTAAAGCAATATACTGTAGTCAAAGGCAGACGCTTCTGGAGTGGGTTTTCTCGATATTCTCTTGTCATTGCTATTACTATCCCTATCTGGAATGTCAGTATACCGTTACATTTATGCTGTGTTGACAAATACTTCACGTACATTCCTCGTATGTTGGTGGAATAAGAGTTGTTTGAAATTTAACCGGTCCTTTTAAAAGCATGAACAGTTTAATGAGTCCTATGTAATTTACGAGAGAATTACATTGGATTTACAGAATGTTTAGAGAAAGATATTGAAGGCCACGCGATGGGTTAATCGACTCAGTGAAAGGAAAGGAACTGCCTAATCCCACAGCAAGAACCGGAAGGGGAGACCTAACAGATAGGCAGGCAAGGGCAACGAGTGTTGTTGGACCCAAATAAGAGGGAAAGACCTAATAACGGGACAACTGATTTCCGTGTCAGTAGCGAACAATTTAACAAGTGCTGTGTGTTGTATATTCTCCTTGACATAGCCATGTTAAAGTGTGACTTTCACCTACTGTATTTAACTTAGTAATAACTCCGATCTGGACTGGCAGTGTGGCTCAGCGGTAACGTTCTCCCTTGCTGGGCCCTAGGTTGCAGGTTCGTATCCTGGCGCAGTCAGCTGGCATTTGAGGGTGCGCAAATGCGAGGGAGCCGTGTCAGTAGATTTACTGGCTCGTTAATGATCCCCTTCGGGGCAACATTCCGGCACCCCGGCGTCTCTAAAAGCCACATTAGTTAAAAGGGACGTAAAACCAATAACATTATTATTATTAGACTATTAACCCCGATCTCTCCTACCATACCACATTTTCATATCCTGGAATTGTGGTGTGGAGAAGGGGAAAGCATCATCGTGGTTTAAGGCACCTTGATCATAATAATAATAATAATAATGAAAATAGGCTCCTCCATGGCTCTGACGGTTAGACGTCAGCCATTCACCGCTGCTTCTCAGGTTCAAATCTCGGTCGGTGCATGAGGAATTAGCCCTGGACAAAGTGGAGGTGGGATGAGAATTGCATCGTCAACATTATTATTATTATTTAATTAAGATGAGGTTTAACCTTAAAATGAAGGAGTGTAAATTTGAATAACCACAAACCCTTGGTTAGGATGGTGTTTGGTAACTCCAGGTAACGTGGGAGATACTGACCCGCGGCACATGCTTCGCTTAGGGTGAGAGTTCTTCATGGCAATTTGAGGTGCAGAGGGCCCAGTCAAAGCAGATTAGAATGTTGATTGTCAGAGGACTAACATATGCCTCTGCTGCGTTGGACTACAGGAAGAAGTAGGCTACATTTTATTGGTAGTAAACCGTAACTTAGATGAGGAGCTCAGAGCATATTTAAAGCATTTTATGATAAAATAGAGAAGAAGTATTCAAATAAATAGCAGCGATTGCTACACCATAATGTGACGCATGATGTCTCCCTTAAGTTCTCGGTTCACTGCCAAAAATAGCCCGTTACTCGCTTGCCGGAGTTTTATGGCCAGCCGTCATGCAAAAAATAATAAAATAAAACAAAGATGGAAAGTAGCCTAAGGAATGGGAACAGAAGAGGAATTAGGGGTATTGTAATTACAGATTAGTCACCGGTATTCCTGAAGCCAGGCGTGCGATGAATTGTCGATTTGCTTTTGAGAAAGTAGTTCCTTGTAAGGAGTAGGCTACATTCAGATGACGCGACACATGGAGTAAATCCAGATGCTGTGTGTGATGCATGTGGTTACAGAGCACCTACTGTAGTAATTGGCAGCAGCTGGACACAACATGATCACTCATCGCATGTTATGGCAATTACACCTTCCAACTTCCAACACCAAACTAGGACAATAGAAAGCACTGCACCTCGTTCCGTGACAGTCATACATTACACCTTGTGCTGACCTTATTCCAGTAAATTTTATTGTCTGGATTCAAGCCCGTCAATGATACATTCATATTCTGTGTGAAAGGTACGTGAAGTGCAATGAACTCCGCTCTGTGAAAGGAAAATACCTAGTGACTGTATGCAAACGAACTGATCACAATTTATTAACATCAGACATTTACAGTGCCGATGGTGTCTGACACTTCATGACCTACGGTTACTATTTTTCGTTATATTTCTTCCTAAATCTTCGCTGCAAGGCTATGAATAGTTTTTTTTAATGTTGACTAGAGTTGAGCTAGAGTGTGAGTACTGTATTCATGTTCAGTATAGCTTCTCACGTTCTTGACCATCTCCCGAACTAGATGAGTTATTCAAGAATTCATTCATAATGATTTTGGTGTGAATGATGAACACTTCCACGTCGACCCAAATATTTCAAGTCTGTGTACATATACATTCCTTTTTCTTATTTGTAATTGGTGACCACTACGTAGTGTAGTGGCTAGCATTCCTAGCAGTCATCCCAGAGCTCCGGGTTCAACGTCCGACTCTACCAAGCAATTTATTTCTGCTCTGAGGGCTGGAACGGGGTTTGCTCAGCCTCGTGAGGTAGATCTGAGAATAGGTGGGTTCGATTCGCTCCTCAGCCATCCTGGAAGTGAATTTACGTAATTTACGACTTCTATTCCAGGCAAATGCCGGGATGGTTCCTAACTTAAGGCCACAGCCACCTCCTTCTCAATCCTCACCTACATTACAAATACACACACTACTACAGACATCACAATGACACAGGTTATCAGGTAGATTCTACACAAACCCAAGGGCATGAGGCTACGTGGACCTGATATCCAAGCCCCTCAAATTACATAAAAACAACATACTTGCAATTGAATCCCCTTGATTACACCTCAATGTATAATAAATTATAGGCGTGAAAAGGGAAGGACCGCTACAAAATCTATTTATTATGGAAAAAGTTGCTTTCTTCGACTCACGACAATTATATAAACTAAAATAAAAAGAACAATTATTGCATCAACGTAAATGTCTACTCCACTACAATGCGTACGGTACCATATATGCACAGGGACGTTCATACCTTGAATTTAATGGCGGATTGCAGTGGCTTAGCTCATCCAATAGATCACGGTTAAATTCCAAAAACTTATGGATATTTATACGAGTATTACCATTCTACAGTAATGAATCGCCAATATTTACACAACTCCTGTCCCCTCTGACACGCGTGTACAGTTAATTTTATTAATGAACTGCATCCCCACCGCGTTCAGGTATTCATCGCCCGTTACAAACATGACAGTGGGGCAGTCTCATGTTAGCAGTGAGTCACAAGTACAGTGACCTAGTTATCAGCTGGTAACATGAAATTTAGCAGTGTAATAGGCTAAGTCCCAGTTGTGTAATGGGTTGTGAGTGATGATAGTAGTAATAAAATAATAATAATAATAATAATAATAATTGTAAGTTGGAATCAATCCAGAATATATAGTTAACAGGACATGGTTTCGAGTGAAGACTGATAAATTCAAAGGGTTTCAGGAAAAACATAGCTTAAAAACCAAGGTCATCTGATCTGAAGATAGAAGAAGACTTAGAGACCGTATGAAGAAATTAGTGGAGGATCAAAAGAGATTGGCAAGTCGGCCAAGTGTTTACCGCGGACATCAGTAGGCTAAAATCTACTGAATCATTATAATAATAATAATCTTAATAATAATAATAATAATAATAATAATAATAATAATAATAGTAATAATAATAATAATGGTAATAATAATAATAATAATAATAATAATAATAATAATAATAATAATAATAACGTGGTTCTAGAGACGCTGGAGGATCCGAATTTTGTCCTCAGTGATCTTTCAGGATCTAATATATCTACGGACACAAGGTGCAATAGATTGAGTCAGGATTGAATCTGCATGGCGTTTGGAAGATTATAAATAGTACACTAGGTACACTAATGAATCACCAATATTTACACAACTCAGAGTGTCAAAATTGTATGAATTTCATTAACATTCCAGAATGAATAATACTCTCGCTGATGTTGTTGAATTATGCAATTTCAAAGCATTGCGGTTTTGTGCCAAACATCGTCGCACATATTCTTCGCAATACACTTAACCACAGGGTCACCAACGTTATGATGCAATGCCTCAAACTGGAGATTTTAGCAAACTGATGCTTAGCTAAATTATATAACGCAGGGGAAATCCGTTAACGAATTAACGTGGGTTGAAATGTCTTCCCCCACAAAAGAAATTCAATGCAATTTCCACATTCATAAACCAGAATGGAATACTTACGCTCCATTAGAGTCTAAACCACATGTTTACATCTCTTAGCATCTTGTGACATGTTCTAAGGAAAACAGACCAAGCCGTGACGAACAAATTCAACGTGGAGTTCACTCATGGGGACAAATTCCTTTCCCCCACATTGCTTGCTGCCATGTCGTGACTACTAGAAGAAAGGTGAGAGGGGAGGTCGGAGGACCATGTGCACACAATCTTACCGGCGATAAATAAACCTTCAAGAAAATGGAGGCCACTGGAAACTAAAACCCTGAAGGTATACCAGAACACGTACGGTATTTCAATGATCTAATGGAAACATAGCTGTAGTTGCAAGGGACGTTAAACTTATAACGTCATTATTATTATTATTATTATTATTATTATTATTATTATTATATATTTATTCATACTCAAGTTTGGAAAACGGTGGCGCTTATATTTCCGATCTTACAAATTCACTATAGACTCAATATTATGAATAGTGATTGACGTATTCCAACAATACAATGCTTCATGGGATGATCTGTTAGAGGAAGCTATTGCAGCATATTAGATGGATGAGCTAAACATTTAAGACTGACTTCAAGTTCAAACAATTAATGGCCTCTGTCAATAGACCAGCTAAGTTATTCCGCAATTCTGGATGGTGACCCTATGACCAACTCCTAAATGAACTAGCATCAATAACATGGAGCCTGTGTAAAACTTGGAGACTGTCGGTCTGGTTATCCCTTGACTGTTTTCTTGATTGAAGTATTCCCTAGAAATATTTGCTCCTCTATTCAAGGAAAATGCCTGATAATACTTTGTGATAAGTATTGGGCCGTCTTTCTCACTCCTTGTCCTATGAATGTGGTGGGTGGGAGAAATGAGACCTTAAGGAAGCATAAGCTGTACATTAAATGTAGAACAAAATCACTTAGCTGCAATAATTGCAGGAAGTCCGAATATTGGTGGTTCGAAACTTATTACTGACATTAGCCATCCTGAATGTGGTATTTTATCAGGTTCTTCACACTCCCTCCAGGAAAATGCCAGGTTGGCACCTAATTTCAAATTGCCCCAACCATTACAGTTTGCACACACTACTACAATCACCACATAAACACACAACCAAGTGCACGAGGTTCATGTCCAAGATATCTCGAGCCACAAAAAGAATCAACAACAACAGAAAGGAACCAGTGTTTCCTTACTTAGACTATGCATGCTTTTTTAAAGTACCGGTAGCCCTTTTGTATATACAACCACGCTAAACTTGGTAAAGTTGCGTATTACTGCGGGCTTCAAATCACCAAGGCGCGACCCACCACAGAAGGTGTTGAAGGGCTGAGAAACCTCTGTCCTTCGAAATGGAGAAAGAAAGATTTGTATCTATTACTATGAACTCCTGAGGCGTTCGCACACTGGACCCGTCAATGGGAATGTCATTCCATATCCGGATAGCTGGGACTCGTAGCTCTCAAAACACGAAGAGTCATCATTTAATTCTGAGGTGTGAATCACAGGGCTGACCCCACTGTTTGCAAACACACTGCCCCCTCTTAATTGAAACATCCTAAAGTCGTGCTCTTACATTCTCATGCAATCACGTTTCTCATGAACACTGACGTAATCTCCAGAGCTAGTTTCAGAATTAAGGGACACAGCCTCGAGGGTTTTTGTTCACACTGAATTGCGTTATCGCCAATAACATATCGGCGTAGCCATCTGGACCTGGACTAATGAAATCCGAGAGACCTGGTGGCCGCCAGAAGATGCCATGGCTACATGACGTGCGTTGCTTCACTAACAGCCTACCTCACAAGACCAGTTCTTCATCTGCTGATGGCTGGGCGAGAAGAAATTAATGTAAGTTGATATAATCTGGACAACAGCGATACCGTAGTACCGTACTGAATTGTGTGTGGCAGCTGGACACCTAAAATATGCTATTCTGACAATGACCACCTTGTGGTGTATTGGCTGTACCCCTGTGGTAAGGGTTCGATTCTCGGCTCTACCAAGAAATGTAATTCTCGTCTAATGTCGTAATGTCGTTGTGATGGCTGAACTAGTGTGTGTAAACCACGGAATACCACTTGTACGATGGCTGAGGAGGGAATGAAGCCCAGCTTCACGATGCTGAGTGTAGAGCTACGCCTATCCAGCCCTTATTGGCAGAGCCGTACCTCCACTTGTCCCTACACCACGTGGTGGACAAAGCAGAAGTAGCTTTAATTATTTCAAACTAAATTGTGTTAAATGTGCCGAAGGTTAGGGATATCGTCCATTAAATACCTCTCTCCAGTCCCCTGAACAGTCTGGGAAGTTATCATTCTAACTGTGAGTTTAAAGCCGTAGTATGGCCAAGAAATCACAATAACTTTTCCTTAGGAGCCACTGGATCAGGTCAGTCCTGGACTTGCTAAGCAAGGAGACGGAATGAGCCGATGAAGCGGGAAAGCCAACATTCCAGTAGTGAGGGTCGTCGCCGCAAGATTGTGAATTTAAACGCACGTCGTGTCGTCTAGCTATGAAGCTGAAACCAGTTTTTAACGCAACGTACTTGTCGGAATCAGACTCACTTAAATCCATGCAGCTACCAGAGGAGCCCAGAATTTGTTACAACATGATACAAATCAGATTGTTCTTGGTACATCGTCATCCTCAGCCCCGTGAACTCAAGCGTGTTATTGTGGTGTTTCTACTAATATAGTATGTGCTGTACTTCAATCGGTATCTGGCATTTGCCTGCAGTAGAAGTGGCGAGCCAATGAGAGCCATTCCTAGGGATGATTGGAGGTGATTGCTGCGGAACATCGAGGTCATCTGCCTTCTTAGATGGATGTAGTGGGATTCGATTCCACCTCTCCTCAGTAAATTTCATTGTCTAGCTGCAGTGTCCAAGTTCAATCCCGACGCAGTCAACTGGCATTTGAGAGTGCTTAGTTGCATGAGACTCATGTCAGAGACCTCGACACCCTGGCGCGGCACCTCTAAGCCGCAGTCGATAAAAGGGGCGTAAGAGTCATAACATTACTAGTGACTACCCTTTGTTCATAGGTTGATAAAGTAAAGGAAGCCAACATCTAGGCTATATTCCCATCTTCTTAGGAAAGAAAGGAATGTCCCATGCCTTGCCCTCTAAATTCCTGAGAGTGGGGTAAATTACACCAGCTCGTTGTTCCGTAAAAAAAACCACTTTTAAACATTGGAATCTACAGCAAGAAATCAGTTACCACATCCTTAGTCGAGAGAAAACTAATGGAGTAAGGGTTAAACAGCAATAAACATAAAAAGCATAGAATATTTGTGATGAGATTGTGGACGGAGAAGTGCGTTTGGACTCACATCGCAGTCCGTGCGAAGTGAGTGATAGATATCTTGCGACTCCTAACATCCTCGAATGAGACACTTGCACATCAGAAGGTTATGCTTTTCACCTTATTACTGTAGTGCTGAGATATTTCCAGCCGTCTCCAACCACGTGGCAGAAAATTATGTAGGCCTATGAGTCTGCAGCTTGTGCAATTCTCTCCTTCCCATGTTCTTTTTTCGCATTAGACTACCTCAGCGAGGGCTCGTTCGATAAAGTTGCTATTTGGCTTAAAATTTTCATAATTTAATTTACAATAATATATGAGGGTACATTTATAAGATTAATCCACCCAATTTGAAAAAAAGTGCGAAGATCCGATTAAACTATATATATGATTTAGGCTATAGCTAGTTTTTCTATAGGAATGCCTTCTACTTACATGGGAATTTTCTTGACATTCACGCCAGCCCATAACAAAATTCAGAAAAGCAAACGACAAAATTTAAGCTGAGGATACGGTATATTATTGAAGATAAATACACATTTTTTGCCTAAAATTCAAAATATTCTGACAGATAGCTTACTTATTATTATTATTATTTATTTATTGTAATTTTTAATAGCTTATCCTCCCAGCTCGTCTTCACTCACGGTCTCTGCAAATGACCATTCCTCTACCGTCACAAGGACGGTGTCTGGGAGCTGATCACACTTTGTCAGCAGATACAACTGAGGATGGTAACAGACTGATCGCCCAGGCGACCGGTAACTTGAGTCTAATTAAGGAAGGGTCAGGGAAGGGATTGTGGAAGGAAGTCGGCCGTGGACCTGTGGAAAGGAACCGTTCCGGCATTTGCCTGGTGGTGAAAATGGGAAACCACGAAAACCATTTTCAAGACGGCTAAGGTGAGATTCAAACCCTCCCCGATGCTAGCAAGGCACAAGCCAGCAAGTTAGCACTCTCGGCCACCGTGGCTGGTTATTATTATTATTATTATTATTATTATTATTATTATAACGACGTCACCAATTTTAATGCAGGAACCAGTATGTGACAGAGAAAATCATTCTGAGTGGTTGAAATGTAAATATGAAGTAGTTGAACAGTAATAATACTCAAAACAAATATATCCTGAAATGAAATATGTTGAGAGAGTTTTGTATATGCGTCTCTGACGAACACCACATAAGGAAAGTGTAATTACGTCATGTCATTGCTGAAGTGTAGGCTTAGAGCGAGTGCTGACATCACGCGAGGATCCGGATCACCATTCAGTTCTGGGACGACGACCTCAAACTGAAGCTGTTTAGGTTTAGGGCAAGAGTGTTGGTGTCTCGGTTTGTTGTTGTTGTTGTTTCATTTAGGGCCTTGCGACATTGTGGTCATTAGCTTCATGTACTTGGCTCTTTGTGAAATGTGTTTGTAAACCTGTAGTATTGTGGTGTTTATTATAGCATTTGTATCTGTAATGGAGGCTTGGATTCAGAGAACAGTGGTCTTGGCCTTAAGTTAGGTACCATCTCAGCATTTGTCTGGAATAAAAATAAAGGAAACCACTGAAACCACTTTTATAAGAACAACATACAATACTGCAGAGAGACTCAGAATGCGGAGGCTTCGGTTCTGTCCCCACCTCTTCTCTCCTCTTCTCTCGAGGTTGAGTGAACCCTGTTCCAGCCCTCAGACCTGGGACAGGCATCTCAATACGTACACATAGACCACAGAAGACGGCGAAAGGTAATGTGTTAGCTTTGAAAGTCGGTAAAGGTTTGATCCTGGATGAGTAGTGAAGATTTAAAGAACTCTCCCCCCACCCCCTCGAGGTGACTGCAGGTCGACTCAGCCACATTTAAATAAGAAATCAAGGGGAATTTCCTCCATCGATGGATTACATTTATGGGTAAGATCCGGACATGGTGTAGTGCTCACCACAATGCACTCACGTTCCATCCCAGAATAGGCATGTGCCTTTACCCTAAGTCTTTTTTCGTTAAGGGCCAATAAAACATTCTCTGGTTTCCGTCCGCCGAAATCGATGGTACATAGGCACGCTTCTCGTTGTTTCATTATTGGGGCTTGGACCTCGTGGTCATTCAGCTTCGGTGCACTTGGATGTGTGTGAGTGTGTTTGGGGGAAAGAATTTGTCTGATAACCTGTGCTATTGTAGTGTCAGTAGTAGTAGTAGTAGTAGGTAGTGTATTTGTATTCAGGAGAGGATTGGGAATGAGCTGGTCGTGGTCTTACGTTAGGGTCCATCCCAACATTTGCCTGGAGTAGAAGTGGAAAAGCACGGGAAACCACTTACAGGATGGTTGAGGTGGGAATGAAAATCACCATTTCTCAGTTTTGCCTCATGAGGCTGAGTGCAACCTGTTCCAGCCTTCAGACCAGAATTAAATTTCTTGGCAGAGCCGGGAATCAAACCAGGACCTCTGGGGGTGACTGCTAAGAATGCTAACCGTTGCGCCACGAGGTGGACGTTGCTATGAGAACAGCCTACAGTACCTGTATTGCTATTCTGCTGAAAGACTCAGAATTCATTTCCTAAGCTACATTAAGTTGGAAGTCGTAACGAAACATCTGCCGAGGTTACCACAGGAGGGGCTACTACATTTTGAAACATTCTGTATATGCATCAGGCTAATTAGAGCGGTGCGGGTATTTATTTGGTTGCCGACTGAGCGTGGAGCAGGGCAGAGCGGAACAGGCGATAAGCGGTGACCCTACACTGATAGCCTACACTCTGTCGCCCGACCTCTCCCGTCTGCTGGGTTGCCAGCCCTCGTCTTCACTGGCTCTATTACTTTAATAGAATATAAATACTGGGTTACAGAATAGAGAGGGGTAAGGTTTGGATATTCTTAATTCCATTCGACACGCAATCAGGAATATCAAAAGTGGAGCTTATTTTATGCGTCAGGAGCGATGCGCTAGAATGGCGGGCCAACGGGAAACATGCATAGCTACTGTCAAGTCTTGGGCTGTCCAGACCGAAATTAAATTTCCTCGTGATCAAAATAGAGTCTATGAGGTCATCCAAATTTAAAACTTATCGAGCACTGAGCATCTTTCAAGTTGGTCTTGGAGTTCATGAGTTCATCATTGGCCATCCGTCGCAAATGTTTAGCATATCGTTAACTGGAAGCTGATCTCTGTGCTCTATTGTTTAGTATTGTGCGCTAGGTTCTATTCCAGCGTTGATACGACAATGCCCCGCACACTGATTAAACTGCAGACATGATTTATCTGATGAATTGCAAACTAGCTAGCAAATACTTTGCTTAGTATCGCTCTTAAGTGGGAAACCAAGGAAAACAACTTCCAGGATGGTTGAGTGGGAATTAAACTCACCCCTTCTCAGTTTTGCATCATGAGGCTGAGTGTAACCTGTTCCAGCCTTCAGGCCAGAATTAAATTGTACATCGATGCTGATATTTTACTTGGAGGCTTCCAAATCGTGGTCATCAGTTCTGCGTGCCTTGGTGTGCGTATAATTCGTCTGATAACCTTTGTTATTGTTGTATCTGTAGTGGTGTGCGCATTTCAAAATTCAGGTTAGGATTGGGAAGGAGGTGGCCGAGGCAATAGGTTAAGAACGATCCCAGCATCTGCCTAGAGTAGAATTGGGGAAAGCCGTGGAAAACCATTCCAGGTTGGTGATGGGGGAGTCTCACGAAGCTGAATGTACTTCAATCTTACCATCAGACTTGGTTTAATTTTTAAGCAGAGATGGGAATCAAACCCGGATATCAGGACTCAGAATGTGGATACTGTCGTCCCAAGATAGCTGGAGTATCGTAAGTGACAATTTGACGAAACACTAAACGATGTTTAACGATTCTATCCATAGCAGTACAATGTTTGGCTGTAAAACTAAAACGTCTGCTACACACAATATCTTTTTCTGTAAGTGTAAACGATCCTTTGGATGGGATAGTAACATCACATCTGCCTGCAGGAGAGAAAAGCACGAAGTCTTTCCTCAACATGGTCATCCCTGACGGGGATAAGTACCGCGTCCTCCAACATTTTATGTCCTAGTCTACACATTTTATCTAAGGAAGAGGGAGATTGACTTTGCTTGGCTCATCTTCTGAAAATGAGTTACATTAAAATTACTTTCTAGTATCCAACAATACCCGCTCTATTCTTGTGAAGTTAGCTGTCGCTGGACGCAAGTTCAAGAGTACAATTCCAGAAATATAAGTACGTTGTGGGTCATGGGTTCTCCTGTCTGACTTTTAGGCTACCAGCTATCAGTGTGCCAAATGTGTCCACAATCTTTAAATGAGGCAAGAACTTGTTCGCGCTGTTGACTGAGGAGTGTGTGTCCTTCCCCCCCCCCCCCCCCCCCCCCAACATTCGTCAGCCACGGACGCTAATGCCCTTGGCTAATGCCACTGGCTTCATTCAATAGAATTACACTATCATTGATTAGATGTGAGTTTGTCTCACACAAGGGATACATTGAGTTTCTTAAAGGAATATTGAAACAGCGTTGATGTTTTCATTCCTCATTAATGAAGCATGTAACTGGCTCCTGATGACCTCTACGATGGCCCTTATCAAGAGTCACGTGATAAGCAAAGGGGTTACTCCCATTAGGAGCGCACTGCCTGCGTGGACCATTTCACACGCGCCCTTTCATGGCAATGGCGCATCCAGAGTTGCTCTTGTTGCCCCGTGTACTTGGGTGTGTGTAGAATTTATCTGTACCCACCGTGGCCTTTTGTTAAGAAACATCTCAGCATTTGTTTGCAATAAAAGTGGGAAACCACGTAAAATCGCTTTTAGAATGGTTGAGGTGGGAGTCTGAGGCCAGCCCGTTCCAACCCTCAGATCTTGGCATACCCCGAGACCATAATGTACTGGACAAGTTTGGGTCATGCCTCACGGATTGTTTGGCATTCTCATGTTGTATGAAAGACAATCATTAAAAGCACTGGGTTAAATTTTAAATAACACATGGATACATGTCTTTGTAGTTCTTTTCTTTAATTAAGCGGTGAAGTAATTTTTTTCATGTAATAGATGATATGTGGTTTATAATCACACCAAGTATCCATCTGTTATTTTATCGCAAACACTTAATGCCTTATTCAATACCAAAATCAATTGTTATGAAAAGGGGACCATACGCTGAATTAAAGAGGAAAATTCATTAAATAAGAAAACTAGAGTCCATCTGTCATTGACCGAGAGTGTTCTCTGCAAGGTGATATGGAGGGTGGGGCTGTCAGTTAGGTAGGCCGTTGATCGCATCTTCCTTCCTTCCTTCCTTCCTTCCTTTACTGCTCGGGTCTTCTTATTTATATGTGTAAATAAAAATGGAGTTAGCTTCTTTTCATTCGATGGACCGTAAGGGGTGCGTTACATTCAGAGCTAAGTTGGTCATTTGGTAGCATGACTCATCTTAGGAGTGAGCACCTGTCTTAAAATGTCACCATCCGCTAATACTCCACGTAGGTGTGCTTCTCCACCCTCGCGCCTTTTACAACACAGATACAAGTAATAATGATCATAAGCGACCTGATAAAACAGGTCTGTCTCTCTGTCTGTCTGTCTATATGTTAGGTAGTCAGCCCGAAGGCTGGTTGGATCCTCAAAAAGTACCGCCGTTAGGTTATGTGGGTAGATACCCACAAAAACCCAAGGCAGCGCTATATTGAGGCGTACTAGGCAAGATGCGGAGTGAGGTAGTTTGCCATTGCTTTCCTCACTGAGTCAGAACAGCAGTACGAACCCTATGAGTAGAACCTTTCACAGCATCGACAGGCACTGACTGTGCCCTGAATGTCATTACTAAGCACCACCCATACCTCAGTAGCTTCCATATAATCACAGCCAGGAGTGAGAATGAGACATCAGTGAAAAACCACATATTACTCTAGCCTGTGCCAACAGACAAGGAACGATTCAATAAGTTTACTCTTAGGAAGTATTGGAGTAGCTATTGATTTCAGAAACATCATTTTGGTCGCTCCGTTGACACTCCACTGATATGACGTCTACTACAACTTTCTTCCTTCCAACTCAAAGTTCCTTCTTGTTTCATTTTTCTTCCGTTCTTTTTGCAGATGACTAACATTATTATTGTTATTATTAAGTGTACATTTGCTAGTAAGGGGACGGTATTATATTAGATTTTGAATATTCGCAGTAACATGTAGCAAGAACCATTTCACAATCAAGAAATGCATTCATACCCAAACATGTGGAAAATTGGTTCATAGTGCATGTGAGTTAAATGCTCCACGTTTTTGATTACATTTGGCTTCCTATTTCAGAGCGTTAGATGTGTAAACAAATGACTATGTATGGATCAGATGAATATGTAGTTTCGCTTGAGACAGACTATGCATCGATAAATAATGCAGGCAACAATGAAAAACAACCGCTGTAGTTTGACTGTCTGTAATATCACTATTGGTAATTAGAAACAAGATGCTACTATTTCATGTTGTTTTGCTATCCTTTTAAAAAATAAACCGAATGCAACGAGAGCATGCAGCTTCATGCTGAGAATTTTTTTTTTGCAACTAAACTATCATATTTTCAAACTGATCACCCATTTGAAAAATATTTTCTTTTTGTTTGCAGATAATGTGAGTACGAGAGTTCATCGAGGTCGGAATTCAAAGTCTGTTAGGCACAGGCACGATGCAAGCATCTTCTTGTATTTCCCAGTGGACATTCCCGAGGCCAGGCAGGGCCAGTTTGTGGAGGTGGACCATGCCACACTCAGGCTCTTTGTGGCGGGCCTTCATCCAGACGAGGCAGCGAGACGAGGGAACACTGTGGAGGTCCGAGTATTCCAGATCGTTGAATCAGACCGACTGTTGGTCGATCAGCGGCGAATTCATCTCGCGCCAATTGACTCCAAGTGGACTGAGTTTGACCTGACGCGTACTACTGAGTCTTGGGTGACCGGTGATTCTCGCAACATGGGAATCGAAGTGGAGTGTTTGGAATGTGCAAGGCGTGGCCTCACCCTGGTGACGCCAGAGACTCGAGGCAGCAATAGCTCCGTTAGCCCTGTGCTCAACATCCTAGTCAACGTGCATGTGGGAGGGGGTCGAGACAAACGCTCGGCAAAGGATTCAAAACTTGATTCTTCCATCCCAAACAAACACATTGAGTGTAGTAAGCCACGCCAGCGCTGCTGTAGACAAACCATGGAGGTGATCTTCAGTGACATTGGTTTCGGGTTCATCAAGCAACCCAAAGGTTTCGATGCTGGGTATTGTATGGGTCGATGCCCACCCAGGTTCAACCCTGCCCACCACCATGCTTTGCTCCAGTCTCTGGTGTCGGCACAAAAGCGAGCCCCTAGGCCGTGCTGCGCTCCAAGCAAGCTGGAGACGCTGGAGATCTTACACACAGACGATGAGAGCCCAGATAAACTCAAGCTCACTGAGTGGGAGAAAGTCCGAGTTATTGAATGTGCATGTTCCTAAACTGTAAGCACCATCCACTGCCGGCTGGATCGCACCCCTCCTGGCTGCTTTAAACTGCCGGCCCATTCAACGATTACAGCATTGGTTTGAGCGTACAACCTCGTTTCCAAATAGAGGCACTAGGAAGCAGCACCAAGTCACTGTGGCAGACATAAGTTTTGTATTGATGTTAATGGCGAAGTTGTGTTTGGAATGTATTCTAAATGATTTTATAATGCTGTACTGCTGCGTGCCCTTTTGTAAATTAGAATAGGTTAAGTTAGAATACCGGGGAATCTCATTTCATGAGATACCATCGGACAATTCACTCCGTGGGATGTGGTTTCGTGCAATTTCCAGAGAAGGTGACGAAGAGGAAGCAAATAAATAAATACATAAATTAATGAATGATTGAGTGAGTAAATACGCGAGTCAATAAATATGTAAGTAAATACATACATAAGCAAGTAAATAGATAAGAATATAAATAAGTAAATAAATAGATAAGAAAACAAATAAGTAAATAAATAATTAAATAGATATATAAGTAAATAAATAATTAAATAAATGCATATGTAAGTAAATGAGTAAATAAATATATAAGTGAATAAATAAGTAAATAAGTAAACAAATAAATATGTAAGTAAATAAATATGTAAGTAAATAAATATGTAAGTAAATAAACATGTAAGGAGATAAACAAATAAGTAAATAAATAAATAAGTAAATAAATAAGTAAATAAATAAGTAAACAAATAAATAAGAAAATAAATAAATAAATATGTAAGTAAATAAATAAGTAAACAAATAAGTCAATAAGTAAGTAAATAAATAAATAAGAAAATAAGTAAATAAATAATTAAATAAATACATTTGTAAGTAAATAAATATACAATCTGTCCAAAAAATCTGTAAAAGTGTATAATACAGCCATCACAATAAGACGGGTTATCAGACAAATTCAACTAACACCCAAGTACATGGGGCTACATGACCACGATGTCGCAAAGCCCCTGAATAAATCAACATCCCATTTTTTGGGGGCCGGAGGCATTTCTTTTCCCTGTCTTTTATTGTCCTTATTCTTTTCTTTTCATCTCGACAAGTATGTAAGTTAGATTTAAGTCAGTTAGAAGTAGTTGAATTTTTATCATCAACTGCATAATTACGGGAAAATGAGATAGACATTTCGCCCCTTAAAAACAATCGCCTCCACCTCATGTATTTTTGCTTTCCATTATACTGAAAATTCGCCCGTAAGTATGAGTCTGAATACTTTTAGAGGATTGAATAACAAAAGAACTAACTTAGTGTAATGTTTTCACGTCCGTCAATCTCGATATTAAGCCTCCAAACATAACAATCCTTCGTTTAAGGTATCTTCCCCTTTAAAAAGCCGCGGCAATCTCAGTGGGTTAGTGCTGCACTTAGCAGTGAATTAATGAATATATCTTGTACGCCTGTAAGTGTCGAATGGGCAGGCAGTTTAAAGCAGCCAGGAGGGGTGTGATCCAGCCGGCAGTGGCACCACCTGGACCTATTCATGGACTAGTAATTTATTAAGAAGAACGGACTCTCTACCGTTTGGAATTATACGGGTATTCTTGGTCGCATGTGACCTGCATACTTAATTTATAGAATCTCGACTGGAGTCCATCATTTAGATCATCCTCATTCTCCATTCTACTGAATAGGACGGAGAATAGAAGATGAAAAGAGTGCGTATTCTCGCTCAGCATTTGTTTATAGAGAAATATTGTAACTGTGATAATGTATAGATAACATCATGTTGTTCTCATTGTTTCTGCTTATAAATAATCATCAACTAGACAGTAATATAGTAGCCTACGTATTTAATTACACTTTTAGATTATCAGTGGTTTAACTCACTGGCAGTATTGTACCAGATCTGTACTAGTAACAGTATCGATAATCAGGTCATCTTAGAGGTTTATAAAAGTTTAGATGTTGTGTAAGCAATATAATTAGTTATTTAAAAACTGAAATGTTTTTGAAAAGAAAGTAGACCTAAAAAGTTCAGTCCGTCTCACCATATCGTAGAAAGGGATTGAGATTTGATGATTTGAATATGCACCACAGGTCTCACAGAGAACGTAAATTCCGTCGACTTTGTTCTTATCACGTACGTCTTTAGTGTAGCTTGTCACAGTTCGCTCGACCATTCATCAAGGTGATCCACTATTTAGAAGCAATTATCAGTTCCTAGTATGTATTGTTGTGAGTGCGTGGGTGTGTTTTGCTCTCCAATGCGTGTAAGTAAATATGAATGCATGAGAATATTTTACGGTTTGTCAGTTGTACTCGCATTTCCCTTCGTTTAGAGAAACATCATGGTAAGTTCGAAGATACTCTGGTGCAGTGTTTCCCAAACTTGTTTGTGTGTGTACCACATTAAGGGATGAGAATCTCTCGCGTACCACCTAATGGTTGGGAGATATAGTAACTATAACCCCACCACCACTACGTAGTAGACCAAAAGACGGATTGTAAATTGTGTTTGTTAGAATTATTAGACTGTTAGAGTTAAAGTTCGAATCATAAAAGGTGTGTCCAGTTGTTTAATTATTTATTACGATGAGTATTCAATTCAAACATTCAGAACTGACACTGTACAAATAATATTAATAAAAGAACATGTAATAATTAAATATAAAAACTAAAGTTCAACTAAAAACTTCAATGCGAAGGGTGAGCTTGAATATAAGAACCCAACTTAGGAATGTCTGGTTTAAGATTGCTGAGTCTCAAACGAAGATCGTTTCCCACTGTAAGGAATTTATTCTTGAGATAAACAAGTGAAGAAAATGCAGTCTCACACAAGTACGAAGTAGTGAAAGGCAGTAAAAATCTAACTGCTTTGTCAGCTATGTCCGCATAGTCTGCACGCCTCTCAACCCAAACGTTCACAAGAGCCATTTTTGAAAAAGTTTGCCTTAGTTCTGAATCATAATTCAATTCATAAAACTGCTCCTTATCTTTGGTCTTAAAGTCCTCCGGCAACATATCAATGTTTTTATATATTTTCGTAACGTATCTTATATTTTCTGTATATTTTTCATAACATCAGCGCGTACCACTGCAGCAGTACGCGCGTACCACCAGCGGTACGCGTACCACAGTTTGGGAAACGCTGCTCTAGTGTACATGTGTTATCATCGTTAGTTGTGGTGCATCGCTCTTTTTCGACGTTCCATTGAAGCATTTTAATGGGGATGTGGTTCCCATAGCTATTCACTAATTATGTGTGTAAAAAAAAAAAGGAAGCTTGTAGTTTAACGTGACCGTTAATCTTGAAATTATGTGTGTAAGCAGCACCTGGTATTATACATTTATAGATAAGAAATTTTGTAATTGATGTGAATTAAGGAATCCATTGGTAGTCATTTTGATACAACTCGATATTAATGCAGACAGAAATTTACCAGCACTTAATCACTATAACTCGTTAGATCCATTGTCGATAGAATTATCATGCCGAGATGATAAAACTTAACCATCTTTATCGGAAAGAATCATTCGAAAACGTCCCCAATATTATCATGTTTCCCTTCGCTCCCATTACAGGTTAGACTGATTTTTAAATTTATTTCTATTAGAATAACGATACCGACAGCAGTGGCTCAGTTGGTTAAAGCGCAGCGTTAGGTCATGGGACCAAGCTCTCTGCTGACTCGGTAGACGCGTGGGTTAGAGCCCCACCGTCGACCGTCCTTGAAATGGTATTCCGTGGTTTCCCCATTTTCAACACCAGGCAAATTCTGGGACGGTACCTTCTGATAGGCCACGGCCGATTCCTTCCACATCCTTGCCCGGTTTCATTCATCTTCATCCATTCCATCTCTCATCCTGACGCGCAGGTCGCCCACGGGCATCGAATAGAAAGACCTGCACTCGGCCAATGAGGAGGCCACACGAGAAAAAAAAAATTGGATAACTTTCCGCAACGTCAGTGAATTGTAGCTCTGTCTAAGAACTCAGTCTGAGATTGTATTAAAGTTGAACAAAGATCCATGCCAATGAATTTTAGTAAGTTCCTTTAGGAATTCTGTGTCCTCATCTGCAAAGGCCATGCGTGTTATTTTGTTTCAAGTGGAAGGCCATCTTGCACTTCTGTTTCTTCTATTTTTAAAATTAGAAGTGGCTACACTTTTGACGCCACTCTTGTGTAGGAATAAAATAAAATCCTTGAATTGGAGCAAGGGTTAGTTAACACTTATGGTCGTGAAGAATGTCCCCTAACGAGTAGGTGGACTATGTATTTGTATGTATCTCACCTCCTCACTTCTTATACTCTCTAGCTCTTGTTGATTATGATAGTTATTTTTTGTATAATATTTAATTGTGAAATACGAAGTGATAGATTACATCGACGTTATATTTATTTTAATAAATTATTGATTAAGACCAATACATGTGTTTGTATTCTTTCTTCATAGAAGCGTATTTCACACCTCCATTCTTAATCATCACTCCCTGTCCCACTTCATGCATAGTATCACACAATTGACTGTACTCGACATCTACCAAGGATGTATGTTTTGGATTATGGAAGAAGTAAGTCATGTGGTTATTAGCAGTAACATCTGTGAGTTTCAATACTGACATTATTAGCAACGTACTGCCCCCGAAAATTGAATTATTATAAAACAAAATGAGAGTATTTTCCGTCCCCATGATAAAATTTAACCAGCAAATATAAATTCTGGAAGTGTGACACAGGAGGGTAGTGTTACAAGCTCGAGGCCGTGGGAGAGCCCGATCACGTGACATATTCCACAATAGACGCTTCTAGAAGGCTGAAATTGGCATAGCAACAGTGAGTTTGGAAATAAATATTATAAATATTGTTATAAATTATGCTATTGGATCCCAGCCCAGAGCCAATTAGAAGAGGTCTTATTGAAGACGGGATCAACTTCAACTACATAATTTGGTGAAATTATGCATTTAGGCCCTAGGAAGAAGATTTTCTTATTTGGTAATGAAGAAAATATAAAGGAAATTATGTCTGATACATTAAAAACCGCAGATCGGTTAATCTACGCAGTAATAAGCATTAGTAATCTACGCGCTAAAATTATGGTGGGAGATTGATATGGCCGCCAAAATTTCGACTTGGAGGGGGAGATCCAAGGGTCGAGGTTCTTATTCCAGCAGTCTTTGAAGAGTGAGGAAGTGTTTTTATTAGGTTAACGGAGATCCCAAAGCTTTGTCCGAGTCGACGACTGTCGAATTGTGGAGACGCTAGGTTAGCAAGGTAGAACGCTGGAGATTACCGCACTTCCATTTTAAGTGAAGTTGTGAGGAACATTGAAATTAGTATATCTCTTATATAATTGAGATTAGAGTTCAACTAAGTGAATATAAATAAAGAACAGGTCGAATATTACATTCAGCTGAAAGTCAAGCGTTCAAATATTTTCCGTTTCGACAATATAAGCCTGTTAAGACAGATTTTCAAAAGTGTTGGAAATAAAGCTGAATATAATTTTAGATTGCAACGTGCAGTTGGCGAACGCAGTTCAAGTGAACAGTAGCGGAGAACTTTTAACATTGGCGCAGCAAATAAACATTATCATAATGACTATCATTATTCTTCAAGTGATTTCATTCACCATCTATATGAATATTTCTATAAATTGTTTTCCAATGATGAGGCTGATACATATTTGCGACGGAGAATGAAGATTCTACAGAGAAGACTCGTCAAGGTGCTAGCGGTAGCCCAACAACAATAGAAGAATTTGCCAGAAGGATGTCGTTCGAGCCCAGGCGAATGTGGGTGAATTCCGGAGAGGGAACGTTTTTCCTATCTCTGAGGTCGCAGATCCGAGGTTCGAATGCAGATCCATCTCAGTATCTTGAACTGAGGAAACATCTAAAGTATTATGTGAATACTTACATAGATCTTCAAGTTTTCGTCCAAATAAGGTAGCTGTGTCTCTTATTTTTAGTATAGAGTTTGATTAGTGACATCCTGAGCAAACGACCTTACTCCATATTTTCACATTTCATGTATTTCAGTGTTCTCATGTATTTTACACTTCAGATGATTGCTAAGATTTTTATGCATCAAGATTATTTAGGAGATGATTGCTTTTCATCTACTTTTCAATTTTATTCTACGGATCAGTTGTTGAACTGACATTAAAATTAATTTGGTTTCAGGAATCGTATTGCCTCATAGAAGACTAGTCGTTTCGACTCTCGAATTTTAATAATTTGATTTAAACCAAGAATTCTGACATTGTGTCATAGCTTCAAATTAAATTGTTTTTAAATTTCATTTGAGCCCATTAATGTAACAACATCAAACTTCAAGTACAGAAGAAACATCGAATGCTATTGTTATATCATTATTGTACATAAACTGTCGACAATCTAGGAAATACTAGTCGTTTGATAAGACCGAAGTCTTGACCCCTATAAACATTCTTTGTGTAGAGAGGAAAAACATTACGACATTGACAAACCTTTTTATTATTTGTAAAGCTAAGAGCTTTGTTCATTTAATATGTTAGAGGAAATATCTTTTGATAGAAGATTATTCAAATCTTTGGCTAGGAATTCAAAGCTAGTTTATCCCGGTCAAGATTGAATTCTATTTGACACTATAAATAACATGTGTGTTATTATACACTAGTTGTGTAATATCACGTCATTATGTAGACCTGATATTACAACGATATACAATTTAAAGCTTGATAAGTGAAGTGAGACAGGAGTATTATTTTTATTACATGTATTTGCGACAGACGAGTTAGCATTTAATTATCTTTTTGCGTAGTAAACTTTAGGAGGTCAATCATGACAGTCTAATATCGTTCATTACGAAAGGATGTTTCGTTTGAAGAACTTAAGGATGTATAATTGTAGATCAGTAGTCATGTGAAACGATACTGAGGGTCATGCCATTATTTGAGAAAAGTTACTACAGAAGAAATGTTAATAACAATTAATCCGTTTTTGGTTATTGTTTAACATAGTGGATGATAATTGTTTATGCCATATACATTGTTATATGAGGATTTGTAGAGCTATGGAGTGCTCGTGCGAAGGAAGTTCCGCCTTTTAAAGGAAGTCAAATTATTATTGTTATTTGAAAAGAAATGCATTGGATCATGATAAGAGTCTTTGTATACAAGTAGTCCAGTTCATGTGAAGTAACGTTTTAGCTGTGTTGACAGAAGGGTTTTAGCGGAAATACATTTAGAGAAAGATTGTCTACTCATGTCAATGATACCATTATTATATTTTATTAAACCTGAATTTATGTAATTACGTACAGTTAACCATTGTCAGTCGACTGAATTAGACCGACAATGTAAGGAAACCTATATTAGACGATGTGTGAGCAGTATATGAAAACTACGGAGTGTTAGAAAATGTTTATGTAAAAAAAAAACAGTGTAAATAATTAATTGAGAGTTGTATTGTAACCGAGAATCCATAAACTCGAAAGTAACGTGTTAGCAACGTTAAATAGTGTCTATTATAATGAACAAATTACATGTAATTATTTTTTCGTAAATTATTTAATTAGTTAAATAATTTTGGTAGGATTTATTAATCGAATGTTTTGGAATAGCGTGTGTTTTGTGAGCGGATGTTTTTGTATGGATGATTGCCCTCTGTTAAGAGTAATTGTTGAACTGAATTGTTCTAGAACAATTCTGGTGTGCGAATGAAAGATTGTATGAAGATTTCGGAATGATTGTTAAGGGAACATAGAAGTTATGAGCATTTTTCTAAGATCGGAATGTTAATTTTATACGTGCATTTTAAACGCACACAAGGCAGTCTCAATGTAGGCCAGACAGAATGATTCACCGTTAGGAGCGAAGAGCTTGGTGTGACATAATGTGAACATGTGGCGACTCACAGCCTTGTATAAAATGTATATAGTTCCGATCTCAACGCTGTGCTATCGCTCATTCATGGAGCAAGCCAATGTACGTGCGTTTCCAGACACGTGCCAATGAAGGTGGCCAATTGTCAGGAATGCAATGAATGTAAGAGCATCCCTTAAACGTTTTTCTTTTTTACGTAGTGTAGGCCTATACCCGCCAAGGCGTTTATGCTGATACTTTGCACATCATTGTAGTATGATGTGTTGCAGAAAAGAAGTGTGTATGATTGTGTGGTTTTATTTTTGTCGTTAGATTAGTTTATTGCTATTTTGTTTATTTTAGGTTAGTTAACCATTGTTAATAAATTTATTCAGTTCCTTATCTGTCGTTGTTGACGTGTGATTCATTTTAAATATAAGGATTAGAGTATTGTGGATGTATTGTAGGCGAAGCTGTGTTCCCAGCCTCAGAGAAACGTAAGTAAAGGTAAGTTTGCCCCGTGTAGTTTGTTGTTTATCCACAAAATTCTTGTAACTGCTCTATGTAAATCCCCAAAGACCATTTTGGAGCGATTTCTAATGTAGTAATTTGCCGGTGCTGTTAGAAATAGGCGATCCAGCTGGGGCAATGGATATTCCAACAGGCTACTTTTCGGATTTACGGGTACAGTAGGGATGGCGCCCTAAACTTAGGGGCTACGAAATTAGCTTCGTAGTGCCTCTAAAGGAAGTTGGTTTGAACATTTCTAGTGAAAGAAATAATTTCCAGACTTGTGGGATGTCTTATCCAATTTCGGATGGTTGTGAGTGTAATTATATAGGCTTATTTTAAATTGATATTAGGAAGGTTACACACAGATAAAGATCAGATCTTAGTAACCTGAGAGAGGTGTAGTAGGTAGGCAGTTTCGAAAAACGACCAACGATCTTAATATTTATTTTATTTCACCGGTACATGGCGATTGCTAAGGTCATGTGTAAAATAAGGCTAACTTGTTTTAATGATTGTAATGGTAGATTTTTCTTTGTGGTAGTATATTTAAAGTGAGTCTCAGGAGAACGAACATTATGAGTAAGTTTATTTAACATAGGGTGTAGTATAAGTTAATGCTAAGGTAATTTTAAGTTACTTTTAGACATTAAGGTGCTCAAAAATTATATGGAGGAAGACGTTGCTCAGATGTTGTTATCTTGCTCTGTTGTTGAATGTGTCTCTATAGCAGTATATAATTGGTTATTGCAATGGCAACCGAGGATGTAAAGAGATTGTTGGAGGAGACGCAGGTGAAGCTGCAAGAAAGTATGCTAAGCAGTTTGAATGCTGTTGAAGGTAAGATAAGGGAGAATTTATCTGTGAATATGGTACATATGCAAGGTAAATTTCAGGCGGCGAAGCAGGACCTAGAACAACTGAAGCGTGAACGAAAGTAGGACCTTGACACTCTGATTGTTAAAGCTGTTGATTCTATTACAGTTAAAGTCGTAGAAAGTGTCAAAGAGAGTTTCAAAACTGAAATTCAAGAATTTCAGACTTCCTTAGTGGGTTTACAAACTAGTGTCTCTAAAATGGTAGTAAATGTCACGCGTTTACAGGCCAGTTCAAAGCAGATTCAGGATGATGTAAGTGGTGTACGGACTGATGTTAGTAATGTTAGGTCAGATGTATCTAATGTCCAGAGTTAAGTCGATACAGTCCAATCCATAGTAGATTCTGTCCAAGCCGATGTCACTAATGTTCAGGTTGACATAAACAATATGCAGTCCGATGTCACTGATGTACTGTCTGACATAGGAAAAATACAAACAGAAGTCAATACGGTATTTGTGGATGTAGCAAAAGTCCAAGTGGAAATTAACAAAATTAGGCAAGAGATGGAAGCTTCTAAAACATTGTGTACTCAGAATATAACTGCTTTAACAACACGTTTTGCAAACGATGCGTTAAAAACCACAGTTTCTCTGGCCGAATTAAAAGGTGTTGTAGAAACTTTACGAACGCAGGTTATTGATCACAGTAAAATTCTTAAAGCGGATATTGAGGAAGACATAGCTGAAATGTTAAAAGGTAATGTAGTTGTCTGGAAAGACGAGTGGAACAAATCCAGTGGGGGAACATGTTAAGCAAATCCAAGATAACATAGAAAAGAAATTAGCCAGTACTCAAGTAGAAATTAATCGAGAGGTTATTGAAGTAAGAAAGGATTTAGGTAAAAGGATCGATACGCTCACTGAAAAGCAAGTAGAAGATAGAACTCAGTCTAGTCAGGATGTGCAAGCTTTGAATGAATCGTTAGAGAGTAAGACTAAAGCGATAGAGGAACGGTTAAACAAGGTTGTCACTAACGTTAATGCCATGAGTGAGGAGAAAACTAATGAACTAGAAGAATACAAAACCAAGAAATTACAAAGTCTTAATCTAGCAGATGTTGCCAGTCGTGAGACTTATAAGGAAGATTTAAAGACCGAAGTAGGCCAACAGCTGAAGAAGATTATCACCGAGATAGAAGAAAAGGAAAGGGAGAAGATAGATTTCGAAGATTCAAGGAATTATATTAGAAGAAGTAGCCTAGAAGTGGAAGATAGGGAAATCAGGCCGGAAGAAAGATTATTCAGGTTTACGGAAGGTTTAGAGGAGAGGAGTAAAGAGCCCGAAATTTACAATAGAGATTTTCGACCAAAAACCTTCAGGATTCATATCCGAGAAACGTGACGGTCATAAGAAACTTTGAAGACAAACCGCGTTAGTTCAGCAATCTACATAGTTTCACACCGATAGAGTACATCAGAAATCTCAAAGAATACTTTATCGAAGCGCATATTCCAAGAGAGAGAGAGAAATGAAGATAGTAGAGCGCTATCTTTCTGATGGGCCCCTTGAATGGTTTTGCGACTTTAGATATACCTTCATGAACTTCGATGAATTCGCAGAATCACTGATAAAGCGTTTCTGGAGCATTGAAGCTAAAAATTCCCTACGCGCAGAAGTATACTCACGAAAGTATTCAGGTACTCTTCCCACACGATACGCAGACTTCTTCACAAGTCAGCTCGCCAGACTTAGATTTCTTCAACCCCCGTTATCTACAGCTCAGTTGATAGACGCGATAGCCAGGATGCTCCCTGTTGAAGTCAGACGTCTAATTATCTCGTCAGGGATCAACGATCTAGCGAGTATGAACGAACTGCTCAGAAAACTCGATTACACGAGCCCGATGCCGAACGTTGTTGCGAACAACCAAAGGCAAGAGTACAAAGACATTAATCCAGTATATCTTGACCAAACACAACAGACAGACAATCCGAAAGAACCAGAAAAGGGAGATATTGGTCCTGAAAGGAATACCTATTTCCGTGATCGCAGACCAGAACCCAGATACAGGAGATTCCGTGGAGGTCGTCCATATCAGCAACAGCAAGGACGTAGTAACGATAACAGTAATGGCAACCGTAGAAGTGGTTATTATCACAATAATAATAACTACAGATACAATAATACTGGTTATGATAATAGGAATAACAATAGGAATAGCCAAAATTATAATCGTAACAGAAACTTCGAGGATGAAATAATGACGAAGGAGAAGTATGATGAACGTCATAAGGAAGGAAAAGAATATCTAAAAGATTTAAGGGATAAGAAAATTAGGAATGACGATAAAAGGGATCTGAGTATCGATTCCAAACCAAGCACCAGTAAAGGAGAAGGTAATGGAAACGGTTCTCATAGACGATATGGAGGAACCATTTACGTTGAACAAAAGAAGTAGAAGAGAGAAGAGAATATACTGCAGCACAGAACCAATAAGAAGAAGAAGACGTTGAAAAACCAAGAAAAGAAGAAGATGTTGAAGAAGAGTAGAATAGAAGAAGAGGAACGGGTCAGATGAAGTTAACTGGAATGAAAACGAGAAGAAAGAGCTTTCCGTTTAACTAATGCTTATGGGAATAACTGTTATGAGATGTTCGACGAAGAAAATAACGTTATTCTAGGAAAATTCAAAGCTAAGAATTATAATAGTATCATAAGAAAATAGGCTAAAATAATTCAATATTCGAGTTCAAGTGACATATCAAAAGTCTTGAATTAAAATAATTAAAAACAATTTGCAAATGTTTTTAACTTGAAATGAAGGAGGAATGCCCCCGAAAATTGAATTATTCAGGGAATAAATGAGAGTATTTTTCGTCTCCATGATAAAATTTAACCAGCAAATATAAATTCTGGAAGTGTGACTCCGGAGGGTAATGTTACAAGCTCGAGGCCGTGGGAGAGCCCGATCACGTGACATATTCCACAATGGACGCTTCTAGAAGGCTAAAATTGGCATAGCAACAGTGAGTTTGGAAATAAATATTATAAATATTGTTATAAATTATGCTATTGGATCCCAGCCCAGAGCCAATTAGAAGAGGTCTTATTGAAGACGGGATCAACTTCAACGACATAATTTGGTGAAATTATGCATTTAGGCCCTTAGAAGAAGATTTTCTTATTTGGTAATGAAGAAAATATTAAAAGAAATTATGTCTGATACTTTAAAAACCGCAGATGGGTTAATCTACGCAGTAATACGCATTAGTAATCGACGCGCTAAAATTATGGTGGGAGATTGAGATGGCCGCCAAAATTTCGACTTGGAGGGGGAGATCCAAGGATCGAGGTTCTTATTCCAGCAGTCTTTGAAGAGTGAGGAAGGTTTTTTTATTGGGTTAACAGAGATCTCAATGCTTTGTCCGAGTGCGGCGACTGTCGACTTGGGGAGACGCTAGGTTAGCAAGGTAGAACGTTGAAGATTACCGCACTTCCATTTTAAGTGAAGTAGTGAGGAACATTGAAATTAGTATATCTCTCATATAATTGAGATTAGAGTTCAACTAAGTGAATATAAATAAAGAACAGGTCGAATATTACATTCAGCTGAAAGACGAGCGTTCAAAGATTTACCGTTTCGACAATATAAGCCTGTTAAGACAGATTTTCAAAAGAGTTGGAAATAAAGCTGAATATCATTTTAGATTGCAACGTGTAGTTGGCGAACGCAGTTCAAGTGAACAGTAGCGGAGAACTTTTAACATTGGCGCAGCAAATAAACATTATCATAATGACTATCATTATTCTTCAAGTGATTTCATTCAACATAATTAACATTGTTGATATGATGAACTAAATAGTTATGCGCCAGAGACATATTCGATAACAGAAGTTAAGATACAACGATGGAACTTCGTTGGACGACGTATTCTTGAATACGGACGTAGTGTACGGTCCACCTTGTACATTTTCGTCATTCTACGAACACTAATGTAACATCAATTAGCAATAGAAATATGTCATTCACCATCTATATGAATATTTCTATAAATTATTTTCCAATGATGAGGCTGATACATATTTGAGACGGAGAATGAAGATTCTACAGAGAAGACTCGTCAAGGTGCTAGGGATAGCCCAGCAACAATAGAAGAATTTGCCAGAATGATGTCGTTCGAGCCCAGGCGAATGTTGGTGAATTCCGGAGAGGGAACGTTTTTCCTATCTCTGAGGTCGCAGATCCGAGGTTCGAATGCAGATCCATCTCAGTATCTTGAACTGAGGAAACATCTAAAGTATTATGTGAATACTTACATAGATCTTCAAGTTTTCGTCCAAATAAGGTAGCTGTGTCTCTTATTTTTAGTATAGAGTTTGATTAGTGACATCCTGTGCCAACGATCTTACTCCAAATCTTTACATTTCATGTATTTCACTGTTCTCATGTATTTTACACTTCAGATGTGTGCTAAGATTTTTATGCTTCAAGATTATTTAGGAGATGATTGCTTTTCATCTATTTTTCAATTTTATTCTACGGATCAGTGGTTGAACTGCCATTAAAATTAATTTTGTTTCAGGAATCATATTGCCTTATAGAAGACTAGTCGTTTCGAATCTCGAATTTTAATAATTTGATTTAAACCAAGAATTCTGACATTGTGTCATAGCTACAAATTAAATTGTTTTTAAATTTCATTTGAGCACTTTAATGTAACAACATCAAACTTCAAGAACAGAAGAAACATCGAATGCTATTGTTATATCATTATTGTACATAAACTTTCGACGTTCTAGGAAATACTAGTTGTTTGATAAGACCGAAGTCTTAATCCCTATAAACATTCTTTGTGTAGAGTGGAAAAACATTACGACATTGACAAACCTTTTTATTATTTGTAAAGCTGAGAGCTTTGTTCATTAATATGTTAGAGGAAATATCTTTTGATAGAAGATTATTCAAATCTTTGGCTAGGAATTCAAAGCTAGTTTATCCCGGTCAAGATTGAATTCTATTTGACACTATAAATAACATGTGTGTTATTATACACTAGTTGTGTAATATCACGTCATTATGTAGACCTGATATTACAACGATATACAATTTAAAGCTTGATAAGTGAAGTGAGACAGGAGTATTATTTTTATTACATGTATTTGCGACAGACGAGCTAACATTTAATTATCTTTTTGTGTAGTAAACTTTAGGAGGTCAATCATGACAGTCTCATATCGTTCATTACGATTGGAAGTTTCGTTTGAAGAACTTAAGGATGTATAATTGTAGATCAGTAGTCATGTGAAACGATACTGAGGGTCATGCCATTATCTGAGAAACATTCCTACAGAAGAAATGTTAATAACAATTAATCCGTTTTTGGTTATTGATTAACATAGTGGATGATAATTGTTTATGCCATATATATTGTTATATGAGGATTTGTAGAGCTATGGAGTGCTCGTGCGAAGGAAGTTCCGCATTTTAAAGGAAGTCAAAGTATTATTGTTCTTTGACAAGAAAGGCATTGGATCATGATAAAAGTCGTTGTATACAAGTAGTCCAGTTCATGTGAAGTAACGTTTTAGCTGTGTTGACAGAAGGGTTTTAGCGGAAATACAATTAGAGAACGATTGTCTACTCATGTCAATGATACCATTATTATATTTTATTAAACCTGAAGTTATGTAATTACGAACAGTTAACCTTTGTCAGTCGACTGTATTAGACCGACAATGTAAGGAAACCTATATTAGACGATGTGTGAGCAGTATATGAAAACTACGGAGTGTTAGAAAATGTTTATGTAAAAAAAACTGGGTAAATAATTAATTGAGAGTTGTATTGTAACCGAGAATCCATAAACTCGAATGTAACGTATTAGCAACGTTAAATAGTGTCTATTATTATGAACAAATTACATGTAAATATTTTTTCGGAAATGATTTAATTAGTTATATAATTTTGGTAGGATTTATTAATCGAATGTTTTGGAATAGCGTGTGTTTTGTGAGCGGATGATTTTGTATGAATGATTGCCCTCTGTTAAGAGTAATTGTTGAACTGAATTGGTCTAGAACAATTCTGGGGTGCGAATGAAAAATTGTATGAAGATTTCAGAATAATTGTTAAAGGAACATAGAAGTTATGAGCATTTTTGAAAGATCTGAATGTTAATTTTATACGGGTATTTTAAACGCACACGAGGCAGTTTAATGTAGGCCAGACAGAATGATTCACCGTTAGGAGCGAAGAGCTTGGTGTGACATAATGTGAACAGGTGACGACTCACAGCCTTGTATAAAATGTATATAGTTCCGAGCTCAACGCTGTGCTATCGCTCATTCATGGAGCAAGCCAATGCACGTGCGTTTTAAGACGCGTGCCAATGAAGGTGGCCAATTGTCAGGAATGCCGTGAATGTAAGAGCATCCCTTAAACGTTTTTCTTTTTTACGTAGGGTAGGCCTATACCCGCCAAGGCTTTTATGCTGATATTTTGCACAGCATTGTAGTAAGATGTGTTGCAGAAAAGAAGTGTGTATGATTGTGTGTTTTTTGTCGTTAGATTAGTTTATTGTTATTTTGTTTATATTAGGTTAGTTTACTATTGTTAATAAATTTATTCAGTTCCTTATCTGTCGTTGTTGACGTGTGATTCATTTTAAATATAAGGATTAGAGTATTGTGGATGTATTGTAGGCAAAGATGTGTTCCCAGTCCCCAAGAAACGTAAGTAAAGGTAAGTGTACCCCATGTAGTTTGTTGTTTATCCACAATATTCTTGTAACTTCTGTATATAAATCCCTAAAGACCATGTTGGAGCGATTTCTAATGTAGTAATTTGCCGGTGCTGTTAGAAATAGGCGATCCAGCTGCGGCAATCGATATTCCAACAGGCTACTTTCCGGATTTACGGGTACAGTACTTTTTGAGCAGTATTGTGTTCAACGCAACACTTCGCATAACTCCGTTTGTAAGAGCGTCAGACCAGCAACCTGCAGTGCAAGCGGTTGGAGTTTCGAACCCTGGAGTAGACAACAGCTACCTATGTGCCTTTCTCCTTGAATTTCTACACTTTATTTGAATTTGCTTACGCAAAGTCCTTCCAGTTCTTGTATAGCCTAAATTAATAATGATTCACGAACATAATAGAGGCAAATAGACATGATTCAATTTGAAAGTACAAGAATCTAATGGCAGCGAATACCCCATAATAATGAACAACAATTATTCCCTAACGAGGGTAGTATATAGAATCTCGAGTTGAAGATAATTCGATAATATTATTGTGGTTGATTCATTTCAGGTATTAGGACACTATGATCATCTGCACCGTAGACTTAGATATGTATGGAGTCGATCCGCTTCATTGTGGTGGCTCTAACCATGTGCAATGTAGGCTAGGATTTTGAAAGAGGGGCTATAGCCGTAAGTTAGGTAGCGGTTAAGGTATTCGCCTGGAGTGACGTGGAAAAGCATGGGATACCATTGTGAGGATGGTCCGCATTGTTCTTCTTAGTTGCCTCAAGGAACTGAATAGACCCCATTCCAGTCCTGTTACTAGCATTTAGATACTCTATGGCGTAGCCTTGCATCAAACCCGGACTATCTGAGTGGCAAACTACTCTTCTAATCCGTACACCTCGACGGTAGCTCCAATAGCAAATCTGTTGATTCGCCCAGATTCCTTCCGATTCGCACTTCATCCAAAGATGTAAATCAAGTTTATCTCGTGGCGTAGTGACTAGCATTCTAGGTTGTCATTGCGGATCGCTAGGGTATTCGCCTGATGTGACGTGGAAAGCCATAGAATACCATTATTAGGATGGCCCACTTCTGAATTATGGTGGGCTCGAATGGAAATGGAAAAACTAAGAAGAGGTGGGTTCGATTCCAACCCTAGCCATCCTAGAATTGGTTTTCCGTGGTTTCCACTTCTACTCCAGGCGAATGCCGAGATGGTACCTAAATTGAGGCCACGGCCGTGTCCTACCCAAATCCTAGCCTTAATTACAATACACACACTAGTTCAGCCATCACAAAGACATAGATTATTAGACGGATTTTACACGCACCCAAGTACACGGGGCAACATGACCATGATGTCACAATCCCCTAAAAGAATCAACAACATGGACGTAAAGCAAAGAACGCGGGTAAAGCAAATGAGGCATGAAGTAAAATATTGGCATCACAGAACACACCAAACAATAGTTTACTGATCCACCAGACCTATGTCAGAAAACATAAAGATGGTGGTGGGGGTGGGACATCGAGGTGATCTGCCCATAATTACGGGGACGATAGTGAAAATGATCACCACTACCACGGACGTGCCTGGCTGGGATGAGGATGGGGTTTGGACCCTCCAATCATTTGAGTGAATGTGCGGAATTCCCTTAAAAACACCAACATTATTAGAAATGTTCAAATAGTTCTTAGTCTTTTATTGAAATAGAGAAAACATTTTGTTATTGACATTCACCCATTGAGGGATCTGGAACATCATGGTCATCAGCACCATATACTTCTGTGGGTGTAAAATTTAGAATAGAACGTTTAGAAGCCATTTTTCAGAATTGCCTTCGTAGTTCTCAGTCGGTCAACACGTTAATGTTCCCAATTGAATTGGCCGGAGAGTAATACTTATCTACTCGCACCTGCTAAACATTATATGGATTAATTATTAACTTTTATAACCTTCGCGAAAAGAATAGGGGAAAGGGAGGGGTTAATTGGATGAAAATGAAAATCCACAGCCTGCTTCCAGTCTTCGACCGGGTCAGGAATGGAATGAATGAAGCCCCCCATCTAGCGGTGAGGATATGAATTGTGCCGACTGCCGAGGCCTGACGCACTCCTCTGGGGCAATGATTAAATAAATGACAGATGAAATGAAGTGATAGTGGAGAGTGTTGCTGGAATGAAATTTTCACAGGGAAAGCCGGAGTACCCGGAGAAAAACCCGTCCGGCTCTGTTTTGTCCAGCACAGATCTCACATGGAGTGACCGAGATTTGAACCACGGACCCAGTGGTGAGAGGCCGGCATGCTGCTGCCTAAGCCACGGAGGCTTACGGGTTAATTGGATGAGATATTTAATTCGTCAGGTGAACATCATTAGATTTGGTTCTCTTAAAGTCTTTTTTATGGGACATAAACATGTCGTCCAGCATGTAGTAGGAGGGATTGGGGGAGGTAATACGTGACTTTGGTGAGGATATGGAAGCGACCACCTCGTGGTGTAGTGCTTAGCGTTTTTGGCTATCATCATCTAAGATACGGGTTCTCGTGTACGTGTGTGTTGATTTTTTCTGATAACTTGCATTATTTTGGTGGCTGTAATAACGTGAATATTTGTAATTGAGACTACGATTGGGAAGGAGGCGGCCATGCCATTAAGTTAGGAACCATTCTGGCATTTGCCTTGAGTAGAAGTGAGACACCACGAAAAGATCGAAACGAACCAATCTCTTCCAATCTCTTCTCAAGTTTGCCTCACGAAGCTTAACGTACTCAGTTCCTTTCCTCAGACTAGGATTAAATTTCCTGACAGAATTGGGAATCAAACCCGAACCTTCATAGCCCGATGGCCCTCATCTTGCCAGACAAAATAAAGCTATCTATCTACTGAGCATTCAACAAAGACCACCTCGTGGTATATTGACTAGCAACCTTGTCTGTAACACTGGAGATCCGAGTTCCATGAAATTAAATTCTGGTTTGAGGGCTGAAACGTGGTCCAGTCAGCCCCGTGAGGAAAAATAGAGAAGAGGAGGGTTTGATTTCCACCTCAGCCATTCTGGAAGTGGTTTTCCGTGGTTTCCCACTTCTACTCGAAGCGAATTCAGAAATGGTTAATTTAAGGCCACGGCCGCTCCCTTCCAGAATTACAAACGCAAACACTAATACAGCCATTACAATAACACAAGTCATCAGACACCAATTCTACACACACTCACCCAAGTACATGGGGCTAAATGACCACGATGTCCAAGTCCCTCAAATGAAACAAAAAAACATGCTTTTTATGATGGCCAATATCTCGTGTCATTTGTCTGTTAAGACTATTGTTCTCTGCCAAGTATATCCACAGTGTGTTGATTCCACATTGGAGAACTGTCGTTCATCTTTTTTCTTGGTGTTATAAGGGTGGTGGAATTCGTAAAGAAAAGGAAGGGTAGAAGATTATGCCTAACATTGTCTAGTTTGTCCTTTCTCCAAAGTAATTTGAATACCCTCAAAATAGCTTGAACAACGCTACGACAATTTTATTCGTCACTCTGCACACATTGAGTTCAGTATTTTCTCACGCCATAGCTCCCCTCTCAGATAAAATTGTGAAATATCTTCACTAAGTTATTTCGATGTATCCATAAATAGTTATTTCCAAGTACAGTACTTCGCACTCAGGCAGTCAGTGGGACGTTTCCTTTATAGGTATCATGTAGGCCTACTAAACGCGCTCACCTTCTTGAGCGCTTCGCTCATTACAGCCAGATCGTCTGACCTCAGTAACCTTCGTTGTCGGAACTGATAACTCCAACTGCGAAAGCATGACTCCGATCTCATGAGGAGAGTTAAATAAAAATGGAATTAATAGGGCAATGAGTTGTATGGATGTTTCAGTGGCCTATTAAAAAGTACCTTCCTGACATTTGCCTGGTTTTGGTATTGAGAAACCAGTTCGGAAATAGCCTAGACCCATAGCGTAGCTACCCCAACCTCTGATAATGCTACATGAAAGAAGGGAGGAGGCCTTGGATGTAATAATTGTGATAAGGGAGATCATCTGCATTGAATGAATTCTGTACTGTACTGTTGTTGTTGCCAATTCATTTCAGGGACTTGGTACATCTTGGCTCATCAGCCCCGTGTGCGTTGAACTTATCTGATAAACTGTGATTCTGTGATGACTGTGGTAGTGTGTGTAGCTGTATTAGGGACAGAGGTGAGGTAGGTGCCTCGGGGCTTGAAATAAGTTACTATTCAGGCATTTGCTTGGAGGTAGTGTGGGAAAACTGGGGAAGAACCACATTCAGAATAGCCACAGTCAGCATCAGAATTCAAACCTTTGATCTCTGGATTTTCTGCAACTCCCCATCGCAGTCGCAGTGCGTGATTTAACACACACGGCTACGCCGCGGGGTTTAAGCAAAATACGAGGACAAGAGTGATTTTTTCGTAGACTCGCAGTCGGACAGCACAACTTCAAATGTTGAATACAAAGCAATATTTATGAAACAAAGAGGGTTGACGAAATTATAGTAGCCTATAGCCTCTCTGAATTCACTTATCTTGTCTATCACTATGAAGTACCCTGTTACTGTGCCGGTTGGTTGGCCGCAACTGAGGCGGAATTGTAACATGTCAATTCACGCAACCCACATTGCAACACCTCAAGAAATCGTGGACATAATTATTGCACAATTATACAGTATTTGCAGTCTGTAAGAAAAGATTGTGAAATTTGCTAGTAGATAAGATATTCAGTTTGTTTACTGAAGTTGCAGAATATAGACAATTTAAAAACCATTCTCAGTGTTGCTTTCGTAATGTCGTAAAATAAATGTTTTTCTGTCAGTCACCATGTTAATGTGCCCAATTCAATTGGGTAGGGAATAAGTATATCTACTCACACCTGCGGGTATGGAAGTAATTATACGCTCCTGGATGGGGGTGGGGGTTGGCAGCGTAACCAATATTTCCCCAGTTTCTATTATATATATTCACGACCTGTAAACATAGTCCTGAGAGTAGGGTGGAATCACATCGCAACGTTGATAATAACGCTCTCGTAAATACTCGTTAACGACCGCATGTGTGGCGAAACGTTGCCAGGCAGACCGCCAGAGATGAGTTTATAACCACCTCATGGCAGGGCTGTCATGCGAAACGAAATACCCGGCTGTGGGGGCGAAAATAATTTAATTTTGCCGTGAGCGAGATATTCTTGAGCGAAATGATAATGATTGTCGGCGCGAAATTAAATCAAAGCGAAACTTAATTCGACGCGAAATAACGTAGTGAAATCAACGCGAAACTTAATAGAATCGCAAAATTACATTGCGCAATTGAATAAAATTTCGCTCCCGGCGTGAAATAACATTTGTTACAGACTTTTCATTTCGCTCCCTGAGGAAATAAATTGTGCTACATACTTATAATTTCGCCCCCGGCGGGAAATTTATTTCGTTACAGACTTTTAATTTCGCTCCCGGTGCGAAATAAAATTCGTTACTGAACCCATGTACCATAGGCTTCAAAGGGAGTCGAATCCATGTATTTTGTGAAAGGAATGAAAGAATCATACAGTTTCTAAGGGAACGGAGAGAGATTTCAAGCCAGGATTCTAGCCTAACATTGTGCAAACGCTAGGGCCAGGTTTTCATAAGATGAGCTCATGCCTCTTGACATTTATAAGGAGCCAGTCATGGATATATTTAGAACGAGTGGAAAGTTTGGACCGTAAGACGAAGAAGCTTGACTCGGAAATTGCTCTTACGTTGCAGGAAAATGGCAACCTCGCTGCTGAGTCAGAACAAGAATAATTAAATTTAACCCGTTTACGAGTATAAAAATAAGTAAACAGATACAGTACGGTGAATCATTTCGGATTAAAGATTTTTGTGTAAAGAAAAACCCTTTAATAATTGCACAGGAAAAAACTGCAAACGCAAGTATACGTCATTGGGAATTCACCGGGACCCAAGGAGTGGGAGAATTAAAAATGAACAGCACCACCCACACAGTTGAAGACTAGAAATTAATTAATATCTCGGAAATGCACGATCGATTTCCATGCACAGGAAGATTATTTTACGTTTGGAAGACGAGCTTTCTGGAGATATAATTTTCATAATTGTGCGACAATTAGTTCAAAAGTTGGTCACGAAAAGGACTAGGATTTTATCTTTTTTTTGACTAAAAGGTATAAAACTCCTGGCCTCACCAAGCCAATCATGCAGTCTACAAGCATTCCGTGAGCGGAAGTGCTGCATCGCATCGTACACGCAGTATTCAAGAGCCCGTGAGGGGAACGTCACGCTGTATCAGTATATGCAGTCTACGATAGCCCAGGAAGGCGTTACGCTGTATCAGACATCGAAGTCAGTTTACCAGTACTTCTTGAGGGGAGAAACGCTGTATTACACCGCAGAATTAATATTCGACAGCCACGGGCGTCGAAGTATCAGTAACCTGCGTGCCTCCGGAAGGAGTTGCAAAGAAGAAGTATTAAAGTATCGCCGTGTTGAAAAATTAGGAAAATCCTAGTTACAGGATTTAGGTCCGACAGGGCAAAGTTTACCGTAAAAAAAAACAGTTAAAGCAGGCGATAGGTCTTTCAGTAAACGACCAAAAGTATCATAACGTACGGAAGTACCGGAACAGCGAGATAAACAATTTATCAATTTTAAAGAACCCGAACAGGGAAAAACAGAGTAAGGTTCGCAACGTATTCCAGAAAATTAGAAGTGCGAGAACCAAATAAACAAAGAAGAACGGAAACTATAGACATTGTTTTCAAGAAAGCAGACGAACTATTCTAAAGCACTAAGACTCGAGAAGTATTAGTGGCTAAAAAATCCATAGGTCATCGATAGGTCATCGAGGGGACCTCGATCAGAACAGACTTTCGCTAGGATCGATAAACCAGATCTAAAAGGGGAGCCGTTCAAGCTAGAGAAATAGCCGATCATCAGGAACAGGATTCGAAGAATTGTTATTCCAGGGAAGTAGTAGATGATTCGAGACTTTCGTATTCTGCAGGATAGGAAGCCGACATTGAATAAATTTCACCCTTGGAGACGGGAGATTAAGAGGTCACGTGTGATAGGCTAAAAAGACGGCCTAGTGATCAAAAGTTGTGAAGTGTAAATATATCAAGAGTGTGTGTTAAAAGTAATATATTTTTTAGTGTTTTATTGTGTATTCTAAATGGATACACCAGTGTATTAAAAATGTTGTCAGTGTTAAATGTATTGAATATGTGTCAAGAAATGTTTGTACATGAGATGAGTTTGTACAATATGGAGTAAGTCAAGAAGGTGGGCCAAAATGTCACATCAAACGAGAATAAAGGTCAGAAAACGACCTTAGACATGTGAGTAAAGATTTTCATTATGTTTTGGGTGTCGGGAAAATTTTGTGTACAATTCCACCGGAGTTTTGAGTAAAAGGGATGTTTTTAAATAAATAATAACTAAATAAGAACGCGATCTGAACGAAAATAAAGTTTTAAGAAATAATAAATAATTATGTGAAATAATAAATCCTGTAGAGGAAATGCATGGAATAAGATGTCAGTGAATTTAATGAATGTTATAAAAGCAAGCGTAATAATAACAATTATAACAAAGATATTTACATAAAGGTAAATTTGAATTATATGAAAGAAATAGCTTTTGAGCTTTTGTAAGGAATGAAGACATGATGTGAATAACAAGGTAAAGAAATCTAAATAAAGATTAAATTGAATGATATAAAAATATAGAGCGTTGAAGCCTTAACAAATGTATAAGACATGATGTGAATGCATGTTCTTAAAAATGGAGCGATTTATTGTCAACGGAAAAGATTAATATAAGAATTGAGATATGTATCAATTGTTACTATGAATTTTATCAGTTCTTTGGAAGACATTCGGCCGTAAAGTAATGTGTAGCGCAATGGAACGCAATTAAATAAAAGTCACGCTAGGAATGCGTAGAATTTAAATGGACTTGGTAAATTACTTATGAGGGGTAGTTGATTGTATTGAATTGAGATATGTTGTAAGTCCTCTAATTGTGACGTAGATCACGAGGCCATGTGTGTGTTATTATTTAAAAGGGAGCTAATGCATGGTATTATTGAGCGTATGTCATGTATGCCACGGCCGACTTTAAATCGCGTCTTGTATAAGTCCTCCAATGTGGAAATGGTTCCCGAGGCATGTTAAGAGTTTCTAACCTAGAATCCTCTGTTTGTTAAAGCCCCTTATTATTCGTCGTCGAATGTGTATTACTCTTATCAATCAACGAGGACCCTTCATAATTAATAAATGCCAAGGTTACGAGAGTGGTTTATGAGCCAATAATATTGTTGAAAGTAAAACGATGAGTAGAATGCCATGTCTCCCCAAAGAACTGAGAATAATGTGAAGGTTTGTTTTAAAAGCATTGAAGAGAGCTCCAACCGTAGGCTAGGTAGGGAGCCGCTCTCCCTGTCATAAATCACGCTCGAGTATAATGGCCTGACCCTCATGAGCGAGGGTGGGTAAAAGACCGTCTTGTTAGAAGTGTTAAATACACCGTGAGTGTTTAAAGTTGTTAATGACCCGGGCGTTGAACCGAGGTCCTTGTAGATTGATATTATCGCTTGCCAGTTCAGATCGTAGTTTTCTTATGTGATAATGGTCTTATAAGACAAATGAATTAAATAAAATCCCTATTGTAATGTTGTATGGAAATAGGAATCCACGAGTTTTTATGAAGATAACTAGATTTCGGGAGTAATCATAGTTTTTGACTTTGTCAAGTAATCTTTATAACTCTGGAGTACACAAGTAGTTTTCCGATCTTCGTAGTGTTTTTGCAAAACTTGAGAGAGATAGTAAATACTGAGAATATGTGAAATGCCCTAATATTGAAGTGAATAATTAACATGTAATTTTAAATGTAATTATATATTTGTTTTGATGATAAGAAAAGATAAAAATAAATTCTTGAGGTGTACAAAGGTATGACACCATTATTATGGGAAAGTATCGAGCCAAAGGAGCTCGTAGTTATATGGAACTTTGAGATAAGTACTTTATGGAAGTGAAAATAATCATGAATTGTTGGATTTAAAGAAAACCATGTGTTTAAAGAGAATATTTGTTTTATTTTTATGCTATTCCTTGTTCACTTTGGACAAGTAGAATGATATTGGTCAGTAGCTTAATTGTTTTATAGTTTGTAGCGCCATAATTTTTATTAATTAAATGTGTTAAAATAGGAGTTGATTTTGTTGTTATTTTTGCAAGTGTATCCTCTATTTGATCCAAAATATGTAAGTCACAGAGTGGGAGAACTTACCGCAGCCCCGAAAAATCCCGAATTGAGCAATGCTGGCATACTGTGATTTGCATATTTCTTGCTAAAAGGGCACAGGGGGGGAATAGAAGTACTGTGCTTGGATTAATGATTAGAGGAACACTAAAGACGGTCGATTCATGTAAAAGTAAAGTAATGATAGGAGTAGCTACAACGTATAATGTTAACTGACCGCATGGATCCCTAGAAACTCACACCGAGCAGCCCTGGATTAAACAACCCCCCAGCAAATCTTCGATATTGGCGCCCAGTACGCAGGGCTGAGTTTTCCTAGGGAAAACCCGAGTTTTCTCGAAAAATCAAAATTTCCATTTTTTTTGAAAAAAATTGGTTTTCGAAATTTTGAATTTTGAATACTTCCATAAAGGTCTTTGAGTTTGAATAAGAATATCAAAAGGGTACGGTGTAGTAAACACCCGTACCAAAGTAAATTTTTAAAGAATTTGGGACACAATGGTTCAGATTACTATCTCTCAAGCATGTTCTAGCGATGTGGCATGAGTAGCCTACTGTATTTTTATATTGGAATAAGATGGTGACGATGATGGAGTTAAAGGAGTGTTTGGATGAACATTTCCAAAAGAATAGGGACGAGATAGTAAAAATAAGTACGAAAAGTACGGAAGATGCAAAAAAAGAGAATGGGGAAGAGAGGCAGGAACTTTTGAACGCTATAAAAGCCGATAGCAAAGAAAAGTGGGAGACCATGAACAATAAATTGGGAACAATAGACAATACATTGAGTCTCCAACAGGATGAAAATAACAAAAAGTTGGAATCCATAAATCAAAAGTTAGGATCTATCCAAGCCGATTGTATCAACATGAATAGTACATTGAAGGCTGAGATAGAAAGTAAGTTGGATAATATAAGGACAGAGAATACAGATCATTTTTCAACACAATCCAGGGTTTTGGAGGATAAATTAGGAGTAATGGAAGTGAAACTTTAAGATAAATTACATTCGTTTCAGGAGAATATGATAGCTGATAATTCTTTGAAAAGTCAAGCCATGAATACCAAACTAGAGGCCATGGAGACTAAAATACAAAGCAATATAAATGAGAAATTAAAAGAGACAATGAATAACAAATTTCAAAGTTTTGACACTAAGTTTGGGAAGAAGTTAAATGAGTTAAAAGAGGAAAATAAAGGATTTCATTCAGGATTACAAGTCCAAATAAATACCTTGAACGATAGTACGGTAAAATCCATAAATGAATGTCAAAATCATTTTAAAATTATCGAGGATAAAATTGGTTCAATGGAAACAACTTGTAAACAAAATGGAGACGAATGTAAAAAGGAACTTGTAACCCAGATCCAAGGTGTGCAGAAAATTTTAGAAGCTCAAATAGAATCGAACAAAAGTATTTGTGAAAAATCCCAGGGAGAGATAAAAAGTAGTATTGATGCGTTAGGAGACAGATTTGGAGGGATGGAAAAGAAAGTAGAAAACCTCGAGGGGAAAGTCGAGAAAGTACAGACAGAAATAACTGAGGTTAAGAAGCAAGGTGAGGCCGATGCCAAGAAGGAAAGCACACAACGAAAAAGGGATCGTGATGAACAACTCATAAAAATAGAGAGGATAGATAAAGGGGTTACTGGAATTCAGGAAACCGTAATAGGACTAACAAAACAAATGGGAGACACAAAGGGAGATATAGATAAGGTTATGACCGACATAACAATTATATTCGAGGAACAAGGAAAGACTCGAGAGGATATGAACAAGATTCAGGACAAAGTCTACAAAGGACAAAAGGAGATGGAGAAAAAGATAAAGGAAATGCGAGAAGACCTAGATACTAAAGGTGACGTGAAGCCAGAAATTATAACAGAACAGGTCATGGTCATTAAGAAAGAGGTAGAAGAACATTTAAATGAAATCAGGGATAGCTTCAGGAACGAGAAATTCCAACTCAAACGAGAACTGGAAACCAGTAAGAAAAATCAGGAAAGAATTCAAAATGAATTAGGATCACGGTTGGAGAGGACTGAACATAAAAACAGTCAAATGGAAATCCAACTCATGGCTAATGAAGAAAGTGCCCGAAGGGAAAGGAAGTTAGAATTTGAGAATCAGGAGGAGTTTCCAAAAACAGGATGGGTAGATTCCCGTGAACAAGGCACAGATACAGATAGGGACTTAGGAGGGGAGAGCCCTTACAAAAACCCAGGATATCCGATGGCGATGTCAACCCCATACATGAACCAGACAAATGGTCAGATAATAAACATTATCAAATCGAATGAGGACAGACCGGTAAAGTTTACGGGTAATAACATGTCAATTACTCCAAAATACTGGTTAAAGGAAGTCGCAGAGTACTTAAACGAAATGAAAGTTCCTCAGGATCGGAGACTGAGAGCTATTGAGAAGCTGTTGGCAGGTGATTGTCTCACCTGGTTCAGAAGCTTCAGGTACACCTTTGATACGGTGGAAGGCTTTAGAGAAGCCTTTTTAAAACGATATTGGGCAGCAGACGTCCAGGAGAATTTGAGGCTAGATCTGTACTCTAGGAAGTACAGCACAAATGCACCAACTAAGTACTCGGAATTTTTTACCGCTCAGCTGTGTAAATTCCGCGAACTTGACATTGCTCCAGCTGAGAACGACCTGTGTGCCGCCATTGCAAGACAACTTCCATATGAGTTTCAGAGGCTGTTAATCTCATCCAAAGCCAGAAGTGCTGTGGAAGTGGAGAGTGTATTACGTCAATTAGACATGACGACGTCACACGTAACTCCTAGGCACCAAAGACTGAATGAACAGGTACACATGGCCAGCAGTCAAGAAACCAGAGAAAAACCATCGACCAGGAATCAGTCCACCAGCACTGATACTCAAGGACTAGGTCGAGAGTATGGGCACCAAGAGCCTAGAGGAATACAGCCATACCACAGAGGAGGATATCGAGGAAGAAATCCTAGGAATACGGGTTATAGGCAACAAGAGAGCCGACCCTATAACAATAACCATCAGAGGCAAGAAAACAGAAAGAGATGGGAGAATTATCCCAGAAGGAACGTAAGGCCAGAGGATAGGGATGATGAATATCGGGCCGAAATAGAGGAAAGATATCAGGAAAGTCTTCGTTACATGAACGAACGACCAGATGAACCTGAAAGACAAAAAGTCCGTTGGAGTGAGACAATCAAGAACCGGAAATCACCCGACCGACTAGATGGAGCTCAAAGCTTGGAACTACAAGCTCAGTTAAAGAATGAGGGGAAAGGAAGCCCTCGGGATAAAAAAAAACTCCAAATTTAAATCGTCAAAAGTGGAAACTTACCAGGAGCTGGGAGGAGGTAGAAATTGTGAATTGGATAGCAAGGCCAGATGAGCTAATTAATGAGGATGTGGAAGGAATCCCACCTATCAAAAGAGAATTACCCATAATTATGCTAAGGATAGAAGGATTACTGGTCAGGGCATTGATTGATACCGGATCAACAATAAGTTTAATTACGCAAACCCTTCTGAATGAATTGGAAACAAGAGGCCGCGTATTAAAAATCCCCACATCAAGTGTAAAGATTAAGGGAATTATCCCTGAAAAATCTTTAACATGCAAATTTCAGGTATACATTGATCTGATCATGGGTAACACTGAAATTTCGCAATGCTTTTTGCTGGTAAATCAATTACCGTATAATGTCATATTAGGTATTGATTTTATCCGTGAGAACAAGGTCATCATAGATCTAGCGCAAAATTGCATTAGAATTCAAAGAGAGGATGTGGATGAGCAAAACATTAACCTACAGGAACAGGATGTGAAAATAGGAGAACAGGTATGGCATGTGGAAGAAGTAACGGAAGAAGGTTGCAAGGACATAGAAAGGATATTTGATGTCCTCAACATAGAACTCGAAGATAATTTGGAAACTGAGTTCGAGACCAACCTGTCAGGAAAAGTAGAGGAAGCTAAAGTGAACCTCGAAAACAAGGAACAATTAAAGAAATTATTATTGAATTTTAGGGACGTTTTTGATTCCAAGCCAGGGAAGATTGAAAATTTTAAATACGCGTTCCAAGTCAATGATTGGGCACCGTTCAGACAAAAACCATACCCGGTTGCGGAAAAACATTACCCACAAACTAAGAAAACACTGCAGGAGATGATGAATGCAGGTGTTATAGAAAAGATGGCGACACCATATGTTAGTCCATTAGTGATTGTGAGTAAACCGGATGGCTCAGTAAGGGTGTGTCTAGATGCCAGAAATTTAAATGCAAAAATCATACCAGAAAATGATTCGGCACCACCCATAAAAGAAATACTGAGGAAGTTCAAAGGCAAGAAGATTTTCACAAATATTGACATGACTTCTTCGTATCATCATCTCGAACTGGAAGAGAAAACCAGCTTCTTGACTGGATTTCAGTTCGACCAACAAACCTATTGTTTTAGGAGATGTCCGTTTGGATTGAAGACCGCGGGATCTGCCTTAATAAGAGCGCTTGATCGAAACCTGTCAAAGGAAGTGAAAGATTGCACTATACGTTATGTGGCTTACCTCGGAGAATATTGAGGAACATTTAGAAAAGTTGAAGAAATTATTGGAAGACTTAAGAAGGGCAAATTTTAAAATAAATTTAAAGAAGTCAAATTTTTGTCAAAGGCAAGTAACATTTTTAGGGCATGTGATTGATAAGGATGGTGTTAAACCAAATCCATGCAAATTGGAATCGATAAGGGATTTTCCAAGGCCTTTGAAGGTGAAGAACGTTCGCCAGTTTTTGGGATTGATTGGTTTCTTCTCAGGACATTGTCCATCATACACAAAAACTGTTGCACCACTACAGGACCTTCTGAAGAAGGGGGGCAAGTGGAAATGGAGGGAGGAAACAGAAAAAGCATTCGTGGAGGCCAAGGAAATGCTCTTAAACTATGTGAAGCTAGGATATCCTGATTTTAATCAGAAATTTATAATTCAAACAGATGCATCCCAGATTGAAATAGGGGCAATGCTATATCAGGAAAACCCGGATAACCCTGATAAGAAAAATTATCTAGCTTTCACAAGTCGGAGACTGAAACCACACGAGAAAAATTATACGATCAGCGAAATCGAGCTGTTAGCGATATTGCGCGCGCTGCAATATTGGCGAAAGATCGTATATGGGTTTCAAGTCATTTTAAGAACGGATCATAAAGCCTTAACCTTTTTGATGAAGACTGATCTATCCAGTCAAAGGTTGATGCGTTGGGCTTTATATATTCAACAGTTTGATGTTAAGATAGGATACTGCCCAGGAAAAGAAAATATAGTTCCAGACTATTTAAGTAGACAGCCAGAGTCCACAGAAGAGGAAGTAATGGCTATTGATTTGGAAGACAGGGATCAGCGTACTCTAAATGAGTTAAGGAGCATTAGTCAACGGCAACGTGAGGATCCATGGATGAACATGCTCATATCTTTCCTTGAGGGAAGTTTGATAAGGGGAACACCAGCATACACAGAAGCTAATAAGATAGCTCAAGATTACACATTTTATAATGGATTATTATATAAGTTTGTGGACTCTGACCATACACGATTAAGGATTGTTGTACCTGCAATTTTGCAGAGGAAAATAGTATGGTTAGCCCATAGATCGTTCGGACATATGGGAGTCGATAAAACAGTCTCGATGCTGAAAGAAGCATTTGTATGGCCGAGGCTGAGAGAAACTGTAAGGGACACGCTAAAGACATGTGATCTATGTCAAAGGATCAAACCAAATGCATTCCTGATGAGACAAAAGCCTATACCATTGTTGCCCGAAAGGCCAGGTCAAATCATATCTATTGATAACTTCGGACCTTTGCCAAAGGCAAGAAGAGGAAATCGACACATAATGGTGGCTATGGATGTCTTCACTAAAATGGTTGTCCTTGCTCCCATACAGAAGACTAGTACCAAACAGGTGTTAAAACGACTCAAAGAAAAAGTGATACCGATTCTGGGAAAACCTGAGAATTTGTTGTCGGATCACGGTAGTTGTTTCACCAGTGTAGAGTTCAGACAAGAATTAGAAAGACTTGGAATACGTCAGATTTTGTCAAGTATTCGCCATCCTGAGGCAAATCCTGTAGAAAGAGTGATGAGGCAGACGGCCAAGTATTGTAGAATATACTGTGCCGAAGAAAACTGGAAGTGGATAGATATCTTGGATATTATCGAATTTTGTATAAACAACACAATCCATGAATCTACGGGAGAGATACCAATAACGTTACATCGGAATGAGCAACCAGAGAGACCTTGGAGTCTGGTAATTCCTAGGACAGCAGACGCTCAGCCTGGAAGAGATGTACGTATAAGAAGAGCCTTTGAGCATCTAAAAGCTCAAGCCGACAGGAGACAAAGAAGAAATAGGCACAAGAGGTATCATCGGCCACTATTAGCAGGGGAAATGGTGTTAGTAAAAAGATCCGCCATTTCGGATCCAGGGAACCGCGTGTACAAAAAGTTCCAGAAAATGTACCACGGACCGTATCAAATAATAAGGGATTTGAGAAATAATGCCTATAGAATTCGGCACTGTGAAACGAATCACGAAGTGACCATGAATTCAGCAAATTTAAAAGTGTATTACCCTCCCGAAGACTTCGATGAAGCCAATGAACAAGCCCTGGTTATGGAACAATTTAGAGATGAAGAATCCACTTTTAATAGAAACGAGAATGAGATAGAAAAAGGAAATAGAGCTCAAACATTCGAGTGCGAATGCGAATTGGAGAAATTATATTGGGAAATAAAAGAAATAATTGATTTTATTGAAGAAGAAAATTTCAATTTAAGGAAGGAGAATGAGGAAATAAAGGAACGGGTAGGGATAGACCACACCCGTAAAGAAGAATGAGGTTCTGGAAACCTGAAGTCCAGACAAATAAAAAGGGGAAAGAAAGGGTAGGGACAGAGCGTACCCAACCGACACAATTACCGGATATGACTTAAAAGAATGAAAGAAATCAAATTATCGTGGGATTTGTAAGGAAGAAAAATCAGAAGGTACGGATGACGTTATGATGGCTTCGACATTTAAAAAGGAAAAGATAAGATTTTTTTTTGATAATTAAAATAAATTTCCTCAAAAGTTTTCGAAAATTTATTTACCTAAGGAGGGGAGAGATGAACCCATGTACCATAGGCTTCAAAGGGAGTCGAATCCATGTATTTTGTGAAAGGAATGAAAGAATCATACAGTTTCTAAGGGAACGGAGAGAGATTTCAAGCCAGGATTCTAGCCTAACATTGTGCAAACGCTAGGGCCAGGTGTTCATAAGATGAGCTCATGCCTCTTGACATTTATAAGGAGCCAGTCATGGATATATTTAGAACGAGTGGAAAGTTTGGACTGTAAGACGAAGAAGCTTGACTCGGAAATTGCTCTTACGTTGCAGGAAAATGGCAACCTCACTGCTGAGTCAGAACAAGAATAATTAAATTTAACCCGTTTACGAGTATAAAAATAAGTAAACAGATACAGTACGGTGAATCATTTCGGATTAAAGATTTTTGTGTAAAGAAAAACCCTTTAATAATTGCACAGGAAAAAACTGCAAACGCAAGTATACGTCATTGGGAATTCACCGGGACCCAAGGAGTGGGAGAATTAAAAATGAACAGCACCACCCACACAGTTGAAGACTAGAAATTAATTAATATCTCGGAAATGCACGATCGATTTCCATGCACAGGAAGATTATTTTACGTTTGGAAGACGAGCTTTCTGGAGATATAATTTTCATAATTGTGCGACAATTAGTTCAAAAGTTGGTCACGAAAAGGACTAGGATTTTATCTTTTTTTGACTAAAAGGTATAAAACTCCTGGCCTCACCAAGCAAATCATGCAGTCTACAAGCATTCTGTGAGCGGAAGTGCTGCATCGCATCGTACACGCAGTATTCAAGAGCCCGTGAGGGGAACGTCACGCTGTATCAGTATATGCAGTCTACGATAGCCCAGGGAGGCGTTACGCTGTATCAGACATCGAAGGCAGTTTACCAGTATTTCTTGAGGGGAGAAACGCTGTATTACACCGCAGAATTAATATTCGACAGCCACGGGCGTCGAAGTATCAGTAACCTGCGTGCCTCCGGAAGGAGTTGCAAAGAAGAAGTATTAAAGTATCGCCGTGTTGAAAAATTAGGAAAATCCTAGTTACAGGATTTAGGTCCGACAGGGCAAAGTTTACCGTAAAAAAAAATACAGTTAAAGCAGGCGATAGGTCTATCAGTAAACGACCAAAAGTATCATAACGTACGGAAGTACCGGAACAGCGAGATAAACAATTTATCAATTTTAAAG